>CM030362.1:222470597-223670597 GCA_017893485.1 Hemerocallis citrina | reverse complement strand
CATGATGTTCTACTACAACTTAACCATGGGTTTCTTTCTACAACAATTCAAGCAAGGATTCTTACTATATCACAAGCGTGGGTTCTTTCTCGACAACAATCCAAATCCATAGGATGGGTTCTTTTACTCACTCCTACTAACAACTAAAATGGGTTCTTTTTCGCATACACAAATAATATAGCCATAGGAATGGGTTCTTTCTCAACCTACAACAAGTAATCAACATAAAGGTGTGATCTTTTAACATCCTACAGCTGACAACATCAAAAGATTGTTTCTTTATCATACTACAACTAACATAACATCAAGTTGGATTCTTTTAGCGTACACAATTCACTCAACCCTCAAAATGGGTTCTTTCTCAACCTACAACAACTCATACCCAAGAGATGGGTTCTTTTAGCATCCACAATTTACTCAACCCTCAAAATAGGTTCTTTCTCAACTTACAACAACTCATACCCAAGAGATGGGTTCTTTTCGCATCCACAATTTACTCAACCCTCAAAATGGGTTCTTTCTACACATACATAAACAAATAAAGAGAGCAAGCAACTAAATTAGAAGTAGAGAATCCCCACACACATAACTAATCCCTTTATCCATAAATTTATACCAATACACGTTATCCCCATACGCCTCATCCATAATCCATATCAATACTTTAGTTTATTCAAACTTCTTCAAAACATCAAAATACGTATATAAAACCATACACACCATATTTGATATCATCATCTAAATATAACTCATCCCCATATACACATGTACGTTATTCAACCATCTTTTAAAACATCAAATACATAATAAATCATACTCACCATATTCCTTAATACACAAAATATGTAATTAAATTTATACCCACATATTCTTCACACCACAAAAATATATAAATAAATTAGTACTCACATATTTCTACAATCACAAAAATACGTAAATAAATCGATACTCACATATTCCTCAACTGCAAAAATACATAAATAAATTAACTCACATATTTCTTAAACCACAAAAATATATAAATAAATTAGTACTCACTTAGTGCGAAGATTCGAAGCGCCACCATGCCACCTCGCATCCAAAGTCGCAAATATATCCTATCATCAGTTTCAAAGCAATTAAAACTCAAATCATCCAAACCAATCATAAAAGCTAATAACACTATTCCAAATATCACACAAGTGTTTATTGAACACTTGGGATATACACATGCGATGCACGTAACAATCTAATGCCTATAGTATTTTCATCCCCAAATAATTACTAAAATCGCCCCCAAAATATTCTAATAGTCCAACTATACTCTCCACTATTATAAGAGAAATAGTTCATACATATATAATTTCCTTTTTCAAACCCAAAACCCTAATTTACTAACAACTTACAATCTCTCTAATAATCTACTAATTTCTCACATCTACCACTTCCAACATCTCTAAATCTCTCTACCATAATATTCATACTCAATAGAAATTAACCCAACTCAATTTTATACAAAAAATAAGTTAAGGTTTACCTTCCCGAAGTCCTATCGAAAATCTGACGCTACCACGATGTAGAGAACCCCTCTATTAGTCTACCCCTCGATTTAATTTGAAATTGACGAAGAATCGGAGCGGATTTGAGCGGGGGAAGTGATTGGCAATGGGTTCTCGGTGTGGGGTCGGGATGGAAACAAGAGGGAAGGAAGAAGATGGAGGGGGGTGGGGTTTCTCCATCGACTGGGAGTGAACGGGAGGAAGAAGAAGAAGGGCCGAGGGGTGGGTTTCTTCTTCTTCGGTTTGGGGAAAGAAACGGGAAGGAGAAGGAGAAGGGAGAAGGAAGGAGAGAAGAGGGGGGGGGGGGTTTGTAAAATAAATAAATAATAAATAATAGATAGATAATTCATAATGTATTTAGTAAGGGATAATTGTCTATAAGCCCTCCAATCTCAAATACATTCCAAATAAAACCCAAATCTTTACTTTAATAATCCAAACAATACAAAATACATTAAAACTACCTCGTAATAATCCTTCAAAATTATAAAATAAGGTAGACAATAACTGATATTTCTCAGATAAAAATAATTGTTATCAGAAAATACATAATCACGTGCAATTCTCAATTGCGTACAGATTACGATGCAAAATAGCCATATGCTATTTTTCGGGTTGTTACATATCATGTAGTCAAGTGTCAAGTGGCATGTATCATGTTCAAGTATCATGTTCAAGTCTTGTCGTGATTACTATCTAGGTAGCACTTCATGGATCGTGGTTTTTACTACATAGTTGCGACAACAAACATTTTCGCTTTAGATTTTGTAGGGGACCATACAGGGCAGTATACGTAGGGACAAGCTCCAAGTATCATGTAATTATGTATCATGTAAACAAGCACCAGTATCATTTGTGTACGTTTCATGTATATCGTGTCAAGATCCACATGTAAACAAGATCCAATAACCACTAGGTTCTTCTGAGTACACGTTTCTGCACTATCCACTACTAGATCTTTCCCTTAACACCGGTTTGGTTATTTTATTATTATTAGTGTCCAACAAGCGTGTAGATGTGCAAAACATATCAAGTCTATCATGTCAAGATTATGTAACAAGTTCAAGTCGCAAGATGTACATGTACGTGTGCAAGATATCTCATAAAAGAACTAAATAAACAAATCTCAAGTTCAGGACAGCAAGACCATACTGTAGTAAAACAGTGATTTCCAGTGTTACAAATATGCAAATCTGAATCCGTCGAAACGTCTAAAAAGTAGACTCCCAACCGAATCCAGAGAGTATAAATAAGTCATATATTAATTCACAAAAATATATCTAAAAACTGATTTGAATACAGAAAATAGGTTAAGCCAGAAATCAGGAAAACGAATTTAAGAGCAGGAAAACAACATGAAAACTCAGTAAATAAATCCACGAAAATTCTGGGGTATTTCCCTATATGTCCAGTATCTAAATATAAAATATCATAATTTTCCAGTGAAATTAGATCAGTCATCAAAAATAAGAAAACATCACTAAACAGTAGTTTGGCAAATATGGAATTCCCAACACTGCTGTACGAAAACCATAATATCTCGCAACCAGTGAAACGAAATCCAAATCTGTCAAAGGGAGATGAAAATAGAAAAAATATATTAACTTTCATATTTCACAAATGTTTTTCATAAAGTAAAAGGAATCAGGGTGAAAATACGATTCTTTACAAAACAGCGAGTAAAATACAGCAAGTACAGTTTTCATAAACGAGCATGAAACGACACAAACTCATTAATAAAATTTAGCAAAATTCTGGGTAATCCCTAACTAGATAAAGAAATACTGACCAAAGTTTTGGATCAAAATTTATGTGTAGCATCAGTATCAAAATCATTTAGTCATCAAAATCATCGAAAAACGAAATCTGGAAAAGATCGACACCTCTGTAGTATAACAGTCATAACGAAATCAAGCAAGGTCAAAGAGGTTTGAAAATAGACGAAATTCCCTAAAACTCATGTTTCATACCAAAATTTAGATACTGACTTCAAGACAGTCCAAAACAGCAAACAAAACAGATCAGCGACAAAATACTGATTTTTCCTTTTAACAACAACTCAACATATATCATACAAAAATTGTTCAAAACACAATCAAACATGAAATCGAGTCTACCAAGTGTCCAAACATCATGAATTAGGGTATCTAGCATGTCCACACCAAGTATATCACATGGGTCTTAACAAAATCACGAATTCTCACAAAAGTCTCCCAAACATGATCAAAATCAAGAACGGGTAAAACCTAAGTTAATTCATGTCCATATTGTGTCGTGAGTCATTTATATTCAAATTATCACAATAGAGACAAAACCCATCAAACATAACACAAACAAGAGTCGTCTCTAGACCCAACTACACTATAGGTGGTATTTTTGACTTGTATCAAACAAATGAATTGGAGTACAAGTTACTTTCCTTAACCAAAGATGAAGAACGACAAAAATCAAGATTAACGAGAGTGGATCCCGACAACGAACAAGACCCACGAACGAAGATCCACGAACGAAAGGATCCAAGAAAACCCGTGCAAAAGTTTTCACACGAACAAACCCACATAATGAAAGAGATCAAGAGAGGGGGGACGTCAGCTTGGCCTGGCTTCGACTGGCTGCTGGTCGACGGCGGACAGCGGACGGGACGGGGAGAGAGAGTCGAGGGATGAGGTGAGGGGGGTTGGGTGTCGGGGTGTTTTGGCGTCGGGAGGTGCATTCAAGCCGAAAGGGGAAGCTGGACTGGGGTTGAGTTTGGGGTGTTCGGCTGTGTGCGGTGGCGCAAGGGACGGGGAGAAAGGGGGAGTAGCCGGGAGAGAGAGAAGGAGACTGGGTTATTAGGGTTAGGGTTTAAAGAGAGAGATTAGAGATGTATATAAATGAGGAGATTAGGGTTTGAATATAAGTTGGGTTGTAGGTTTAATTGGGTATTAGGAGTATTAATAGGTTATACCAATGGGTTGTGGATTTGAGTCAAATCAAATAGGAATACAAATAGGATTTTGGTTTAATTAGGCTTTGGTAAACAAATTGGGATAAAAATAATGGGATTGAAAAAGGGAATGAACCACCAACACACCACAAGCACCCAAAAGACAACAATAAAGAGAACAAAATACAGTTGGAGAGCGAAACCACGACAATAATCAAGAACCAAATGAAAGAACAAAATAATGATGAACGAAATAAAAGAAACAACCAATCAAACACAAAGAGCTCAAAATGAATTAAAACGAATATATATATTGAAAACAACTCCAATATACGGTTCAGAAAAAAAATACAATAGAGAAAATACACCAAACAAAAAATACACTCAAAAATACAAAAAAATGAAAAACAGAGGTTACAATCCTACCCACCTAACAAGAAGAATTTCATCCTCGAAATTCAAAAGAAGATACATAGGGTAACCCCAAAACAGCCAAAAGAACAAAACAAAACTACTCAAGCAAATGAGGAAACTTCTACTGAATCTCCTCCTCTAGCTCCCAAGTCGACTCACCAGGCGAGTGAGGATTCCAAGCAACACGAACCAACTTGATGACCTTGTTCTTAAGCACTTTCTCCCGCTGATCCACAATAGCAACTGGCAAAATCTCACAAGTCAAATCCGGCCGAATGGTCAACTCAGAATCGTCGATCACGTGGCCCTCATCTCGGATATATCTCCTGAGTTGTGAGACATGAAAAACATCATGCACTCCTGATAATGCTGGCGGCAAAGCAAGATGATAAGTCACCTTGCCTACTCGCTCCAAAATATCAAACGGTCCAATAAACCTCGGGCTAAGCTTGCCCCCACCACCGAACCGAATGACACCGAACCACGGTGATACCTTAAGGAAAACATGATCACCAACACCAAACTCCAAAGCTTTCCGATGGACTTCGTCCCATCGCTTCTGCCGATCCTGAGCTGCCTGCAAGTGCTTCCAGATCTGAACCACAACATCCACTGTCTTGGTGATCAACTCCGGACCCAACAACCTTCTCTCACCAATGTCATCCCAGCACACTGGTGATCTGCACTTCTGCCCATAGAGTGCCTCGAACGGAGCAGCTTTAATACTGGCTTGAAAGTTTTTATTGTACGAGAACTCTACAAGATGCAGATGGTCCTCCCAAGATCCACCAAACTGAAGCATACAAGACCTCAACATGTCCTCAAGAATCTGAATAGTCCGCTCTGACTGTCCATTAGTCTGGGGATGAAAAGCTGTATTGTACTTCAATTTACTCCCCAAACTATTCTGAAGACTCTCCCAAAAATGAGATCTGAATCTCATATCCCTGTCAGATACAATACTGACTGGAATCCCATGAAGTCTGACAATCTCTTGCATATACCTCTCAGCTAGGCTCTCAGTAGACTGACCGACAAGAAAGGGAATGAAGTGAGCACTCTTCATCAACCGGTCAACAATCACCCAAATGGCATTATGACCCTTAGGACTCCTCGACAAAGCAGTCACAAAATCCATAGTGATATATTTCCACTTCCACTCCGGAATAGGAAGCGGTTGAAGAAGTCCAGCGGTTCTCTGATGCTCTGCCTTAACCTGCTGGCAGACCAAACACTGAGAAACAAACCGAGCCACAACCCTTTTCATACCATGCCACCAGAAATGAAGCTTCAAATCCTGATATATCTTAGTACCGCCAGGATGGATGGAATACGAAGACTGATGAGCTTCTTCAAGCAACCTCTAACGAACTTCACCCTTAGGGACACACAACCGGGAACCAAAACGAAGTGATCCATCAGCATGAATAATCATGTCCGTTCTGGATCCTAACTCAACCTCAGCTCAAAAACCCTGCAACTGCGCATCACCAGCCTGTGCCTCCTTAATCTGATCAACAAGAGACGACTGCAACTGGAGCGCCAAACAATTCTGACCAGAAATCGGTAATACAACAACCAACTCCAACTCCGCATCTGCTCAAAGAGATCACTCTGCTGAGTAAGAAACATAACTGCTGGTCTCCTGCTCAAAGCATCAGGCACCAAGTTTACTCTACCAGGATGGTATTACAAACTGATGTCATAATCGACCATAAGTTCCAACCAACACCTTTGCCTCATGTTTAACTCCTTCCAGGGTGAAGATGTACTTGAAACTTTTGTAGTTTGTAAAGATCTCCGCTCGGTCTCCAAATAAATAATATATCCACAGCTTCAAAGCAAAAAATCACTGTCGCTAACTCCAAGTCATGAGTCGAATAGTTCTTCTCATGCGGCCTCAACTGCCTCGATGCATACGCAATGACTCGGCCCTTCTGCATCAAAACTGCTCCAAGACCCTTACCAGAAGCATCACAGTGAATTACAAATCTGCCTGAACCATCGGGAATAGTCAACACAGGCGCTGATGTCAATCTATTCTTCAACTCAACAAAAGCCTCATTGCACTCGTCAGACCAACAAAACATCTGATCCTTCCCAGTCAATTTAGAAAACGGTCCTGCTATCTTCAAAAAGTCTTGGACGAACTTTCGATAATAACCAGCCAAACCAAGAAAACTCCTGACTTCTGAAACTGACTTGGGAATAGGCCAATCCTTCACAGCCTCAACCTTGGCCAGATTCACAGAAACACCATCACCAGAAATAATGTGCCCCAAGAAAGAAACCCTGTCGAGCCAAAACTCGCACTTGCTGAGTTTTTCATAGAGCTGATTCTCTCTCAAAATCTGCAGAACCACTCTAAGATGCTCAGCATGATCTTTTCGGTTCCGAGAATACACCAGAATATCATCAATGAAGACCACCACAAATCTATCTAAGAACTGAGAGAAGACTCGGTTCATAAGACTCATGAATACAGCCGGCACGTTCGTAACTCCGAACGGCATCACAAGATACTCATAGTGCCCGTATCTAGTCCTGAAAGCAATCTTCTGTATATCTGCAGCCTTCACCTTGACTTGGTGATACCCAGAACAAAGATCCAACTTCGAGAAAATAGCAGTCCCACCCAACTGATCAAACAAATCATCGATCCTGGGTAGCGGATACCGATTCTTCACAGTAACTCTGTTTAGTTCCTGATAATCTATGCACAGTCGACGACTACCATCCGTCTTGTCAACAAAAAGGACCGGAGCACCCCAAGGCGAAACACTAGGTCTAATAAAACCCAAATCAAGCAACTACTGAATCTGCACCTTAAGCTCTGCTAGCTCAACCGGTACCATCCTGTAGGGACTCATCGATATCGGTGCGGTTCCAGACTGAACATCAATACTGAATTCCACTTCCCTATCAGGGGGTAAACCAGACGACTCATCTGGAAAAACATCCAAGAAATTCCGAACTACCAGAAGCGCAGCCTCACACCCTGAGTGCAATTCCATCACATAATCCACCTGTACAACTACAGTCTTTGCTCGGCCAAGGAAGGACTCCCCGACATGGAACTGGAATTCTGCTCGATCTGGAATTCTACAGACAACTTTCTTGGCACGGCAATCAATAATGGCATGGGCTTCACCCAACCAATCCATACTGAGAATGACATCGAATCCTGAATTTCGAATTATAATCAGGTTGCTTTGAAATCTGCATCCCCAATAACAACGGGACATTGCGTACACTCACGAGAACATATGACAACTCCACCACCTGTCACAATGTTCCAAGCCTCTGACATGTTGCTGCATTCTAACTAATGGCGAGCGACAAATCGAGAGGAGACAAAAGAATGGGTTGCCCCAGAATAAAAAAGAACATGGGTAGGAAAAGAGCAAACAAGGATGATACCTAAAAGGAATCAAAGACAAGGAGAAGGAATAGACAATCAAGGGTGAGGAAAAAAAACAACAATGTAGAAAGATAATATAAAGAAGAAAAGCAAGACCAAAAGAAAAAAAACAATAGAGAAACAAAACAACAAAATAAAATATACCTGCCACAACTCCTTCAGTTGTCTCAGCATCTGCAGCAGTCAAGTTGAAAGCCTGACCTCTCCTCGGAACAGCGGTCCTCTGACCGACAATCTGATGCTGGGAGGAAGCGGTGCCCTAACTGGACTACGAGCTGGAACTGTCGGCTGGACGGGACCACAGACTGGAAGAGTCACCCTCTGCTGTGGACAATCCCACAAAGTGTGGTCAGGAGCACCACAATCAAAACAGCGGCGATTGGCCCGCCTACAGTCCTTGCGCTCATGCCCGGCAAGTCGGCAAAAGTCACAAAAACCACCCCTCTGGGAACCAACAGAAGAGTAAGGAGCTGCTCTAACTGGGTGAGAAAAAACAGGCCTCCGAATAGGCCCACAAGAAGGCCTAGCAACAGCAGCGGGAACAGTCCGCTGAGAAGAAGACGAAGCACGACGAGCCTGCTCCTGAGCTCGAGCTGCCTCAAGAGCCTCAGTGTGGGTACGCAAGCGAAGAGAGACAAGATGCCTCTTGATATCCTGCTCAAGCCCATTTGTGAATCAACGAGCCCTATCCTCTTCGGTTGCCACAAGAACTACAGTGAAGTGGCTAAGTCTAGTAAACTCAGCTGCGTACTCATCCACTGACCTGGAATCCTGTTGCAAGGAAGTCCATGTTACAGCATTGCATGAACAATTGTGTAACAAATCTCAAAATAGAATGATGACTTAACCTGTTTTAGGGGCAGGAATTGCTGTTCCATCTCAACTCGAGTACTACTGGAGAAGAATTTCTCCAAGAATCCCCGAGTAAAAGTAGCCCAAGCAATAGGCCTCTCAAGACGCTCAGACTCGGCCATCTACTAGATATGGGCCAGATCCACCAGCTGGAAGGACACCACATCTAACCGATCAGCCTCGGCAACACGAGCCGCTAACAACAAGCGCTCAGTCCGGATCAACCACTGTTCAGCCTCCAAAGGTGTCTCAGTACCGGAAAAACGGTCGGAATGCAGCCTCATAAAATCTATAACTGTCCCTGGATGAGGCGGAAGATTTGCCTGCACAGGCACAACAGGAGGTAGAACCCGGGCAGCTTCAAGAGCTGCCCATGTTCAGCTTCAAGAGCTGCCATCACAAGATCATTGTGGTTTTGCTGCTGATTAATCAGCCGCTCAAGCACAGTAGTGACAGCCTCAATCGGATCAACCTGTGACTGAGAAGTAGAACATCTGCGAGCCATAGTCTGCATAAAACCAAAACAATTAGCATCCAGAATCAGAGTTGGTATACATTCATTTATGTATGCATGGTTGGTGAAATGTTAAGAAGATCCCAGTTCGAGCCAAGCTTGTCTAATATATTAGGCAACTAATACATTAGCCAAACCTGGTGCTCTGATACCACTAAAAACCCTGTCATACCCCGCTTCCCAAAAAGAATATGGAATACGGATACGAGACAAAAGGCCAGCGAATAATTTTCATTATCTATAAGCTGTTCAGGAATCTTTACAATATTTCACAAGATAAACAGATTCGGAAGTAAAAGATACAACCAGACATGCATAATTGAAACAAGAAACCAACAGAAATTACTTGAAACCAAATATAATAATCTCAAATAAATAAATTCTGAATAAGTTAAATATCCTGGGTCACATTGCCCAAATACAAGATAAATATCCAAGTAATCAAGTACATCTTATTCAAGTTCAAGCAACAATAATAATAAAATCATAAAGTAGAAAATCCAGTCCTAATACATCATCTCGCCAATACCATCTGGCAGCTGACCATCCTGATCTGCAATTAGTAAATTTGCAGGAGAAGGAAGAAGAAAAACAAGTACCCGTCAATTGCAAGTTACGGGCCACTTATAATGTAAGATACAAGTATAAGGGATAGGTAAATCTAAGTAACAAACCTAGCATGGTATAATCATGATAACAAAATATAATTCATAGCATGTCAAGATAAGCAAGTATAATAGTATGTGTCGAGTGTCAAGTAAACAAGTGTCATGCATCAAGTAACCAATATCAAGAATCATGTAATCATGTAGCATGTAGCAAGTAGCAAAATCTCATGTATCATGTAGTCAAGTGTCAAGTGGCATGTATCATGTTCAAGTATCGTGTTTAAGTCTTGTAGTGATTACTATCTAGGTAGCACTTCATGCATCCCGGTTTTTACTACATGGTTACTACAACAAACAGTTTCGCTTTAGATTTTGTAGGGGACCATACAGGGCAGTGTACTCGGGGACAAGCTTCAAGTATCATGTAATCATGTATCATGTAAACAAGCTCCAAAACCCAAACAAGCTCCAGTGTCATGTATGTACGTGTCATATATATCGTGTCAAGCTCCACATGTAAACAAGCTCCAATAACCACTAGATTTTTCTGAGTACACGTTTCTGCACTATCCACTACTAGATCTTTTCCTTAATCCCGGCTTGGTTATTTTATTATTATTAGTGTCCAACAAGCGTGTAGATGTGCAAAACATATCAAGTCTATCATGTCAAGATTATGTAACAAGTTCAAGTCGCAAGATACACATGTACGTGTGAAAGATATCTCATAAAAGAACTAAAATAAACAAATCTCAAGTTCAGGACAGCAAGACCATACTGTAGTAAAATAGTGATTTCCAGTGTTACAAACATGCAAATCTGAATCCGTCGAAATGTCTAAAAAGTAGACTCCCAATCGAATCCAGCGAGTATAAATAAGTCATATATTAATTCACAAAAATATATCTAAAAACTAATTTGAATACAGAAAATAGGTTCAGCCACCTAAGACTTAAACACTACAAGTTACTTGCCTTAAACGTATATGTTCAACCACAAAAATATATCTAGGAAAACGAATTCAATAGCAGGAAAACAACATGAAAGCTAAGTAAATAAATCCACGAAAAATATGGGGTATTCCCGTATATATCTAGTATCTAAATATAAAATTTTAGAATTTTCTAGTGAAATTAGATCAGTCATCAAAAATAAGAAAACATCAATAAACAGTAGTTTGGCAAATATGAAATTCCCAACACTGTTGTACGAAAATCATAATATCTCGCAACCAGTGAAACGAAATCCAAATCCGTCAAAGGGAGATGAAAATAGACAAAATATATTAACTTTCATATTTCACAAATGTTTTACATACAGTAAAAAGAATCAGGGTGAAAATACGATTCTTTACAGAACAGCGAGTAAAATACAGCAAGTACAGTTTTCATAAACGAGCATGAAACGACACATAAAACTGATCAATAAAATTCACCAAAATTCTGGGTAATCCTAACTAGATAAAGAAATGCTGACCAAAGTTTTGGACCACAATAATATGTGTAGCATCAGTATCAAAATTATTTAGTCATCAAAATCATCGAAAAATGAAATCTGGAAAAGATCGACACCTCTGTAGTAAAATAGTCATAACTCACTCATACGAAAACGAAATCAAGCAAGGCCAGAGGGGTTTGAAAATAGACGAAATTCCCTAAAACTCATATTTTATAACGAAATTTAGATACTAACTTCAAGACAGTCCAAAGCAGCAAACAAAACAGATCAGCGACAAAATACAAATTTTTCTCTTTAACAACAACTCAACATATATCATACAAAAGTTGTTCAAAATATAGCCAAACATGAAACCAAATCTACCAAGTGTCCAAACATCATGAATTAGGGTATCTAGCATGTCCACACCAAGTATATCACATGGGTCTTAACCAAATCACGAATTCTCACAAAAGTCTCATATACATGATCAAAATCAAGTATGGGTAAAACCTAAGTTAATTTATGTCCATATTGTGTCGTGAGTCATCTATGGTCAAATTTTCACAATAGAGATAAAACCCATCAAACATAACACAAACAAGAGTCGTCTCTAGACCCAACTACACTATAGAGGATATTTTTGACTTGTATCAAACAAATAAATTGGAGTACAAGTTACTTGCCTTAACCGAAGATGAAGAATGACAAAAATCAAGATTAACGGGAGTGGATCCCGACAACGAACAAGACCTACGAACGAAAATCCATGAACGAAAAGATCTAAGAAAACTCGTGCAAAAGTCTTCACACGAGCAAACCCCCACAATGAAAGAGATCAAGAGAGGGGGGCATCGGCTTGGCCTGGCTCCAACTGGCTGCTGGTCGACGGTGGACAGCGAACGGGATGGGGAGAGTGAGTCGAGGGACGAGGTGAAGGTGAAGGGGGTTTGGGTTTCGGGGTGTTTGGGCGTCGGGAGGTGCACACAGGCCAGAAAGGGGAAGCTGGCTTGGGGTCAGGTTTGGGGTGTTCGGCTATGTGCGGCGGCACAAGGGATGGGGAGAGGGGGGGGCCAGTCAGGAGAGAGAGAGGGAGACTAGGTTATTAGGGTTAAGGTTTAGGGAGAGAGATTAGAGATGTATATATATGAGGAGATTAGGGTTTGAATATAAGTTGGGTTGTGGGTTTAATTGGGTATTAGGAGTATTAATACATTATACCAATGGGTTGTGGATTTGGGTCAAATCAAATAGGAATACAAATAGGATTTTGGTTTAATTAGACTTTGGTGAACAAATTAGGATAAAAATAATGGGATTGAAAAAGGGAATGAACCACCAACACACCACAAGCACCCAAAAGACAACAATAAAGAGAACAAAACACAGTTGGGGAGCGAAACCACGACAATAATCCAGAACCAAATGAAAGAAAGAAGAAAATAATGAAGAACGAAACAAAAGAGACAACCAATCAAACACAAAGAGCTTAAAATGAAATAAAATGAATATATATTGAAAACAACTCCAATATATAGTTCAGAAAAAAAATACAAGGGAGAAAATACACCAAACGAAAAATACACACAAAAATACACAAAAATGAAAAAGAGGTGTTACAGGGGGGTAGGCCGGATTTTCAACCAATGGGGAAGAGGAGAAGTATCTCATCAAGCAAGAGGTTGGCTCTTATGGGTGGTGATGTGATGGGCTCTTACAAAAACTCATCATGGTGTTTTTGGTGTTCAAAACCCTAACCTCTCTCTTGTTTCCCTCCATAAAGTGGTCGGCCATCCTATGGTTGGGCTTGACCCACTTGATTGTGTTCAAGTGTGGTGGGTTTGTCTTGTTTCATTTGGGCTCACAAGTCCAACTCAACATGTACATACATTCATATATACATATATACATATATTCGTATGCACCATGTAGGCTATTAGTGAGAAAAACAATTTCTTTAACCAAAAATATAATTCCCATAACTAGTAGCACTCAGTTCGTTTACAAGTCGCATTCGTCAAAAACAGGGTCGTTACAAGATAGTGGTGTCTTCGTTTGCAACTATTTCCCGGCGTACCGGACCTCACTCAAAAACTTGATGAACCCTTGGAGTTTACTATAGCACGGGTTAGCTCGAAACATCCCCTGTGGCCTCCTAGCTTATAGACCGTAATCTATGGCTTGTTCGCCTTTCCTGATATAGAACATGACGGAGTTCTGGGGGTCCATCCCCTAGCTCCGACAGGATGCTTCCCGCCCTTATCATGGGACTTCATAGTTTAACAGACGAGATACAGATCTCGTGCTCCCAACTCGTGAGAAGGCACAGACCGTATCCCTTTGACAGGAAGGGTACAACCAATAACACCACCTAGTGTTGGCCTATAGAATAGGTCGGATCATAAGGTATCACCCTTAATACCAACTCTTTTCCTTCGGCGAAATGATAATAAATAAAGGTTAAGTAGTAATAGCCATAAGTTACAACCCTAACGATGTCAGTAACCCTGAACAATCCGAGGGATGACAACAGTACTAATACAACATGCTAGGTCTTAAGTTAGACTTTGCAAGATAACTCTACTAGGTGCTCAACCTAGACTTACCAGAATTCCTAAGGATCCTGTTCATAGCCTATCGATCCAAGATCACTGCAATACGAACGTATTCGCTTGCTACTACCCTGAACTTGGATTCTGTCTGCACTCCCAGCCCACGATCAACCTACACCGGTTAAGGTCTGACGGTGCACGAGGGGTGATTCGTCCATAGTCTATGAAGAGTAAAATAAATACACGTCTTGATGGTCGATGGTCCCTAAGACAATGATATCATCCTAGACGAGCACAACAACTGTGTACTAGCCAATAAGTTACATACGAGCAAAACAACTTACATTCGAGCCAACTAGCTATGTATGCGATAAATGAGTTATATAGAAGCAACCATAAAAGTCTTCTAACAACCAAGAAGCGAAATAATATGCTACTAGCAAAACTTGATCTTTTATACACAAAAGCAACATGAAAGTCTTCTAACACCCTAGAAGCGAAATAACATGCTACTAGTAAAACTTGATCTTTTATACATAAAAGCAATATGAAAGACTTCTAACATCCTAGAAGCAATTAAACATGATACTCTTAACGGAATTCAACAAAATTGGACTTTTTAGAAAGGTGAGAACATCTACTATAACTCTCTAATTGACAACCTTCTCAGATTCAGTCAATAAGAGGTAGAAAAACCTCGAACAATCTAAACAACGAGCTTCAGCCAAAAGGGCCAGCTGTTGTGACTTTGTGAAAGTCATAACTCATACTCCGCTTATTGGAATCTAATCAAATAGGATATTTTGGAAAGGTGAGAACCACTACTAAAACTCTCTAGTTGATAACCTTCTTAGATTCAGTCAATAAGAGGTACAAAAACTTCAAACAATCTAAATAGCGAAGCTTCAGCCAAAAGGCTAGCTGCTGTGACTTATAAGGGTCATAACGCCTACTCTGCTTATCAGAATCTAACCAAATAGGATATTTTGGAAAGGTGAGAACTTCTACTACAACTCTCTAGTTAACCATTTTTTCAGATTCCTTATGGAACTCAAAATCCAGCTCCTTGAACACAATTAAAGAACAACAAAAGACAGCACAAGCTGAAACTTGTAAAGCTCGTAACTTTTGTTATACTTGTCGGAATCTAACAAAATAGGATGTTTTGGAAAGCTAAAAACATCTACTATAACTTCCTAGTTAAAAACTTTCTTAGATTCCTTGTGGAATTCAAATCCCTGCTCTTTGAACAAAATTCAAGAACAACAAAAAGAACAGCCACAGCTGAACTTGTAAAACTCACAACTTTTGCTATAAATATCGGAATCTAACAAAATTGTGCTTTTTGGAAAGGGCAAAACACCTACTACAACTTTCTAGTTGACCACTTCTTCAGATTCCTTATAGATATCAAAATCCAGCTATTTGAACAAAATTCAAGAACAACAAAAAGAACAGCAAAAGCTGAAACTTCTAAAGGTCGTAACTATTGCTATACTTATCGGAATCTAGCAAAATTGGCCATTTTGAAAAGGGGAGAACATCTACTACAACTCTCTAGTTGAACACTTTTTCATATTCCGTAAGGAACTCAAAATCCAACCCTTTAAACACAAGTCGAATCAACAAAACAGCAGTTTCGGCTGAAGAACTCGCTATTTTGGGGAAACGATTTATTTAACCCATCAAACTAACCCAGAAAAATTTACAAAAATTAGAGCATGAAAATAACACATATGAGAACCTCTAAAATTAATTTGGAGTCAAAGTTCCAACTTTAGCACAAGTAATTAATTCTAACCGTCTAAACTACAAGATTGAATCTTTAGTGTTTTATTTGAGTTCTACTACTTCAATCCTCATATGCCTTTTATTCTAGTCCACAATTTGAAATATGCAAAAGATTCTTTATTCCAAGTTGTTCTTTAACACTAAACATACAAATAAACAAAACAATAACAAATAAAACACCAGAAGAGAAACCCCCGCCCAAAATTGTAGGAAGGACATGCTAGTTCTTCTCCTCCTTGCTCCTTGTTCTTGCTCATCTTCAAGAAAAACCTCAAGAACACTTAACCCATGAAACCCTAACCCATCTTTTGATTCTCTATTTTTTTTTCTTTTCTTCTCAATTTTTTCTAAATTAAAAACAAGTAAAGAAGTAGAAGAAAAGAAGACATGGAGTGAGATGAGAAGGAGATGGAGAAAACAAAAATGAAAGAGGGCTTTTGCCCTTTGTGTTTGGCTGGCCGTGGAGGGGGGGGGGTTATAGGAGAGTTTGTGGGTAGAGAGAGAGCCACTTGTGTCTTTCTCTTGTGGCTCAAAATATTTGAGATTAATTTGCAAATAAATATTGCAATCAACACCCTACTCATTTCTAACCCTCCATTTTGATCACGATGATAAAAAATAAGATGTATTTTCCCAAAATCACGTACTACATGATTTTGTACAAACGTATGAAATCGATACAGTACATATACGTACATACATCTATGTACACAGATAATTTCTATTAGTTAAAACGAATAATCTCCACCAAAAATATTTTAATTCAGAAATAATAATAAAAATATTTTTGTTACCGGCTCGGAAGATTTCAGTACCAATTTGATACAATACAGATGTATACAGACTGGTAAAATATATAGATAATGTCTATTAGTAAAACCTGGTAATATCCCCCAAAAATATTTCAATTCTGAAAATAAAAATAAAATAATAATTTTTAATATCAGCCCGGAATATTACAAACATTTTCTCAAAAATGCATTTTACAGGATTTTGTACAAGCGCACAAAACCGATATAATGCATATAACCGATATAATGCATATATATATATATATATATATATATATATATATATATATATATATATATATATATATATATATATATACTTACTTGTATATATATATATATACAGATAAGTTTTTATTAGTAAAACCAAGTAATTTCCATAAAAATATTTTAATTTTAAAAATAATTATAATACAAATATAATATCCAACCGGGATATTACAGGATGTGACATATCATACATAGTTAGTGGCTATTATAGACTAATCAGTACGGCAAACAAGACGTCATGTTGCTCAGTTGCTGAAAGTTCAATGGAGTGTTAATTTTAATGAGTATATTTGGGAATCTGGGGAGATGGTGAGGAGAAAGTACCTGGAATTGTTTGAAGAGTTTTCCTTAACCCCTGTAGCTCGAGGACGAGCTTCTTTTAAAGAATGTAGAATGTAACACCTGTATTTTATAAACTATTAAATATTTGATTTATATTATTGTTAATTATGATTTTGAGTATATTCTCTTATATTCATTGATTTTATTTTATTTTAGAATGATTAAATTGAAATTCGGGGTTAAACAGAAAAAAAAATGAAATATAGGAGTTTGAGATGAGTTTTCTCAGAGGAGATGAATCCAATTTAACCCGAAAATTATCCTGAGTACTTGTGCATAATAGAGCGTGGAATATTTGCTAATTTGAAGTATTTGCATGGTCCTAGCATAAAGTTAGAAATTTTGGAGTTCGAGGTTGAAAATAACCCTTAAAATGAGCATTTTATTTGATATTGGGCTTAAGCCCATCTCCCTATCCACTTATTATTTAAAAAGCCACCTAATTACTAGTTTGCCACTCCCCTCCTCCCCATTTAGCTTGGCCGAAACCCAAGCTTGTGACCAAAACCCATCTTCATGTTAACCTGAATCAAACCCTCCATCCCACTTCAATCTTTGAATTATTTAGGGATTCTAGGAGATTTTGGAATGCTCTTCAGTGTGGCAGTGTCGATTTTTCAAGAGAGCTTCATGACGGGATACCAATTTGTATAATTGTTTATGGGATTGTATGCTTTTCCTTTCTTTTCATAAAAATCGTAGTAGAGAGATGAGTAAGGTATGTAGGACATGCTAGAGGTGAAAGATTTCAACTTCTATGGTAATAATATGGAAATTTTATTAAACCTAGGGTTTGAGTTTAGGAAGGGTAAGTGAAAGTATAGCTATTGTATGCTAATAAATATTTTGGATGATGTAGAATATTATGGGATAATTTAGAAACATTTATGAAGAATTTTAACAATTGTTTGATAATTATTAGGAATTTTTCAATTTTCCGAGTATCTGGAAATTATAAAAAATTGAGTTATTAGTTTAAAAATAGGATAATTATGGGAAAATAGGTATAATTATTAGACTTTATTCCCAAGATGCTCATATGAGTTAATTTTGGGATATTGAAGTTAATTAGGGGTAATTTACCCTTAAAATATTAAATATTGGGTAAAACTCCTCCGATTGAGAGGTGAAATTGGGACTTGGCAATAAGAATAGAAAATAGTTAATTTCAAATGCTTAGGTATGATATATGTGATGTATGAGTATGTTTGATATGAGTTCGGAGGATAGATAATGTGTATTTTTGAGTTAATGACTCACGAGTTTGATAAATTTCTTAATATGTATTAAAAAGTGAAGTTTGAGTGGCGACCGGGCGAGCGAGGAGTATTTTCTTGCCAGTTTGTCGGGTGAGTATGATTATACTAGGTATACACTATGTTGTGACAAAATTTTATTCAGATTGGATGTGATTTATGTGAGTTATAACTTAATGAAGATTTACTTGAAAATATGGAATTTTCATATGTTGAAATTGTGTGATATGATGAATTTGCTTGATTTGGAATATTAGGCGTTATGGGTGATATATGGTGCATGCTTGTGATATATATGGATGATGATGCAGTTGTGATGTCATAATCGATGAAATTAATAAGTACGTATATGTATAATACAGTGATATTTAAACTGAAACTAATGGGCGGTAATATGATATAATCATCTACTTAAATTTGGCATATTCATAAGATATTATAATGTGATTAAATAAATACTTTCGTGTATTTATGATACGGAATAATATGAAGTAATAATCTTATAAAATAAATAATTGAGTGTATGTAATTATGTGATATAATGAGATAATAAATCGCATGGTTAAAGTCAAAGATGTGACAAGTTATTGAAATGAAAGATGAGATGCTATGTGGTGATAATATGAGATGAAAAGATGAAGTGAAAATAATAATAACAGTTAAATTTTGTTGACCAGTACCTACAAAAATCCGGGGGATTTGGGCTAGACCTCCTAAAACCAAAGGACCGGCTTGGGGTGCGGTGTTTAACCTCCTAACACCCAAGGATCGGCTTGGGGTGCGGTGTTTATTACCCAAACTATGTTTGTGGTGTGGTGGTTTTATCGCCCAAGCTATCGGCTTGAGGCCCGGTTATTACCCAGCTCAGCTGGGGTGCGGTGATATTCCCTCGATGATAGATGTCACGAGGAAGTACCCTAGTGAAACTAGGGGTGTAGGGGTGCTATGTTTTCTTTCACTCGTTGGCTTTGCCACGAGGAAGTACCCAGCTTCGCTGGGGTGCGGTGTTTTTTTTCCCTCGTTGGTTTTGACATGAGAAAGTACCCAAACTATGTTTGGGGTGTGGTATTTCCCTCGCTGGCTTCGGCTGGGAAGAAGTTCCCAAGTTCTACTTGGGGTGCGTTGTTTCTCTCACTGGCTTCGGCTGGGAGGAAGTACCCAAGTTCTACTTGGGGTGTGGTGTTTCCCTTGCTGGCAAAGGCTGGGAGGAAGACGTAGCCTCAGACGCGTAAGACCCCGTGGGGCAGAGGTCTGCGTGTTTACTGGGCTGCTGGCTTTCAGTGTATTGGGATACTGTGGCTCATTAGTCGACAAATTAATAAAATGACTAAATGTGAAATGAAAAGAAAGAAATGAGAAAGTAAAGAAAGCATATGATGTGATATGTGATATGAGAATGAGAAAGAAAAGAAAGTATCCGATGTGAAGCGGAAATAAGAAAGTAAAGCAAGTATATGAGTTGAAATGAATCAAAAGAGTAAAAGAAAATGTTTATGAATGAAGATAAGTATGAAAGAATATGAGTCATGAGTATGTAAATGAAAAAGAATAGTAAACGACGTATGTGGTTAAATAAGTATGAAAAGTGAGGAAATTGTATTATGTGATTATATACGAAAAATAAAGAAGTGGTGATATGAGAGTATTTATGAAAAGAGGAATATTTGAGTTATGTGATTAAATATGAAAAGTAGAGGAATTATTTATATGAGTAAATATGGTGTTTTGTATATGAGTATAACAGTGAATGAATTATGTATGTAAAATTGATATGAATAACTTGAAGAAATTGCGGTATGGAAATGAGTATGAGAAGTAAAGAAAATGTGTATGTATGATATAATATTGTATAAATGAAACGTAAAGTAATATGTAATATGAATGTGAAACATGAAGTAAAATGCACTGTGTGATGAAAATAAAAGTAAGTAGTATTAGGTGATGAGAATGGTTATTAAAGTAAAATATGATATGATATGAGTTTGATGTACCTTGGAATTGTGTCGAGGAATTACTCGCCCACTATTTCCATAAAAATGGTAGGAACTACCTGCCTTGGCACAACTCCCAAGGTGAATTGGCGGGTTGTTGAAATGATAGTGATGTTGCGAGATACAAATGAAGAGTAAGGTATATTGTAAGATGAAAATGAAAATAAAGTAATGTGATATTCGAAGCTATCAGCTTGAGATGTGATGTTATATTACCTAAGTTCTACTTGGGGTGCGGTGATTATTACCCAAGCTATCGGCTTTGGGTGCGGAGTATCTATATAATAAAACACAAAGAAAGCTATCAAGTGGCTCTCATTCAATAGAGTTGAAATCAATGGTCCATATCTAACCTCACAAAACATATTTTTCCGCCCAAAAGTTTTCCCCCAAAACTCAAATTCAAATCCCCTCAAAACAACTCCTTTATTTATTTATTTATTTATTTTCTCCCTCTCTCTCTCTCATTCTCTCTCTATTTACTCAGAAATTTATATTTTTAGATTTCAGATTCGTATATTTTCAGATTTTTTATGCATTTTTTTATTGCTCATGTTACATTGAAAATAGCAAATATTTTATCAAAAATTAAATTTCATCATTTCCCACACTCAAAGTTCTAAGAAGTTGGATTTTACATCTCCATTTTTAATTTTTTTTCAACATATACTAATGGAAACATGGACTTTTATTTAAAACTAATAATTGTTTTACTATTCAAACTTGAGCTACATAATTGTTGTTTTACTGTTTACAAGACTTTCATATGCTGTATTGTTCCGAAGACGTGCCGTAGGCACGTGCCCACGGGCAAATCTAGTAATTTGATAAGAATGAAAGTTAAAGTAAATCGTAATATGAACTATAGGTGAAAATGAAAGTAAGATATATCATCAATAAGAATAAGAAGTAATTTAAGTAGCAAGATGAGGTGAGAATGAATTCTAAAGTAAAGTATGTGATAAAATGAGAATGAGCATTAAAATAATCTGTATGATAAAAATTAGAATGGAAAGAGGACAAAACTGTAATAGATATATTGAGAATGAAAGTTAATGTACGAGAGATGTTATGATATGTATTATAAGATATGAATGAATGTGATATTACGAGATTGAATGCATGTGAATAAGATGCGATGAAAACGATTGAATATGATGATATGCAATAAAATAAATACCTGTGATGATATGTGATATGGCTAAAAATGGGGATTAATCGGAACCGTCCAAATCGGGCACGAATCTTGAGGTCCAGGGGTAAAATAGAAATTTCACCTACAAATAGGGTCTGAAATGGGTACTAGGTCTCTCCGATAAAGACCCAATAACCCACAAACGGATCCGCTTCAATTGGGCGCGGGTCTCAACCAGCAATAAAGCCCGATCAGAGGGATAGAATTAAGGCTCCTGATTAGATCCTAATCAACGGCCCCGATTCATGCCTATCCCTCCACTGGGAATTAGGGATTACATTCCTAATCTGTTTACAAGGAGAATATTCCTTATCAGATCACGGGGATTACATTCCTAATCTGTTCCCTAAGACGCCTATAAATACCCCCCATCCATCTCCATTGAGAGGTAATCAACTCTTCACCAGTTTTTGTGCTCATTCATAGTCTTCCTAGATTACTGACTTGAGCGTCGGAGGGTGCGTCGCCGGGAACAACCCCGGTGTCTCGCACTTTTTGCAGGTGCACGGCGGGAGCGACAGACGACGCCCCAGGGAACAGGTACGCAGGTCTTTCTATTCGGTTTCCCCAAGAATCCACAAGTTCTATCTGTTTGCCCCCACACCAAATTTAGCGGCAACAGATTGGCGCCGTCTGTGGGAAACTAACGAATAGAAACCTCTCATCTTCCCCGAGAACAGGTCTTCTCCAGCCATGCCGCCTCGCAAAGTCAGGTCAAGAGGGTCTAATCGAGTGCCCAACCCTGACCAACAAGAAGTCCTTCCTGATCCCGCTCAGCAACAAGGGCAACTCCCTCCTACCATGGAAGAGCCGCTCCAACGGAACCCTCCACCTCCTGATCCAAAGGGTCCTAACCCCCAGAAACAGCCTCTTCACCAAGAGAACCTCTCCATCCACAACGCCTCCAGTGCCTCCATGGCCTCCCATCATCCCCGAGCCTCTGGTCGCCACAATGCCCCTCCCAAACGCCCGGAAGATGACGACCTCCGTCGTCATCTGGATGAAAAGCGGGCTCGGGGGGAAGCCTCCCGCCAGCAAGAGCGATCCCCCCGTCACCGAGAGCACAGGAGGTCCCCCATCCGAAGAGGGAGAAAGGACTCCCCCGATTATTACCGAAGAAGGCACTCTCCCGCAGGTCGGCAGCAGCCTAGGAACAATGAGGCACCCATCACCCGTGCCGAGTTCCAGCAGTTCCAAGCAATGGTACAACAGGCCCTCAACCTCCGTCAAAATCCCAATGAGCCGAGGGCCCCATCCCCTCCTCCGGTCCGAAGCCCTCGCCAACGGTCCCCCTCTCCTCGTCCTGCACCAACCAACTCCCGGCGTACCCCGAGTCCTCATCGTTCCCGAAGTTACCATCGCCGCAGCCCTCGCTCCCCCTCATACGAAGACGAGTCCCGTGGCCCGGCGGATTACCGTCGGAGGGATGACATCATGGACCGCCGTCTTAACGAGGTGGAAAAGCTCCTGGGTCAGATAAACCGAGAAGAGGAACTCAGGGGGAGGACCCTACGTCCTAGCCGGCCCCCATTCTCCCGAACCATAGTGGATGCCCCTGTGCCGTTCGGCTTCAAACCTCCCCAATTCGAGAATTACACCGGGGAGACCGATCCAGTTGATCACATCGAAAGCTTTAAGACTTTAATGCTCCTCCACCAAGCTTCCGATGCCCTCCTCTGCAAAACATTCCCCGCGACACTCAAAGGCCCGGCTCGAGAATGGTACTCTCGTCTTGCCCCGGCGTCGATATTCTCCTTCGAGCAGTTCGAAACCCTCTTCATCACCCACTTTGTCAGCAGCCGAAGGACCGAGAAAACCAGCATCTCACTATTGCACCTCCGTCAGCAAAAGGGGGAAAACCTGAGGGACTACGTGAAGAGGTTCACAGCTGAAGCTAGAACCATTGCCTCCCTCGACCAATCGGTTGCTACCGCAGCATTCCAATCCAACATTCTCAATTCCAACCTCCGCTCCTCCCTCGCTAAGAAACCCCCACATGACTTTTCCGACCTTCTCCTTCGCACCGAAAAGTACATTCGGGCCGAAGAGGCCGAGCAACAACCCAACTGGGAAGTGCCCGCCTCCGGGCTTAAAAGGAAGGGGACGGAGGAAGAAGGAGCCAAGAAGCTCCAGAAGGATAATGCCGGCCAGCGCCGACCTCCCCCTAGATTTGAGAAGTTCACTCCCCTCAACGCTAACCTCTCAGCCATCTTCATGGAGGTCGAAAAAGACGGGGTCTTGCCTCCGGCTCCCAAAATGAATACTCCCGCCAAGAGAAGAGATAAAGAGAAATGGTGCCGCTATCACCGGGACCATGGGCATGACACCAACGACTGTCGTGCTCTGAGGAACGAGATCGAAGCCCTTATCCAGAGGGGACAACTAACGAAGTTTGTAAAAAAGGACCGAGCCGAGCTCCCTCCCCCGCCTCGGGGGGCTAACAAGCGTCCGGAAAGAGAAGAGACGCCAGACTTCGAGGAAGAGCGAGTCCTCCACCTCATCCATGGGGGTCCGATGGGAGGCTCCTCGAACTCCTCCCGGAAAGCGTTTATCAGAGAGGTCAATTCAGTCCGAACCACGCCTCCTCCCAAAGGCCTCGGAGTGCCAGTTACCTTCTCCGACGAAGATCTCGAGGGAGTTCGTATCCCACATTGTGACGCCCTCGTCATCAGCCTCCACATGGCAAATTTCAAAGTGGAGAGGATCTTAGTTGACAACGGCAGCTCCGTCAACATCCTATTCCTCTCCGCTTTTAAAGGCCTAAAGCTCTCCAGAGACAGACTCAAGCCCGCCGGTTACACTCTCCATGGGTTCACGGGGGTTCCGGTAACTATAGAAGGGGTGATCACCCTCGATGTAACTGCCGGCCAAACCCCTACCACCAGGACAGAGCCGATGGACTTCATGGTAGTGGATGTTCCCGCTGCCTACAACGTCATTTTGGGCAGGCCCGGCCTCGCGGCTCTGGAAGCAGTTCCCTCGGCATACCATCTGAAGATGAAGTTTCCCACCCGATCCGGGGTCGAGGAAGTAAGGGGAAATCAGGAGCAGGCCCGGAAATGCTACATGACTTCGACCCTTGGGCCCGTCCTCTCTTTAGAGACCCTGGAGATTCCCCAAGATTCCACAAGACCGACCTCCGAGCCAGCAGACGAACTGGAGGAGGTGCTCTTCTCTGAACAAGAGCCGACCCGCAAGTTCTTCGTAAGCAAGACCCTCCCGTCCGCCCTATACTTAGATATTGTGAAATGCATCCGAGCCAATCAAGACCTCTTCGCATGGTCCGCAGCTGACATGCCCGGTATCTCCGAAGAACTCCTAGTCCACCGCCTGAGTGTTGATCCGGGGTCCAAACTGGTTCAGCAGAAGAGGCGCAAGTTCGCCCCCGAGCGACAGCTCGCTATCAAAGAGGAGGTAGATAAAT
Organism: Hemerocallis citrina; assembly: GCA_017893485.1. Classification (NCBI taxonomy): domain Eukaryota; kingdom Viridiplantae; phylum Streptophyta; class Magnoliopsida; order Asparagales; family Asphodelaceae; genus Hemerocallis; species Hemerocallis citrina. The sequence continues at coordinate 223,645,275 of CM030362.1, read as the reverse complement.
TGCTGAAGGCCCGATTCATACAGGAAGTAAACTATCCTGAATGGTTATCAAACGTAGTAATGGTGAAGAAGTCCAACGGAACTTGGAGAATTTGCATTGATTTCACCGACCTCAACAAAGCCTGTCCCAAAGATCCCTTCCCTCTACCGAGCATCGACACTCTGATTGACGCAACCTCGGGACATGAGCTTCTAAGCTTCATGGACGCTTTCTCGGGTTACAATCAGATAAGGATGTTCCCGCCGGATATCCCAAAGACGTCTTTTGTGACCGACCAAGGCCTTTATTGCTACAGGGTCATGCCATTCGGCCTAAAGAACGCAGGGGCAACATACCAGCGCCTCGTCAACAAAGTTTTTTAGGCTCAGATCGGCAGAAACATGGAAGTGTACGTCGATGACATGCTGGTGAAAAGCATCCGAGGTGTTGATCATGTGACCGACCTCCAAGAAGCATTTGATGTTTTAAGAAGGCACAATATGAGACTCAACCCGAACAAGTGTGCGTTCGGCGTCTCATCAGGCAAGTTCCTCGGCTTCATGGTTAGCCAACGAGGAATAGAGGCGAATCCGGAGAAGATCAAGGCCATACTGGACATGGCCCCCCCTAGAAATGTCAAAGAAGTTCAGAGGTTGACTGGTCGCCTAGCCGCCATAGGGCGCTTCCTGTCGAAGTCCGGGGAGAAGTGCCTCCCGTTCTTCAAAGCCCTCAGGGGGGCTAAAGGATTCGAGTGGGGGCAGCAGCAACAAGACTCCTTTGACCAGCTTAAAGCTTACCTCGTTAATCCCCCTCTTCTTAGCAAACCAGTACCCGGCGAACCGCTCTACCTCTACCTTGCAGCTTCCGAACAGACGCTGAGTGCGGTCTTAGTCAGAGAAGAAGAAAGGGCTCAGAAGCCCATTTACTACGTCAGCAAGGTGCTCCGGGACGCCGAACTCCGGTACCCGAAGATTGAGAAAATGGCGTATGCCCTGGTAATGGCCGCGAGAAAACTTAGACCCTACTTTCAGTCCCATTCGGTGGTCGTCCTTACCGACCAGCCGCTGAAACAGATTCTTCACAAACCCAAGACTTCCGGTCGCCTCATGAAGTGGTCGATCGAGCTGAGCCAGCACGATATAACTTATCAGCCTCGGACTGCAATCAAGGCACAGGCGCTGGCCGAATTCATAGTTGAGACTACAATCCCCAAGCCTGGCCAAGCAGCAAAGGGACTCCCCGTCTGGTCGGTCTACGTTGACGGGTCCTCTTGTAATGAGGGAAGCGGGGCAGGAGTCATCCTGGCGGGACCAGATGACTTCATCCTCCAATACTCCCTCCGGATAAATTTCAAAGCCTCGAACAATGAGGCCGAATATGAAGCACTAATAGCCGGGCTTCGAATGGCCCGAAATGCTGGGGCACAACGGCTACAGATTTTCAGCGACTCCCAGTTAATTGTTAACCAGGTCCTCGGCGAGTATGAAGCCCGCGACGATAGAATGGCTAAATACTTGTCCAAAGTAAAGAGCCTCATGGCGCTGTTCGACGAGGCTCTCATCCAAAGGATCCCTCGAGAAGAAAATGCTCAGGCCGACGCCTTATCCAAGTTAGCCTCCTCCTCCCTTCAAGGTCTGGAACAGACCGTTTTGATAGAAGTCCTCCTGAAGCCGAGCATAGAGGACGAAGCGCCAGACTCCGTTGAAGCATTGCCCGTCCTCCTCGAAGACAACTGGATGAAACCCATTGTCGAATTCTTGAGGAACGGACTCCTCCCTGAAGATCCGAGGGAAGCACGAAGAATCAGGGCCCGAGCTGAGCGTTTTACTTTAATCGAAGGCATCTTATATAAACGCTCCTTCACCCAAGCGGATGGTCGACCGTATCTAAGGTGCCTCTCCCCCGAGCAAGCCGACTATGCCCTGCAAGAGCTCCATGAGGGGATCGGCGGAGCTCATTCTAGATCCAGGGCTCTAGCGCGCAAGGTGTTGAACTATGGATATTACTGGCCCACTCTCCTACGGGACGCCGAACGACACGTTCGGCAATGCAGCTCCTGCCAAAAGTATGCAGACATCCGACGCCTTCCACAGGCACCGCTGACCTCCCTATCAAGTCCCGTTCCCTTCGCTATGTGGGGGATGGATTTACTAGGACCATTACCTCCAGCCCCCGGGCAGCTAAAGTTCCTAGTCGTGGCAGTCGACTATTTCTCTAAGTGGATAGAAGCCGAGCCCCTGGCTACGATCACCGAACATAGGGTCGTTCAATTCTTCTGGAAAAATGTGATTTGCCGGTTCGGCGTTCCCCGAGTCATAGTCACAGATAACGGGACACAGTTTACTGGAGCCGCCTTCCGAGCCTTGTGTGAAGACCTCTCCATACAACACCGATTCTCCTCCGTCTCCCATCCCCAGTCGAATGGCCAGGCTGAGAATGCCAACCGACAGATTCTTGCGGGAATCAAGAAGAGGTTAGACAAGTGTTCCAAGGGACTATGGGTCGATCAGCTGCCGAATGTACTCTGGAATCACCGCACCACCAAGCGGACCCCAACAGGCGAGAGCCCATTTAATCTCACCTATGGGGCCGAAGCCATCATCCCCCTAGAAGTCGGGATACCCTCTCCTCGCCTGATCGCTTATGAAGAAGAGCAGAATGCTAGAGAACTCAGAACAAGCCTAGATCTGATAGACGAAATCCGAGAGAGAGCTGCCATACGCCAGCAAGCTTACCGAAGAAGGATCGAGCTAGCATACAACAAAAGAGTCCGCCCGACAGACCTCAAAGAAGGGGATTTAGTCCTTCGGAAGTTGGCCATCTCGTTCCCCGGGCAGAAAAGCAAGCTGGCCCCGAACTGGGAGGGACCGTACAAGATCTCGAAAGTAATCCGCCCTGGTACGTACAAGCTAGAAGATCTCGAAGGCAGAGAAATTCCCAGGACGTGGAACGCCGACCATCTTTTGAAATACCAAGAGAAGGCAACTACGTCTCTCCAAGTAACTCGAGATGTCGAACCGTTCCCTTCCTTTTACTAGTAGTGGTTTGTCCTTTTGTTTTTATCATTGTAATAACGGCTAGCAACTTTAGAAGCAGCCGATCATTAGATATTAATAAATAAAGTTTCTTCATGTTTTCACTACTATTACATCCCTCTGCTTGTAACTCTTTAATATCACAATGGTTCCGGAGTCCAACACTTGGCTCGATTCTACTTCGCGAGCTCGCTCCTAAGCGAGCTAGAAGTAGCTCGCCATTCGAAAATGCTCCCACAGCCGTTGAATGGTTCGGAGTCCAGCACTTGGTTCGACCCTACTCCGCAAGCTCGCTCCTAAGCGAGCTAGGGGTAGTTCGCCATTCGAAATTGCTCCCACACCCCTTAAACTGACAATGGTTCCGGAGTCCAACACTTGGCTCGATTCTACTTCGCGAGCTCGCTCCTAAGCGAGCTAGAAGTAGCTCGCCATTCGAAAATGCTCCCACAACCGTTGAATGGTTCGGAGTCCAGCACTTGGTTTGACCCTACTCCGCAAGCTCGCTCCTAAGCGAGCTAGGGGTAGTTCGCCATTCGAAATTGCTCCCACACCCCTTAAACTGACAATGGTTCCGGAGTCCAACACTTGGCTCGATTCTACTTCGCGAGCTCGCTCCTAAGCGAGCTAGAAGTAGCTCGCCATTCGAAAATGCTCCCACAGCCGTTGAATGGTTCGGAGTCCAGCACTTGGTTCGACCCTACTCCGCAAGCTCGCTCCTAAGCGAGCTAGGGGTAGTTCGCCATTCGAAATTGCTCCCACATCCCTTAAACTGACAATGGTTCTGGAGTCCAACACTTGGCTCGATTCTACTTCGCGAGCTCGCTCCTAAGCGAGCTAGAAGTAGCTCGCCATTCGAAAATGCTCCCACAGCCGTTGAATGGTTCGGAGCCCAGCACTTGGTTCGACCCTACTCCGCAAGCTCGCTCCTAAGCGAGCTAGGGGTAGTTCGCCATTCGAAATTGCTTCCACACCCCTTAAACTGACAATGGTCCCGGAGTCCAACACTTGGCCCAACTCTACTCCGCAAGCTCGATCCTAAGCGAGCCAGGGGTAGTTCGCCGCTCTAAAACGCTCCGACGTCCCTAACCTAGTAAACCAAGGACCCCGAAGTCGGACACTTGGCTCAATTCTACTTCGCGAATTCGCTCCTCAGTGAGCCGGAAGTAGCTCGCCATTCGGGGTCCGAAGCTTTAGAAGTTACGGCACGGCAGACAACGATCGCGAGAACAAGGCACACAAGTTCGACAATAACGCTTTTATTAATGAAACAGATGTGGTACAAAGGCAAACACAGTAGATGCACAACTCATCAGAGAAAAGTTACAATGCCGACTTATTACACTTAGCGAAAAACAAAAAATAAGCAAAGAACTCGCAGAATCGACCACTTCAGCGCTTCTTCGGAGCTGGAGCGTTCCGCTTCAAGGACACTCGAGAGTGACGACGCTTGTCCCCGGAGCGCGACCCCAAGCCGGCAAACTGGGACGTATCCTCGGCACCGCTCCTGGCAGCTACGCCGACGGACGCCCCGCTCGAGGAGATTGCCACCGAGCTCTGCGCGTCCCCCGGGCTTGGTTGGCCGATCCGCTGACGGGTCGCCATCTCATAGAAGGTAATGCCCCGCTCACTCTCAGCGCGAGTGCATGACGTGCTTCGAACGTTGATCGGCCCTGAATGTGGCTTCAGACGGGCCACTTCCGCCTCCAACTCCGAGATCCTGTCCCGCAACGAGTCGTCTTTGACGTCGACTTCGAAACGTGGGGGAATCGCGGAGTCCGGCACTCCAGATCGAATAGCGACGAGGCGCCGAAGGTGGGTGACCTCGATGCTTTTATCCACCGTCGCCCTCTTTAGCGCTTCGACTTCGGCAGTCAACTCGACTCGTTCAGTCGTCAACTTGGCCACCTCGGCCGTCAGCCCCTCGCCCTCACTCCGGAGCTTTGCCTCTACAGACTGCAGATGCTGTATCTCGGAAAGCAACTCGTCCTTCTCCGCTGTTATTTTGGACAAGTTATGACGAATGCACTGAACTCGAATCTCATTACTGAAATCAGTTGGCAAATGTTCACCTTCGGGTATAAGCTCGGCGATTCTGCTTTCCAAACGACGAATCTCGATGTCTCGCCGTCCAAGGACGAGCTGGAGATGCCTCCTCTCGCTTTCAGCTCGGCGCAATCCGAGCTCGACCTCGTAAAGTTTCTCTCTACACCTAGCCAGACACAGCCTTGTCGCCCCTAGGCCGGCCTCGGCTGGAACTTCCTCGTCCGGGCGAGCAAGCTCGACGTCTTGGGCAATCACCATAAGCTGCAAAGAGATCAGAATAATCAGCACAAACGCCGAACATGGCCGAAGCGCCACACTTGGAAAAATTTTCATCTCTAGAAACAAAAGGAGACAGTTCGGCAAAAGAAAATGCGTAACACAAAAACTTCCGAACATCGACACTTGCAGAAATTTTCCTTTCATTAAACGTCACAAAAAGCGGTGGCCAGTCCGCTATTAGGCATTACAAAGTTCGAAAGGAAAGACAAAAAAAGAAAACAAAATCAAAAACAACAAAACGAAAGGCGGATTCAGTGCCCGACCTCTTTCCCCGGGCGACGAGGCGGAGTAGGAGTCGACTTCGCCGAAGGAGACGCCGCCGCCAACGGAGTGATCGTGGTGCTCGGGACCTCGCCAGTAACCCCGGCATCGGCATCAGCGTCGCCCTCCTCCTCCTCCTCTTCCCCTTCGGACTCGGGGTCGAAGCCCTCGACGTGTCCGGGGAAGAGTTGCCATCCCGAGACGTCCACCCCGGGGTATGCCTCTCGCACCCGGTCGAGGGCAGTGGCGAAGGCCTTCACCATGTTCTGCGCGAGGTACCCCTGGGCCTTCTTCAAGGTGGCGTCCTCCGCCTCCTTCACGGCCGCCGCCTGCTTCGCCTCGGCCTCGACCAACTGGTTGGCCGACCCCTCCTTCTCCCGACGCAGCTCGTCCTCCAGCCTCTTCACTTCGGCCTCGAGGTGCTGGATCCTCGCAGACCGACCTTCATGCTCGACCCGGAGCTTGTCGAGCTGGTTCGACATCCGAGCCTTCTCGTTCCCCTGCTTCAGCTCCTTCTCGAGGGCGGTTAGCCTCTCGGTGAGGTGACCGAAATGGACGACGATCTACAAAGGAAAGAAGAAGAACTCCGAGAGTTAGAAAAAAAAATTTTGTGATTCAAAGGGATGAAACGAACGAAGGGAACTCGGAACTTACCGATACCGCCGAACGAGCGATCTCGATCACGTCGTCGCCTTCCCTCCCCGCGTCCATGGCGGCGCGGTCCTTCGGGGTGGCGAGATGCTTGACGGCCTGCATGCTCGCCAGCGAGTTCCCGAGGAACCCATCGTGCCTCCGGACCTGCCAGTCCGGAATGTGGATCCGCTTGTGCTCCTCCGTCAGGAGCTCCTCGCCTGCTACGGTCAGCGGCGGGGTCGGCATGGCGAGCGCGGCGGCAATGGGGAAATCCCCCACAGGAGCAGGAGCCGAAGGCCCCGCCACGGTGACGACCGGGTCGTCAGCAACCTCCACCACCTGGTCGGGGGCCGCAATCCTCGGCACCTTCGAGGTCGAGGGCAGCTTCGACGCAACCCTCTTGCGCTTCCTCGGCGCCTTACTGGCGAGCCCCGCCCTGAGCGCCAACACCGCCTCGTAGTCCATGGATTCTGCATCAAAAGCAAAAAATGATTAGCACAAAAGAAAAACAAGGCAGCAAGTACGGAAAAAAGAACTTGGCGAGAAGCCGCGTACTAGGATCTACGCGGCAGAGCCCTCCCCTGTAGAGAACGTCCTCCGTCAAATCCTTCCAATCGTACTTCGGCCGGTCGAGGAGGGTCCGGACCGCCGCTTCTTCCTCTACCGTAAGCCTTGGCAGCGCCGTCGCCCTCTTGGGCACCCCTTCTGCCCAATTTGTGGGGATCGGCCATGCTTCTCGACTCCGCATGACGACCCACTTCTCTCGCCAATGCTTGATAGAGTCGGGGCAGACGACGAGCCTGCCGTCGTGCCTCGGAGTCAGATAATACCGGTACTCCGACTTGTTCCCCTGGTGGAGCCGGTATATCATCCGAAGCACGTTCAGCTGCGGCTCGATCCCTGCGGCCTGGCAGTGGAGAACGAAGCCATTAATCACTCGCCACGCGTTCGGCATGAGCTGAATGGGGCAGACCCCGTACCAGCTCACCACGGTAACGGCGAACGCGTGGAGAGGCAGCCGAGCACCGGCGATAAAGGCATCAACCGGCCAGCAACACATGGTCACTGGCAGCGGCGAATTAGCCCTAACCCCGGGGCCCGGCAGCATGATTTCGTACTCCTCCGGGCTGAAAAAAGAGTCCCGGATCGCAGCCAGTTCCTCCTCGCACAGGATCGTCTCCCTCGCTTCGTTCTCCTCGAAGGACCTCTCCCTCCCATGGACGATCCGCTCGGCCTGGTCCTTCGGGAGCTCCCTGACCCTGTGCAGCCCCGTCAGCGGACCTGGTAGCTGTCCGAACTCCCCCATCCTCTTCAGATCCACGACGATGGAATCCTTGCCGAACACCTTCCCCTTGGGTGGACTCGGAGTTGAGGCCTCGACGCCTTCAAGGGAGGGCTCGGACCAAGAGACTTCATCTGAGACAGAAGCTACAGACATAATTTATAAATTACCTTGAAAAGAAAGAGCTGCCGAAAAACCTCGCCTGAGTCAAACACCGGTCACCGGAAAACTCGCCTGAGACACAAGAGAACGCCTGAGCAAATGAGGGAAGAAATGAGAAATGAGAAGGGGGGGGAGGATTTATAGAAGAGGGACACACACCACGAGGCTAATGGGCCCGTACGACTGGCCCATCTAAACCAAGCGGCGGAGCGATCCCAATCGTCACCTCGATAACTACAACGAATCATGAGTTGAATTTAATGCGCACTCCATCTGATGGAACCCCAGGGGTCACTGCAATTAATGAACGTCCCATCTGTCAGGGTTGTCAGAATTGTCAGAGTTGTCAGGGATTCAAATGGCGCACAGAAAAGACAAACCCCCAAAAAACGACAAGTCTGGGAGTTCGGCACTCACTGCCGTGCGTTCGTGACACCGACCCTGTTATAGGGAAAAAGTCACGTTCGGCACTCACTGCCGTGCGTTCGTGACACCGACCCTGTTATGGGGAAAAAGTCACGTTCGGTACTCACTGCCGAGCGTTCGTGACACCGACCCTGTTATAGGGAAAAAGTCACGTTCGGCACTCACTGCCGTGCGTTCGTGACACCGACCCTGTTATGGGGAAAAAGTCACGTTCGGTACTCACTGCCGTGCGTTCGTGACACCGACCCTGTTATAGGGAAAAAGTCACGTTCGGCACTCACTACTGTGCGTTCGTGACACCGACCCTGTTATAGGGAAAAAGTCACGTTCGGCACTCACTGCCGAGCGTTCGTGACACCGACCCTGTTATAGGGAAAAATTGAGTTCGGCACCAGCTGCCGAGCGTTCGTGACACCGACCCTGTTATAGGGGAAAAAGTCACGTTCGGCACTCACTGCCGAGCGTTCGTGACACCGATCCTGTTATAGGAAAAGATTGAGTTCGGCACCAGCTGCCGAGCGTTCTTGGCACCGTCCCTATTACGGGGGAAAGATGGGACCTCGGATCATGCCGAACTCCCTCTCGGCACTCATAGCCATGCCGAACTCTCCCCCCTCTTCAGAAAGATGAGCCGAACCGCATACAGACCTCTGTCCCCTAATCAGCGAGCTGTAGAAGGGGTCGGAAGCATGATACGAGCACATGTCCCCCTCAACGAATGAAAAAGGTCGAACCATTTGCCAAGAGATCTCGAAAAAATAATTAAAAATTTGGGAAATCAAGGAAGAACTCCTGCAAAGCAATTGTGAAGATAGGGAGCACCGTCTCGTCCCCAAACAAGCAATTATTGCTGAGAGCAATCTTCTAAGAACCCCGAACGACGAATTGACACTTCGCGAAGTTAATAGGATATCCCTGCAAGAACACCACATGACCATAAGAGCTCAGGAGCGACCCAGAGTTCAATCCGCTTGAAAAATCACCAAACTACCTCCTTCAAGATTCAAAACCTTCCATTTGGGCTCCGATACAACTCCGCCAGCCATTAAAACAGCTAAACTACTCCTCAAAGGCCGATCAAGCTCAGCCTTTAGGAGTGGGGGGCTCGTGATATGGCTAAAAATGGGGATTAATCGGAACCGTCCAAATCGGGCACGAATCTTGAGGTCCAGGGGTAAAATAGAAATTTCACCTACAAATAGGGTCTGAAATGGGTACTAGGTCTCTCCGATAAAGACCCAATAACCCACAAACGGATCCGCTTCAATTGGGCGCGGGTCTCAACCAGCAATAAAGCCCGATCAGAGGGATAGAATTAAGGCTCCTGATTAGATCCTAATCAACGGCCCCGATTCATGCCTATCCCTCCACTGGGAATTAGGGATTACATTCCTAATCTGTTTACAAGGAGAATATTCCTTATCAGATCACGGGGATTACATTCCTAATCTGTTCTCTAAGACGCCTATAAATACCCCCCTTCCATCTCCATTGAGAGGTAATCAACTCTTCACCAGTTTTTGTGCTCATTCATAGTCTTCCTAGATTACTGACTTGAGCGTTGGAGGGTGCGTCGCCGGGAACAACCCCGGTGTCTCGCACTTTTTGCAGGTGCACGGCGGGAGCGACAGACGACGCCCCAGGGAACAGGTACGCAGGTCTTTCTATTCGGTTTTCCCAAGAATCCACAAGTTCTATCTGTTTGCCCCCACACCAAATTTAGCGGCAACAATATGCTATGAGATTTGAGTGACTGTGATGTTAGAGACGAGAATTAATGTGAATATAAAGCGAGTGGATATGGATATGTTGATGGGTTGAAGATACAAGAGTACTTTAGTACAAAATCACTTTTACGATGTTGTTGTATTTAAATTTCAGGTTCACTTAATTATCATGATATTCGTAAGTCCTTTTAATTTTCTTTATATTGTTTAATTTATTTTCTAAACTAGTAGATTATACTCACACCAGACATGGATAACCTCTGTAGTTTTCTGGGGGTTATGGAGGATCCCTCCCTGAGGGTGGACCACCCTATATATATATTGGCGTGTTACATTGTTCCTATCTCTTGTTCCACTTGGGGCGTTCATCTTGGGAGGAGGTTGAAGGAATCTATCCTTGTCCAATTCCATGAGGACTGCAGAGATGCTAGCATTAAGCGAAGTATACTTCTCAAGGGGGTGGATGGCGCTGGCTTCTGACATCCTTCTGGGACTTAATAGGTTCGTATTCGTTGGTGCTCTTCCGTTTGTTCCCAGATGAGGTAACCTTCTGTTCTTGAGGTCGAATAGCATCCTCCACTCGGATGTACTTCTCGACTCTTTGGAGGAGGTCGGAGAAGTCCCAAAGATGTCTTTTGACAAGAGAGGCTTTGAGGTAACCATGATTAACATTGTGCCTAAAGGCAGCCATGACTATGGCTGAGTTGAGTGAGGGGATGGACCGAGACTCGGCTGTGAAGCGCTGAACAAAACTCTTGAGGGACTCCCCGACTCTTCCATGAGGACTGCAGAGATGCTAGCATTCAGCGGAGTACACTTCTCAAGGGGGTGGATGACGCTAGCCCGTGACATCCTTCTGGGACTTACTAGGTTCGTATTCGTTGGTGCTCTTCCGTTTATTCCCAGATGAGGTAACCTTCTGTTCTTGAGGTCGAATAGCATCCTCCACTCGGATGTACTTCTTGACTCTTTGGAGGAGGTCAGAGAAGTCTTGAGAAGGTCTTTTGACAAGAGAGGCTTTGAGGTAACCATGATTAACAATGTGCCTAAAGGTAGCCATGGCTATGGCTGAGTTGAGTGAGGAATGGACCGAGACTCGGCTGTGAAGCGCTGAACATAACTCTTGAGGGACTCCCCATCTCTTTGCTTCAAGTCAAGTAGGGAGACACTTGTCTTCTCTGTCTTGTAGCTGGTGATAAAGTGCTTGAGGAAGAGCTCCTCAAGTTGATCGAATGAGAACATAGACCCTGGAGAGAGTCGAGAGAACCACTCCCGTGCGGATCCCTTCAGGGTTGCTGGAAAAGTCTTGCAGAGGAGGGAGTCGGATGCTTGGTGGATCATCATAAGGGTTTTAAAACTTTCAATGTGGTCTACCGGATCGGTTTCCCCGTTGTATGATTCGAAAGTTGGGATCTTGAAGTTAACAAGGACATGAGCCTCAATGATTTTCTTGGAGAAGGGGGGTTTGACGGAATGGTATCTTCTTTCATGTTTTTTTCTTCCTGCTTCAGCAGTGCTAGACGATCTTTCATCTTTCGGAGGCAACGGAGGATGGCGTCCTCTTGTTGATCGAATCTGGTGGACCCCTGGGAATCTTCACGTTGCGGAGGGGTAGATTGGTGAGGACTGGTTCGTCGAGTCTTAGGAGGAATTATGTCAAGGGCCTGAAGAATATCATCTTTGAACTCTTGGAGTTCTCCCTGGTGACATGTACTTCTTCCTCCCTCCCTCTTCTAGGATCTATTCTGCCAGTTGGAGTTGGATGCCTCCTCTCTTGGGGAGGAGTTCTTCTGTGGTACCTTGGGAGCGGTGGCTTCTTCGCCCCCTAGAAGAGGGTGATCATCTTCGCCTTCTGGGAGAGGGAGTTCTTCTGCGCCCCCTTGGAGAGGGAGCTCTTCTAGATCGCAGCCTCCGAGGAGAGGGACTCCTCGTGCGTACCTGATGTGACATATGTGGTCTACTTGATCCGCCCCTGCATTCGAACTTCTGTTGTATGGAGTTTATGAGATGGCGGAGGTCTTATTGATGTTGAGGTGCCTCAGGAGGCATGGTGGATGGTGTAGAGGTGTAGACCGAACCTTTGTTCTCTCCATTGTGTTGCGCAGGGGGTTGATTTCTTCAGAAGCCCCCCGATGGAAGCTCCTTGGAGGGGGGTTGAGTAGGCTGCTGAGGCTGTTCCACCTGAAGGAGTTGATCCGGCTGAAGAGTATGAGGGACATCCTCAATAGAAGGAGGCGGAGAAAGAGGGTTAGCTCGTCGGCTTGAGGCCGACGCCTTCCTTTTGTCCTTTGGAGGCATGGCTGAAAACTGTTTTTATCAGCCATGTTTGGTCGGATGTTTTTTGAAGTTCCCACAGATGGCGTCAATCTGTTGCTGCTAATTTCTGTGGGAGCAAACAGATGATATGAGTTCTTTTAAGAACATCAAAAAGCTGACCTTTTTAACTTTCGCCGATATTGACCGCTTTCAACTGATATTGACTTCTGAATCTGACTTGTTTGTACCGTTAAATCTGATCTTTGATGGTGACGATCGCTCTGATTGACTTGCAAGAAGTCTGAAACACCGGGGTTGGCGTCAAAGATAGACCCTCTGACGCTCAAGTCAAAACTCAAGAATAATATGAGAGCTTTTGCAGAGAAAATACTGATTACCTTGTGCTAGTGGAGGTAGAAGGGTATTTATAGTTGCCTTGGGGTTAGTTTCAAGATAATGATTTATCTCTACTTTCCGGTGTTTTGGGATTGAATAAGTTATCTCTCCTTCATGAAAAGATAAGAGTAATTGAGGGGATTTGAATTTTGAACTCTCCCATAGATAAGAGATATGGTTTTTGAACCGTCTCTTATAGATAATCATGATTTAAAACAATTTTTTAAATGATCTGGACTCATTTGCATGGGACTGTTATGACAACCAATAAGGCATATCCGTTTTGGGTTATTGGGCTTCAGAGATGCCCAATTTTCCTTCATAAACCCGTTTCTAGTAAAAATTACTGTTTTACCCCTGAGAGCTTTAAGATTCATGCCCAATTTGAACAGTCCCGATTTAGTTCTATTTTTACCCATGTCAATACAAAAACTAGTAATTTACACGTGCGAAGCACGTCTTAATAAATATATTCTTGTTAAAAGTAAAAATTTCTAGCCTTGAGCCTAAGACCTCATTTATATTAGGTATGCACGGACGATGGACAGATTTGTTCGTCTACAAATTTTTTTATTTACCGAATTTTATTTGAACGTGTACTACACATGTTTGTTTGGTTACAAAATTAGAGTTTGTATGATTACAAATTCCAACACTCCCATTAAAATAGTAGAGATTTTCAAGTAAATAATTACACAAGGTAAAAAGGTAAAACGGAGTTGATATTTGATTTTGACAGAACAAAGTTACCAAGAGCAGTGTTCATTTCCAATAAAATCAATATTCCGACAAAAGTGATATATCTTGTTCTAAAAAGGAAAAAAGAAAAAAAAAGAAAAAATAGAAAGAAAGAAGTGGTACATGATATATAATATATTTCTTCCTCGCCAGATCGCCGAGAAAGTAATCTGAAGTCAGAGATGGATGCAGATCTCAAATTAGACAGTAATATACTTTACAATGGATGCGCGGACACTCTCCATGAAAGCTGCTGCTTCTTTCTGACGAATAAATCACAGTAATAACAGAAGAATCTACACACAGAACATAAAAAATAAATATACCGAATCCAGCAAAGGCACTAACCTGATCATGAATCAAAGCGCTTGCTATGTTCTCATCGAGAAGGGCTAATATAGATCTATTCAACTCATTTCGCTCAACCATCTCTAATAACTGCTAAAGGACGAATCTTATTAAGATACCCACACAAAACATAGTGATTGTAACGAAAATGTAGTTAATAACTTACGGTAGATTTTCGATCTTTTGACTGCAATATTTTCGCAAGCCTTTCCTTTGCTGATACTATGTCAGTTTCCATTTTGTCATATGCCTCTGTAAACAAAGAAAGATTTGAATTATAGGAGAGAACAAGAAAACCACTTAAACGGGCATTAGGAAGATATTAAAAACCTGTTCCTTCAACCAAGACCTTCTGTATTGTTTCCAGCTCGATCATTCTGTTTTCCATCTCCTGCAAAGTGTATTATTGAAGTTAAAAAAAAAGAACTTCTTACACTTTAGCTACTAGTAGCTCCTGGAAGTGTCTCGAACAAACCTGTGTTCTAGATACAGCGAATCGTAGTTGCCCAAGTTCAAGTTTTATATGATCAAAGAATTCTTTGTTTAATCTGCACAAATAAATATTGCATACATTCCAAGGAAAATAAAAACACAGCTCTAGGATTTATAGACAGCTCTAGGGTTTATATATCAGCAGGTACTGCAAGTAGTTAGTATGTAGCTGTTACGAGTTCGATAGTTGGTCAGCACCCATCGCTCTTTATCTGTGATGGACTTCAAAAGTGGATGGACAATGAAAAAAAACTCATTACCAGAATCCATCACTGTCACATTCTATTGAAGTTGAATAGCATTTTCCAAAAAGAGTTAATAAATGAAAAAGAAAAGAGAATGAGATAAATAAACTATCCAGCTTTTAGAAGAACTGGCTTCATTCGGTTATTTTGTTATTACAGATTCAACCATCAATGAATTTCTCATTGCTCAATAAAGATGATATGTAAACCAACGCTATTTCCAGAGCAAGCCTGTAATTGCAATTCTACTAAATAAATTCTTATCATACTCAAATAATGTACTACATCTTAATCAGTCATGCAAGACTTCTGTTTTTTTGTTTTTGATAAAAATGCCCGGCTAAACGAGTGCAGGTAACAAACCACCCATAAAAATTCAGACCATTCACTTGCAGTGCAGTTGGCAAGACTCCAAGTTGGCAAGATTCTCACGCTTATGAGAGGTCGAGTATCATACTCAAATAATGTACTAAATCTTAATCAGTCATGCAAGACTTCTGTTTTTTTTTTTTTTTTGATAAAAATGCCAGGCTAAGCGAGTGCAGGTAACAAACCACCCATAAAAATTCAGACCATTCACTTGCAGTGCAGTTGGCAAGACTCCAAGTTGGCAAGATTCTCACGCTTATGAGGTCGAGTTTGATTCCGGGCTTAAACGGAATTTCAAGGGTTTTAGAAAATTCCTTTCTCCAAATACAACAATTAAGACTAACATGTACAGTATTCCCTATTTAGTTGCACATATAAAAGTTTAATTTGGGCCGGATCGAAAATATAATTCTAAAAAATGACTTGTTAATATTGTGAACTTCTAAACATCAGACAAAAAACTACATATACCTTATAATATGCAACATTTTCTCCCTACGAAGAGCAGGGAGTCTTTGAAACGGTTTTCTGGCACACACATTGCACATGGGATCAATGTTGACATACGCGTCAACATATGCTTTAAGCATTCTAGATTATTAGCACATGCAATGTAAGTATTTTTTCTATCACATTGACAGCCCAATTTATTCTCTTAATTTATAATAATTGCCATCAAATTATAAGGTACATGTCGAGCACTTTCTGGTGCAATTGGCAAGGTTTCCCATGCTTAAGTGAAAGGGAATGGATTTGATTCCGACTCATGACGGAATTTAATATCGGATGTTGGAAATTCCCCTCTCAATAGTGGGCGCCTATGGCCAAATGCAAATAAAAAGAAAGAAAAAGAAAAAGAAGATTTTAAGGAACATGCACATGTGTTGGAGCCTTATTTATTCCCCCAAGAAGTCCGAACATATGCACACTCTTCTCCCTTTATATATTAGAATTGATAAAAATAGAGATGTGTTAGAATTTATGAGCCTTTGGTACCAAATATGAATGAAAATTACTATGCCAGACATTTTATTTATGGTCTAATGGAAATTATAACCACATTTTAATTTTTTGTTTATTTTAATATATTTGTGCATGTATAACAACATTTTCAATTTTTTAATTTTATTTTATATATATTTGTGCATATGTTGTGTAGTCAGTTGTGAACAACATTCATCTGTGTGATAAGTATCACATGTGGTAGGAATGAGTTGCAAGTGTGATTGACAAGTTGGTTACAGTTTGATGATAGTAACAAATCATCTGGGAACTACCGTGCTCTCTTAAAGACATGGTCAAGTCAGTGGAGTTGTGCCTCCAAGTAAGCACACAGGTAAATATTAGAGTATACATATTGAATATGAATCACTGTGATATGTCTAATGATTAATCGTCTAGAGTTGATATGGATATACATTGTTACCATTGTGTGAAGATCCTTAAGTCCTGAGCGTAGTTACCATAATTAGTTGACTTGGTACACCAATAGATGAGATGATACGTTCGTCAATATTTAGTTGACTTGGATAGTTGATTGTGGCAACACCGATAGTTCGTGCAAGCGATAATACACTCTCCTTAGTCGGAGGATGAACATAAACTAAGATTAAGTTATAGTTAACCATTTATATCCTTTTCAGGTCTTCCCATTAAAGCAGTGATTTAGGCGTAGTCCAAGTCACGCGATGATGAAGCGGAGCACAATTCAACAAAAAAACATTAGCAAGGCGGCAAATCGACAGCAACAAAATAGCAGTTGTAGTCGACTACTAAAGGTGCATTTGATTGCAAAGAGCAAGTCGAGAGCCTCTGGATTGTGATGAGCTTTATGCAGTCGACCGTCTGTTTGAGCAGTCGATCGCAACTACATGATAGTGATAGTTTCGGCATTGGGAGGATTTCTTAACATATATTGTATCCGAATTTTGCATCTTTTCAGGAGGATTTCTTAACATATATTGTGTCCGAGTTATGTATCTTTTATCTTTTCCTAGTTTAGAATTATTTCTATTTTTTATTTCCTTTGAGAATAGTTTATTTCTTTCTTCGCAAGTTTACATTGCCTCTTTATTGGCATTAGGAGTTATTACGTATTATCATCTTTTTCATTATTAATTTAGTTATAAAACGAAGAACTTTTTCTTAAATTTATCTTTCTTGTGTGTCGAGAAATCCGTGTTTATTCAAAAACCGTGAGTTTGTATGAAGACAAGCAAATAGTCTATCTTTCGTCCCATGTCAGGTGGAATCAGACCCCAAGTGTCATTCCTTGGGATGTCCTTCATCCAGACATGAAGAGGATGACTTTTTCAACGATGAACGTAATGAGCTTCAAATGTCGTTGACAAGAAGAGAATTTCTATGTAGCATAAGGGATCTGTGAAGCAGGATCAACGAGAATATTCGTACGCATCTGATGGAATTCAAAGCACTAGAAGGCCGGACTCGCGCAGTGTTCGATAACCCGTTTGCTTCAAGGCGTGATCGACCTTTATCTTGTCAACCACATGAGTGAAAAGAACCGATCGTTGACGAGGATTTTAACAGATTCAATAACTCTGTTGAAATTCACAAGTATGAAGAGCACGAAAACTTTCCTCACCATTAATATCCCCCTTATCCACCCTACCACGACGAAGACTACTGCGTCAAGGAATATATTCTGACTTTTCATAGCAGTGTTGGTGTTGAAGATTACTATGGTTGGGAGTATGAAGTGGAGCAGTTTTTTGAATTGATGAGTGGTAGAGGAAAAGAAGGTGAAGTTAGTTGCATATAAGTTGAAGGGAAGCACATCATCTTGGTAGTCTAACTTACAGGGCTCAAGGCAATATCGTGGAGAGCCACCTATTCGTTTTTTACGACATATGAAGTATCTTTTGCGGAAGAGATTTTTCCCTCAGGATCGCAGGCATATGATGTATCAACAGTTTCATAATTGCACTCAAGGTAACAACTTCATCATCGATTACACCAATGAGTTCCTTAGATTGCAATCTTATTGTAATATTTCAGAAGAAGATGAGCAACTAGTAGCATGTTATACCAATGGGTTGACGTATGCAATTCAAGATCGTATGGCACATCAAACTGTTTGGAGCATCAACGAAGAATATAATACAGCTATGCGCCTTGAGAAGGTATTGAAATGGCAGTCTAGTTCTTTCTGTAGTAATCGGAGAGATCAGGGCAAGAAAGATCAACATGTATCAAGTTCAACGAAGCAAAGTAATCAACCCTCCCATGACACTACCGAAGGAGACAAACAAAACACCTAGCAAACCGATGACAGATCCCCCATCTTGCCAACCTCCAAAAATTCCAAACCCTAACCCCACCTGACACCAGATAAATGTAGCAGGTGTGGAGAAGAATGTCACTGGTTTAATCGATGTCCGAAGAGGTATGCTAATATGGTCAATGGCGTAGATGGACCACAGTCTACGAAGATGTGGATGCTTGGAGGTAGCATCAAAGTCCTTCAGAAGAAGGATTTAGTGGTATAGTGCGACGCATATTGTTTTTTCCAAGGCAAGAAGATTCTAGAGAATATTTTGTCATTCACGTTGCACAATTAGTGGGCATCTATGCAATGTTATTATTGATAATGGTGGTAGCGATAATATGGTATCCAGTGCTCCTATCGAACAATTGAAGTTGGAGGCAGAACCACATCCTATTCCTTATGGCATCGGCTGGATCAAGGAAGGACCCGCAATTCAAGTTTTGCAAGTATGTAAGGTACCCCTTTCTTTTGGCAAGCAATGTAAATCAGATATTTTATGCAATGTTGTAGAGATGGATGCATGCCATATTTTATTGGGAAGCCCTTAGCAGTTTGATGTAGGGGTAGGGTATTTTGGTAAAGAGAATGCTTATATGTTCAGTTGGGGGAATCACAAAATAGCCTTGTATCCGAAGCCCCCTATTAGTGATCAACCTAAAGCACCTTGGTCATCAAGAATGTCACTATTTACAGTAGCAGAGACTCGAGCCCGTCAAGCCGAAGTTATTCAGGAAGTGATTGAGGAAATACTTGTAGAAGAAGCTCCACAGATCATACTAAAAACATCTCAACCTTTGTTGGAGTCAGGATCTGTCAGTATATGATCACTATGGTGACGATGACAAAGTTGCAGTTTCGGAGTTGCAAGTTGTGAATATTTTTTAGGAAGTCAATGAATGGTTTCATAAAGAGCAAGTTAATGAGAGTAAACAAATTCGAGAAACTATGAACCCATATGTAGCCCCGACATTATTGGCCCGAAAGAAGGAAGACACTCATCTAATCGAGAATTTTACAGTGTATAACAGAGTTCCGATTATGAGATTTGAAGAACCTTTCAGAAGTTTCTATCTTTTTTCTTCTGAGATTTGAAGACCCGCTGCGTTTCAGAAGTTTCTATCATTTTTCAAAACTGATCTACAAAGTGGGTATCATCAATTTTCTATCCGACAAGCTGATGGGTGGAAGGAAAAAGTAATGACAAAATTTGAAACCTCCAATGAGAAGTACATGATTTTCGCTGATAAGCATCGCCAATCAAGAGTTTTTTATGTTCGTGTTGAGGTCATATTGTGCAAGGAGACTAGCCATGGAGGCTTGTATCACAGGTGGAAGTAGAAGAAAGGACGGTTGTCTGAGATGGATCATCTAATTCATTCATAACTTGAGGGCAAGTTATTTTTCATGAGGGAGTGTATCATGAAGAGCACAATTCAACACAAAAACACCAGCAAGGTAGCAAGTTGACAACAGCAAAACAACAGTTGCAGTTGACTACTAAAGGAGCAGTCGACCGCAACTATAAAGTCGACTACTATCGTGTAGTCGACCACAAAAAGCAAGTCGATGGCCTCTGGTTCTTGAGGAGCTTTGTGCAGTCAACTTTCTGTTTGAGCAGTCAATTGCAACTACATGACAAGGATAGTTTCAATGTCTTTTTGAGAGGATTTCTTAACATATATTGTACCTAAATTGTTTATTTTATTGCTTTCCTAGTTTAAAATCATTTCAGTTATTTATTTCCTTTGAGATTATAATTAGTTTATTTCCTTCTTCACTATGCAAGTTTAGTTCGCCTAGTTAGGAGTTATTATGTACTATCATCTTTTTCATTATTAATCCAATTATAAAACAAAGAACTTTTTTCTTCAATTTATCTTTCGTACTTCGAGAAATCATTCTTTATTCAAGAATCGTGAGTTTGTACGAAGACAAGCAAATGGTTTATATTCCATCCTGCATCAAGTCACTAATAAATAAACTAAATTTATCTTAGGAGAATAATACAAGACTTGATAGACAGTTGATTGACCAAGTCGGTTATGGATGTTCGTGTAGGGATCAGATGAGTGGTTTTGACTGTAATAAGAATATTGTTCTGGTTGAATAACATGTGTGATTGATTAATTAGCACCAAAGTGCAGTCAGCCGGAGTTACACTAATGTTCAGAAACATGAATGATATAACAACCAACAATTACTTATTAATTGACCTAAACTTAGGAACTGTAACAAGGGGTTTCATTGGAAGTGAAAGAGTCCAATTATGCTTACAAAGGGAATTTGGTAAAATAGACATAGTTAGGCCTTTCTTAGAAATGAAGATATCTGCTCCACTCACAATTTTTAATTCTTTTTTTCCCTTTCTAATATTTTTATGGGAGTAACATCCTTCTAATGTCATAAAAATATTTACTCAAATACTCTACACTCCATCTTCTATTTCGTAACTATATATACAGAAGAGACTATATTACTCACTATATTTTCTCGATACTACATAGTGAAGATTTCCTTCAATTTCATCAGAATTTTAGATACAATGGTCATCATTATACCCTTTCTTTTAACAGGGTGAAATTCCTCTCATATGGTCAATAATAATCTTTGAACTTGACATCTCTCACTTATATGTTTTCCTATCCCCAATTGTCATGGAGTTTCTTTTGAGATACTGCCACTGGAAACTCTTATGTCAAGAATTCAGAGAAGACTGATAAGTACTTACTTGAACTTTTAATTTTTATTTATGACACTTCCCATGTACGGAGAATAGCTGATTGGAACTACCTAATTTGAGGAGAATGGTCGACTCAAGGGGAAGCTTGTTGAATATGTGCCTTAATACTCTTAAGGTAGACAAGATTCAAGAAGGGGCGACATGACCAACCAACGAGTTAAAACTTGTAATGTGTTTTTCCTATTAATTGTTGTGTTTCTCATCCTCTCGAATATTTGCATGTCACATACAGCTTTAATGGGTTTATTTTTCATCCTCAGACATCCTCTAATTTCCTGGACACCCTTCAAATCAGTCAAGTGTTGTCTTCAAATATGAGACAAAGAGAAGCATAGCTAACCAGCACAAGTTGCGGCCTCACAACATAAATATTCAATCGCATAGACAGTTCAATCATAACCAATTAGAATCCAAAAGTGTTGTTAATGATACTCACCTCGGCCTAAGCCTGGAGATCTCGAACTCGAGCTCCCTTGCATCAGTGTCAAGAAAATACTCCACCAGCCCCTCAATCGTCTCAGGCACAACTCTCGCCTACCCAATTCATGTAAAAACAATATTGCCTTCCATAAATAACAAAAGTAGAGAAAAAGGCAGACAGAAATCAAAGCAATGAAATTACTTGTCGGAGAGCACTGCGGCGGTCTTTCTCCTCCTTGAGCTTCCGATTGAATTCCTCACGAGCACCGGCGTCCTTCTCGAGACGTTTCTTGAACTCCAGGCGGGCTATGTGGCCGCCTTGCGGTGGGCCCAGAACGCCTTCAGGATCCTGGAAGATAAGCTTTCATGGATTGAGGAATCAAAGAGAGCCCAAAAGTTTGTAGACAAAGAAGAACAAAGAGATAGTACAGACCCATCCGACACATGAGATTCTTTTAGTAATGGGTGGTGAGCGGCGTCTTGAGGAGTAGGAGGAGGTGGTGGTGATGCGGGAAGGAGGATGCAGGATGAAGAGGGCGGACATTGGCTGGCCGGATTCTTGGCTGTTTCAACTGGAAATTGTAGTAGTTTTCCAAGTATCAGCCTTCTGTTGTGTTCTGTTGTCTTCTCTTATTCTGTGGGATAGAGTTATCCGTTGGGAGCTGGGGCACGTGTTGGGCATGTGAGAGCGGTGGGGGCAGTGCAGTTTAACCGGGAAGTGCCAAATATGCATATTAATATGCTATATTATCAACAATTCCAGGTGGAGTAAAAAATAGTATGAAGCTCCCACCAACTCCCTACCCCCTCCAACCCTTCTCCGGCAGCCATGCCATTCCCTGACCCCTACATCCCCCCCCCCCCCCCCCCTCCTTTTTTTCCTTCTCCACTCCATACCTGACGAGCAACAATCTTTACTTACTCCACCTTTCTACTTCCACACCACCCCTTTCAGGTGCTGAAGGCACTTCCGATTATGCTTTCCGTCCTAGAACTAAGTGGATGCGGGCCCAACGAGAGGGTCCGTTATCCACCGGCTCCGACCTCCTCTCTGGAGACCCCTCTCCCCTCAATACAGCAACAACAACAGCCAACTTCAACCCCTCCAACGACCCGGAACAACACCTCAGTGCTACCCCCCCTTGCCCCCAGTGTGACAGTGGCCCCCAAGTCCACCAACGCGATACCCTTTTCATCCGGCGGCCCACCTCCCCTTGAGGGAAGAGGCCATGAGTTCAGACACTATCATACCCCGACGCGTGCACACCAACGTGTGGATCAGCGACTTGAGGGGAAGAGAGGTGTTCATCACAGCTCTTCGGAGGGACCGGTCAGGGACCTTGGGTACCATCGTCATCAAAGAGAGCAGGTTGAGAGAGGGGCCCAACGACGGGGTCCTTCCTCCAACCAGCTTTGGCGGAGGAGGTCCTCGCCATCGGAACGACATCCTCCTCAACTATGGGGAGCCGCTCAGAGGGGACTGGACCATGAATCGCATAGGCAACAAACAAAACACAATCAACATTCTCACCACAACCAATCCACCAATCAGTTTTCCAGAGACCCTTACCCACCAAAGCAACCACTTCAAACAGCTACGACCACTCCTCTGAACCCTAACACCAATGAATCCGCCATTCCCTCTGCTCAAGAGTACCCCCCACTTAAAGCCAGCAAGCAGCGAGATCTCGAAGGAGCAACGCCGGTTGGGTTTACGGTGGGGAGCGACTCCGGCAATGGGGTAGAGGATGGGCATTGGGTCCAAGTCAGAGGGAAGAAAAACAAGATACAAATCTCTAACCTTCAATCCGAAACTCCACCACTTAGCAAGAGACAGAGGAAGGGCAAGCGCAAGCCGGCGCCTTGCTTCAATTGTGGGGATCTCGGCCATTACAGAAGTGAATATACCAAAGAAGTTAGATGCCTCAAGTGCTTGAAATGGGGCACCATTCGTACGAGTGCACCAATGTGGTGGAAACCCACAGCGACGAAGAACGTCTAGTGAGTCGTGGGAGATCGCTTGAGAGCCCCACATTGATCCGATTGGCTAATAGCCTGGGCACGGTTAAAAATGAAGAACGATGGTTGAGACAATGGTGTGCCATTGCCAAGATCAGAAAAGGGAGACCATCGGAGGTGCACTTGATGGAGGCCATGGCCACGAAATGGCCTATGAGAACTCACAAAGATTGGGTAGTGAAGAAGCTTTGCCACTTACAGTTTTTAATCTCATTTCCGTCACCGGAGAAAGCTGTGGAAGTGGTGGGGATGGGAGTTGTCGATTTTGGACACTTCCAGGTGGAATTCAGAGCGTGGACACCAGACTTCGGAGCGGAGTTCCCTCAGGGCGACAAATTTTGGGTATGGATCGATAACGTCCCTCTCCATTTCTGGAAGAGAGATGCTCTTCAAGAAATTGTGGCGGAGTTTGGGACGGTGGAGGAGATTGACGAGAAAACGGTGCGCTGATCAGACCTGGTATCAGCAAGAGTCCTCATCAGAAGCACCAACATCGCATTAATGCCGCGCTTTGCTAAGGTATTTTCATTCGAAGAGTCCTATCTGATTAGATTTGTTCTTGACAGAAGAGATGAAACACAAGACACCCAGGAGACCCTCCCCCCCAACGCGCCAACGGGAGCTTTCAGAGACAATAGATCATACAGACAGGTGGTGTCGCCAACGAGGGACCTCACCATAGATGGTTCGCACAAGGTTGAAAGGGCTCATCGGGAGGTCATCGCGGCTGCTAGGGGGGAAGAGCAACGCCGCACAGCCATGACGGTCCAAACGGAGTCAGACAGGGAACTCGACGCTAGATCCAAAGGTCAAAAATCCAGAAGAACCCTCAACACTCCAGATCTAATGGCAGATCGTCGCTGTCACCCCGTTTGGGTAAGCCCAGAAGTGACAGAGCACGGCCACAAACAAACAACCAAAAATGTTTCCAAAAACGGTGAGCTGCCTCTGGGTACTGGAGTAAAGGAGGACGATGTAGCCCAGAGGGGGAGGTCAGGGCAGACAGGCCCTCAACATGGCAAAGCGGCACCAGACTGTAACATGCAGGCGACGAAGCGAGGGTTGGTGAAGGATACCAACAAATTGGGGAAGAAGACAAGCGAGGGTGCGCTTTCTACCGGAGAGTGGGTTACCAAACTCTGGTTCTCAAAAGAGCTAGAAAACGAAGCTGCTGTTGAGCAAGGGCGACATGATTCAGTGACCAGACTGGCTAAAGCAACAGACACACCTCTGCTCAACCCCTGCGAAAAGCAAGCAAGGACGAGCAAGGGTGACATTGAGGGAGTGGGTAATGGGGCAGATCGTGGGAGAGATGACCATTTTAGTAAAAAGGACAAAGAAGATGAAGAGGGAAGAAGCGCTTTTTGCGATTTGAGGAAGGAATAGAGGAATCCCCTCTCTTCGCTGTTTACAGCGCCTCATGCATCGAAAGATGTGCAGACTGTACCAGCCGTTCGCCCACCCAATCTTTCTTTGACAGCTGGTAGGGAAGTATTGGTTTCCGCCCAAACAGTTCAAGCGGTGGTTTTGGAGTTCGAGGGTAGCGATCTGGTGGAACGCGGAGCAGCCTATCGATCTGATGCCGCAACCCCCGCCTCTAGCGAGGTGACAGCTGGCGAGGGGGGTATTCTCACCCCCAACGTGCAGAAACTCGGAGATTTGGCTTTGGTTTCTAGCGGTGTGGTGGAGCGCGGGGATAGTGGAAGGGTTTTAAATGGGTCCAGTAAAGGCAAGCTGTTGGGTGCTACATTTTTTAATGCTAATGGGCCCAGCGAGGGGTCCATAGCGAACCTTATTGCTCTTGAAACTGGTTTCTCTACAATCCCGAATTATCAGGAAAATTGTGGGACAGATAGCGGGCCCAATGTGGGGATCGCGATGGAAGACAACGATATTACTATTACTGAGTCAGCTGTCGGTGGGCCCAATGAGGAGTCCACAATTAGAGAGGGTTCTCCTCAATCTCAAATTCAGCACTTTGTTAGTGAGGAGGACCAAGAAGAGCGTCTGAACCTGGATGTTGACTTCTCTTTTACTGACGAGGATTCAGGGGACTCAAAATTTATTACTGATACACAGAAGGAGTTATCGCCAGAGATGGTGCTTTCAACTTTTCCAGCGTCGGCCCCATGATTCAGCACTGGATCGTCTCAAAGGACGGTTGGTTGTAGGGTGCAGCGGTCACCTAAGAGGGCTCATGCGGAGTCCTTGGATGACTTTTTGGAGAGAGCTACAGCCGCCAAAGCGGCTAAACACGTCAATGGAGGTACAAAAACTTTTCTTACTAATATTTTAAATTTCATGTCCGACTCTGAAGTTTTTTTTATTAGCTGTGACCTGTGGTTTGGAAGTTTGTGATAAATAACGCAACGCGTTTCTTCTTAACAAAATGAGGGGTTGGGAAATGGAGAGGGCTAAATCTAGTGTTCTTAAGGATTTTGGATCCAACCCTAGGGGGATAACGATCTCTGAGGGCAAATCCCGCCCGAGTCCCTCACACACTGGCACCTCGGACATGGTTCCCCAATGAATACGCTATTCTGGAACGTCCGGGGTCTGGAGGATAAGGGTAAAAGAGATATGGTTAGAGACGTTATCACGAAGTCCAAGGCGGAAGTGGTTGGGCTTCAGGAAACCAAACTTATTCATAGGACCAAACTCAAGAGAATTGGGGGGAATAGAATCAAGGAATGGGTTTTACGCCCATCCACGGGAGCCTCAGGGGGAATTGCCATTGGCTTCAACTCGGACCTGCTCACTTGTTCAGAGGTCTATAATGGTACATTCTCCCTGACTATACGACTGGAATGACGATCAGATAAGTTTTTGCAGACTATCACTGTTGTTTATGGGCCGAACGTGGCTTTAGAGCGTGACGCCTTTTGGCAAGAACTGGTCAATATTCGTCTCCGTTGGCCGGGGGCTTGGATTGTCGGAGAGAACTTCAATATTACCCGATTTGCGTTCGAACACAAGGATAGAGGTTCCAGCGACAGGCACAGAGCAGAGTTCAATAGGGTGATAACGGAGCTTAAGTTGATAGATATCCCTATTAACGATAGACTATTTACATGGTCTAACATGCAGTCTACCCCGATTATGGCAAAATTGGACAGGATTCTCATATCGATGGATTAGGAGACTAAGTTCCCCCTTGCTACTGCTAGATCGATCCCTAGACCAACATCAGATCATACTCCAATCCTTCTTGACATTGGGCTTCAGGGAGCCAAAAGACATAGAAAATTCTGATTTGAGAAGGCCTGGCTGGAGATTTAAGGGTTTCACCACCTGGTGATGGAAAACTAGGCGCTCCTAGTGACTGGCACAGATGCTGCGAGTCGATGGTATGAAAAAATTCGCAGATTAAGAAAGCGGCTATGCAAATGGAACCGATCTAGGTTCTCGACAATCTGGCGCGCAAAAGATTCCTTGTTTGAAGGAATTGATGAACTTGAAAGAGTGGAGGAATCGAGAGACTTGTCACAGGAGGAAAGAAATAGACTTCTGGAGCTCCGTGAGAATATTGCCAATCTCTATAAGACTTCTAGAGCTTCGTGAGAATATTGCCAATCTCTATAAGATGGAAGAAATTAAGTGGCAACAAAGATCTAGAATTTTGTGGCTTA
The DNA here is from genome assembly GCA_017893485.1 of Hemerocallis citrina. Classification (NCBI taxonomy): domain Eukaryota; kingdom Viridiplantae; phylum Streptophyta; class Magnoliopsida; order Asparagales; family Asphodelaceae; genus Hemerocallis; species Hemerocallis citrina. The sequence continues at coordinate 223,618,507 of CM030362.1, read as the reverse complement.
AAGAGGGAGACGCGAACACGGCCTTCTTCCACCGAGTGGCAAATGCTAGGCGCAGGTCCAATCTTATCTTATCCTTAGAAACAAACTCGGGGACTGTACAAGATGAACAAGCGATTTCCTCAGCCTTTCAAGGATACTACAAGGACCTCTTGGGGAAGAAGAATGACTTCCGGGTCCCACTCAGGAATGACTTCTGGCAGACTTACCAGATCGAGTCATCGCCGTTGCTATCCTGCCTGGAGTCTCTATTCTCGGAGGATGAAGTTAAGAAGGCTATCAGTCAAATGGGAGCAGACAAGTCACCAGGGCCAGACGGCTTCCCAATGATGTTCTTCCAAATTTTCTGGGAAGAAATTAAAGGAGACTATGTGGCACTGCTGGATGACTTTTTCAACAACAAGCTCATATTGGGTATATTTAATTTTGCGGATGTAGTCCTGATTCCCAAACGGGAAGAGGCGTCGAAAGTGGGCGATCATAGGCCGATCAGCCTCATAAATTGCTCGGCGAAGATTATTACCAAAATTCTAGCTATCCGCCTGGGGAGTATTATGGACAGCCTTATCAACAAATCTCAATCGGGCTTCATTAAGGGAAGAAATATCCTAGATTGTGTGGCAACAGCAGAACAAGTTATCCACCGCTGCCATACGACCAACTCTAAGAGCTTTCTGCTTAAGCTGGACTTTGAGAAAGCTTATGACTCGGTCGATTGGGAGTGATTGCTGGAAGCTCTCAGGGGTAGGGGCTTCGGGAACAAATGGATCTGCTGGATCAGGTAGTGCTTGCAAACTAGCAAAACGGCCATATCAGTGAATGGTAGGGCAGGGCAGCCGTTTCCTTGCAGGAAGGGGCTCAGACAAGGGGACCCACTTTTGCCACTCCTGTTTACTATCGTAGCGGATGTGTTGAGGGTTATGCTGGAGAATTGCCAGGAAAAAGTTTGGATCACGCCAGTGGCCAGTTCCGCATCTACTAAAGGGTGTACAATCCTGCAATACGCAGATGACACCCTACTCTTTGGTAATGGGTCTAGACGAGAAACAGCCTGCTTTAAAGGGACCCTACACTGTTTTGAGGCCTGGTCAGGCCTTAGGATTAATTTTAACAAGAGTGCGCTGACTCCAATTTCCCTATCCGATGATGAAGCAGGGGAACACGCTACTATCTTGAACTGTACGATGAGTGGCTTCCCTATCAAATACCTAGGGCTACCACTCAGACTAGGGAAATTAGCTAAAGCAGACTGGCTGCCTATCATTGATAGGTTAGAGGACAGACTGTCGGGTTGGAAAGGTAAATCGCTGTCTCTCGGGGGCAGAGTGGTACTCATCAACTCAGTATTGTCTAACCTGCCAATCTACTACATGTCATTTTTCGAGCTTCCAAGGTGGGTGATCCAGAGGATTGACCGAATTCAAAAACGATTCCTTTGGAAGGGGGCAGATTCGGATAAAGGAGGTTACCACCTCATCAAATGGAGTATCGCTTGCATGAAGAAGAAGCATGGAGGGCTAGACATCATCGACCTAAGAGATAAGAACCTTGCCCTGGTGGGGAAGTGGTGGTGGAAGGTACTCTACAACAGCGGGGAAGGTTGGCAGGACTTCATTCAACCTTATCTTAGGGGAAAAGGCACGAGAAACCTTGGCTTCTGAGTAGGGGCTAAAGTTTCGCGACTCTGGAAAGGAATTGCCAAGGCTAGCGGCCCCTTCAACTCGGCAGTTACGTCGACTATCGGCAATGGACGGTCCACCAGATTCTGGTGGGATAGGTGGTGTGGAGCCCATACCCTGAAGGAAACATTGCCAGAGCTGTATGACAGGTCGAGTTGACCGAATATGACCGTTGCCGAAGGATGGAAAAGGGGAGGCTGGAAGCCAGCGTTCCGAGGAACGCTCACCCCAAATTTACACCAGCAATTGCTTGACATGCAAGCACACATCACACGGGCAGGCACATGGTGCACACAAGGCCCAGACCAGAAGCGATGGGGACTAGAGAGCAAGGGATCTTTCTCGGTGAGATCTCTGTATCATCGGATCCACTTTCGAGGATGCAGACCCAGCTAGGCACAGGTGTTGTGGAAGGCAAAAACTCCTCTTAAAGTCAGAGTGTTCTTATGGCTAGTGCTCAATAATGCTATCCTCACTAGGCAAAACCTTGCCAAAAGACAACCACAGGTGGCGACCAACTGTGCTTTCTGCGACGTTCATGTGGAAGATCTAAATCAAATTTTTATTCACTGCCCCAGAAGTAAGGCAACTATGGTTGAGGTACTCCGAGCCCTAGGAACAGGCAACTACCCCTGCGTATATGAGGATTTGTGGATTGGTCCCAAATTTGCAACGACTCGCCATGACATGAAGGATGCGTGGTACATCGCAATAGCGGCTACAACATGGGTGCTATGGCTTGACAGAAATAATTTTTATTTTCGTGCTTCATGTAATAGTATTTCTGGTAACCTGTCTCACATCATGCATCTTATCTCTTTTTGGGCTACAGCTGCGGCCACGGGGGCAAGAGGAAGGATAGCCAGAGTATTCTAGGTAGAGGAGTTTGATGATGAGGAGGTAGAGATCGGGCCGACGCTGGACTAAGGGACTGGCTTCTCCAGTCATGACAGTGCTTATGCCAGCTTGTGGTTTTGTTTCATCCTACTGTACTCTCTGGTTGCTTGATGTTTGAGTAGTTTGACCCACCCCCCAGGGTTTGTTGGGAGTGTATGTTTTTGTTTTCTTTCTTTTTCTTTCCGCATTGTACTTTTGTTTTGTACTGTTATTTTCTCCCGGTACGCCGGGGTTGTTTTATTAACTGTTTATTAATGAAACAGGGTGGCCTTATTCCACCTTTTACCTCAAAAAAAAATGTTATGCATATTTTAGCCAAAATATCACTGGAGTCGTGTGACATTTATGTATATTTTCTTTTCTGATACAGTAGAATAACATATATGAGAAGCGATATAACAATATGCATAATATAAAGAACGAAACATTATGTTTTATCTGTAATATTTTATAATATTTTTAAAGGATCGGACAAAATATGATGTTTCGTCCGATGAAAATCATCGGTTTAAGAAAATAAAAGTTTCGGGGAGAAATAGAAATGGGATTGAGAAGATGGGACGAAAGATTGGACGAAACATTATGTTTCATCCCATTCCTAACTTTAAAAAAAAAAGATTAAAATACATTGGACCATTTTGCTCCTAGTTCATCCAATCTTTCAATTTCAAATCCAACAAATATTTTAAACCTAACGGCTATTTCAACATTTCAACGGTTCTATCTGTAATTTAATCTATACATATTAATTGGCTCCCTCCAATTTTCCTAAATTGACAAAATCCACCAAAAGGGTGGACAGTAATATGTTTACACAAATGATTGCAATCATCTACAACCCGTTTTCAATTTGATTGATAATTGTAGTCGACATTCGGGATCTCTGCTTCTATTTGGCTACTTGTGTTGCCTTCGGCTGACATTAGTTGTTGACGTTTTGAATTCATCAGACAGATAAAGTTTTTATTGAAGACATCGAGTAATATAAACCGATTGAGCTCTATATTTTTTGGGGGGAAATTCTATTTTTTTAAAGTGAATCAGATAGAAAATTAAATAAGAGAGTGAGATGAGAGATGAGAGATGAAAGATGAAAGAGATTGAGCTCTCAAATATGAAGTAATGAGCTCTGCTCTCAACCAATTATATGGAAACGAAGAGGGGGTAAAAGAGTCAATAACTCAAAAAAATTCTAAAAAAAATTATATAAAAAAATACCCCTAAAACCCGGACGAAACATGGTCCGGTTCTTTTGCAAAATGCAAAAGTGTTGGACGAAACATGATGTTTCCTCCGCCAAAAAAAATAAAAAATTTTGAAATCTTTTTTTGGTCTGATGTTTCGTCCGTATTAAAAAAATCTAAAATTAGTCCATTCGTTTTTTTTACAACTTTGCTATATTTTGCCTTTTACCCACTGCAACGAAACAACATATTGCTATATTCAATTATGCATATATGCATATGTAGCGCCCCGAGTTCTGCACACTGAAAACTCGTGACACATACCCAGAATTTTTACTTCAACGAGTACACAACAGAAAAACCACAAGAAATTAAATACTTACAATGCAAAATGAATTATATCCTTCACTTGGATGCTTTCCGCAGCTTGAGTTCTCCCGCTCCACGATCAACAATCCTGCAACTAACAAACTGTGGGCACGTCAGTTGCATACAACTGACGCAATGCGGATGAAACCCGCAATCTCCAAAATTCTCAACAATCAATATTTGATGCAGGAGAAAAATGTGAAAGTCAAACTACAAGTGTCAGTGTATACCATGATCTAGATTTTAATGCACAAACTTGGAATGCACACGATGCTCCTACTCTAATGCAAACTTGATTTGTAAATGTATGCATCCCATACTACATACTCCCCAAATCGAGTTTGTATTCTCCAGATAATAGAGTTCATTCCCTCGCTATGCATCCTACTCTTGTACTCTTTCCTATTTCTGACATTCATCTAGTGACTTGTAGAGTCTGTAATACATGCGGTCTATTCCTGCTCCTGCAGTCGGATCGCGGTCGTTCTCTACTCCGAACGGCAGTGATCACTCTGTTCGTTCAAATCGTGGTCCTTCTCCACTCCAACAGGATCGTGGTCCCTCTCCATTCCCGGTCCGGATGGTGATCATCAGTTTTGCCGGAATCATGGTCCTTCTCCACTCCTGACACTATCCAAAGTTATCGTGAACACAAAGCAAATCATAGGGCCACCCCTACTCTGCTAAGAGACTTAAAGTTACACTCTTGCTCCTTGTTCATATTGATAACCCAGAACATAGACGGAAACTCAAGGGTCCATTCCCTAAGCTCCAACAGGACTTATGACATACGTCTGCATCCCGCTCTTATCATTAAATTCCAGAAATTAACAGTCGAGACAACCCTTACGTTTTCCAGACGAGACGATGCCCTACGTTTCCCCTTGACAGGTGAGTACATGCCCAACCTGTGTCTGTCCTTACCAATCGCCTCAATTTTTTAGGAAGATCTATATCTAGTGGTTGAAGTTATGCTAAATAAATTTCTTAATTCACCAACTTACCCGATTCTAATTGCTTTATGTCACACCCCGCTTTCCAAAAAGGAGATACGGAATACAGATACGTGACTAAGTCCAGCGAATGATTTTCATCATCCATAAGCTATCAGGATCTTTACAACATTTCACAAGAATAATCAGAGTAGGAAACAAGAGAAGTCAACCACGCATGCATAACTGAATCAATATAGTCAACAAGATTACTTGAAACGAGAAACAAGAATACTGAATTTCAAATAATCATGTCTGGAACAAAACACAAGTCTGGGACACAAAGTCCAATACAAAATAATCCATGTAACCGAGTACAATTATTCAAGATAAGCAACGAGAAAATAAATAGAAATAGCAAAAATCTCCAGCCAGCTAGAATCTCAGATCACGTACTTCATCGGGCAGCTGATCACCATAATCTGCAATTTAACAAATTGCAGGAAAAAGGAAAGAGAAACAAAATTTCCGTCAATGCAAATTACGGGCTGCTTGTAATGCAGGCACATGTACAGGAAAAGAATATACTACATAGAGTAACAGCGGAAGCAAACATAGCATTGAATAGATATGACAACAAAATAGAACAACTAGCATGGCAAGATGAACAAGTGCAAGTGGCATGTAACAAGTGTCAAATAAACAAGTATCATGTAAACGAGTAACAAGTGTCAAGTATCATGTAAATAAGTAACAAGTAACAAGTGTCAAGTATCAAGTATCATGTACAGCTAACAAGTAACAAGTGTCAAATGATCATGTTCAAGTCTTGTATTTATTACTATCTAGGTAGCACTTCATGCGCCCCAAACTTTTATCACATAGTTGCTACTTTCAAACAATTTCGTTTTAGATTTCATAGTGTATCATACAGGGCAGTGTACTCAGGTACAAGCTCCAAGTATCAAGTATCAAGCTCCAAGTAACTAGATATCAAGCTCCAAGTATCAAGTAACCACGTGTCAAGCTCCAAATAACCAAATATCAAGCTCCAGATAACCAAATATCAAGCTCCAAATAACCAAGTATCAAGCTCCAAATAACCAAATAGGATCTATGAATCCTCTTCCGAATACACGTTTCTGTATTTTCCACTATTAGATCTTTCCCTTTAAACCTCAGCTTAGTTTCTTATTATTATTATCAAACAGGCATTGGCGTGTACAAAACATGGCAAGAATAACATGGTATGAACATATAACAGGTTCAGGTTAGAGGATAAACATATACAGGTAAAAGACAACTCATAAAAGATTTACACAACGAGAATGCTAGTTCAGGACAGCAAGACAGTACTGCATCAAATCTGGGATTCCCGTTGCCACAGACATGCAAATCTGGATCTGTCAAAAGATATAGAAAATAGACTCTCGACCGAATCAAACAAATGTATATAGTCATATAGTATTTCACAAAAACATAGCTTAAAACATAATTGTATTCAGAAAACATGTTCCGCAAAAAATTAGAAACTTGTATACTTAAACAGGAAAACAGCATCAAAACTTAATAATTAAATCCACGAAAAATCTGGGGTATTCCCTAATATGTTTAGTATCAGAAAATAAAGTTTCATAATTTTTCAACATAGATAGAATACTCAATGAGAATCAGAAAGTACCAAGATACAGCATTTTTGTAAATCTCGAATTATAAACACAGCAATCCTAAAATAGAAATATCTCACAAAATATAAATTGAAATCCAGATCCGTCAAAAGGGTGATAAAATAGATACAGTAAGCTATAATTCATATTTACAAAGTTTTATAAACAACAAGTAGAATTAGGTTGAAATTAAGTTTCTTTACTGAACAGTATGAAAATTCTGCATGTATAGTAGTTGTTCACAAGCATAAAATAGTTTATAAAAGTCGTCAATTAAATCAACAAAAATTAGGGGTTAATCCCAATCAAGTCTAGTTGTACTCAGAAAAATTTTGGATCAAAATATTATATTTAACATAGTATAAAAATAAATTACCATACAGAATTCATATAAAACTGGATCTGGAATTTTAAACACATATGTAGTAAAATAGTCATAACTTACAACTCATTAAAATCGAAACTGAGATCTATCAGAAAATTTGAAAAGTAGACAGAATTCTCTATAATTTATATTCACAAATAATTTTCATATACTGACGTTAATAGGGTCTAAAATACTGATTAAAAGCGATGTAACAACAAATACTGAAATTTTCTTCATGGATAAAATCAACATAGGTCATATGAAACTCATCCAAGTCATAACAAATGTGAAATATGGTATACTAGATGTCCAAGCAATATGGTATAGAGTATTTTCCAGGTCTACTATGAGTTATACTACAACGAACACATCATACATACAAGATCATACAAGAAGTCATGAATCACGAACAACATGCATGTATACAGCAAGAAGTGGTCATCCCTAAGTTATTTCATGTCATGTGTGTAATGAGGCAACTACGGACGGGGCAAAAAAATAGAGAGAAGATATAACAGGAATTTTGCACAAGAATTGTCTCTAGAACACAACTACACTACAGGCGGTATTTAGTACTTGTAGTATACAAAGAAAAGAATACAAGTTACTTGCCTTATAGCCGATGACGAAAACGAAGCAAGAGCAAGAATAACAGGAATGGATTCCCAGACACGAACTCAACGGACAAACGACGAACGTACCACTAGCGAGAACCAACACACGCACACAAGAGAGCAAGAGGAAGCGAGAGACGGCAATGGGGAACGGTGCTGCTGTCAGGAGGAGCATAACACAGGGGTTTGTGTTGTCGCTAGAAGGTGGGATAGTAAAGGGGGACAGCGGGCTGCTGCGGCCGCTGAGGGGCAGCCGACCACGCTGAGGAGGGGCATCGCGAGAGGGAGAGGGAACCAGGGAGGAGGTGCATGGGGAGATGGGGGTCTGGCTGTCGGCACTGCACTGCAGGGGGGTCGCTGACAGGGTGGAGAAGGAAGAGGAGAGGTCGGGATTTCGAGGAGAGGGCGCACACAGAGGTGGGTTTGGGAGTATAGGCGGCTGGAATGGTTAGGATGAACAGGGGAGTAGGGGCACGGGTATATATATATGCATATAGTTTTAGGGTTAGGGTTAGGTACAGGTGGGGTTATCAGGTTTATGGGCTTGGGGAAAAACTAGTGGGTAAAAAAAATGCATATGGGGGTGTTATCGGGTAGGGTATAGGTAACAGGTAGGGGTTATATATGTAGGTGGTTGGTTATTAGGGTTTTGGTTATAATAGGTTAGAATAGATCCAAATAAAAATGAGAGATGGGCACAAAATGGATAAAAAAAATAGGGCATGAACAAAATAAAATAAAGAGGATAAAAAAATAATAATAGCTCGATCAAATGGAGACGAAACAAAAGACTGACAATAGAATCAAGAACTCAAATAAGACGACAAATCAAATAAATGAATGTATTGAAAAAGAAGATCCAATATACGATTCAAAAAGGAGTAGGAGAATACAATGAGAATAAATACACAAAAAAGAAAAATACACCAAAAAATACAGAAAATGGAAAACAGGGGTGACACTTTATCATCACAACTTCTATTTTCTGAGTTAATTGAATTGTGCTCCTAGTTTCCACTTTCATCCTTCTAAAAGTTTACGTAACTAATTTAACTTAATTCACTAACTAATTTCTAAGTGAATCCAACCTAGTTGAATACAAATCTCCTCTAGATTTAATTTGGGTTCAACTTAGCTTTCTAATCATGCTAGAGGTTGGCCCAACATGCACCACACTAGTGCACTCAATGTGCACAAAACACCACCATATGTAAATATTTAAGTATGCATACCCGCATACACATGCATACGGTATTCCATCAATTACCGTATTCATGCCTACTTAAAACCTCCCATCCTAGATTATTTCACATATGTATAAAGCACATGGTATTTCATAAGTTAATGACTAGCGTTCTTTCCCAAGATCTCTTCAATGCCTACAATCTCTTCTATACTACCAATAGTTCTTTATTTTACTACAATCTACTTTACTTATCATGAATTTCTAATTAGCTAAACATGCAACTATAAGTAGTGTAACGCCCCAAATTTCAAACACGGTAATTCGTTGCACAAAAGGATCTTTTACTTCAAATTCGTACAATTTTAAAAGAAATTTAAAACTTCTTATTTGTGCAACACTGTTTATTTTACAACAACGCAGCGGAAAATTAAAGATTACAATATAAAATATGTGCAATTTAAACATCAATATTTAAAACAGTCTTTAGCTTCAATTCATCTTTAAGTCTTTGCCAATCCAAACCCTGCATTGAACACTGTGAGTACGTCAGTTACATACAACTGATGCAATACTATACACGACGATCCTCGTTATGCCATAATATAGCGACTCACTTACTTTAACAACCACAAACTTGAATGCATATTAAAGTGTACAAGAGTGACTATCCTAAACATGTCGGTGTATGATATGACTTAAATGCCTAATGCAAAAATTTACGCTATGATAACACTAATGCATACTTGTTCGGATTCTATGCATCCCATACTACATAGGTCCGAGGGAAAGCACCTACGTACTCTACATTAAAGGGTTTAATCCCTCGCCAAGCAACCTACTACTAGGACTACTACATGATTTAGACACTTAGCAAGTATTGGCTCTCGTCCTTGGAATACTGGAAACCAATCCCACTTCGTGGATCATCCTATGGCCCTTACGTCCATTGTCTCAGAATACTGGGGATTGTCTCACTCTGCAGGTCATCCTGGAGCTTTCATTGCACAAATATCCCATAAGCGTCACTCTTGTCCCGGAATACTGGAGATTATTCCCGCCTGTAGATCATTCTGGGGCTCTTACTTCCATCTTCCCGGAATACTAGGGACTGTCACTCTCCAAGGATCTTTCTAGAGTTCATAACTCATATTTGCCCTTGTTTCATCATGTCCCCCCTTAGTGCCTGTCCTTAAGTTTTAGTTTTAGAAAAATCATCACAACCTAGAGTTAACTTACTCTACCGGACTTAAACCAACACAAGAGAAAGTTAGTCCACACTGGCTACTTCTCAAATAGAGAGTCAACCCACACTGGTTACTCCTCAAAATCATATTAATAACAACTGCCAGTCACTAGGGTCTCGCCTAACCTCTAGATTTCAACAACTATTTCATTAGAGATCAGTATAGGTTACATCCAATCTCAACAACAATATTTCAACTTTTTATTCAATAATTCTCTTTATTCATGAAGTATTCAACTTTTATAACTCACTCAATCAATATTTCCAATAAAATTTCTCTTAAACCACTTTTTAATTAACGAACAAACTAGTCACTTCCAAAACTATCTCAAACTCTTTTCTTCTAAATTAAAATATTTTCAAAAAGAATAGTCTATACCTCAAATCAAAACTTTAATTAACACCGTTTATTTTTGGTATCAAAATATCTTTAAGATCAACACATAAAGTTCTCGCATTTTCCCATTCAAAACTTGCTCTTTAAATTTCGAAAAGAATATTTTTAATATTTTCAACCATATTTAATTTAAGTTTGAACTCCAACTTGTAATGAACATATCATGCCTCTAAGTTCATCAAAATATCTTTAAAACAGTGTAAAATCTCCAAAATTACTATAGTAATATTTTATGGAATTTATGAAGTTTTCCCCCTTTTTTAAAATACTCAAAACATATATATTTTTAATCCAAGCAGCCACCCCCTGGCTCGACCCCTAGCTAACAGCAAGAAGAACAAACGCCAACTCACTGAGCCAAGCTCAGATATCGATACTATATAGCTTCGGTCTATTAAATACCCAAACTCTCACATTCACTCACTTTTTAAAAATAATTTTGAAAACAATAGAGCCCATGCCACTCGAACTCGCGACCCCAGAAAAGCCCAATGCCTGCCACATGGCAGTGCCTAGCGCACAGGCGCTAGCCACAAAGCCCATCGCCGCAACTGATATATATAGAGTTACGAACTTTAAGAACCTTCTCTCGGTTCATTCCCCATTTTAATATACACATTCAAAAATTTATTTCTATTAATTGTGTTAAATTTATTTGCTCATATAACACATTTCAAAAGTTCCAGTAATGAATTCCTATTGATTTTACTCACGATAAAGTACTTTTATACAAATTAGAATGTAGATAGCAATTTGAGAACATTCATATAACATATACCTTTTATAAATTAACAACACTACTCTACAAGCACATATATATGTTTTTCTCTTCAATGTCATGTAGAGTGATGGAAAAATTTCTTAAAATTTTTAATTCACTCAATTTGAGCACAATCAATTTCTTTCATAGTTCATCTACAAAAAACCACTCACACTATGCTAAAATTTTCATGGCATCACAAAAGAGAATTAATACAATTTAAAGTTCAAACTACACATAAATTCTACAAAAGACTTCTTTTTAATATGCATTCTTCACAAATTTCAATCACTAGATTTCTAAATTTTCATACCATGTGCATCACACATACATAAACATTAGAAGTAAAATAATTCAATCACAATTCTAACATGAATTCCTAAACATGTTATTAAAACACAATTAGAAAAGAAGTAGAGTCACCCACCTAATAGGAGAGAACTAAAAGCAAATCCTTTTTACAAAACTCCAAAAATCCCAAAAGCAAAAACCAAAATCCCCACCGCAATCTTCCAACAGCAGCTCACCGAAAGCCTCTGCCTATTCTTGGGTTCTATTTGGTTTATTTATTTATTTTTTGATTAGGAAGAAGTTAAATGTAATTAAGCTTTAGGGAATAGTTATAGGGAATTTCACTAAGTGGTTATAAAACTACTTCCTTCTAATCCACCTCCACTACCCCACTGTCCATTACTTAGTCAAAGCCCCAATGTCCATACCAGCCAATTGGTGTGCACAATGCACCTGTGCACGTGCACGTGCTTATGTATACCACACTAATTTTAATTATTTATTTAAATTAAAACATATGTATATAATATGTATTTAAATAAAATTTCTCTAATTTAATAAAAAATTACGGTTTTCATGTATGAATAAAAATAGACACACACATACTTCAGGAATTTTATTTTGAAAGAGAATGCAACTAACACGTGCGTCGCACGTAAAAATATTAAAATACAAAAAAGATTTAATCGGTGGGGACATATATATAAATAATCGAAATATAAATACGAAAAAATATATTTCGATAACTATACATATATATCCAATAATGAAATCAACATGTACATGGAAAATACATGCACCGCACGTATAACATATTTTAAGCCAAATAGGAGAAAAATGAATTTCTGTTTATAAAACGAATGCGAACAAGTCATAGAATAAATAATTGAAACACATAGAAAATACACAATGGTGGAATATACGTAATCGATACGTGCATCGATAATACGTGCAATGCACGTAAAACACAAAGATTGAAAATTTAATATTTGAGTTGGCTCAAATAAGATAAAAAAATGAATTCTGAGAATACGAAAATGCATAAATAGTCGAAATACAAAAATACATATTGAATTACGCTACAAATATTATCCGTACCAGTATAAAGTATATGTGCGTAACACACGAGGTGCAAAATTATCATAACTCAATTTTGCGGGGTATTACAAGTAGCTTCTCTCTACCTTACTATTATTATTATACTATTATGAATTTTAGTTAGCTAAGTATGCGACTATTGCTTTTACTACTATCTACTTTACCACCATTACTTCTACTATGAAATTATTACTTCTAATTCTACTATGAAATTATTACTTCTACTATGCATTACTAACTAACAAGTAGTTCTACCATCATGAACGAGTAGTTTTCTATTACCATGAATTACTATAGATTCTACAAGCTAAACCAAACAATTATACTAACTAGGCATACACTCCCACAATTCTTCTATTTAAGTTTTCTTTTGTTATATTTGTTTATATGAGCTAGGCATATATGAATTGAACATGCATCTCCAATAACTAAGCATACTAGGAGTGATATTCTTTACTAACATACAACACCATTGATGTTATTCTATATAATTATATAAAATCTCATGTATTAATTCTACATAGAATTTATTATAATTAATTATACAAGTAACTTCTTCATATACTCTACACTACTATTATATATAATTTTCTACAAGTGCTTCCTTCCTAAACTACAACTTTTTGCTTCACATGATCACTTCAACTAGTTATGCATAAACAAACAATTAGTTAATGTATTAAAGAATAAAACATGATTGGAAGTAAATATACATCTTCTACTATTCTTCTATTTTAGATTATTTCTTGCTATGTTTACTCCATATGAACTAAAATATTTACTATTTTCAATTAACATCTCAACAATCACAAACTTCTAACCATTTAATCTAGGAAAATAAGTCATGGAAATAAACAAGAGGTGAAGGAAAATACCCACTTTGATTTGTTTGCAAGCTTCAATATATTGGTTGCTTCAAGTTGCTATCTTCTCCTCCTTGCTTCCTTGACCTTCACCACTTAGCTTGCTTCTAGGAACTATATATATATATATATATGTATGTATGTATGTATGTATGTATGTATGTATAGATAGATAGATAGAGAGAGAGAGAGGATGTCTTGGAAATATTGAAAATGAGAAGGGGGTAGTATGTAGAAAGTAAGCTTAGGATTGAAAGAAGTAGGAAAAGAACTAGGTTTTTTTTTTGTGTTTTTTTTTCATTCATATGCATACACTCATGTATTATAGAAAGAGAAAGGGGGAATGGGGCTTGGCTAGCCATCAAAGAGAGAAGGAGAGAGAGGTAGTGGAGTGTGGAAGTTGGTGGAAGTGTGTAGGAAATAATTAGGTATCCTCATATTTGCATTAAACCCCTTAGACTTTATTTAATTGAACTTAACCCCTTATTCTAAGTCAACAATTGTAGGCTAGGACTATTTATTTATGAAAATTGTAGTGTAGTGCTTAGGTGTCCCTTCTTCAAAGTCAAAGATTGTAGGCTATGGTTGTATGTGTAATATATGTATAATCTATATAATAAAACACAAAGAAAGCTATCAAGTGGCTCTTCTTCAATCCCCCAAAAATCAAAGGCCCAGATCTAATCTTTCAAAACATATTTTCCCCCAAAACTCAAATTCAAATCCCCCACTCGAAACAACTCCTATATTTATTTAAATTTTTTTTCTCTCTCTCCCTCCCTCTTCTATTCAAAAAATTTAGAAAAAAATTTTAAAAATTAAAAAACTAAAAATTTTAAAATTTTAAAAACTTTTAAAATAATTCAAAAAAATCACAAAAAATATATAATATGTTTTTTTGCTGGACCCCCAAAAGTTTCTCATATAATATGTTTGCTACTTCAGTTAATTTGTTGGATCTCCAAAACTATTTTATATGATCAAACAAGGTGCACCGTTCTGAAAACGTGCTGTAGGCACGTGTCAACTGGCAAACCTAATATGTATATGTATATATATATATATATATATATATATATATATATATATATATATATATATATATAGTGTGTACTGTGTAGTGTGTAGTGTGTATATTTATAAAATGACAATGGTAAATATAATTTAATAATATATGCAATGATATTGTTCAAGAAATTTTTTTATTAATAAATAATTAATAAATAATGCAATACTATTCATAAAATAATTGTTAATTTTGGGGTATTACCGCATATTTTACCTCTCACGACTGTGGATGCTCTAAGTAAGGGTAAACTTTTCCATCCACTCATGATTAAATTTCTCAGCTCTCCTTAGTAGTTTTGATTAGGGCTTATCTAAATCTTTAAAATTATCTCTAATCTTTAATCTTTAATCTCTAATATCTAATATTTTAATAGGAGAGTTGGGGTTGTGTAACCAAACAAACGTGTGCATTGTAACCAAACAAACACGTGCAATGCACGTGCATAACTAATATAAAAGAGGTAGTAGGTTTGATGCCAAACAACGTCAGATTTAAAAAAAAATTATATTAATAAAGATGTGCATCGTACGTGCAAATTACTAGTAATATTATAATGTGAGAGTTAGTTAGTGTAATTTATAGACAAACCAACATGTGGATCGTGCGTTCATATTAAACAAATTAAACAAATCCAAAAAATCAAATCGCTCTTGCGACTAACCACTGGGAGATGGAACCAAATCCAATCAATGGGGCTTCTTTGTTCAATCTCTTACCAGCCTTGTTCAACATCCCATGGTCGATCTCCTCTTCTTATTTTATATTTGATTAACTCTTTTTTAGCTCTCATTCCATGTGTGATAGATTGAACTTAATGTCTGCGATGCTATCTCACAAATCTTCGGCACGGAATATAATCCCTGGGTCCCGAGTTGCTTTGGCGCGCCCCACCCCAATGTGAGGGCCACTGCCAACGATCTCTTTCCTTCCAGTTGTAAGAATTGATCAGTTGTCAAATTGAAACCTAAGTTTTTTTAGGTGAAAAGCCAAGGTCCCCATGTTTTGGAGATCCATGCGATCTGGAGCCATATCATTGTTATGCATGTACTTCTTGAGGAAGGCTAAAGCGGTGTCTCCTTCCTTCGGGTGCCTTCTTTTTCTGCCTCTCCCTCTATCTCTTGCAACGGGCTTGCGTGCCGCCACTGCCACCACCCCGAGCGCCGAAATTCCCCCGATACCCTAATAGCGCAATTCAGTATAATTTGTCTCCCAAATCGCACAATTTCGGTCGACTGC
This sequence comes from Hemerocallis citrina, assembly GCA_017893485.1. Classification (NCBI taxonomy): domain Eukaryota; kingdom Viridiplantae; phylum Streptophyta; class Magnoliopsida; order Asparagales; family Asphodelaceae; genus Hemerocallis; species Hemerocallis citrina. Next base: position 223,602,658 of record CM030362.1, on the reverse strand, counting down.
TTGCGATTTTAGCCTTTTTTGTTCGATTTCTAGGGTTTGTGCATTCAGTTTGGGGGTTTGATCTCGGGTTTTCGTGTAACACCCCAATTTTTTTTTTTTTTTGACAAAACTAAACCTCTAAATTCAATTCTATCAATTTCTATATCACTTTAAACATAAACTAAGATAGGTATATTTCAAATAAAATTCTGGTAGAGTCTCCCCTGAAATTTCTGCCCCGAAACACAAAAGGCTTACGGAATTCTGCTCTAAATTCCGTAGCTCACAACACAGGCAATATAATCATGGGCTCCCCAGGCCAAAATGAGAAGAATCACGCAGGCAATATAAATATCATGCTCTGGGGGCCAAACTCATAACATTATATCAATTATCAATTAAAAACCATAAATTTCCTTTAAAAACTTATATAAGTAAGAGAAAAGCTAAAGAAAACTTTCCAAAACCAAATACAGAACCCAATACTCCATAACGAGGTAGGTACGAGTTTTCTTACCTCATCACAGCACTATATCTATATATGTTCACATTATTACAAAATAATACATCAACAGTCCATGTTTCTTTATATACTAATTACATAAAGAATCTATCATCTCAATAGAATATAATTTCTAACTCTATAACTACCTCACCGGGCTGCTAGCAAACCTGCAGGAGAGTTAGGGTTGTCCACCCTCAAGGAGGGACCCCCCTAACCCCCAGAAAACAATAGGGGTTAACCATTTCTGGTGTGAGTATAACCATTAATCTAATAAGTAAATTGAAATGGTATAAAGAAAATACTTTAAACTTACAAACATCAAGTTAAGATGATGCAACCTGAAATCTGAACATAAAAACATCACCAATACGATTTTATATCAAAATACTCTTCCAATCTGCATCCAATTATGTAATTACCCATACTTCGCACATTTCACTATATGCTTCGCATCGACCTCGTATATATCCTCATTTTACATTCGCATCATACGAATTCACATACAATCCATTACTTTTCAATTTGAATTCCCTAACATGAATTGTCATCTTTTGACAATTATCGTCATAACAGCATTTTGTTATTTATAAGAATAAAACCACATGATGTTACTACATCATTTCTTCATCTCTATTTAGCCATGCACTTCATTTACTTGTCTCATATTATCACCTCACCCATTCAACCTGGAGGTTGTGCCAAGGCGAGTAGTTCCCCAACACACTTCCCAGGTACACAAACTTATAACACAACAAAATTTCTTTAATAACCATTCTCATAACCAATCTCATAATACAGGTATTTATTTTATTGTATTACAACAAGTATCACATCATAAACATATGCATATATTCTCATAATACCACATTCATTCATGTCTTATGACACAAATATAACATCTCATTACCCATTGCAATTTACTCACATTTCATCACATCATTAACACATCACTAATTAGAATGCTTGCTTATTCTCATTGCATCAAAAGCATGTTTTATAGCTCATTCTCATCTCATTATATCCTTTAGTTACTACTCAATCTTATTGAGAATTAAACTTACTTTCATTTTTATTTATTTCTCAAGTTACCATTAATTTCACTTTCATTCTCATCAATTTATACTCCATATCCCAAACATAGTTTGGGCAATAATATATCACACCCCAAAGCCGATAGCTTGGGTAATAATCACCGCACCCCAAACACATAGTCTGGGTAATATCACATCACATCTCAAGCCGATAGCTTGGTTATTAATTTACTTCAATTACTTTATTCTTCATTTCCATTATTCACTACCGATATCATGCCACTCACCCTGCGAATTATGCCAAGGCAGGTAGTTCCCACCATTTCCACAGAAATAGCGGGCGAGTAGTTCCTCGACACAATTCCAAGGTGTATCAACTCAAATCATCCTACATTTCACTTTAATAATCATTCTCATTACACAATTACTTCATACTATTCATATTAACACACGTCTCTTTTACTTTTCATTATAAATTAACTACATGCTGCATTTATCATTTCTTTTCATACACAAACTCATAACTCGTATTCCTTCATATTCATTTCATTCACCACCACTTTCTTTCATATTCACAATTCACTTTCTTTACGTACACATTCTTATTTATACTGTAACACCCCGAATTCCAAAAACAGCTGAATTCGAGATTTCCACAGGATCTTTACACTTCTTTCGTACAATTTTACAAGGAATTTAAAACTTTTATTTCAATAATAATTACATCAAAGTCTTTTACATCAATACCCAGCGGAATCAATAAAATACAACAATAATAAAAATACAATTGTTACAACTTTAACATTTAAGTAGTCAACAGCATCAAATCATCTTTATATCTTCATGTAACTACAAATTCTGCATATAAAACTGTGGGCGCGTCAGTTGCTTACAACTGACGAAATTTTATACACGGCCATCCTCTCTATGCCGGGAACAGTATAACGATTCTTAAATACTTTAGCAAACACAAACTTGACCACAAACAAAGTTACAAAGGGACTATCCTGTTGATGTCGTGTTGTGCGGTGCACTTAGTCCTTAATGCAGTTATTTATATTACATGACACTAATGCGCACTTGTTCGGATTCTATGCATCCCATACTACATAGGTCCGAGGGCAAGCCTCTTAATCGTTCTTCATCTTGTAGGGTTCAATCCCTCGCCATGACTTAATCTACTACTGTAACTACAGTAGGTATCTTAGATGATCTATGAGCACAAGCACGTGTACAGAAAATTCTGGAGGGGAATCCCACGTCATGTCACGACGCATCGTGAAGACAGCCTGTGGCAATTCAGCCTCACTCCATGGCACACGATCCTCTTGCAGTCACCAAACATCCCACAAACGTCGCCACCGGGACGATAATTCTGGAGTAGTGCCCACGCCATGTCTTAACGCATCAAGCAGGCAGCCTGTGGATCACTCTCATACTGCCAATCTGATGGCCCTCATACCCGTATTTTCTCCTACTTTCATCACGTCTCCACTATGTATCTCTCTGTAATTTCGGTAAGTATCATAGATGTTATATGATTACAAGCACGTGTACAGAAAATTCTGGAGGGGAATCCCACGTCATGTCACGACGTATCGTGAAGACAGCCTGTGGCAATTCAGCCTCAGTTCATGGCACACGATCCTCTTGCAGTCACCAAACATCCCACAAGCGTCGCCACCGGGATGGTACTCTGGAGTAGTATCCACGTCATGTCACGACGCATCGTGAAGACAGCCTGTGCATACCCTCACAACACCCATCCAACGACCCTCATACTCATGTTTTTCTCTTACTTTCATTACATCCCTACAATGTTTGTTTTAAAAGAAAATCATCACAACCTAAAGCTGGCTTACCCTACCGGACTTAAATCAAAACAATAGAGACAGTCAGCCTACCTGGTTACTTCTCAAGAGACGCTCAACCCTCAACGGTTAGCTCTCAAAATTATAAATAAAACTGCCGGTCACTAGGGTCTCGCCTAGCCTCTAGATTCCAACAACTATCTCTTCTAAAGATCAATAATATTTCATAATCAATCTCAAATATTCATTTCCATTTCTTTTGTTCACAAACTCTTTCTCAAAATATTTCTTTTATAATCTCATAACATGAGAACAATTCAATTCGGTATCTATATCAATTTCATCATTCATATTCTTGTATGTATTTCACAATAAAACTCAATCAAATCTTAATGATCATAAAATCTCGTATTCAACTTATTTAACTTTCATTTGTCAAAATCAAATCCAAACTCAAGAATCAAAATAAACAGTTCGGTTCAGTCGACTGGTGAAAGTATCAGTCGACTGTTCAGCGAACATCAAAACATCTCAGTCGGTATCAGTCGACTGTTCTGCTAATACTTTGAAAACTCAAACATCAAAATTCATGATAGCAGCAGTCGACTGTGAAAGTAGACAGTCGATTGTCCTGCCGACGAAAAACCAATTTCTTGTACTTACCAGTCGATTGTGGAAAGTAAACAGTCGACTGTCGATCACACAATTTGGAGCCTGCATATAATTTTCGACCTTTCAATTGATTTGTACTTCCATATATAAAAATATAGATCATTTCCAGAATATATTCCTTTTAAAAAACAATATCGTATATGTTATCAAATTCTCGAGTTTTTTTTTTTTCAATGAAATCCTTAAAATACATCAAAATACATATTCAATCAATTTTCCAACTAAACTGTTTTCTTTTATCAAAATTACTTTAAAAAAATCTCTATACTCGTATAAATAATATTTTGAGGTTATAATCACACTTCTTTGCCACATTCTCAACAAACAACATATTTGCATTATTCTAATCATGTCTCAACATGCATCAATTTCATATAAATCATTTCAATTCTAGCATCTCAACTAACAATCACAATCATTTAGAAAATGGAATAGCAATTTGCATCTACCACACCAATCAAGATTTAACGATCCATTTCTACATTAATTTGCATGCAATCAATTCGATTTCAACCAAATAAATTATATATCATCTATCATGCAAATTTCTATTCTTAAATTAGAAAGCATTTAAGAAATACCCACCTAAAGTTGAAGAAATACGAATCGAAAGCACATAGAAAAATCCCTTAGAATGCACGAATAGATCCTTCTCCTCCTAGCTCCTTGCCAAAACCGAAAGCTTCAAATTGGGTTGTATAGCCGACCTCCAATGGGGAAAACTCAAAACTACTCAATCTTTTTCTTACTCAAATCTTTTCTCTCTTTAATAAAATTTTCTAATGTACTAAGATAAGAAGAAACTATGGGGTATTTATACATAAGTTTGGGTGGATTAAATGGCTAGGATTAAATCAACTAGTTAGAGATTAAGGGCTAGGATGAGTTAGGGAGTTGTAGCAACTACCCATGATGAGATAACTACCTCCACATTACTCACATTTTTTCAAATTTAAACTTGCTTTCCCTCCTACTTTAAAATCCAAAATTTAGTTTTTTCCCTCTTTTATGAACAGCCCGGCCCCCAACAATGTGTGCACATCGCACGTGTGCACGTGCACGTGCTTTGTGTACAAAATAATTTATTTATTTAATCTCTTTAAAACAATTTATTTATATATGTAATAAATATACAAAATTAACTTTAAAATTATACTTTTCATGCACAATTAAAATAGACACACACAATTTCATGAAATTCATTTTGAAAGAATAATACGCTTAAAACACGTGCACCGAAATACGTGCGTCGTCCGTAAAATCTCAAAAATACAAAAATTGACTTTATCGACCGAAAAATATTTATTGTTAATTGGGATGCAACATAAAGTATATTTAATATACATTTTCTATGATATACTCAAACATACAGAAAACACGTGTATTGCACGTAAAAATTTATTTTAATTATAATAGACAAAATTGAATTCTATTTACAAGAATGGATTTAAACATGTTTATAAAAATAAATAATTGAAACTCATCGAAAACTTTGCACGTAACGGTGGAATGTCCAGAATCGACACGTGCATCGATTAATACGTAAAAAGCACGTAAAACTCAAAGATTGAAATTTAGTATTTGAGTTGTCTCAAATGGAATTTTAAGAATACGGGATTGCATAAATAATTGGAATTCAAAATACATATCAAAATGCGTTATGAATATAATCAATAACAGTACAAAATGCACGTGCGTAACACCCGAGGGCAAAATTGTCATTTAAATTTTGCGGGGTGTTACACTCTCCCCCCTTAGAACAGTTCCGTCCCCGGAACTAACTATGGTAAAGGATGTATTTTGTACACAGCAAAGAAGATATCAGTATAACATATAGAAATTACAAACATCAAGAAAATACATATAGCATAAAAGTAAGCCATGTGGAGGAATAAGACAAAAATCTATTTAGGAAAATTATGAATATCCAAATTTTATAAGAACTGAACAAGAAAATCTAGAAAGTAGCATAAGAAAATAAATGCGACAATAAGGGATAGTATATATTGAAAAGAGTTTTCATACAAAATACTATTAATTAAACCATTAGGTAAAATGATAAATAAACTCAATCATTAATTGTGAAATAGTTCATAAAACAATGCAATAATGAAAAACATAGTCAATGGATTTATAAATAGGTTCAATACTCAAAATTGATCAATGTAATAAATGGTAGAAAGTCGTAAACTATTTTTTTTTTTTGGGTATTGTATAACGAAAACTGAATTAGTGGATTTACAAGAAAACTATTGAATAAGAGTTTGAAAAAATATATGAGAATGAAATATAGTTAAAAGTATGGACAACATGAAAATGATTTTGTATATAAATTGATATCATAAAATAATTTGTAAGGTAAATACAATAATCATATGTGTTTGATAAAAATGAAAAGGCAGAAATCCAAATAATTTCGATTTATCAAGTAGACCAAGAATACCAGTATGCGGAATTATATACGTACATAGGCGAAAATTATAGGGATGAAACAAATAACATGATATGAAAATCATAAATGATTTGTAGTAGTAAACAAGACATTATAATTGAAAAACAATGACGTGTCACAAAACCGAGGATATAAAAGAAAATTTATGAATCATAAACAAAATACATAAATATCAAGAGATATGTTTTTGTTAGGTGAGTAGTTACCAAATCTAAAATAGCAAAATACGATAAAGTGGTATGAGATACTACCTCACATAAAATACAAAGTACTACAAAGAAGACGGCAAAATAGTTGAGATTAAGCGGTAAATACACGAGTTTGATAAATAATGAAATCAGTATAAACAGTATAATGCGAGGTTGCAAAATATTATAAAATAGTATAAGCTAGTACCAAAATGGAATAGTTGTAAGTGAATATTATAGAAAAACAAGGTAGGGGTTATCTAAGTATAATATTTCCTTCTGGTGTAGGTTCGTCTCACTGGTATCCAACAGCAGACTTGCCCATCTCGATCTCAAGTTGCATAATTGCTTCTACGATATCCTGTTGCAGTTTGCCTTCTGGACATTCGGTTGCAAACTTTGCCTCACCGACATCCAGTTGCAGTTTGCCTTCTGGACATTCGGTTGCAGATTTTGCCTCCCCGACATCCAGTTGCAGTTTGCATCCAATGATGTCTAGTTGCATATTTGCCCTCTCGACATTAAGTTACACCAAAGCGGAAGATGGAAAGATGTAATCTTCCATGTATACTTAGATTAGATATGGGATGTTTAATAAAGTATGGTGTTATGTTTGAAAATCAATGATACAGAAAAGATCTTACACAATGAAATATCAAAATAGGTGTATAGGATATATCAACATAGGCGGTACTAATTAGTAGTACTGAAAAATTATTTATAACACTAAAATAATGTAAAATATATGCACATGTCGGAATTGAAAACAATAATGATGTAGTGTAGCAATTTAGGACATTTGGCACAAACAATTATACATAAAAATAGTAGTGTAATAATTGGAGGATGGTGAAATTATATGTATAGTAAGTATCTTGAAATACATGACACATATAAAAATTCAATGGAAAACATATGTAGTAATCAAGAATGTAAAGACAATTTAAAATTAGATGATAGAGTAAAGTATGAATAGCGAGTTTATGCATTATATTAAGGAAACGTAAATTACAGAATTAATGAATATAACAAATAAATTAGTAGATAATATGTACTAACAATAATATTGAATGCAGAAAATAAATCAAATTAGCATGTTGTATTTATACGGATAAAATATTTCAATCTTGTTAAAATATATTGAAGTATATAAGACAATACGAGATAACGAAAGAATATCATATCACACAATCAAATCATGTAAAATGAATGCACATAAGCAAAATCCCAAGCAAAATTCAAAATGTAATAGTAAATGAAAATAATGGTTGTAGTATAAATTTAACAGAATACGTAAAGTAATAGCACATATGGACGGAAGAACATAAGGTGACATAAAACACGAAAGACAAAACTTTAAGATTGAGAGACAATTAAAATAAGTTCAACAAGATCAAGACTAAGAAAAATAGACAAAATACTAGGCATTAATATGATTTAATAGTATAGAAAAATATTTATTTGGAAAATATTAAATGTTGAAAAGTACTATGATGAAAATCCACAGAAAATAATTTGAAGGGAAAGTGTCTATATGTAAGGTATCATGAATGACTGTTCAAACCAACCACGCTTCCACTGCGCCACTCTAATACCCAGGAAAAATGAGCTCGCATACAATCTCAAATCAATGTATACGAGGAGAGCATCATGAATGAGGTTGAACGCAAATTCGATAACAATTTCCATTCATGACTCCAACCATTCAATAGGGAAAGGAAGAGAGAACATCAGCCTATAGAGCAACACAAATGTAAATCACTTATATTTAAATCTATATAAACCGAACTCACACTCTAATGTCCACTTCTAGGGTGTCGTTCCTTATAAATTTGTACTACTTAGAAGCGTGGCTCTGATACCACTCTGTAACACCCCGAATTCCAAAAACAGCTGAATTCGAGATTTTCACAGGATCTTTACATTTCTTTCGTACAATTTTATAAGGAATTTAAAACTTTTATTTCAATAATAATTACATCAAAGTCTTTTACATCAATACGCAGCAGAATCAATAAAATACAACAATAATAAAAGTACAATTGTTACAACTTTAACATTTAAGTAGTCAACAGCATCAAATCATCTTTATATCTTCATGTAACTCCAAATCCTGCATATAAAACTGTGGGCGCGTGAGTTGCTTACAACTGACGAAATATTATACACGACCATCCTCTCTATGCCGGGAACAGTATAACGATTCTTAAATACTTTAGCAAACACAAACTTGATCACAAACAAAGTTACAAAGGGACTATCCTGTTGATGTCGTGTTGTGCGGTGCACTTAGTCCTTAATGCAGATATTTATATTACATGACAGTAATGCGCACTTGTTCAGATTCTGTGCATCCCATACTACATAGGTCTGAGGGCAAGCCTCTTAATCGTTCTTCATCTTGTAGGGTTCAATCCCTCGCCATTACTTAATCTAATACTGTAACTACGGTAGGTATCTTAGATGATCTATGAGTACAAGCACGTGTACAGAAAATTCTGGAAGGGGAATCCCACGTCATGTCACGACGCATCGTGAAGACAGCCTGTGACAATTCAGCCTCACTTCATGGCACACGATGCTCTTGCAGTCACCAAACATCCCACAAGCGTCGCCACCGGGACGATAATTCTGGAGTAGTGCCCACGCCATGTCTTGACGCATCAAGCAGGCAGCCTGTGGATCACTCTCACATCGCCAATCCGATGGCCCTCATACCCGTGTTTTTCTCCTACTTTCATCACATCTCCACTATGTATCTCTTTGTAATTTCGGTAAGTATTATAGATGTTCTATGATTACAAGCACGTGTATAGAAAATTCTGGAGGGGAATCCCACGTCATGTCACGACGCATCGTGAAGACAGCCTGTGGCAATTCTGTAACGCCCCGAATCCCAAATTACTGAATTCGAGATGTTCTACAGGATCTTTTCGCTTCCTTCACATACAATTTACAAGGAAATTTAAAACTTTTCTTTTACATCAGAGTTTACATCACATTACATTTGAATTTACACAGCGGAAGCAAAATATACAATATTTACATAAATGAACAACAACATAATGAACTCTTTATGCATCCATTCCTCTTACATGTAGTTATATCCTGCATAAAAACTGTGGGTACGTCAGTTTATTCAACCGACGATAATTATACATGACCATCCTCTCTACGCCAGAAACAGTATAATGAATCTCATTTCTTACAAATCACAAACCTGTTCAACATAAGCATGCAAATAAGAGGGAACTTTTAATGATGTCGTGTCGTGATTGTGCACTTAAATCCTTAATGCAATTTATTTAATTAACATGACACTAATGCGCACTTGTTCGAATTCTATGCATCCCATACTACATAGGTTCGAGGGCAAGCCTCTTAATCGATCTTCATTTTTGTAGGGTTCAATCCCCCGCCATGACTTATTCTACTTCTGTAATTCCAATGAGTATCCTAGATGAATCTATGAGTACAAGCATGTATCCTGGCCCCTGGAGTAGAATTTCGCGCCATGTCTTGACTCGTCAAGCATGCATTCTGCGACAATTCAGCCTCCTCCCTGAACACACTCCTCTTGCAGTCACCAAAACATTCCATAAGCGTGACTAGAGTCCGATCATTACTGAGTTGTGCCTGCGCCATGTCTTGACGCATCAAGCATGCATTCTGCGGCTCACACACCCGCACCGCACCCTAGCTCTCATACTCATGTTTTTCTCTCACCTTCATCACCTCCACACTATGTATTAAAGTTACATTAGAATTATGAATAAAAATCAAGCTCTAGAGTTAGCCTCTCCATCAACCGGACTTATCATTTCATTTCACTTGACCAACCTGGTCTAATTCTCAATATCATTTCATTCACTGCCGGGGAGACTTAGCTACTCTTTGTTCAATTTCAAATTCACAATATCTAATGGAGCATCATCAGCTCATAATTCATTTTAGAGTCTCACAGACTTTCTCATCATGATTTAGCCTTTCATAATTATTCATTTAATTCTCAATTCTCATCTATGATTCATTTCACATAATTCATACAGCCATAAACAGAGTCCATCGATTTCAAATCATACAGTTCATAATTACCAAGAGCAGAATAACATGAAGTTCAATTATATCCAAGTACACTCTGTACAGTCGACTTGGAAGGATACCAGTCGACTCATACAGTCACACAGTATCATCAATATTGCTCGGGATAGTCGACTGTTGTACACCATCAGTCGCCTGTCCCGCACTTTTCATATTCACCATATTGTTCTCGTGACAGTCGACTGTTCATCAATCAGCCGTCTGTCTTGGAGATTTCAACAGCAAAATTTCTAAGTCCAGATCAGTCGACTTGCCACATGCATCGGTCGACTGGACAGATCCATTTTTCATTAAGGAGATTAGTTACCGTTTCTTACATATACTTGCATCATGATATCAATTAACAGTATATATCAATTCATGTTTCATAAACAGAGTTCCTCTTGTTCAGTAGCATTCATAGCACAATTTTCCCAGTTATTAACATGCTCTTTTTAGAGAAAACTACTCTAAACATGCATTCACATTGCTCATACTTACTTACGACAATGGGGATATAAATCTCAAGTCATCATCATGGGTCTACATAAATAGAATATCTTTATTCAGGAAACTTTCAAACAGTCACATTCAGAACGAAGCACCAGTCGACTTAACACCAAGTCAGTCGACTGCGCCGACAACCTCAGATATTTATCACTTTAGTTCTTTTATTTGTTTACCTTCCCTCCATCATATGTGTCATAGGGAAAAATATACATTTAATAATCACACCATCATGGCTATTCACACACATTTTATCAGCACATTATGAAAAAGTAATGTCTCGTATCAGTCGGCTGGCTCATATGGCAGTCGACTGTACCGACAGTCTCGCCTCAAATTAATAGCATGTTCAAGCAATTTCTACCGCATTCAATTCACTTTTGCAACATGGTATCAATCATGACAATTATAGTATTATTCCTACGTTAGAAGTCCTGAGAAACACCCACCTTTTATGACGAAAATAACGAAATCCCGCAAGTCCTTCAATATAGCGCAGCACTTCTTGCTCCTTTGTTCCACACCGGGCTCCTCAGCAATGTTGCTTGCCTCCACAGAAAACTCCCACACAACTCACAGATACTCTCTATAATCTCAGGAAATTTTAGTGTAAAAGAGAATAGGGAATAGTAGGGGGTATTTATACTAGAAGATAAATAGAATGAAGGGTTGAGATCTATTAGGGAGTTGAAGAAACAAGGGCTGAGATTAAATCGGAAGTTTAGAAACTACCCACACCTCAAAAATGTAACTACCCATGATCTAACCCATCACTCCACAATCCGGTCAAGAAGTGTGCTCATTGCACGTGTACATAAAGTGCACGTGTAGGCACAAGTCACACTACAATTTGTACATTAAAATACCCGGGAATAAAATAGAGTAAGAAATGCTACATTACAAGTTGTAGAAAATAATAAGAGGGTTTAAATTCATGGGCTTAAAACCAATTTGGGCTAAACTAGTTATTTTGTAGAAATAAATAAGTAAATTAATACTTTATAAAACGATGTTGAAAAATACTAGCCAATAATATTGCACAAGTATACTATATAAAAATGAATAATCTTTCATATATTAAAAAGTCAGGGTATTACATCACTCCCTCCTTAGAATAGTTCCGTCCCCGGAACTACAGCCAAGAGCGAGAAAAGAAAATACAACACAACAAAAGAAACAAAGATACAATCAAACAAAAAGCTCAGGATAATCCTTCAACATCTTCTCCTCAGATTCCCAAGTAGCCTCTTCAACCAAGTGGTTTCTCCAGACTACCTTGACCATCGGTATCGTCTTATTCCTCAAGACTTTCTCTCGACGATCAACAATCTCAACAGGAGTCTCGATGTAATTCAGGTCTAACTGCAACCCTTCCGGCACTTCAGGCAAATGATGACTCGGGTCTGGAATATAACCTCTCAACATAGACACATGGAAGACATTGTGCACCTGAGACAACTCTTCCGGTAATTCAAGCCGGTAAGCAATTTTTCCGATCCTTTTCAATATCTTATATGGGCCTATAAATCTCGGGGCTAACTTCCCGCCTTTGCCAAACCGAACTACACCTTTACTGGGTGATACCTTCAGAAAGACGAAGTCACCAACCTCAAACTCAAGGTCCCTTCTCCGGTTGTCTGCATAGCTTTTCTGCCTGCTCTGAGCTTCCACCAACCTCTTCCTGATCAGATCAATCTTCTCAGAAGTCAGCTGCACAAGCTCAGGACCAAACAACTGATGCTCCCCAACCTCATACCAACACACAGGAGTCCTGCACTTCCTGCCATACAAAGCTCCATACGGCGCCATCCCGATGCTAGCCTGAAAACTGTTGTTGTAGGCAAACTCTACCAAAGGTAAATGCCTTTCCCAACTGCCTCCGAAGTCTAGTATACAACACCGAAGCATATCCTCAAGAATACGGTTGACTCTCTCGGTCTGCCCATCGGTCTGCGGATGAAAGGCAGTGCTGAAATCTGTCTTGGTACCCAAAGCTGCCTGAAGACTCCTCCAGAAATGCGAAGTAAACCGCGCATCTCGATCAGACACAATAGTCGAAGGAACGCCATGAAGTCAGACAATCTCACCAACATACAACTCAGCCAACTTGTCCATCGAAACCGTGAGTTTCATCGCCAAAAAGTGAGCGGACTTGGTAAGTCGATCGACTATAACCCAAATAGCATCATTGCCTTTAGAACTCTTAGGCAATCCCGTGATGAAATCTATACTGATGTTATCCCACTTCCATTCCGGAATAGGTAACGGCTGTAATAGACCTCCGGGTCTCTGATTTTCGATTTTGACTTGCTGACAAACCTCACACCTCGCGACAAATTCGGCCACATCCCGCTTCAAACCTGACCACCAGAAATGCTGTTTGATGTCTTTGTACATCTTAGTACTCCAAGGATGTACTGACAAAAGAGTAGCATGCGCCTCCTGAAGAATACTCTCTTTCAGGTCTGCCTGATCTGGAACACACAGCCTATCTCCGAACCACAGCACTCCATCCCTGGTCTGAAATCCGGGCAACCTGCCAGCACTAACCTGCTCCTTCATCTCCAAAATATCAGCATCAACTTCCTGACTTGCAATGATCCTTGCATTCAAAGTAGGCTGAAGCTTCAACTGAGATAAAGATGCTCCCAATCCTTGCAAGACAACCTCAATACCTGCTCGATCCAACTCCTCAATCAGGTGCCTCTGAGTCGTAATCAAACTGGCCAAACTGCTCTTGCGACTAAGTGCATCAGCAACAACATTAGCCTTTCCAGGATGATACTTGATCTCAGGTCGCATATCCTCGAGCACTTCCAGCCATCTCCGCTGTCTTAGATTGAGATCCCTCTGCTGGTAGATATACTTCAAGCTCTTATGATCCGTGTACATGTTCAACTTCTCACCATACACGTAGTGCCTCCATTGCTTCAAAGCAAAGATAATCGCAGCCAGCTCTAGATCATGAGTCGGATAATTCTTCTCATGCGGTCGTAGTTGCCTAGACCCATAAGCGATTACTTTACCCTCTTGCATTAAGACACAACCAAGCCCCCGATGTGAAGCATCGCTATAGACGTCATACTCAACTCCTGCTCTAGGCAGAGCCAAAATAGGTGCAGTAGTCAGTCTATCCTTCAGCTCCTGAAAACTCGCCTCACATTGCTCGGTCCACTTGAAGCTCACACTCTTCTTGGTCAACTCGGTAAGCGGCACAGCTATCTGAGCATAACCTTGAATGAATCGCCGGTAGTACCCAGTCATCCCAAGGAAACTTCTGACTTCCTTCACTGTAGTAGGCCTAGCCCAATCTCTCACTGCCTCTATCTTCTAAGGGTCAGTTGCCACTCCCTCCTTAGAAAGGATGTGACCTAGGAATGCCACTTCAGATTTCCAGAAATCACACTTGGATAACTTGGCATACAACCTCTGCTCTTCCAACTTCTGCAAAACTGCTGCCAGATGCTCGGTGTGCTCCGCCTCAGACTTGGAGTACACGAGAATATCGTCGATAAACACCACGACGAAAGAATCAATAAACGGCCTCAGAACTCTGTTCATCAAGTCCATGAAGATTGCGGGTGCATTCGTCACTCCGAATGGCATAACTAAGAATTCGTAATGCCCATGCCGAGTTCTAAATACAGTTTTATGCACATCTTCAGCTTTCACTCGCACTTGGTGATATCCTGATCGAAGATCTATTTTGGAGAAAACAGCTGCTCCTTGTAGACGATCGAACAAGTCATCAATTCGAGGAATCGGATACTTATTCTGAACGGTGACCTTATTCAGCTCCCGGTAATCGATACACATCCTCATCGATCCATCCTTCTTCTTTACCAAAAGCACTGGTGCTCCCCAAGGTGACGCACTAGGTTGAATAAAGCCTTTTCCCAACAGTTCCTCAATCTGCCGTTTCACTTCATCCTGTTCCACTGGAGCCATCCTATACGGTGCCTTAGAAATGGGTGCACTTCCCGGTTGAACAGTGATGCTGAACTCTACATCACGATGCGGAGGTAACCCAGGAAAATCTTCCAAGAACACAGTCGGGTAGTCCCGAACCACAGGAATCCCTTGCAATTTCACAGGAGTCTCTTCCTTGCGGATAGTTGCCACCAGCTTAGAATACTTCAACTTCCCTTGGAAAGTGACTTCAGGTCCACCTAGAGCCTTCACTGTTACGGTCTTGGTCTTGCACTCGATGCTTGCACTGTACACCGACATCTAATCAATGCTAATGATAACATCGACTCCCAAGATAGTCAGCTCGATCAGATCAATGCCAAAGATTCAATCCCCAATCACTATCTCGCAATCAGCATAGTACCGATCAGTGGTCAAAGTTTCCCCTGATGGCGTAGCTACTGCTAAGATCTTGCCTGGAAAAATCTTCGGTTCAACTCCCAACACTTTAGCAAATCTAGGAGACACAAAAGTATGAGAGGATCTAATATCAAACAACACCACAGCTCCCTTTCCATTAATATAGAGTTCTCCTGTTACATAACATATATCATTACATAACAATTTCACACTATGAACGGGAAGAAGAAATGAAAAAGAAACCACACTAAACATCAGCCCTCGTACCAGAGATGACCTGATCTGCCTCCTCAGCATCAGCTTCTGTCAAAGCAAATACTCGCCCTGACTGGTACGGCCTCTTCCCAGTCTGCTGTATTGGCACATTGTGATTGCCAGCCCGTGGTTTGAGACATCGAGATTGGTAATGTCCCACTTCACCACAGTTAAAGCAAGTGACTGCAGAAGGTCTCCCTGCATCGTTTCCAGGTCTCCCAGCTACACTGACGGCATTCGCCCCTGTCGGTTTGAACCTCTGTGCAGATGGTTGCCCCTTGAAACTCCCCGATGGCGCGGGCCTCTTCCCAGACTGCCAGTTGCTCCTCTGGTGCTGAGCAACATGGAACTGCTCCATATCCGCCTCCGTTGCTGCCGCCCTCTTCACCAGCTTATCGAATCTCCTGATACCAAGGGGTATCATACGAGATCTCAAGCTCGGCCTCAGACCATGCTCGAACTTGCGAGCCTTCTTCGCTTCATCCATCACCAGTTCTGGAGCATACCTGGAGAGCTGAGTAAACTTGGTCTCATACTCCCTTACTGACATGCTGCCTTGCTGAAGTGACAGAAACTCCATGGCCTTTTTCTCCTGGACGTCGGAGGGAAAATAATTGTAGTACCCCGATTTATTTTCTAATATATATGAAAGGGGATTTATTTTTCTTATGATTATTACTTTTCTCCATGATAAATAGAGTGTAGTATTTCCTATAAAACATTCTTCTCAAAGCCCAAATGTGACTTGTTTATTTTCTTATATAAAAATACATATTTTGGCCCAAATGTATTTAAACCCCTAAACTTAACCTTTTCACAACTTGTATATGTAGCATTTTTCTCTCTTTATTTTCCGGGTAAGATGTGCATTTTATGGGGTTTTGTGTGTGTACACGTGCACTTCATGTACACGTGCACAAGACATTCCTCTTGGCCGGATTTGTGGAGTGATGGGCTAGGATCATGGGCGGTTACATCTTGAGGTGTGGGTAGTTTCTTAACTCCCGATTAGATCTCAGCCTTTGATTCTCCAACTCCCCTATTAATCCTAGCCATCTATTCTATCTATTTTCTAGTATAAATACCCCTTCTCATCTCCTATCTCTTTTACACTAAGATTATTACTGTAATAGAGAGTATTTGTGAGTTGTGTGGGAGCTCTTCTGTGGAGGCAAGCAGCATTGTTGAGGAGCTCGGCGTGGAGCAAAGGAGCAAGAAGGTGTTCTCTACTTTGAAGGACTTTGCGGGATTTCGTTATTTTCTTCACATAAGGTGGGTGTTTCTCAGGACTTCTAATGTAGGAATAATGCTACAATGGCTATGATTGATATTATGTTATAAAAGTGATTTGAATGCGGTAGAAATTGCTTGAACACGCTTTTAATATTGAAAACGAGGCTGTCGGTACAGTCGGCTGCCATGTGAGCCAGTCGACTGGTACGAGACATTATTTTTGCATGATTGTAATGATAAACGTGTGTATAAATGAACATGATGGCATGAATACTATCTGCATGGTTTCCCTATGACACATATGATGGAGGGAAGGTAAATGAATAAAAAGAGCTAATGGTAGTTAATAATTTGGAATTGTCGAAGCAGTCGACTGATAGTGTGTTAAGTCGACTGGTACTTCAATCTGACTGTGACTGTTGGGTAGTTTCATAAATTGAGATATTTTCATCATGTGGACCCAGTTTGATGACTTGGGATTTACATCTTTATTGTTGTAAGGAATTATGAGCATATGTGAATGCATGTTTAAAGTATTTCCCCTAGCGGAAAGAGCATGTTAGTAATTTGAAGATCCATGTTGTAGTGTTACTGAATGCTAAGAAACCTTGTCTGTGGAACATGAACTTATGTATACTGCTAATTGACATCATGATGAAATGCACGTAAGAACTGTAAATAATCTACTGAAAATGGATCTGTCCAGTCGACCGATTGCGTGTAGCAAGTCGACTGATCTGGACATAGAATTATGCTGTTGAAATTGCTGAGACAGACGACTGAGGTGTGAACAGTCGACTGTCGTGTGACTAATATTGTGAACTTGAAAGTTGCGGGACAGGCGACTGGTAGTATACACAGTCGACTATCCCGAGCCTTTTGATAACCCTGTTTATGACTGTATGAGTCGACTGGTGTTCTTCCAAGTCGACTGTACAGAAAGGACTTTGACATATTTGAATTCATGTTATTTTTGCTGTTGGTAATTGTGAACTGTATGATTAAAGTCAATGGATTCTGTTTATGACTGCATAAATTGTGAAATTGAATCATAGATGAGGATTGAGAATCAAATGGAATTATGAAATGTGAAATCATGATGAGAAAGTCTGTGAGACTCTAAAATGAATGATGAGCTGATGATGCTCCATTGGATATTGTGAATTTGAAATTGATCGAAAGAGTAGCTAAGTCTCCCCGGCAGTAAAATGAAATGATATTGAGAAATAGACCAGGTTGGTCAAGTGAAATGAAATGATATTGAGAAATAGACCAGGTTGGTCAAGTGAAATGAAATGATAAGTCCGGTTGATGGAGAGGCTAACTCTAGAGCTTGATTTTTATTCATGATTCTAATGTAACTTAAATACATAGTGTGGAGGTGATGAAGGTGAGAGAAAAACATGAGTATGAGAGCTAGGGTACGGTGCGGGTGTGTGAGCCGCAGAATGCATGCTTGATGAGTCAAGACATGGCACGGGCACAACTCAGTAATGATCGGACTCTAGTCACGCTTATGGGATGTTTTGGTGACTGCAAGAGGAGTGTGTTCAGGGAGGAGGCTGAATTATCGCAGAATGCATGCTTGACGAGTCAAGACATGGCACGAAATTCTACTCCAGGGGCCAGGATACATGCTTGTACTCATAGATTCATCTAGGATACTCATTGGAATTACAGTAGTAGAATAAGTCATGGCGGGGGATTGAACCCTACTAAAATGAAGATCGTTTAAGAGGCTTGCACTCGAACCTATGTAGTATGGGATGCATAGAATTCGAACAAGTATGCATTAGTGTCATAATCAACTAAGTAAATTGCATTAAGGATTTAAGTGCACAATCACGACACGACATCATTAAAAGTTCCCTAATTTGCATGCTTATGTTGAACTGGCTTGTGATTTGTAAGAAATGAGATTCATTATACTGTTTCTGGCATAGAGAGGATGGCCATGTATAATTATCGTCGGTTGAATAAACTGACGTACCCACAGTGTTTTATGCAGGATAATCACATGTAAAAGGAATGGATGCACAAAGAGTTCATTATATTGTTGTTCATTTATGTAAATATTGTACATTTTGCTTCCGCTGTGTAAATTCAAATGTAACATGCTGTAACTCTGATGTAAAAGTAAAGATTTTAAATTCCTTGTAAAATTGTATGTGAAGAAAGCGAAAAGATCCTGAAGAACATCTCGAATTCAGTAAAAATGGGATTCGGGGCGTTACAATAATGGCTGCGGAATTCTTCCAGAAATTCCTCCCAGCCAAGCAACAAGCCGCCCATAGTCCTCTTCATCGACTGCCACCAAACAGCCGCATCTTCTCCAACTGCAAAGTCGCCAACTTGACCTTGCTGCCCTCCGGTGTCTCCAACACCTCGAAGATTGTCTCCACTTGCCGAATCCAGTTATCGGCCGCATCCGGGTCTGACTTTCCCTCGAACACTGGTGGTTTCATTCTCTTGAACGATTCCACTAGCTTGATTGCCTCGGGTACTGGATTTACCGGCCCCCTTCCTTGGTTTGCAGCCACTGCATTCAGCGTCTGGTAAACCCTTGCAAACTCGGCCTCCAGGTCCAAACCTTCACCATTCCTGGCTCCCCTTCTCGCCATATTCTGATGCAAAAGATCCATTAAATTCGAAGTATAAAACAAGAATTTAAACCAACTTTCATTTCATTGAATTTCAAAGTTTGTACATTCGAATTAAAAAAAAAACATTTTAACATCAGAACAGAAGAAAAAGAAACTAGGACAATCTAATCTCTACGGGTCCTCTTCGCTGCTCGAAGTTCATCCCGCAGTTCATCCACCTCATCCTTCAGCACATCAGTCGGGTTCTTTTTCTTCTCAAGTTCCCAAATCCGATGGCTAAGAACAGAATAGTCAGCATTCCGCTTCTCCATCTGAGCCTCCAAAACTCCAACTCTGTACTTCAAGGTATCCACTTGCCTCTGCAGAGAAGCCACAGCGCTACCCAGAGCTGGTCCCTTTTCTTCATCGGAAGAAGAAGAATCATCAGGTGAGTTCGGCGGTGGGGTGATCTCTCGAGATTCAGGGTACTCCTCATCATCAGAATCAGCTTGCCCGGGGTGATACTCGTCCTCAGAATCAGCCTGTCCAGGATGGTACTCTTCCTCAATAATGTGCCAGTCGTCGCCTCCAGCAGGGTCGAAGTGATCAGCCATCTTAGAAATAGAGAGGAAGAAGCATAAATCATAGAGCAACACAAATGTAAGTCACTTACATTTAAATCTCTAAGCTCAAACACACACTCTAATGTCCACATCTAGGGTGTCGTTCCTTATAAATTTGTACAAGTGTGAAAGCATAGAAAGCGTGGCTCTGATACCACTCTGTAACGCCCCGAATCCCAAATTACTGAATTCGAGATGTTCTACAGGATCTTTTCGCTTCCTTCACATACAATTTACAAGGAAATTTAAAACTTTTCTTTTACATTAGAGTTTACATCACATTACATTTGAATTTACACAGCGGAAGCAAAATATACAATATTTACATAAATGAACAACAACATAATGAACTCTTTATGCATCCATTCCTCTTACATGTAGTTATATCCTGCATAAAAACTGTGGGTACGTCAGTTTATTCAACCGACGATAATTATACATGGCCATCCTCTCTACGCCAGAAACAGTATAATGAATCTCATTTCTTACAAATCACAAACCTGTTCAACATAAGCATGCAAATAAGAGGGAACTTTTAATGATGTCGTGTCGTGATTGTGCACTTAAATCCTTAATGCAATTTATTTAATTAACATGACACTAATGCGCACTTGTTCGAATTCTATGCATCCCATACTACATAGGTTCGAGGGTAAGCCTCTTAATCGATCTTCATTTTTGTAGGGTTCAATCCCCCGCCATGACTTTTTCTACTTCTGTAATTCCAATGAGTATCCTAGATGAATCTATGAGTACAAGCATGTATCCTGGTCCCTGGAGTAGAATTTCGCGCCATGTCTTGACTCGTCAAGCATGCATTCTGCGACAATTCAGCCTCCTCCCTGAACACACTCCTCTTGCAGTCACCAAAACATCCCATAAGCGTGACTAGAGTCCGATCATTACTGAGTTGTGCCCGCGCCATGTCTTGACGCATCAAGCATGCATTCTGCGGCTCACACACCTGCACCGCACCCTAGCTCTCATACTCATGTTTTTCTCTCACCTTCATCACCTCCACACTATGTATTAAAGTTACATTAGAATTATGAATAAAAATCAAGCTCTAGAGTTAGCCTCTCCATCAACCGGACTTATCATTTCATTTCACTTGACCAACCTGGTCTAATTCTCAATATCATTTCATTCACTGCCGGGGAGACTTAGCTACTCTTTGTTCAATTTCAAATTCATAATATCCAATGGAGCATCATCAGCTCATAATTCATTTTAGAGTCTCACAGACTTTCTCATCATGATTTAGCCTTTCATAATTATTCATTTAATTCTCAATTCTCATCTATGATTCATTTCACATAATTCATACAGCCATAAACAGAGTCCATCGATTTCAAATCATACAGTTCATAATTACCAAGAGCAGAATAACATGAAGTTCAATTATATCCAAGTACACTCTGTACAGTCGACTGGGAAGGATACCAGTCGACTCATACAGTCACACAGTATCATCAATATTGCTCGGGATAGTCGACTGTTGTACACCACCAGTCGCCTGTCCCGCACTTTTCATATTCACCATATTGTTCTCGTGACAGTCGACTGTTCATCAATCAACCGTCTGTCTTGGAGATTTCAACAGCAAAATTTCTAAGTCCAGATCAGTCGACTTGCCACATGCATCGGTCGACTGGACAGATCCATTTTTCATTAAGGAGATTAGTTACCGTTTCTTACATATACTTGCATCATGATATCAATTAACAGTATATATCAATTCATGTTTCATAAACAGAGTTCCTCTTGTTCAGTAGCATTCATAGCACAATTTTCCCAGTTATTAACATGCTCTTTTTAGAGAAAACTACTCTAAACATGCATTCACATTGCTCATACTTACTTACGACAATGGGGATATAAATCTCAAGTCATCATCATGGGTCTACATAAATAGAATATCTTTATTCAGGAAACTTTCAAACAGTCACATTCAATTCTACCGCATTCAATTCACTTTTGTAACATGGTATCAATCATGACAATTATAGTATTATTCCTACGTTAGAAGTCCTGAGAAACACCCACCTTTTATGACGAAAATAACGAAATCCCGCAAGTCCTTCAATATAGCGCAGCACTTCTTGCTCCTTTGTTCCACACCGGGCTCCTCAGCAATGTTGCTTGCCTCCACAGAAAACTCCCACACAACTCACAGATACTCTCTATAATCTCAGGAAATTTTAGTGTAAAAGAGAATAGGGAATAGTAGGGGGTATTTATACTAGAAGATAAATAGAATGAAGGGTTGAGATCTATTAGGGAGTTGAAGAAACAAGGGCTGAGATTAAATCGGAAGTTTAGAAACTACCCACACCTCAAAAATGTAACTACCCATGATCTAACCCATCACTCCACAATCCGGTCAAGAAGTGTGCTCATTGCACGTGTACATAAAGTGCACGTGTAGGCACAAGTCACACTACAATTTGTACATTAAAATACCCGGGAATAAAATAGAGTAAGAAATGCTACATTACAAGTTGTAGAAAATAATAAGAGGGTTTAAATTCATGGGCTTAAAACCAATTTGGGCTAAACTAGTTATTTTGTAGAAATAAATAAGTAAATTAATACTTTATAAAACGATGTTGAAAAATACTAGCCAATAATATTGCACAAGTATACTATATAAAAATGAATAATCTTTCATATATTAAAAAGTCAGGGTATTACAAATTCAGCCTCACTTCATGGCACACGATCCTCTTGCAGTCACCAAACATCCCACAAGCGTCGCCACCGGGACGATAATTCTGGAGTAGTGCCCACGCCATGTCTTGACGCATCAAGCAGGCAGCCTGTGGATCACTCTCACACCGCCAATCCGATGGCCCTCATACCCGTGTTTTTCTCCTACTTTCATCACATCCCTACAATGTTTGTTTTAAAAGAAAATCATCACAACCTAAAGCTGGCTTACCCTACCGGACTTAAATCAAAACAACAGAGATAGTCAGCCTACCTGGCTACTTCTCAAGAGACGCTCAACCCTCAACGGTTAGCTCTCAAAATCATAAATGAAATTGCCGGTCACTAGGGTCTCGCCTAGCCTTTAGATTCTAACAACTATCTCTTCTAGAGATCAATAATATTTCATAATCAATCTCAAATATTCATTTCCATTTCTTTTGTTCACAAACTCTTTCTCAAAATATTTCTTTTATAATCTCATAACATGAGAACAATTCAATTCGGTATCTATATCAATTTCATCATTCATATCCTTGTACGTATTTCACAATAAAACTCAATCAAATCTTAATGATCATAAAATCTCGTATTCAACTTATTTAACTTTCATTTGTCAAAATCAAATCCAAACTCAAGAATCAAAATAAACAGTTCGGTTCAGTCGACTGGTGAAAGTATCAGTCGACTGTTCAGCGAACATCAAAACATCTCAGTCGGTATCAGTCGACTGTTCTGCTAATACTTTGAAAACTCAAACATCAAAATTCATGATAGCAGCAGTCGACTGTGAAAGTAGACAGTCGACTGTCCTGCCGACGAAAAACCAATTTCTTGTACTTACCAGTCGACTGTGGAAAGTAAACAGTTGACTGTCGATCACACAATTTGGAGCCTGCATATAATTTTTGACCTTTTAATTGATTTGTACTTCCATATATAAAAATATAGATCATTTCCAGAATATATTCCTTTTAAAAAACAATATCGTATATGTTATCAAATTCTCGAGTTTCTCTTTTTTTTCAATGAAATCCTTAAAATGCATCAAAACACATATTCAATCAATTTTCCAACTAAACCGTTTTCTTTTATCAAAATTACTTTACAAAAATCTCTATACTCGTATAAATAATATTTTGAGGTTATAATCACACTTCTTTGCCACATTCTCAACAAACAACATATTTGCATTATTCTAATCATGTCTCAACATGCATCAATTTCATATAAATCATTTCAATTCTAGCATCTCAACTAACAATCACAATCATTTAGAAAGTGGAATAGCAATTTGCATCTACCACACCAATCAAGATTTAACGACCCATTTCTACATTAATTTGCATGCAATCAATTCGATTTCAACCAAATAAATTATATATCATCTATCATGCAAATTTCTATTCTTAAATTAGAAAGCATTTAAGAAACACCCACCTAAAGTTGAAGAAATACGAATAGAAAGCTCCTAGAAAAATCCCTTAGAATGCACGAATAGATCCTTCTCCTCCTAGCTCCTTGCCAAAACCGAAAGCTTCAAATTGGGTTGTATAGCCGACCTCCAATGGGGAAAACTCAAAACTACTCAATCTTTTTATTACTCAAATCTTTTCTCTCTTTAATAATTTTTTCTAATGTACTAAGATAAGAAGAAACTATGGGGTATTTATACATAATTTTGGGTGGATTGAATGGCTAGGATTAAATCAACTAGTTAGAGATTAAGGGCTAGGATGAATTAGGAAGTTGTAGCAACTACCCATGATGAGATAACTACCTCCACATTACTCCCATTTTTTAAATTTTAAACTTGCTTTCCCTCCTACTTTAAAATCCAAAATTTAGTTTTTTCCCTCTTTTATGAACAGTCCGGCCCCCAACAATGTGTGCACATAGCACGTGTGCACGTGCACGTGCTTTGTGTATAAAATAATTTATTTATTTAATCTCTTTAAAACAATTTATTTATATATGTAATAAATATACAAAATTAACTTTAAAATTATACTTTTCATGCACAATTAAAATAGACACACAAAATTTCATGAAATTCATTTTGAAAGAATAATACGCTTAAAACACGTGCACCGAAACACGTGCGTCGTCCGTAAAATATCAAAAATACAAAAATTGACTTTATCGACCGAAAAATATTTATTGTTAACTGGGATGCAACATAAAGTATATTTCATATACATTTTCTATGATATACTCAAACATACAGAAAACACGTGTATTGCACGTAAAATTTTTTTTAATTATAATAGACAAAATTGAATTCTATTTACAAGAATGGATTTAAACATGTTTATAAAAATAAATAATTGAAACTCATCGAAAACTTTGCACGTAACAGTGGAATGTCCAGAATCGACACGTGCATCGATTAATATGTAAAAAGCACGTAAAACTCAAAGATTGAAATTTAGCATCTGAGTTGTCTCAAATGGGATTTTAAGAATACGGGATTGCATAAATAATTGGAATTCAAAATACATATCAAAATGCGTTATGGATATAATCAATAACAGTACAAAATACACGTGCGTAACACCCGAGGGCAAAATTATCATTTAAATTTTGCTGGGTGTTACACTCTCCCCCCCTTAGAACAGTTCCGTCCCCGGAACTCACTATGGTAAAGGATGTATTTTGTACACAGCAAAGAAGATATCAGTATAACATATAGAAATTACAAACATCAAGAAAATACATATAACATAAAAGTAAGCCATGTGGAGGAATAAGACAAAAATCTATTTAAGAAAATTATGAATATCAAAATTTTATAAGAACTGAACAAGAAAATCTAGAAAGTAGCATAAGAAAATAAATGCGACAATAACGGATAGTATATATTGAAAAGAGTTTTCATACAAAATACTCTTAATTAAACCATTAGGTAAAATGATAAATAAACTCAATCAATAATTGTGAAATAGTTCAGAAAACAATGTAATAAAGAAAAACATAGTCAATGGATTTATAAATAGGTTCAATACTCAAAATTGATCAATGTAATAAATGGTAGAAAGTCGTAAACTATTTTTTTTGTTTTTTTTGGGTATTGTATAACGAAAACTGAATTAGTGGATTTAAAAGAAAACTATTGAATAAGAGTTTGAAAAAATATATGAGAATGAAATAAAAGTATAGACAACATGAAAATAATTTTGTATATAAATTGATATCATAAAATAATTTGTAAGGTAAATACAATAATCATATGTGTATGATAAAAATGAAAAGGCAGAAATCGAAATAATTTCGATTTATCAAGTAGACCAAGAATACCAGTATGCGAAATTATATACGTACATAGGCGAAAATTATAGGGATGAAACAAATAGCATGATATGAAAATCATAAATGATTTGTAGTAGTAAACAAAACATTATAATTGAAAAACAATGACGTGTCACAAAACCGAGGATATAAAAGAAAATTTATGAATCATAAACAAAATACATAAATATCAAGAGATATGTTTTTGTTAGGTGAGTAGTTACCAAATCTAAAATAGCAAAATACGATAAAGTGGTATGAGATACTACCTCACATAAAATACAAAGTATTACAAAGAAGACGGCAAAATAGTTGAGATTAAGCGGTAAATACACGAGTTTGATAAATAATGAAATCAGTATAAACAGTATAATGCGAGGTTGCAAAATATTATAAAATAGTATAAGCTAGTACCAAAATGGAATAGTTGTAAGTGAATATTATAGAAAAACAAGGTAGGGGTTATCTAAGTATAATATTTCCTTCTGGTGTAGGTTCGTCTCACTGGTATCCAACAGCAGACTTGCCCATCTCGATCTCAAGTTGCATAATTGCTTCTACGATATCCTGTTGCAGTTTGCCTTCTGGACATTCGGTTGCAAACTTTGCCTCACCGACATCCAGTTGCAGTTTGCCTTCTGGACATTCGGTTGCAGATTTTGCCTCCCCGACATCCAGTTGCAGTTTGCATCCAATGATGTCTAGTTGCATATTTGCCCTCTCGACATTAAGTTACACCAAAGCGGAAGATGGAAAGATGTAATCTTCCATGTATACTTAGATTAGATATGGGATGTTTAATAAAGTATGGTGTTATGTTTGAAAATCAATGATACAGAAAAGATCTTACACAATGAAATATCAAAATAGGTGTATAGGATATATCAACATAGGCGGTACTAATTAGTAGTACTGAAAAATTATTTATAACACTAAAATAATGTAAAATATATGCACATGTCGGAATTGAAAACAATAATGATGTAGTGTAGCAATTTAGGACATTTGACACAAACAATTATACATAAAAATAGTAGTGTAATAATTGGAGGATGGTGAAATTATATGTATAGTAAGTATCTTGAAATACATGACACATATAAAAATTCAATGGAAAACATATGTAGTAATCAAGAATGTAAAGACAATTTAAAATTAGATGATAGAGTAAAGTATGAATAGCGAGTATATGCATTATATTAAGGAAACGTAAATTACAGAATTAATGAATATAACAAATAAATTAGTAGATAATATGTACTAACAATAATATTGAATGCAGACAATAAATCAAATTAGCATGTTGTATTTATACGGATAAAATATTTCAATCTTGTTAAAATATATTGGAGTATATAAGACAATACGAGATAACGAAAGAATATCGTATCACACAATCAAATCATGTAAAATGAATGCACATAAGCAAAATCCCAAGCAAAATTCAAAATGTAATAGTAAATGAAAATAATGGTTGTAGTATAAATTTAACAGAATACGTAAAGTAATAGCACATATGGACGGATGAACATAAGGTGACATAAAACACGAAAGACAAAACTTTAAGATTGAGAGACAATTAAAATAAGTTCAACAAGATCAAGACTAAGAAAAATAGACAAAATACTAGGCATTAATATGATTTAATAGTATAGGAAAATATTTATTTGGAAAATATTAAATGTTGAAAAGTACTATGATGAAAATCCACAGAAAATAATTTGAAGGGAAAGTGTCTATATGTAAGGTATCATGAATGACTGTTCAAACCAACCACGCTTCCACTGCGCCACTCTGATACCCAGGGAAAATGAGCTCGCATACAATCTCAAATCAATGTATACGAGGAGAGCATCATGAATGAGGTTGAACGCAAATTCGATAACAATTTCCATTCATGACTCCAACCATTCAATAGGGAAAGGAAGAGAAAACATCAGCCTATAGAGCAACACAAATGTAAATCACTTACATTTAAATCTATATAAACCGAACTCACACTCTAATGTCCACTTCTAGGGTGTCGTTCCTTATAAATTTGTACTACTTAGAAGCGTGGCTCTGATACCACTCTGTAAAACCCCGAATTCCAAAAACAGCTGAATTCGAGATTTTCACAGGATCTTTACACTTCTTTCGTACAATTTTATAAGGAATTTAAAACTTTTATTTCAATAATAATTACATCAAAGTCTTTTACATCAATACGCAGCGGAATCAATAAAATACAACAATAATAAAAGTACAATTGTTACAACTTTAACATTTAAGTCGTCAATAGCATCAAATCATCTTTATATCTTCATGTAACTCCAAATCCTGCATATAAAACTGTGGGCGCGTCAGTTGCTTACAACTGACGAAATATTATATATGGCCATCATCTCTATGCCTGGAACAGTATAATGATTCTTAAATACTTTAGCAAACACAAACTTGATCACAAACAAAGTTACAAAGGGACTATCCTGTTGATGTTGTGTTGTGCGGTGCATTTAGTCCTTAATGTAGATATTTATATTACATGACACAAATGCGCACTTGTTCGGATTTTGTGCATCCCATACTACATAGGTCCGAGGGTAAGCCTCTTAATCGTTCTTCATCTTGTAGGGTTCAATCCCTCGCCATGACTTAATCTACTACTGTAACTACGGTAGGTATCTTAGATGATCTATGAGTACAAGCACGTGTACAGAAAATTCTGGAGGGGAATCCCACGTCATGTCACGACGCATCGTGAAGATAGCCTGTGGCAATTCAGCCTCACTTCATGGCACACGATCCTCTTGCAGTCACCAAACATCCCACAAGCGTCGCCTCCGGGACGATAATTCTGGAGTAGTGCCCATGCCATGTCTTGACGCATCAAGCAGGCAGCATGTGGATCACTCTCACACCGCCAATCCGATGGCCCTCATACCCGTATTTTTCTCCTACTTTCATCACATCTCCACTATGTACCTCTTTGTAATTTCGGTAAGTATTATAGATGTTCTATGATTACAAGTACGTGTACAGAAAATTCTGGAGGGGAATCCCACGTCATGTCACGACGCATCGTGAAGACAGCCTGTGGCAATTCAGCATCACTTCATGGCACACGATCCTCTTGCAGTCACCAAACATTCCACAAGCGTCGCCACCTGGGATGGTACTCTGGAGTAGTATCCACGTCATGTCACGACGCATCGTGAAGACAGCCTGTGCATACCCTCACAACACCCATCCAACGGCCCTCATACTCATGTTTTTCTCTTACTTTCATTACATCCCTACAATGTTTGTTTTAAAAGAAAATCATCACAACCTAAAGCTGGCTTACCCTACCGGACTTAAATCAAAACAATAGAGACAGTCAGCTTACCTGGCTACTTCTCAAGAGACGCTCAACCCTCAACAGTTAGCTCTCAAAATCATAAATGAAATTGCCGGTCACTAGGGTCTCGTCTAGCCTCTAGATTCTAACAACTATCTCTTCTAGAGATCAATAATATTTCATAATCAATCTCAAATATTCATTTTCATTTCTTTTGTTCACAAACTCTTTCTCAAAATATTTCTTTTATAATCTCATAACATGAGAACAATTCAATTCGGTATCTATATCAATTTCATCATTCATATCCTTGTATGTATTTCACAATAAAACTCAATCAAATCTTAATGATCATAAAATCTCGTATTCAACTTATTTAACTTTCATTTGTCAAAATCAAATCCAAACTCAAGAATCAAAATAAACAGTTCGGTTCAGTCGACTGGTGACAGTATCAGTCGACTGTTCAGCGAACATCAAAACATCTCAGTCGGTATCAGTCGACTGTTCTGCTAATACTTTGAAAACTCAAACATCAAAATTCATGATAGCAGCAGTCGACTGTCCTGCCGACGAAAAACCAATTTCTTGTACTTACCAGTCGACTGTGGAAAGTAAACAGTTGACTGCCGATCACACAATTTGGAGCCTGCATATAATTTTTGACCTTTTAATTGATTTGTACTTCCATATATAAAAATATAGATCATTTCCAGAATATATTCCTTTTAAAAAACAATATCGTATATGTTATCAAATTCTCGAGTTTCTCTTTTTTTTCAATGAAATCCTTAAAATGCATCAAAACACATATTCAATCAATTTTCCAACTAAACTGTTTTCTTTTATCAAAATTACTTTACAAAAATCTCTATACTCGTATAAATAATATTTTGAGGTTATAATCACACTTCTTTGCCACATTCTCAACAAACAACATATTTGCATTATTCTAATCATGTCTCAACATGCATCAATTTCATATAAATCATTTCAATTCTAGCATCTCAACTAACAATCACAATCATTTAGAAAGTGGAATAGCAATTTGCATCTACCACACCAATCAAGATTTAACGATCCATTTCTACATTAATTTGCATGCAATCAATTCGATTTCAACCAAATAAATTATATATCATCTATCATGCAAATTTCTATTCTTAAATTAGAAAGCATTTAAGAAACACCCACCTAAAGTTGAAGAAATACGAATAGAAAGCTCCTAGAAAAATCCCTTAGAATGCACGAATAGATCCTTCTCCTCCTAGCTCCTTGCCAAAACCGAAAGCTTCAAATTGGGTTGTATAGCCAACCTCCAATGGGGAAAACTCAAAACTACTCAATCTTTTTCTTACTCAAATCTTTTCTCTCTTTAATAAATTTTTCTAATGTACTAAGATAAGAAGAAACTATGGGGTATTTATACATAATTTTAGGTGGATTGAATGGCTAGGATTAAATCAACTAGTTAGAGATTAAGGGCTAGGATGAATTAGGGAGTTGTAGCAACTACCCATGATGAGATAACTACCTCCACATTACTCCCATTTTTTAAAATTTAAACTTGCTTTCCCTCCTACTTTAAAATCCAAAATTTAGTTTTTCCCCTCTTTTATGAACAGCCCGGCCCCCAACAATGTGTGCACACCGCACGTGTGCACGTGCACGTGCTTTGTGTACAAAATAATTTATTTATTTAATCTCTTTAAAACAATTTATTTATATATGTAATAAATATAAAAAATTAACTTTAAAATTATACTTTTCATGCACAATTAAAATAGACACACACAATTTCATGAAATTCATTTTGAAAGAATAATACGCTTAAAACACGTGCACCGAAACATGTGCGCCGTCCGTAAAATCTCAAAAATACAAAAATTGACTTTATCGACCGAAAAATATTTATTGTTAACTGGGATGCAACATAAAGTATATTTAATATACATTTTTTATGATATACTCAAACATACAGAAAACACCTGTATTGCACGTAAAAATTTATTTTAATTATATTAGACAAAATTGAATTCTATTTACAAGA
Source organism: Hemerocallis citrina (assembly GCA_017893485.1). Lineage (NCBI taxonomy): Eukaryota > Viridiplantae > Streptophyta > Magnoliopsida > Asparagales > Asphodelaceae > Hemerocallis > Hemerocallis citrina. Next base: position 223,571,045 of record CM030362.1, on the reverse strand, counting down.
ATGGATTTAAACATGTTTATAAAAATAAATAATTGAAACTCATCGAAAACTTCGCACGTAACGGTAGAATGTCCAGAATCGACACGTGCATCGATTAATACGTAAAAAGCACGTAAAACTCAAAGATTGAAATTTAGCATTTGAGTTGTCTCAAATGGGATTTTAAGAATACGGGATTGCATAAATAATTGGAATTCAAAATACATATCAAAATGCGTTATGGATATAATCAATAACAGTACAAAATGCACGTGCGTAACACCCGAGGACAAAATTGTCATTTAAATTTTGCGGGGTGTTACATATACTTATTTATTTTATTAGTTTGTCGACCAGTGAGCCAGAGTATCCCAATATACTGAAAGCCGACAGCCCAGTAAACACACGGACCGATGCTCACACAGAGTCTTACACGTCCGAGGCTACGTCTTCCTCCCAGCCTGTGCCAGCGAGGGAACTCCGCACCCCAGATAAACTGGGTACTTCCTCCCAGCCGAAGCCAGGAGGGAAAAACTCCGCACCCCAGGTAAACTGGGTACTTCCTCGCGACGGCTGTCATCGAGGGAAAAATACCACACCCCAAGTAAACTGGGTACTTCCTCCCAGCCAATAGCCAGGAGGGAAAAACTCCGCACCCCAGATAAACTGGATACTTCATCACGACATCTGTCATCGAGGGGAAACCGGGCCTCAAGCCGATAGCTTGGGCGATAAAACTCTGCACCCCAAATAAACTGGGTACTTCGTCCCAGCCAAAGCCAGGAAGGAAAAACTCCGCACCCCAAGCCGGTCCTTGGGTATTAGGAGGTCTAGCCCAAACCCCCAGGATTGCTGTAGGTACTGGTCAACAAAACCATCGGTTATTAGCATTAATCATTTCATCTTTCCATCTTACTTTATCACACAAGCATCTCACTTTTGATTTACAACGAGTCATGTCTTTGACTTCAACCACGTGAATTAGTAACACATTTTATTAGCACGTACCATCTTATCTTTTATCTTACCATTTGATGCATATCCGATGCTCATGATATTAATCATCGTATCATTATACCACATTATGCATACAACCTGTCATTCCACAATTAAAACTACCATATCATATTATTGCATAATATTAATGTGCCAAGATATTTATTTTGCCATAACATCCCACATTAAGAATACCATATTATTCATTACCTCATTGTATCATATATAGGCATACGCTAAGTTATAACATAAATTGTAATACCCTAAATTTCCTTTTTAATAAAATATTGACTTTCACGTGTTGTGCACGTGAAAATTTTATATGTATATTATTTATTTATTTTTATATACAAAATCTCTTTTGATAGTATGAACAATTATTTTTCCTTTCCTTTATTTTCCTAAAAAGCTTAATTTTCTAAAAAAGCCTAAAACACTAATTAATTGTTTTAGCCCACTTTAATTTATTACAATTTTGTTGTTTGGCCCACAACCTAGGCCCACTATTTATGAAGCCCACCAATTTAATAAATTAATTAAATGGCCACACTTGTCATGAAGAGACAAAATGTGAACAATTTAATTTATTAAAATTGTACAAACTTTTAATTAAGGGTACCAGGTGGCACGTGCGGAGCACGTAGTGTGCATTGCACACAAAGTAGGGCTGAATTGTGCATAGGAGTGGTTTTTGTACATGGGTGATTACCTAGTGTATAGGTAGTTACTATAACTCCTACTCTCATCCTAACCCTCCATTCTATAACCATCCATTGAATTCTAGCCCTCCAATCTACTTCAAAATTATGTATAAATACCCCATAGCTTCTTCTCATCTTAGTACAATAGAAAATTTGTTAAAGAGAGAAAAGATTAGAGTGAGAAAAGATTGAGAATTTTTGGGAAGAAAAAGATTGAGTAGCTTCTAGTGTGAGTGTTCCCATGGAGGCCGGCTATTCAACCCCAACTTGAAGCTTTGGTTTTGGCAAGGAGCAAGGAGGAGGAGGCGTGCATCACAATCTAGGAAGCTCTAAGGAATTTTTCTTTGTTTCTTCAAAAAGGTGGGTGTTTCTCAAGACTTCTAAATTAGAGACCATGCTAGGTTTTGTGCTAATTATGCAAGAATAAATGAATGCCATTATATTGCTCCTCGTTAATATTATGATTAAAATGAAAATGGAACACAAGTATAATTGTATGAAATGAATAGGGAAACTTAATGGAGTGGTATGATTAATGTCATGTTATTTTAATCTAGCATACTGAATTGGGATAAATGTTTATCTCTGTAGAAAAAAATGATGATTATGGAAAAATACGTTTTCTTTGGAGTCGTGGTTGTGTGGAAAATACTAGTCGTAAGAATCTCTACATTAATTAGCAAACCATGCTTGTGGTGATGGTAGTCAAATAAAGTTGCATGTTCGTGTTGATAAATGAACATATTGTAGTTTAACTAAAATGTTGTGTACTAACCGAAAGGGAAGAAGAAACGTTTCCTTACTTTAAATTTTAATACTGATCAGTCGACCGAATATAGGTAGTAGTCGACTGACCTGATTATAAAAATCCTTCGAGTTTAAAACCTTGCAGAACAGCCGACTGGTCTGAGTAACAGTCGACTGCTCCGCAATTTGTATTTTCGAGTTTAAAACCTTGCATAACAGCCGACTGGTCTGAGTAACAGTCGTCTGCCCTGCAATTTGTATTTTAGAGTTTAATCACTGCAGAACAGTCGACTGGTCATGTGTAGCAGTCGACTATTCCGAACATTTTCTTGAATATTTTTCTTTTGCTGAACAATCGACTGGCTATGTTTTGAGCCGACTGTCCAGACTCTTTTTCAACATCTCAGATTCTAATTTTGCTTTGTGATATACTGTTTGAAAGAGATGAATGAAGATTGGATGTGACAATTTAGAAAAGTAAATTTTATTTGTCCTTGCACGAAATTGTATATGAAGTGAAGTGAATTGTTCTATTGAAATTATGAAAGGTTTTACGATTATGAATGCTATGAACATGACAATGAAATCCTGATGAGTTTGAAATACTTGATTCTTGTGTAATTGTGAATTGAAATTGAGAACTAGAGTGTAGCTAAGCCTCATACCGGCATTGGAAAAGAAATAAATTGAAATGAAATTTGAAATGAGAAGACCAAGATTTGGGTCATGTTGAATAAAGAGTTAAGACCGGTATAGTGGAAAGGCTAACTGATGTAAAACCAACCCTAAAATAGAGAATTTTCAAGAATTTTAATGGGTTAATTTTACTAACAAGAAAGTGCGGATCGAAGTTGGAAATTTTTAACAATTAACAGGTTCGATGGGTTTTCAAGAATTGAATAAGTGTAGCAGTCCCAATTAATAAATCAACCTTACAATCAATTAAATCCCTATGTGTTTTAGCAAGTAAGAAGTTCAATAATGATTCGTACTCTATTCAGGTATGTGGAACACTCAATCTCAATTAATTTTGTGGACGACAAGCAAATCAGATAATAAACTAGATGATAAGGCAGTAGAACACAAATATTAAGAATGAAAAGAGTATACCGAATGTGAAGAAACCCAGCGTAGATGTAGGAGTGGACAGTACCCAAGAACAAAGCAACGCAGCAACGATAGAAGGGCGGTAGCAACAACAGCAAGGCTGGTTGACGAGGAGGTGCGACGGCGTCGGCGTGGTGTCGTCGGCGAGGTGCGACGGTGGAGGTGACGACGGCTGGCGTCAAGGCTGATGGTGCCAATGGATGAGTTCAGGGGTGATTCGGGGCTAGGCAGTGCGGAAGAAGCAATCGGTGGTGGGAAGTGGGGTGAGGAGGTAGGTGGTCGGCAGGTTAAGGAGAAGACGAAGGGGCTGACGGAGTTGTGGTGAGGGTCGACGGAGTTTGGAGGTGCAGGATTGGGTGGCGACGGGAAGTGGACGAGGGCGGCGGTAGGGGTTTTGGGTGGCGACGGGAGTGGATTCGTCTCGATCTGGATGGGGGTATTGAAGAGAACGAAGGTGAAGAAGAGAGAGGATGGGTTTGGGCTTTGGATGGGTGTCAGGGAAGAATAAGGAAGGGAGAAAGAGATGAAGAAGAAGAGGAATGACGGCTGTTAGGGTTTTGAGTGGGGATTTGGGAATTAGGGTTTGGGTAATTTGTAATTGGGGAATTTTAATTTTGGGTAAATTTTAGAGTTAATCACTAACCCTAAAATTGATTAGGATTTATCACAAACCCTAATTTTAGTTCTCAATTGTATCACACAAAAGAGAAGGAGGAAGAGCAAAACTCAACACAGATTTTTTTAAATCAATAATGGCTTATTTTCTCATTAATCTCAAGGCCTTTAAATAGGCTCAATTACATCTTGAAACACATCTCCAAAATATTCTCAAAATCTAAAAATTACAAAAAGAATACATATGGCTATAATTGCCAGAAATAAAAAAGTACTGAAATAAACTAAACAGGAAAGATGTCTTCATCACTAACTCTAGAGAATTGATTTTGTTCATGATTCTAATAAACTAAGGACTAGATACATAGTGAAGATGTGATGAAAGTAAGAGAAAAACACGAGTATGAGGGCCACCGGATTGGCGGTGTGAGAGTGATCCACAGACTGCCTGCTTGATGCATCATGACATGGCGTGGGCACTACTCCGAAATTATCGTCCTGGTGGCGACGCTTGTGGGGTGTTTTGGTGGCTACGGGTGGTGCCATTGTTCCATGGCGGAGGTTGAATTGTCCATAGCCTGCCTACTTGATGCGTTATGTTAGTGCGTGAGATTCCCCTTTAGACTGCCTGGACATGGGCTCGTAGATCATAAGACATCTAGGATACTTACCGTAGTTACCGTAGTAGTTTAAGTCATGGCGAGAGATTGAATCCTATAAGATGAAGTACGATTAAGGACTTGCCCTCGGACCTATGTAGTATGGGATGCATAGAATCCGAACAAGTGCGTATTAGTGTCATATAACATAACAACTGCATTAAGGACTAAGTGCACAGCACGACACTACATCAATAGGATAGTCCCTTTAACTTTGTTTTGTGAACAAGTTTGTGATTTTGTTAAGAAATGAGAATCGTTATACTATTTCCGGTATAGAGAGGATGGCCGTATATAATTTCCATCGGTTGAATAAACTGACGTACCCACAGTTTTGTATGCAGGGAAAATGGTCTGATAAAGATTAAAGGAGAACTGATGCTTAGAGATTATTCAAATATTGTTGTACTTTTATATAATAATGTTGTAATTTGCTTCCGCTGTAAAATGTAAAGTGTAAATATTCCATGTAACTCTGATGTAAAGTGAAAAGTTTTAAATTCCTTATAAAATTGTACGAAAGAAGCGTAAAGATCCTGTGGAATCTCGAATTCAGTTGTATTTGGAATTCGGGGTGTTACATAAATAAAAGAACTACATTATGTTATTCCATATCGTAAGAGTATCAAAATGTGTAATTCATCACACTATAATATCATACTATTGCTCATTTATACACTTCGAACATAATTATAATGTAAACATATACCCACTTACTAATTTCATCAATTGTCACATCCCGAGTCAATGTCATGATATATATATCACAAACATACACCACACATGCGGGTTTCCAAGAAAAAGGGGCCAAAATCACTTATTTCCTCTAATTAAATATCATAATATCCAATTATAGCATACTAGCTCATACACCATGTTCCATGTAAGTAAAATCACCTATAAGGGCCTATATGTCCCAAAACATGCACAAAACATGCACTATAAATACACGGGTTTCCAAAATATGATCACATCACTAATTTCTTCTAATTACATCTTATAACATCCATCCATAGCATGCTAGCCCATACACAAGGCTCGACATATACCAAATTACCTATATCGGCCTATATATCCAAAAACATGCACGAAACATGCACGAGGTAAAATATGCATAAACCATTTAATATATTTAATTTTTATACTTTAACACGTCACACAAACCCATAATATAGGTTTTATATACCCAAAATAGTTAATTTCATCGAATATCACAAAAACCCATTTTCGGCCCTTAAAAATCCGTATTTTCATTAAAAATCAATTTTTGGCATAACTTCTACAAAATATATCAGAAAGCCACGAAATTTGGTCACAATATAAAATATTTATAGATACAACATACTCACCTGACGGATCGAGCAAACGATATCCCACGTCCGCTCGGTAGCCAGTCGAAGTTCAACTTTTTCCACCTAAATGGAAAATTATATGACCGATTAGCATAAAACTCAAAACTCGACCGACCTCCAAATTTGAATCCGTCTTCACCCACACGTCACAAATGACATAAGTAGGTGAGCTAAATCGATAGATCTCGAAGTTGGGTCCCAATACAAAAACTTACTCATCGATCGGAGGAACCCTTTAAGGAAAATCCCCAAATATCTACGTGCTTTCATCCAATTCTCCTAATTTATCAAATTAGGGTTAAATAATAGTAATAAAACTCAATGACACCTCCGAATCTAACAAATTCTCTCCTACATCTCGCTCGGGCATTTCACCGAACACCCGTCGCGCATAATACACATACACTCTTTCTCATTCGATTTGATTGAGAATTAAGCCTAAAAAACTCATCCTAAATTTATATTAATACTTTCATAATATACTACACCCTCAAATGCATTTTCTACAATTTTCAGAATTGAGTTTCCTACCCGATTTCATAAACCCTAAAATCCGAGTTTATGCCAAAATTAGAACTTCACATTTCCCTCATGATAATTCAAATCTTCAACTCCTAGCATGTTCTATGCGCTCTATCCACCTCACTACATCAATTTCTAGCAGAAGAAATGAAAAGCATATAATCTAATAAACTATCATACGATGTAATATACCTTCATGAAATTCTCCCGAAAAACCGACACTGCCACGAGCTAAAGCACACTTCAATTAGTCATCCCCTCAATTTAATTTAAAAACAGTGAATAAAATAAGTGGATTTGGGGTTGGGGTGTTTCTACCGAATGGGTTTCGGTTGGGTTGGGAGAAAGAAACGGGAAAGGAAAAAATAAAAGAGATGGAAAGAAGGAAATGGGGGGGGGGGGGGGGGGGGGGGGAGGGGGGTTTAAAAAATATAAAGTATATAATAATAATAAGAATAAGGTATATTTACCTATAAACCCTCCAAATGCAAAATAGTACAAATAAACTCCAACTCTTTTCTATCATAATACGAACAATACAAAATACATTAAAATTATCTTATAATAATCTCCCAAAATTATAAAATAAAATAAACAATATTTATTCACATAAAATCTCAACTTATGGCTCCAACATAACAATAATACCCATCTACCACAAATATCCATACCAATATCAATATTTTAAAAATAAAATAAAATAAAATATAACTTAAAAATAATTCTCACCCCTACAAAATATAAAAACAAATATTTTCGGTATTTTAAATTCCGAGGTGTTACATTTGGCTTTTGACAGTTTGGGTTTTTTTGGGGTGTTTGATCATCGTTCTGGTGTTAGATTAAAGTTTTTGGATTTGTTTGGTTGCTGAGTTTTAATTTGTTTGGTTGCAGGTTTGGGTTTGGTTAATTGGGAATGGCATCGAAGGGGATTTTAAGGAACTAAAGGACTTGCAGAAGGTTCCTCCGACATTGTGCAGCACATGTTTTTTTAATCTTGATTTGTCGAAAAATTTAGATTCTACGTGAATTTGAGAGGTTTTTATATAGTTAACTATTTGGAAAGTGATGTTAATGAATTAAGATGTTAATAGACTTAATTAGTGATATAATTCAATCAATCTCATATATGTTAGTGTGATTCTAAAGTTTATTTTAGATAGGTAATGTTAGTTAATGTTTTGATTTTTGCATAAATACTTATACGAATGCAATTTTAAGGAAAAAAATAATTTCTTATTTTGTAGTGCTTGATTGGATGATTAGAGTTCTTATTTGGGTTGGTCCGGTTTAAATCAGGAAAATTAGGGGTGAGACTAATTGATTTTTAGGGTTTGGGGGGGGTGTTGAGATTGTGATATGTGCATGAGTTTAGAGTGAATCGCAAGCATGTATATAACTAGTAGAATATAATCCAACTTTAGCTTGTGTGTATGTTTACCATGTGTACGTCAGTTACTTTAAAAACTGAGTTACATCAATCTCCCATCGAGAAATAATCTGTTTCCGAACACGATCTAGTTAAATTTGAAATTAAACAAAAACAATTAAATCAAAATAAGAAGTGCAAACATGTTAATCTTTCTTTGGCAATCCTACCCAGACAGCCTCCACCATCACAATTGTTCTTCTTTCTTTTCCTTTCAATTAGACCATTGTAGTCGACGTGCCCAAGGTTAGCATCAATCCTTGGATCTCTCACTTAAAAACACAATGTTCTAGTTTTTAGTATATCCTTCCATCTAACATGAGGATTTTAGTGGGCTTCATATAGCAACAAAAAAACAAAATTATAAGACCAAGAAACCACTAATATAACTTTTCTAACTGAATAAGCCAGAAAAGGTAAGAAGCTAATGCAAAAATTACCACAGATCGATCTGAAAGATAGAGTTAAAACATAACATTTTAGTATTGAGCTAAATCAGTACCTAGCACAACTCAGAAGCCTATATTGATCGTCATAACTATCATCTAGGTATCAAGTATTGGAACAAACCTTAGATATGTAATAAGCTTTCTATAGGTTGGTAATTTGTATTTTTACAATCTTCAAACGGGAAAATACTATTGGAGGTTTTGAATTACAATCCTAACATGCTGGAACCCCCACATGCTTAGACTGTAAATGAGTATGGATGGCTGGCCTGGTTAAGTTGATGAGCCTGGAAGCAGCCCAAGTTCCTATAGTGGGCCTGCAGTTGCTATAAAATTACTGTTCTACCCTTAAGAGCTTTAAAATGCTTGCCTAAATCGTACGACCCTGATTTGCTACGATTTTTACCAATATCACAAGTCTCCCACTCCTGAAGGGTGGATTTCTCAGCCTTGGGGGAGTAGTCTTGCTGTTCTGGATGTTCTTGAGAGCTGGTTTGGCTTTTAGGGATGATTAAGATTCTAGGAGCCTTGTTCGGAGCATCTGTGGTAGTAACCATGTTTTTGGGTTTTTTCAGATTATTCTACAATTTAAAATTAAATTTCACAATTTTTAATTATTAAATTTGAATTTTAAATTAATTTATATATTTTAATTAAATATTATAATATTATAATTATTTTTCAGAATATTTTATTCAATTTACCAAATTTATAATTATTTTTTAGAATTTTAATTATTTTTTAGAACTTTTGATTATTTTTTGGTTTTAAATTAATTTTCTATAATTTATAATTAATAAATTGAGTTTTAATTAAAAATAAATCTGACCACTAATTTCGGAATAATCCAACGGATGAAATCTGATGCCGAGGAGGTCGCTAATGTTAGATATTTTGTATTTTCTACTGATGAGGTGATCGTGAATTTTGCTGTAGATAAGATGTTTGTAATTGAAGGCACGCTTTTTAAGGAGATCAGACGGTTGTAGGAGTCCAAATCAACCAGCCTCCTCGGACGACGTGATCTTCATCGAGGCCTTGCTCACACAGTAGATTGTCCTTTTGATCTTGTCCTCTTCTTTTACTAAGAAAGTACTGAGGTTTTGATATGAAGTGGCCAAATAGTGGTAGAATATCTCTTCTTGTTGTGCTTTCCCTCACTCAAAGCTTTTTGCTCCTCGGAGAAATTTTAAGAATGAGAGGCACTTCTCCCCTGACATAGAGAGGAAGCATCCGATGACGGTGAGACGCCTTAGGAGTCATTGGAGTTCTTTGATGTTGGATTGGGGAGACATGTTGAGTCACAGGAGCAGCTCTAGGGGGAGTTGGACTCCAGATTCTATGCATTTGAATTATCGAGTTGTGGGAGCAGCTATAACTGGACTCCACACAGCCTTACCTGGACTCCACACTTGCCTTACAAATGAGCAAGTTGTGGGAGTTGCTGAACTCTGAAGTCACCTTTAAGAGTTGACTAGTTGTGGTAGCAGCTCTAGTTGGACTCCAAACTTGCCTTTTGAAAGTTATGGAGTGAGGGAATTGCAAATCTATTGCTTGGAGGTAAGGCTTGTATGGTTGCCCATGCAATTTACCCCTTGCCCTAATGGTAGTGGGCTAGGAATAACAGCAAGCGTAGAAACCTCAGATGCTTTAGTGGCTCCGAGGAAACTCGGGGATGCCCTTAGTAGAGTGGCCAGGACTTCAAGCAAGACTCCTAGAAAGAAGGAGGGGAGCTCTTGTGTTTGTGACTCCTAGCAAGAAGGAGGGGGCTAATCTATAGGGTTGGAACCTCTCTTGGGCAGCTCGGGCTACCGAGGTGGGTCGTTCTTGGTGAAGGGGTGTTGCAAGAGGAACGAGTCTCTGAACCAAAGTGTCCCCCCTCCTTATGGTAGAGAGTGATTGGAACGAAGAGGAGTTATTGGGTGATCCAATGTACTTTAGCTTTTAGACTTGTGCCGAGATGAACGGGGGATCTGTCATGTGCTTCCCCAGCTTGTAGTATGAATTGATAATGAAATCAAAGTCTTTAAAGTGCATTTGTCTTGACTCTTGGATTCTTTGTGTTGCAACTCATTATTTGGAGCTAGTTGTGGGAGCAGCCCAGGGGGAGGGCTGTACTCCAGGCTTGCTTGTTGACAAATTAACTAGTTTCAGGAGCAATTCGAATGGTCACTTCGATCCCTGAACTCTTATGCTTGCAAGTTGTAGGAGTGATTTCGAGGCATGAGTATGAACTATGAAAATGTTTTAAAAGTTTTAATGAGTTGCATGCGCAATTCTGAATGGCGAGCCCTGCTATGAACTTTCTTGCTTGCAAGTTGCTAAAGCGGCGGGTTAACGAGTTGCAGGAGAAATTTTGATGGCGAGCCATGCTCCGCACTTGATTGCTAGCAAGTTGCTAACGCGACGTCGAGCCATGTGTTGGACACCAAACTTATTATTAAAGGGTTAACGAGTTGCTGGAGCAATTCCAAATGGCAAGCCCTGCTCCGCACTTGCTTTCTTGCATGTTGCTGAAGCGGCATCGAGCCACGTGTTGGAATCCAAACATATTATTAAAGGGTCAACAAGTTGCATAAGCAATTCCAAATGGCGAGCGCTGCTCCACACTTGCTTGTTTGTATGTTGCTAAAGCGGTGTTGAGCCAAGTGTTAGACTCCAAACTTGTTGTTTGAGAGGTTAGTGAGTGGTTGGGATAGCCAGAACAAAGATGGGCTATGAACTCATTATCCTGTTGACGAGTATTTGGTATAGCTTAAAAGAGGAGCTGAGCATCTAACTCATTGTTACTATCCTGGTGAAGAGTATTTGGTGTAGCTCGGAAGAGGAGCTGAGCACCTAACTCATTGTTTTGAATTGATGGGTTGTTGGTGTAGCTCAGAAAAGGAGCTGAGCACTGAACTCATTGTCTTGAACTGATAAGTTTTTGGTGTTTGCTCGGAAAATGAGCTGAGCACCGAGCCCATTATATGTAGTCAATGAGTTGGTGGAGGAGCCCGAACGATGAGCGGAGCACCGACCCATTGTATGTTGTCAATGAGTTGTTGTAGAAGCTCGAGCGGCGAGTGGAGCACCTAATATACTGTATGGAGCCAATGAGCTGTTGGAGTGGCTCGAGCAATGAGCAGAGCACCGAACCTATTGTATGTGGTCAATGAGTTGTTAGAGAAGCTTGAGCGAAGAGTAGAGCACCGAACCCATTGTTTGCAGTTACTGAGTTATTGGAGGATCTCGAGTGATGAGGAAGGAGCACCAAACCTATTGTATGGAATCAACAGGTTTTTGGAGGAGCTCGAGCAACGAGCTGAGCACTGAACTCATTGTATGGAGCAAATGAGTTATTGAAAGAGCTCAAGCTATGAGCTGACCAGCTGAGCACCGAACTCACTGTATGAAGCCAATGGGTTATTGGAAGAGCTCGAGTGCCGATCTGGCCATCAAACTCATTGTATGGACTCAATGAGTAGTTGGTGGAGCTCGAGTGATGTGGAGATCCTAATCCATTGTATGGAGCCAATAAGTTGTTGGAGTTTGAGCAATGAGCGGAACACTGAACCCATTTTATGGAGGAGCTTGATCCGTGAGCTAAGCACGAAACTCTTTGTATGGAGCCAAAGGTTTGTTGGAGGAGCTCGAGTGGTGAGCAAAGCACCATACTCATTGTATAGAGTCAATGAGTTGTTGTAGGAGCTCGAGCGGTGAGCTGAGCACCGAACCCATTGCATGGAGCTAGGGTGTAAAATGAAAAGGATGGCTCATCGTCCATTCGAGTCGGGCTCGAGAATGACTGTCATGCTCTGCTTCCCAAAAGAATATGGAATACGAGTGCGTGATAGAGCCCAACGAATGATTTTCACCATTCATAAGCTGTAAGGATTGACTCAACAACATAACAGGAATATAAAAGAATATACAACCACGCAAGCATAAAACAAAACTCATAATCAACAGAATTATTTGAAAAGCAATACATAATCCTCAAATAAATATAAGATCTGGATCAAAAGTAAAACTTTGGGACAACAAGTCCATTACAAGTTTAACTAGCAACATAAAATAAATAAACTCGAAGCACAAAGAACTGAAGCATAATTTCCCAGGTGAAGCTTAAAATGTATGCTCACTTACTCTTGTAGGTATTTGATCTCCAAAACCTATAAGTTTAATATTTTGAAGAAATAGAGAAAACAAGAGACAAGATGCCCGCTAGTGCAAGTTACGGACCGCAAGTAGTACAAGCTATGGGTATAGGAAGCAAATACAAGAAGTATGAGACAGAGAACTGGAATCAAGGATTTGCACCATGACATGGTAGGAATGCAATAGATAATAGAGTCTAATGAAACTAGCAGGCAAGCAAGCTGAGTCAAGTAGTGAGATCAAGTAATAAGTGACATGTAACATATATCAAGTAGCATGCGAGACAAGTAACAAGTGTATACAGGTAAACATGTTATTCTTAAGTCTAATGTTAATCCTATCTAATGTAGCACTTCATGCGTCCCATTTATTTACCACATGGTTGCTACATATAAAAAAATTACGTTTTAGGCTTAGTGTGGGATTCTATAGGGTTGTGTACTCAGTCATCAAGTATCAAGCAAGCAGGTTCATGAATGCAATAATAATATAAAAAGTTCATGAACCAAGTAATGAGTTCATGAATGCACTAATGATATAACAAGTTCCTGAACCAAGTAATGAGCTCATGAATGCACTAATGACATAACAAGTTCATGAATGCATTAATGATATAACAAGTTCATGAACCAAGTAATGAGTACATGAATGCACTAATGATATAAAAAGTTCATGAACCAAGTAATGAGTTCATGAATGCAATAATGATATAAAAGTTCATGAACCAAGCAACAAGTGGAAAACACGAGCCCCCTTCCGAGTACACTTACTTATATTGTCCACTAGTAAGGTCTTTCCCTTAAATCGCGGCTTGTTACTTATTATTATTATCAAAACAAGTATGAAAGTGTACAAACAGGGAAAGTAAACATGATAGAAGATAGAAATCAAGTTCAAGCTAGGTAGAAATCATATTCGAGCGTCAACACAATTTATAATTATCAAAAACGATGAGAATTCCAATTCTGGACAGCAGGATGTTGCTTGCACCAAAACTGAGATTTCCGTTGCTACATGAATGCAAATCTAAATCCGTCAAAAGTTCTAGAAACTAGACTCTCTGCCGGTTCTAGCGCATATACAAATGATATATATAAGTTGCAGCAACTAGTGTCAAAACAACAGTCTACACAGATTTCATGTTCAGCCAGAATTCTTAAAGTTGTGTTTATAGGCATGAAACAGGTCTGAAAACTCCCTAAATAAATCCAGGAAAATTTAGGGAGGTTCCCTGACATGTCTACTCTCAGAAAGTTAAATTTCATCTTATTATATTACAGATAGCATGCTTAAATTAAATTGTAAAACAAGGTGATGCAGCGAAATTATGAATCCGGAAATCCAGACCCAGCAGCAATAAAAAAGCCATAACTCCCAAAATATAATTCGGAATTTGATTCTGTAAAAAATTCTGTAAACTAGACACATGGGGCTACAATTCATATTCAAAATTTAATTCAAAATTTTGTCATTAACAGGGTCGAAATCATCAAACATAATCAGGATAGTAGTATATAAAGATACTTTTTGCATGGATTATAACATGATTAGTATTTATGATAGATTTTGATTGATGTATGGTGTAAATCAGAGTGTAACAGGTACCTAATCAGCAAGCCATGTATATTTTCAACTTATTAACAAAGGAGATAACATTCACATGCTCAACACACAACCAAATATGTATAACATGCATTCATATAGATAAATCTCCTAGATCTACATAGTGTTTGTGTGACGGATATAATATGAATTGTTTGGGAACTCTTTTTGACTATGCGGTTGATACAAGCTAAACAAAAAATAGAATCAAGATTATCAATGAGTAAGAATATGAAGAACAGGTTATGACAGAGATCTACTTGCAGTATTTATGCTTGTAAGAGGACAAGAAAATTCGTACAAGTTACTTGCCTTGATTGGATGATGAACTTGATGATGATGTTGATTGATGATCGGGATCCAATGGATCAGATCTGGCATGAATCTTGATGACGATCAAGATCAAATTGATCGGACCTCTGAGAATCCAAGACCTTGATGATGATGAGGATGATGATCAAGGGATCAGACGGTCTAGATTCAAATGATCAAAAATCTCCCCTGATGTGGGTGATGCACTGGTGGACGGTGGGTGGCTTCAACTTCGGTGGCGGGGCTTTGACTGGACGGCGACGCTGACGTCGGGATGGTGCAAGCGAGGCTCGACTGTGGTGTCGAGCGGAGTGCAGTCGAGGGGAAGCTTCGAAGGTGGGTTCGGTTGCGGAGGCTGGGGCTGCAGCGTCGAGGGCAGCTCGACGAAGGGATGACGACAAGATGGAGAAGGGTGATGACGGATTTGCGGTGGTTAAGGAGGGTGCAGGGTGCAGTCGAGTTGACGATGGGGAGCGATGATCATGGGGATGAGGACAGGGGCGGTGAAGGTAGGGGGTCGCCTGAGGAGGTTGCCGACGATCGGGGGAGACGAGGTGGAGGGAAGAGGTTGGCAATAGCGGCGAATGGGTTCGAAGGAGGCAGAGGAAGGGGAAGGGGTCAGTAGTCAGCTAGGTTTCTTAGGGATAGGGTTAGCACAGTGATTTAGGTTATATAGGGTTATATAGGGTTTAGGGTTAAAGAGTAGTATCCAATAGGGGTTTGGGTAATAGGATAGATGGGTTAGATCCAATAGGGGAAGAGAATTAGATAAATAGATTAGGCCATGAATTAGAGGATTAGAATTATTCAATTTCAAGAGAGACTACAATTTAGGGCTGACAGAAAAACTCAATTTAATCGGATTGGAACAAAATTTGAATCGAAGCAACAATTGAATTTTTATTAAGTGGGAAAAATTAAATACAGGGTTCATAATTTGATAAATATAGTACCATGAATAAAAGTAAAAAAGAAAATTAAAAAAATGAAACTAGGGGTTACAATCCTACCCACCTAATAAGCAGAATTTCGTCCTCGAAATTCAGACAAGTGGTACATAGGGCAACCCCAAAAGGAAAAGAAAACAAAAGGACTACTCGAACAAATGAGGGAGCTTTTTCTGGATCTCCTCCTCTAGTTCCCAAGTCGACTCACTCGGCGAGTGAGGATTCCAAGACACCCGAACCAACTTGATAACCTTGTTCGTCAGCACTTTCTCCCACCTGTCCAAGATGGCAATTGGCAGAATTTCACAAGACAGATCTGGCCGCACAGATAACTCTGAATTGCCTATCACATGGCTCTCATCTCTGATGTACCTCCTGAGTTGGGAGAAATAAAGGACATCATGCACCCCAGATAGAGCTGGCAGCGATGCAAGTTGATAGACCACCTTGCCTATTCGCTCCACAATATCGAACGGCCCAATGAACCTGGGGCTTAGCTTGCCTCCAGCTCCAAACTAGATAACGCCTTTCCACGACGATACCTTAAGGAATACATAATCTCTCACTGCAAACTTCATGGGCCTTCTATAAACAACTGCCCATTTTCTCTGCCTATCCCGTGCTGCCTGAAGATGCTTCCTGATCTGAGTCACTGCATCGACAGTCCTTGTGATCAACTCTGGCCCCAATAGCTTCCTCTCAGCTAATGTTATCCTAGCATACTGGTGATCTAAACTTCCGACCATAAAGTGCCTCGTAGGTGCAGCCTTAAGACTTTCTTGATAGTTGTTGTTGTACAAGAACTCTACTGAGTGCAGGTGATCCTCCCAAGATCCTCTAAACTGTAGCACACGGACCTCAACAAGTCCTCTAATGTCTGAGTGGTCCTTTATGAATGCCCATCTATTTGAGGATGAAAAGCTGTGTTGTAACCCCTCTTCCCGTATATATGTATTTTTCCGTCTATTTTCTGTATTTAATTTTTTTTAAACTTACTTCTCGCTTTTAAATTCTTTTTTTTTTTCAACAATTACATTTTCAATTGATCGAATTTGACAAAATATTATTCTGGCTTCTAAGAAATTTTCTATTTTCTTTTATTATTCAAAAAATTTATTTATTTCGAATAACGGTGTATTTTAATTTTATTTTATTGATCGACTATTTATATTATATATTATTACTGTTTGGATTATTTTAAACTCGAATTCCATTTTGACATATATACACATATATATTATTATATCTATTTTACTATTATTGTTATTGTCATTATTATTATTGTTATTATTATTATTATTACTTTCAATTGCTTATTAAAAATCCATTTCTATTTGTTAAATGCATTTGTAGTCATTTCAAAATAAATTCTAAATTGTAATGCAAATTACATTTTATTATAAATAATATTTTTATTGGTTATTTTATTTTCCTATTGAATTTTTAAACCCAAACCCTTGAGCCCAAATTCTTATTGGATTTAAACCCAATATCCAACAACCCTTTTGTAACACCCCATAATTTCAAAGAGTATATATATGTAGTATATATATGTTGAAAAAGTATATGGCTATTTTTATAAAAAATAAAGTATAATGGCATATGTTGTAATTCGAGTAAAAAGGAATAGTGGGGGGGGGGGGGGGTTGATAAAGCACAACACATATGTTCTGTTGATTTGGCTGTTGACTTCGTCAAAGCCATGGGTGACGTGGCTTTGGAAGCAAGGGGGCCCACCTTCGGTTGAGAAAAACAGGAGAAAGGTATGGATTTTAGTCCCATATCGGATTTCTAACATAAATAAATAAGATATAAATACAATAGCCTATGATCAAGAGTCACCTAATCAGTTAACCACCTTTTGAGAGGCAGCCTGTGGTGGGCAGTTGTAGTACATAGTATCTAATTTGTCTTCTAAATTGTATAAATTGTCTGAGCTAGGGGCAGGGGCGTTACACCTTTTACCTCCCCTAACCCTAATTCTAAACCCCTATATAAACACCACTATTAATTATCCTTAAGCCTAAATCTAATTACCCTTTCTTAACCCTTCAGCCGCCCCCTTCATTGTTCCATCGTCTTCCACCTTTCGACTTCTTCCACTTCCATCATCCTCGTCCTCCGCTCGAGCCCCTCTCCGTTGCACCCACTTGAGACACTTCCTCCTTCACCCCGCCGCCTCGCGGTGCCCCCTCGCAGACTGCAGACCCCTGCCATCTTCTCCCCTCCTTATTGCCCTGAGCTCTTCAACATCATTGCAGCCTCCTCCACAACCATCACCCTCGACTGTGCTCTTGCTCGACCACTCCAACCACCCGCTCGACCAACTCCCCTGCAGTCACCATCACTATCACGCCGCTCCTCTGTTTTCCTTCCGAAAACAGAGCTCCACTGCTCGACTGCTGCCCGACCCTCCCGCTTGACATCCCGGCGTGGACTACCCTCCCACTTCCCTCGTTGCCTTATCGCCAAGCTCTGAGGCTACTACAACTTCGACAACAACCACAACCTGAATCCCGAAGAAACCCAGTCGTCATCAAAGTTGCGACCCCCCCTATGCAGCCAGTCGACCACCTGAGTTCTCTCGCCACTGCACCCTTATTTACCCCATTGCCACGTCGAGCATCCCATCGTTGCCGACTGCTGCTGTTCTCACCGTCAGCCGCAGTGCTCACCGTCCAGTACCCCCTCGGTTGTCGTTGCCTTTGTTGTTGTACATGTGCCTTTGAACAGGAGCTCACCTCGGCCATCTGATCTCCTCTTGATCATCATCATCATCTTCATCTGCTCTTGATCTGGACCATCCGATTGATTTTGATCATCATCAACATCAGGATCAGCCTTAGCCGTTCGTTTGATTTTGATCATCATAAAGATCTTAATTTTTAGATCTCCATCATCATCAACTAGATCTGGACCGTCCGATATGATCTGACCAGATCATGATCATCAATAACTCTTGGATCTAGCCGTCCCCTGTATTCCTGATCTCGATGGCTTTCATCTTGTTCGTGGTTGTCCGTTCATTGGTACTGTGTTCATGTCCGAGAATCCATTCCCGTTATTCTCTTTATCTTCGTTGTTTCCTTCATCAATTTCAAGGCAAGTAACTTGCATAATTTCTGCTTTCATATACAAGTACTAAATACCGCCTATAGTGTAGTTGTTTCAAGACCTATTCTCATGAAAACCCTTATTAGATCTTGTCTCTATGTGTTGATCCATCCGTAGTTGTCTCGTCACATACACAACATGAAATAACTTAGAAATAATCAATTCCTGTTGCATATATGTATGTTGTTTGTGACCCATGATGTGTTGTGTGAATCTCGCATGCTTGATATATTAGTGGTAGTATATCTTGTTGTAGACTTGTTAAACACCCCATACCAAGTTGCTTGGACATCTACTATACCATGCTTGTGATTTGTTCCTATTTGGATTTGTTGCACATGAAATAGTCGATTTAATGCATAAGAGAATTTCTATTTTTGAGGCTGTCTCATTTTTGTTCAGTATTTTAGACCCCGTTGAGGTCAGTAAATCAATTTTATTTGTGAATATGAATTGTAGAGTTCGCTGTCTATTTTCTAAAACTTCTGACATATCTCAGTTTCGATTTATGAGTTGCAAGTTATTGCTATTTTACTACAGATTTGCTGAAAATTCCAGATTCTGTTTTATATGAATTCTGTATGGTTATTTATTTTTATACTGATGTTAAAGATAAGATCTTAATCCAATATTTTTCTGGGTATAACTAGACTTGATTGGGATTAACCGCTAAATTTTGTGTATTTAATTGATGACTTTATAAACTATTCTATGCTTACAAATAACTACTATATTTCTAGAATTTCCATGCTGTTCAGTAAGGAACCTTAAATTCAACCTGATTCTACTTACAGTTGATAAAAGCTTTGTAAATATGAAATTTATCCTACTGTATGTATTTTATCACCCTTTTGACGGATCTGGATTTCGATTTGTATTTTGTAATTTATTGCTATTTCAGTACTGCTGTGTCAAGAGTTTCAAATTTACAAATTTGATGCATCTTGCTGTCTTCTGATTTTATTTGACTATACTATCTATGTTGGAATATTATGAAATTATATTTGCTGGTACTGAACATACTAGGGAATACCTCAGATTTTTCTTGGATTTAATCAGTAAACTTTTATGCCATTTTCTTGTTCATGAATACAACTTTGCAATTTCTGGCTGAACACATTTTCTGTATATAATGTTGTTTTGAGCCCTGTTTCTGTAATTATTATATGACTTCTATATATGTGCTGGATTCAGCCGAGAGTTTATTTTCTAGATTTTCTGACGGATCTAGGTTTGCATGTCTGTGGCAACAGGAATCTCAGATTTGGTGCAGTAGTGTCTTACTGTCCAGAGCTGAAAGTTTCGTTGTCCTAATCTTTTATGAGTTGTCTGTCACCTGTTCATGTTTATCTTCCGACCTGAACCTGTTACTGATTTATACCATATTATTCTTGCCCTGTTTTGTGTACATGTATGCCTGTTTGATAATAATCACAAATAATCAAGCCGGGATTAAGGGAAAGATCTAGTAGTAGGAAATATAGAAATGTGTACTTAGAAGGGGGCCATGTTCCCACCTGTTACGTGTTTCATGATTACATGATACATGCTCCTTTTTATCTGATCACCTGACTACACACATCCCTATAAGAAGGTGTACTCAGAAAAGGACCTATAGGTTCTACCTGTACCTGTACATGTTTACCTGATCCCTGAGTACACGGCCCTATACAGTCCACTATGAAATCTAAAATGCAATTTGTTTGAATGTAGCAACCATGCGGTAAAAATCTGGGACACATAAAGTGCTACCTAGTTAGGATTAAGTACAAGACCTGCAATAACATGATCACTTGCACATTTCTGTTACCTGTACATGCTACCTGACATATGTTACATGTTTACCTGCTTGCGTGATACCTGTTACCTGTCACATGTTACCTGTACCTGTTATCTCATCATATTACTTGATTCTGTTTCCTAATTTATGTTAGTCATTCTGTTTTGCTAGTACATCCCTTCCATGCTTATTTTGTACTTGCTTCCGCTGTTACTCTATATCTGCTTATCTTTTTTTTCTGTACTTGTTGCCTGCACTACAAGCGACCCATAATTTGCATTGACAGGCGTTTTGTTTCTTTTTGCCTTTTCCTGCAATTTGTCAAATTGCAGACTTTGGTGACCTGTTGCCCGATGGAGTAGGTGATCAGAGATTCTAGTTGCTGGAGTTCTTGCTATTATTATTTCCTGTTGCTTATTTTGATTAAATGCATTGGTACTTGGATTAATTGTATTAGGCAGTTTGACCCAGGATTTATAACTTGTTCCAGATCTGGTTTATTTGAGATTTATTAAATTTTGTTTCAACTAAATTCTGTTGGTTATATTAATTGATTCATGCATGCGTGGTTGATTTCTCCCTGTTTATTCCTGTTTATTCCTGTGAAATGTTGAAAAATTCCTTACAACTTATGAATGGTGAAAGCCTTTCATTGAACTAAGTCACGTATCTGTATTCCGTATTTCTTTTTGGGAAGCGGGGCATGACATGTGCTGTAGTTCAATTTGCTCCCAAGACTGCTCGGAAGACTCTCCCAAAACTGAGATATGAATCTGGTATCCCTATCGGATACAATGCTGACCGGAACTCCATGAAGGAGCACATTCTCCTGCATGTAGTTCTCTGCAAGGCTCTCAGTAGACTGACCAACTCTGAAGGGAATGAAGTAGGTACTCTTTGTCCGCCTATCCACAATCACCCAGATGGCATTGTGACCCTTGGGAGTCCTTGGCAAGGCAGTCACAAAATCCATCGTGATGTTCTCCCACTTCCACTCCGGAATGGGAAGGGGTTGAAGAAGCCCGGCAGTTCTCTGATGTTCTGTTTTCACCAGCTGGCAGATCAAGCACTGAGAAACAAATCTTGCTACGGCCCTCTTCATACCATGCCACCAGAAGTGCAGCTTTAGATCCCAATACATCTTAGTACCGCCGGGATGAATATAATATGATGACTGGTGGGCTTCCTCAAGCAACTTCTGCCTGACTTCCCCCCTTGGGACACACAACCTAGCCCCAAAACAAAGTGATCCATCTGAGTGAATAACCATATCGGTTCTAGAACCTACATCAACATCAGCTCTGAACTTCTGTCACTGCTCATCGCCTGCCTGTGCTTCCTTAATCTGTTCCACCAGAGACGAGTGCAACTGAAGCATCATACAACTCCGATCATTACTAGGCAAAATCACGCCCAACTCCAACCTTCTCATCTACTCAACAAGTTCCCTCTGCTTAGTTAGGACCATGGCGACTGGTCTTCTGCTCAAAGCATCTGGCACCAAGTTCACCTTACTGGGGTGATACTGCAAATTAATATCATAATCCGCCATCAGTTCCGACCAGCGACTCTGCTTCATGTTAAGTTACTTTTGGGTGAAAACATACTTGAGACTTTTGTGGTTTGTAAGGATTTCCATTCGGTCTCCAAGTAAATAATGCCTTCAAAGATTCAAGGCAAAGATCATTGCCGCCAGCTCCAAATCATGAGTAGGGTAGTTCTTCTCATGCGACCTCAACTATCTGGACGCATATGCAACAACTCGGCCCTTTTTCATTAACATTGCACTTAGACCTCTGAGGAAGCATCGCAGTGAATCACAAAACCACTTGACCCATCTGGAATAGTCAACACTGGCGTTGATGTCAACCTGTTCTTCAACTCTGCAAAAGCTTCATTGCAAGCCCCATCCCAAGCAAATTCTGATCCTTCCCAGTTAACTTAGTTAGTGGCCCAGCAATCTTTGAGAAATCTTGGACAAATTTCTGATAACCCGCTAGACCGAGAAAACTTCTCACCTCTCAAACTGACTTAGGCACCGGCCAATCCTTCACTGCAGCAATCTTTGACAGATTAACAGAGATTCCCTCACCCGATATGATATGCCCCAAAAATGTGACTCAGTCAAGCCAGAACTCACACTTGCTAAGCTTCCCGTAGAGCTGATTCTCCCTCAGAGTCTGCAAGACCAATCTCAGATGCTCAGCATGCTCCTCCAGGTTCCGATAATATACCAAAATATCATTAATAAAGACCGCCAAAAATCTTTCAAAAATGGAGAGAAAACTCTGTTCATCAGGCTCATAAACACTACTGGTGCATTTGTGACACCAAAGGGCAGCACTAAGAACTCGTAATGCCCGTATCTTGTCCTGGACGCAGTCTTCTGCACATCTGCCGCCTTCAATTTAACCTGATGATACCCCGAACGAAGGTCCAACTTCGAAAAGACTGTAACACCGCCCAACTGATCAAATAAGTCATCAATCCTGAGTAGTGGATACCGATTCTTCACCGTAACATTGTTCAGCTCTCGGTAATCAATGCATAGTCTGTGACTTCTGTCCTTCTCGGTGACGAACAATACTGAAGCTCCCCATGGTGAAACACTGGGCCTGATGAAACCCAAATCTAACAACCCCTGAATCTTCACCTGCTAGCTCCACCGGTGCCATTCTTTAGGGACTCTTCAATATCAGCACCGTACCCCGCTGAACTTCAATGCCAAACTCCACTTCTCGGTCTGGAGGTAACCCGGGCAACTCCTCTGGGAACACATCCAGAAATTTCCGTACCACTAGAGGCGCAGCCTCACAGCCTAGGTGCAGCTCCATTGCACAAGCTCCCTCAGCAATCACCTACTTGACAAGCCCAAGGGGTGTCTCCCTAGCATGAAACTCAAACTCTGAATGGCCTGGGATCCTGAACACAATCTTCTTCGCTCGGCAATCAATGATAGCATGGGAATCACCTAACCAATCCATTCTGAGAATAACGGCAAACCCAGAATTCCCAATCACGATCAGATCGGCCTTGAAGTCTGCACCACCAATTACCATAGGGCTCTGCTTACACTCCCTAGAACAAACGACAACACCACCACCTATAGTAATATTCCAAGTTGCAGATATGTCGTTGAAGACCACGTGACGCCAATCGAAGAACCGAGCAGGAAGAAAAGAATGAAACACTGGAATCAAAGATAATACGGGTAGTAATAGAATGAATTCATTCCCATAACAGGATCAATGAATGACGATGACTAAGAGGGCGAAAGGATATGGGGAATGAAGAATCGAATATGAAGGAAGAGGAATGGTGGTGGCGTTCTCAGGATTTTTAAGGAAATATGGTAGGAAAGAAATAACTAGTATGATACTCAATAATAAATCGATAAAAAAGGTGAATACAAGGTAAGGAAAGGAATAAACGATACAAGAACTGAAATATGACAAAAAAAATACCTGCAATCGCATCCTTGGTGGTCTCTGCTTCCTCTACAATCGGGTTATGGGTTTGATCACATTCTCCAGCCTGTCCTCCACTGGAAGCTGATCCTTCAGTTGGTGCACTTCCCCTTTTCTTTGGACAGTTCCAAATCTTGTGGTCACTCGCTCCGCATGCGAAACATAGGTGGTTGGCTTTCCGGCAATCCCTGCGTATGTGACCGATCTTGCAGAAATAGTCACATATCGGGTCCTTCCTTTTATGGGTCTACCTCATGATAGCGAAGGTGTGGTGTTGGCATGCGAACAGAATCAATCGACTGAGTTGTGCATCCTCTTGGACCCTTTCTAGACCAGCTTTAATCAACTCATTATGTTCTCGTTGTAGCTCCATCATTCATTGCACCACCAGGAGAACGACGACATTCTCTAATGTCTCGCCCCTGGGCAGAGGGGTCAAAGAACCTTCACGAGTCATCGTCTGTATAAAAATCTAACACAGTCAGTATCCAGATCGAGTTGATTATCAATTTTTCATGTAATTGCATGGCCTTTTTTTTGTCGAGTTAATTCTGGCTAAGTCAAGTCTGTCTAACATATTAGTTAAACTAATACATTAGCCAAACCCAAACTAGATCTGATACCACTAAAAACCTGTCATGCCTTGCTTCCCAAAAGGATACAGAATACGATTTTATGACAGAGCCAAGCGAATGATTTTCACCATTCATAAGCTGTAAGGATCGACTCAACAACATAACAGGAATATAAAAGAATATTCAACCACTCAAGCATAAAACAAAACTCATAATTAACAGAATTATTTGAAAAGCAATACATAATCCTCAAAATAAATATAAGATCTGGATCAAAAGTAAAACATCGGGACAACAAGCCCATTACAAGTTTAAGTAGCAACATAAAATAAATAAACTCAAAGCATAAAGAACTAAAGCATAATTTCCTAGGCGAAGCTTAAAATGTCTGCTCACTTACTCCTGTAGGTAGTTGATCTCCAAAACCTGTAGGTTTAACATTTGGAAGAAATAGAGAAAACAAGAGACAAGATGCCGGTTAGTGTAAGTTACGGGCTGCAAGTAGTACAAGCAACGAGTATAGGAAGGAAATACAAGAAGTATGAGACAAAGAACTGGAATCAAGGATATGCAACATGACATGGTAGGAATGCAACAGATAATAGAGTCTAATGAAACAAGCAGGCAAGCAAGCTGAGTCAAGTAGTGAGATCAAGTAACAAGTGAACATATAACAGATATCAAGTAGCATGCGAGACAAGTAACAAGTGTGTATAGGTAAACATGTTATTCTTAAGTCTAATGTTAATCTTATTTAATGTAGCACTTCATGCGTCCCATTTATTTACCACATAATTGCTATGTTGGATCCTGTAGGCAAGGTACGAAAAACTAGGGGGGGGTGAATAGTGTTTTATAAAAAATAATTGCGGAATTAAACTTTTCTTCTGACCAGTCGACTTGAAAAGAAAAATCATTCGACTGGGAAGACAGTTAAAAAGAGTATTTTAAAGCGAGTCTGATCAGCCGACTTATAGAAGAGCCAGTCGACTTATCACACAAGTTTTCAGAGAGACAGTAGTACAAGTCTGACCAGTCAACTTCCAAATAGACACAGTCGACTGTCCAGACAAGTTTCACAGAGAACTTAAAAAACAAAAAAAATTGAAATGCAAGTTCAAAGAGATACAACCACAGAGTACACACGATGTATCCTGGTTTGATCCTCCTGTCCTACATCCAGTCCCCAAGCAACCCACTTGAGATTTTCCACTATTCTTGAAATAATTACAAGAACACCTTACGGCGTTAGACAACAGCCTTGTCCAACCCGTAGTCCTTTCTCACAACCAGAGAAAGCAACCCACTCTTTCACCAAAAGTGAAAACCTGACTCTACACACTAGAGCTCTACTCTCCAACCGAGAGGAACCACTCTCACAACCTGAGAGTGAAGAACAACAAACAAAAAGTTTATAATCAACCTATAGCCTTGTTGTGGATGTGAATTTATGCGTGGCTATTAGGTCAACTTTCGAAATCAGTCTAAAATGAAATCAGTGTTATGCTAGACTGATTTAAGAGAACCAAGACTTAGAAAGTGAATGCTTTTGAATGCTTTTTCATGTTAAAACCAAAAGCTTGAGAACTTGAGATACAAAAGCTTGGAAAAAATAAGTTGTTAACCTTTTCCAAGTGATTTCTATTTTCTATTTATAGAGTTAGAATGACTGGACGTTGAGAAGCAGTTGTACCAACTGTCAACCAAAACTTTTGAATTCGAAAAATTAAGTTTTGAAATCAGCAAACTGTCGAAACGACTTGAACAGTCGACTGGGTTGCCGTTATGAGTCGACTGGTCAGATTTTGAATAAGTTCAGTCAGTTTCGTACTAAAATAGTCGATTGGTGCCTTATGGCGGTTGACTGGTACTTAACAGCTGAGCTTTTTTAATCTTTTTTCGATCTTTTTAAGTTTGAAAAACACTCAATTATTTTAAAGGTAATGTGTGAGTGTGTGTGACAAGGCTTTTACAGAAATTCTAAGACTAAAAAAAGAATAAAAAAGTTACAATTGTTACAAGACACTTAATACAATAAATTGAAGCATATGTCTTGTCTTGAGTCTTGAGTCTTGAGTCTTGAGATGGAGCTTTTAGCCTTCGTCTTTTTCTTGTAAGCTGGCAACCTTGTAGCTTTCTTGATCAATTAGCTATAAGAGCTTTGTTTGTAGCTTTACTTGAACAACTTGCTTTAAGAAGCTTGTTAGAACATTTTGACTTTGAATATCCTATAATATGTAAGAATTAGAACAACAACTTTGCATTGGGTTGTAATCATCAAAATCAAGAATCAACATTCTCCCCCTTTTTGATGATGACAACACAATAGCTTACAATAAAGGGAATAAATATTACAAGTGCTCACATGCTCTCCCTATCAAATGTACAACATGCATAGGTGTGAAAGCATGCAAAAGTGAAAAACATGTACAAATATATGTATCACCACAACATAACACACAAAGCAATATAAAAATTGGAAGCAATATAAAAATTGGTGCTTATATTTTCTCCCCCTTTGTCATCAACAAAAATGGGAAAAAATAATCCTCAAAGAAAAATAATACAGACAAAATGTCATTCATAAAAAAATTAGTCTTAGGTCAAATGATTATAAAATGCAACAAAAAGTAGGAAAATACATAGAAATAAATATAAAAAAAATAACTCATCAATCTTCATTTTCTTCATCTTGGTCATCATGAGAGGGAGGAGGAAATTGAGTGGTGAATATGTGGGTAAGATGAGAAATATGTGACTCAAGAACATCTTGTCGATCCATGATATAATTGACAACAAGATAAATACTGTGAGAATCATCAAAATCTGCTCGAGGACGAGAGGAACTAGAAGCAGAAAACTGACGAGCTGAAGTTGCTAAAGGAACAGGAGGGGAAGTCCTAGATGTAGACCTAGGTGGAGAAGTAAGAAGCTTCATGCATGCTAAACTTACACGATCAAAAGACTCATAGTGCTTTACTACATTGGTCTCTGTATTGAGATCGACATCATAAGCACAAAAGACTTGAGTAAGAAGGGCACCAAAAGGAAGAAATGAAGTATGAGCCTTATGAAGTCTAGAAAATATGATACGACCCCAATTTAGATTAATTTTGCCGAATATTGCATAAACAGCTTGTTGTAATTCCATGGAATACTGATCATAACTCCCTGTTTGGGGAATGATATTGTATGATAGTATCCGTGCAACAAGTTTTGCAACAGGGGTAATGAACTTATTTGACATAGGGGGTCCATGATTAGGCAAATAAATTCTAGATAAAGTGGTGGTATCATCCATCTCAATTTTTCCTAAGTCAAGCCCTTCATCATTGATACCCAAAATAAGGTTGATTCTTTCGGAGGTGAGTTTCATCTTCTTATTTTTGACAGAGGTATAGATGAAAATCTCACTACCATCATCCGATTGGACAACCTTCATATTTGTATAAAACAAATAGATGAATTGAGGGTAATAGTAGGGTTGATTTTCTAAAGATAAAAACTCATAAAGACCACAATGTTGAAATAAAGACATGAGATTAAACCTATCAAGATCGGAAAAATTTACAAACCGACCCGGAAAAATCATAATGGAACATATTATGTACCATTTTTCAACAAGGTCGGGACTTCTAAGATATTGAATATAGTCCCTGGAAGATGAACCCTCCTCTACATGAGATGTTTTTCATCTTTTTGGAGTTATGAAGAGAAATCCTAAAAAACAAGAGATGAAAAAAGTTCTAAGAGGGTATACTGACAAGGAAGTAGCAAGGAGAAATAAAAGAACTTCAAGAGATCTTCAATCTGGGTTTCAAAATTCCTAGAAATCCCTAAGCAGCAGTAGTAGCCGACTTGAAACTTTGGTAGAGAGATAAAGTTAGGGTAAAAGTGAAAGAATGAGGGGAGAGAGTTAGGGTTTTTTACTTAGAATGGACGACTGAGATGAAGATAAGGAGTTTCAAATGCTCAGATCGGTTAAAGGGTAAAAAGAATTGCCTCAAACGATGAGCCAAAATTCGATTTTGAAGAAAATCTGAGTCGCGACAGTCGACTGGTATTAGGAGGCAGTCGACTTAGTTGAGAGTCAAAAAAAAATTGAACGTAATATTAATACAACTGGTCAGTCGACTGGGTACTAAGCACGGTCGACTGTCCAGAGCATAAAACTCAGACAAAATTTAGCAAAAGAAACTTGTCAGTCGACCAAATAATACTTGTAAGTCGACTTACACAAAAAAATTTCAAGAAACATCATGAAAACTACAAATCCCTAGTTCTCTTCTTAAGCTTATAAAGGTGTCTTCTTTAAGGGGTTTGGTAAAAATGTCAGCTACTTGTTTATCAGTAGAAATAAAATCTAAAGAAATGTCTCCCTTTAAAATATGATCACGTAAAAAATGATGTCGAATATCAATATGTTTCGTACGTGAGTGTTGAACCAGATTTTTAGATAAGTTAATGGCACTGGTATTATCACACATTATTGAAGGTTTTTCAAATGAAATACCATAGTCTAATAGGGTTTGTTTCATCCACAAAATTTGGGTACAAGCCAAACTTGCAGCGATATATTCAGCTTCTGTAGTAGATTGGGATACCGAATTTTGCTTCTTACTGCACCAAGAGACTAGTGAATGTCCCAAATAGTGACATGTCCCACTTGTGTTCTTGCGGTCAGTTTTACTAGCAGCAAAATTCGCATCACTATATGACAAAAGTTGAAAATTGTCGGTGCGTTGATAAAATAGACCATAATCAGATGTACCTTTAATATATCTTAAAATGCGTTTCACAGCTTTTAAGTGAGATTCTTTAGGATTTGACTGATATCTAGCACACAAACATACACTAAACATAATGTCCGGTCTACTAGCAGTTATATATAAGAGTGAGCCAATCATACCTCGATAGAGTTTCTGATCGACACTCTTACCTAATTCATCTTTGTCAAGGGTAGTGGTAGTAGCCATAGGTGTGGTCTTACTACTCGTGCTATCCATGTTAAACCATTTGAGTAATTCCTTTGCATATTTTCCTTGATTAATGAATATGCCATTATGTGATTGCTTAATTTGTAGTCCAAGGAAATAATTGAGTTCACCCATGTGACTCATCTCAAACTCGTTTTTCATGGTATTAGCAAACTCCTGACATAGATTACTATTAGTAGAACCGAAAATTATGTCATCAACATATATTTGTATAATTAAAATATCATTCTTAATTCTTCTAATAAACAAAGTAGTATCTACTTTACCTATTTCAAAACCTGTTTCTAAAAGAAAAGTCTTCAATCGATCATACCAAGTACGAGGTGCTTGTTTAAGACCATACAAAGCCTTTTTCAATTTAAAAACGTGGTTTGGGAATTGTTCATGTTCAAAACCTGGTGGTTGTTTAACATAAACATCTTCCTTTATAAACCCATTAAGGAATGCACTTTTAACATCCATTTGAAAAAGTGTAAAATTCATAAAACAAGCAAAAGGTAATAAGATACGAATTGATTCTAATCTAGCAACAGGAGCATATGTTTCATTAAAATCTATGTCTTCTTCTTGATTATACCCTTGAGCAACTAGTCTAGCTTTATTTCTAACAACTTGTCCTAATTCATCTAACTTATTCTTGAATGCCCATTTAGTACCAATTATAGTATGATCAGGAGGTCGTGGAACTAAATTCCATACATCATTCCTTATGAATTGGTTTAACTCATCTTGCATGGCATTCATCCAAAATTCATTCTCACACGCTTCTTGTATATTCTTTGGTTCAAAATTCGATAAGAAAGCTGTGTGAGATATCATGTTAACATGTGATATCGTCTGAATACCATGTAAAATGTCACCAATTATTAAGTCATGAGGATGATCTCTAACTTCAACAAAAGACTTTGGTCAAGTTGGAGATATCACAGCAGGATCAGTCAACTTGACAAGTTCCTCAGTCGACTGATTTACAGCAGTCGACTTAACTTCCTTATCGGTCAACTTATCCGCAAGACTAGTTTGTTCTAAAGATGTAATTACTTTATTTAAGGGTGATGAATTAGTTTCATCATCTTCAATTAAATTCGATGAAGACAGAAATTCATCAAATGCAACATGCATGGATTCTTCAATAGTCATTGTTGACTTGTTGAAGATTCTATATGCTTTACTCCTATTTGAGTATCCTACAAAGATACCCTCATTAGATCTAGGATCAAATTTATCTAAATTATCCTTAGTGTTCAGAATAAAACACTTACATACAATTATTTTAAAGTAAGAGACCTTAGGAATTCTATCAAAAAATAGCTCATAACATGTTTTCTTTAGCTTAGGCATAATCAAAATTCTATTTAAAATATAACAAGCTGTAGCAACAGCTTCAGCCCAAAAATACTTAGGTAAATTACTTTCAACAAGCATGGTACGTTCACATTCTTGCAAAGTCCTATTCTTCCTTTCAACCACTCCATTTTGTGGTGAAGCTCAAGGAAATGCAAACGAATAAGTTATACCATTCTTGTTGCAATATTCTGCAAACGTTTCAATCTTAAATTCCCCACCATGATCACTTCTAATAGTGACTATGGTTAGAGACTTTTGATTTTGAATTCGTTTACAAAAATTTGCAAATTCTTCAAAAGCATCATTCTTATGTTTTAAAAAGAAAGTCCAAGTGAATCGTGAAAAATCATCTACTAAAACAAATACATACCTACTTTTATTTAAAGAAGCAACTCTAGTAGGGCCAAATAAATCCATGTGAATTAATTCGAGTGGCCTACTAGTAGAAATTACTTCTTTTATTTTAAAAGTAGATTTAATTTGTTTACCTAATTGACATGTATCACATAACTTATCACTTTTAAAGGATAGTCTTGGCAGCCCTTTAACTAGGTTGTACTTAGAAAATTTAGAGAGATTTTTCATATTCACATGGCCAAAACGTCTATGCCAAATCCAAGAATCGTTATTAGAAGCTACTAAGCAAAAATCATTTGAGAACTCATATGCTTTCAAACACAATTCATAAATGTTATTTTTCCTAAACCCATGAAAAATTATATTTTGCATGGTAGAATCATAAATTAAACATGCATTTTTTTCAAACATGATTTTATAATCCTCATCACAAAGTTGACTAATACTTAACAGGTTATGTTTAAGTCCACTAACTAATAAGACATTTTCTATAGAGGGGTTAGTGTGCTTACCGACCATACCAATTCCTATGACCTTTCCTTTATTGTTGTCACCAAATGTAACTGTTCTTCCATCAATGTTTTTTATGGAAGATAAGAGGTTGGCATGACCAGCCATATGCTTCGAGCATCCGCTGTCAAGTATCCAACGATCTCTCTTAGGTACCTATAAAATATTCAGTGTGAATATGGTACCATTTTTATTGGGTCCAAAATACATTAGTTTGTAGGAAACCAAACCCATGATGAGTTTGATTTTCCACCATAAGCAGAGATGAAATTGGCAAAATTACATACATTAAGCATATATGAATTAATATAAGCAATTCTATCTTTTGAACTCAGGTTGACTGGAACCCATACATTTTGCTCTGCCCAGTCGACATTACAACACCTTTCAGTCGACTTTTACTATTAGTCAGTCGACTGGGAGGTAGTATAAGTCGACTTATCTGAGGTATCAGTCTCGTTGAATAAGACTCAGTACCTCTAGACAGGCGACTGGTGGATGGGTGCAGTCGACTTGGCTGAAGTTTAGATTTGAATTTATCATGAAAACTTACAGTTTTAGGCTTTTCAAAGAACCCATAAAGTTTATGCTTAACACTGGAAATAGATACAGGTTTATTTACAATAGTGTTCTTAGAAGAATGAGATTTTTCAAGTGACTTTTTAAAGCCAATCCAAACTTTTAACTAGATTTCACTTGATTTTGAAGAACATCATTTACATTCTCTTTTCCTTTATTAAATTTAGATACGTTCTTGATATTTCGTCATAATTTTTCTTTAGAGACTCAAGATCGATATCTAAACTAGAAATACGAGAATTTAAGGATTTTACTTCTTTATCAAGATTAGGATTCTCTTGAGAAAGTGTTTGATTAACTTTCTCTAAGTTCTTAACTCTAATCTTTTCCTTTTTAAGTTCTTGAAAAATTTCACTGAAAGCATCAAGTAAATCATTAGAATCATACTCACTACTAAATTGATTTTGTGACGCCATAAAACACACGTTTGCAATCTCATTTTTCTCATCAATTTCTTCTTCTGACGAAGAATCGCTGTCATCCCAAGTTGCTTGGTATGCCTTTTTGTTCTTCACGAACTTGTTCTTTGTGTACTTATCCTTCTTGAAGTTGGATGTCTTTCGCTTAGATTTTGCATTCTCTAGTGGGCAATCCTTCTTCATATGGCCTGTCTTGTTACACCTGAAACAAGTTGGAGGTTCATTAGATTCCTTAGATTTTGAATTAAACTTACCTTTTCTTACGAACTTTTCGAACTTTCTTGTGAACATGGCAATCGCTTCCTCATCTTTTTCTTCATCCTCGGAGTCTGACATGACTTTGAATGCTAGTGTCTTCTTCTTTGATTGTTGTGGTTCGGCATCCTTCTTGCGCTGTTCAAGTTGTACCTCATAAGCCATAAGATTTCCCACAAGATTCTCAAGAGAAAGTTGTGTTAAATCATTGGCCTCTTCTATGGCGGTGGTCTTCTTCTCCCATTCGGGGGTCAGTGCACGAAGTACCTTTCTCACCATCTCGGCTTGAGTGTATGTCTTTCCAAGTGCCACAAGTGAATTTGTAATGCCTGTGAACCTTGTAATCTCTCGGACACATTCTCATTCTCCTTCATGCGGGTCATTTCAAACCTGTGAACAAGAACATATATTTTAAATTCTTTTACTTTGTTTGTTCCTTCATGAGTTACCTCGAATGTGTGCCAAATTTGATATCACGCCCTGCTTCCCAAAAAAGAATACGGAATACGGATACGTAACAAAAGCCCAGCGAATGATTATTATCATCCTTAAGCTGTTTCAGAATCTTTGCAACACATCCCATAATTTATCAGAGTCGGAAGCAAAATGGCACAACTAACATGCAATATTGAAACAAATTTGCCAACAGAAATTTACTTGGAACCCAATACAATATTCTCAAATAAATCAGAGTATGGAGAAAACAAATATCCTGGGTCACATCGCCCAAGTACAGAATAAATATCCAAATAAACCAAATACAATTTTATTCATTGTTCAAGCAACACTAATAAAAATAATAAAGCAGAAATTCCAACTTAATACATTCTTTCGCCATTACCATCAAGCAGCTGACCAACCTAATCTGCAATTAGTAAATTTACAGGAAAAAGGGGAAAAGAAGAAAATAAGTACTCGTCAATTGCAAGTCGCGGGTCACAAATAATGTAGGATACAAGCACATGAAAAAACTAAACATATCTAATTACTAGCAGAAACAGACCTAGCATGGTATGGCAAAAGTCAACTAGCATGGTAACTAACATGTCTCAAGTGTAAAGTGTCGAGTAATATACAAACAGATATACAGATAGTGTCAAGTAATGTGTCACATGGTAGTGTCAAACAGATAACAGATAGTCAGATAATCAGATAATCAGATAACAGATATTCAGATTTCCATATAACAGATTCAGATTCAGATTTATGTAAGTCTTGTGTGATTACTATCTAGGTAGCACTTCATGCAGCCCACCTACATGGTTGCTACAACACAACAGTTTTGTTTGTAGATTTCGTAGAGGATCATATAGGGCCGTGTACTCAAGGTTCAGACAGATAACAAACGATCATGTAAAATGATCTCAAACAGACGATCATGTAAAATGATCTCAACAGACGATTATATAAAATGATCTCAACAGACGATCATGCAAGTGATCTCAACAGACGATCATATAAAATGATCTCAACGGATGGGAAACACGGGCCTCCTTCTAAGTACACATTTCTATGCTTTCCCACTACTAGATCTTTCCCTTAAACCCCGGCTTGATTACTTTTATTATAGTTATCAAATAGACATGAATGTGCACGAAATAGCATCAAACTAATATGATATAATCAAGTTTAGGTTCAAGGAATCAAATCAGCATGTATAGATAATATAGAGTCACATAAACGAGCAAAATGGTGTATGTTCATAATCAGGACAGCAAGACCAATCAGTACTAAAACAGTGATTCTGGTCTCTACAGAAATGCAAATCTAGATCCGTCAAAGGATCTGGAAACTAGACATCCACAAGAATCCAACGCATATAAATAAGTCACATACTAGTTCACAGCAACTCAGCTCAAAACTGATTTGAATACAGAATTTAGGTTCAGCCAGAAAACAGGGGAACAACTTCAAAAGCATGAAAACAGCATGAAAACACATCGAATAATTCCAAGAAAAATCTGGGGTATTCCCCTATAGGTATAGACTCAAAATAACAAGTTTCATAATATTTCAGTAAGTATAGATCAGCCATCAAAAATAAGAACCAACACAAAAACATAGTTTGACGAATCTGGAATTCTCAACACTGCTGTACGAAAACTAGGATATCTCTCAATCAGTGAATCGAAGTACAATTCCGCCAAAAGGACATGAAAATAGATGGATTTTACTAACTTTCATATTTCACAAAGAATTTTCATACAGTATAAGAAATTATTGTGAAAACAGAGTTCTTTACTGAACATCACGCAAATTATAGCATAAGAAGATTTTAGAAAAGAATATGAAACACCACATAAAACTTATCTTTAAAATTCATCAAAAATCTGGGTAGTCCCTAACATCATAAGGAAACACTGAGCAAAATATTGGGTCAAGATATTATATGTAGAATAGTTCTTGAAAATAGTTTGTTAACAAAATTAACCCAAAACAGAATCTGGAATTGTTCGACACGTCTATACCAAAACACACATAACTCAGTCATACAAAATCCAAATCAAGTAAAACCAGTGGGGTTTGAAAATAGACAAAATTTTCTAAAATTCATCTTTTATTTTGGAATTAAGATTCAGACTGTAGCATGGACGAAAACAGCAATCAAAACAGAACATGTAGCAAATACAGATTTCATACCTCTAATCAGGAACATCATAGCATTCACAATATTGATCCAAACACCTCCAAACTTGAAATACAACCTACCAAACATCTAAACATCATGATTTAGGGTTACTAACATGTCCACACCTATTATTTTCACATGGGCATTCAATCAAACACAATTCATGCAAATAATCACATACATGCATCAAATCAAGTTTTGGGCATAACATAGTTTATCTCCTATCCAAATTGGTGTCATAAGTTATCTATGGCCAAATTAACACAATAGAGACAAAACCCATCAAGGGAACACAAATTTTGGTTGTCTCTAGACCCAACTACACTAGATGTAAACTTTTTGACTTGTATCAACCTAATGAATTGTAGTACAAGTTACTTGCCTTATTATGGAGACGAAGAATGATCCTAATGCAAAGAGAAGCGAAACAGACGAACCAAATCCGCTTCAAGCGCGAATCCAAGCAATCAACGAACAAAAACTCCCACGAACGAAACTCTTGATGCAACGAACAAAGTGGAGAATACCCACTTCAAGAAACACCAAAAGAAGAGATGGATGATGGTTGATGGTGTTTTGGTGCTTGTTGGGTGCCGGCTATGCAAGGGGATGAGGGTCGACTTTGTATGGTGGGTGTATGGTTGGTCTGGTGGCCAGATGTAGGAGGGATGTGGTGGCCGGAGTAGATGGGAGAGGTGGGGCACGGTTTTGGGGGAGAGGTTCAGGCCGGTTTGGGAAGATGCAGCCGGGAGTAGCAAGTCTTAGGGGAGAGGTTCAGGCCGGTTTGGGAAGATGCAGCCGGGTGTAGCAAGTCTTAAGGGAGAGGCCGGATGCTAGGGAGGAGAGGGAGAAAGATTAGGTATTAGGGTTAGGGTTTAAGAGATTAGGGGTTTAAATATAGGAATAAAGTGGGCTAATGGGTTGTGGGCATTGGTATGTAGTAATAGGTATACAATTGGGTAATGGGTATTGGATAGGTTTTAAATAGGAATACAATTTATAGTGAATTCTATAGCTCGTAAAAATCTCATTAGGGATAAAAAATCATAGGTTTGGAAAATCACCACCAAAATAGCATCACATCACCAAGGAAAAATATAATGAAGATAATGAGGCCAAAAATGAAGAAAAGGAACCAAAATGGCGAAAATGAACCAAAGCGACGAATAAACAACACAAGGAGCTTAAATGAAATAAAATGAATATATATTGAAATCAAATTCAATATACGGTCCAGAAAAATACAAGAGAGATAAAAATACAAAAAAATGAAAAATACACTCCAAAATACATAAAATGAAAAATAGGGGTTACATTTGATGTGCGGTTGTTGCATTGGACACACGGTTGAACTCCTCCTTTGTAAGGGTACAAAATAGCGCGTTCATTGCCTTTGTATTGTTCATTGTTTGGTTCTTCATGTCGTCGTTCCATTGTGCATTTGGAATGGTAGGAGCGGTGTACTTGGTCTCCGTCATGTTCTATATTTCATAATTGATGGACTGAAGGTAGATCTTCATTATACACTTCCAATAGTTGTAATTGGTTCCATCGAAGAGGGGTGGCCTTCATGGTATTGATTTGCATTAGATGTAGTTGCCATTGCACTCAACCAGGTTCTTATACCAAGTGTTTGATCCTGTAGGCAAGGGAAGAAATACTAGAGGGGGGGTGAATAGTGTTTTATAAAAAATAATTGCAGAATTAAACTTTTCTTCTGACCAGTCGACTTGAAAAGAAAAATTAGTCGACTGGGAAGACAGTTAAAAAGAGTATTTTAAAGCGAGTCTGATCAGCCGACTTATAGAAGAGCCAGTCGACTTATCACACAAGATTTCAGAGAGACAGTAGTACAAGTATGACCAGTCGACTTCAAAATAGACACAGTCGACTGTCCAGACAAGTTTCACAGAGAACATAAAAAGCAAAATAATTTGAAAAGCAAGTTCAAAGAGATACAACCACAGAGTACACACGATGTATCCTGGTTCGGTCCTCCCGACCTACATCCAGTCCCCAAGCAACGCACTTGAGATTTTCCACTATTCTTGAAATAATTACAAGAACACCCTACGACGTTAGACAACAACATTTTCTAACCCGTAGTCCTTTCTCACAACTAGAGAAAGCAACCGACTCTTTCACCAAGAGTGAAAACCTGACTCTACACCTCACAACCTGAGAGTGAAGAACAACAAACAAAAAATTTACAATCAACCTATAGCCTTGTTGTGGATGTGATTTTATGTGTGGCTATGAGGTCAACTTCCAAAATCAGTCTAAAATGAAATCACTGTTATGCTAGACTGATTTCAGGGAACCAAGACTTAGAAAGTGAATGCTTTTGAATGCTTTTTCTTGTTAAAACCAAAAGCTTGAGAACTTGAGAAACAAAAGCTTGGAAAAAATAAGTTGTTAACCTTTTCCAAGTGATTTCTATTTTCTATTTATAGAGTTAGAATCACTGGACGTTGATAAGCAGTTGTACCAACTGTCAACTAATGGAAATAAAACTTTTGAATTCGAAAAATTATCTTTTGAAATCAGCAAACTGTCGAAACGACTTGAACAGTCAACTGGGTTACCGTTATGAGTCGACTGGCCAGAGTTTGAATAAGTTCAGTCAGTTTCGTACTAAGACAGTCGACTGGTGTCTTATGGCGGTCGACTGGTACTTAACAACTGAGCTTTTTTAATCTTGTTTCGATCTTTTTAAGTTTGAAAAACACTCAATTATTTTAAAGATTATGTATGAGTGTGTGTGACAAGGTTTTTATAGATTTTCTAAGACTTAAAAAAGAATAAAAAAGTTACAATTATTACACGACACTTAATACAATAAATTGAAGCATATGTCTTGTCTTGAGTCTTGAGTCTTGAGATGGAGCTTTTAGCCTTCGTCTTTTTCTTGTAAGCTGATAACCTTGTAGCTTTCTTGATCAATTAGCTATAAGAGCTTTGTTTGTAGCTTTGCTTGATAAACTTGCTTTAAGAAGCTTGTTAGAACATTTTGCCTTTGTATATCCTGTAATATGTAAGAAGTAGAACAACAACTTTGCATTGTGTTGTAATCATCAAAATCAAGAATCAACATTCTCCTCCTTTTTGATGATGACAACACAATAGCTTACAATAAAGGGAATAAATATTACAAGTGCTCACATGCTCCTCCTATCAAATGTACAACATGCATAGGTGTGAAAGCATGCAAAAGTGAAAAACATATACAAATATATGTATCACCACAACATAACACACAAAGCAATATAAAAATTGGAAGCAATATAAAAATTGGAGCTTATATTTTCTCCTCCTTTGTCATCAACAAAACTAGGAAAAAATTATCCTCACAGAAAAATAATACAGACAAAATTTCATTCATAAAAAAATAGTCTTAGGTCAAACGATTATAAAATGCAACAAAAAGTAGGAAAATACATAGAAATAAATATATAAAAAAATATAAAAAATAACTCATCAATCTTCATCTTCTTCATCTTGGTCATCATGAGAGGGAGGAGAAAATTGAGTGGTGAATAGGTGGGTAAGATGAGAAATATGTGACTCAAGAACATCTTGTCGATCCATGATATAATTGAAAGCATGATAAATACTACGAGGATCCTCAAAATCTGCTCGAGGACGAGAGGAACTAGAAGCAGAAGACTGACGAGCTGAAGTAGCTAAAGGAACAGGAGGGGAAGTCCTAGAAGTAGACCTAGGTGGAGAAGTAAGAAGCTTCATACGTGTTAAACTTACACGATCAAAAGACTCATAGTGCTTTACTACATTGGTCTCTGCATCAAGATCGACATCATAAGCACAAAAGACTTGAGTAAGAAGGGCACCAAATGGAAGAAATGAAGTATGAGCCTTATGAAGCCTAGAAAATATGATACGACCCCAATTTAGATTAATTTTGCCGAATATTACATAAACGGCTTGTTGTAATTCCATGGAATACTGATCATAACTCCCTGTTTTGGGAATGATATTGTATGATAGTATCCGTGCAACAAGTTTTGCAACAGGGGTAATGGACTTTTTTGACATAGGGGGTCCATGATTAGGCAAATAAATTCTAGATAAAGTGGTGGTATCATCCATCTCAATTTTTCCTAAGTCAAGCCCTTCATCATCGAAACCCAAAATAAGGTTGATTCTTTCAGAGGTGAGTTTCATCTTCTTATTTTTGACAGAGGTATAGATGAAAATCTCACTACCATCATCCGATTGGACAACCTTCATATTTGTATAAAACAAATAGATGAATTGAGGGTAATAGTAGGGTTGATTTTCTAAAGATAAAAACTCATAAAGACCACAATGTTGAAATAAAGTCATGAGATTAAACCTATCAAGATCGGAAAAATTTACAAACCGACCCGGAAAAATCATAATGGAACATATTATGTATCATTTTTGAACAAGGTCGGGACTTCTAAGATATTGAATATAGTCCCTAGAAGATGAACCGTCCTCTACATGAGATGTTTTTGATCTTTTAGGAGCCATAAAGAGAAATCCTAAAAAATAAGAGATGGAAAAAGTTATGAACCAACTACCTATATATATATACCTGCGTATTCCTATTCTTCCCTATTATATTAAAAACCTAGCCGCCTTCTACCTTCTGTTAACCCTATTCACCAAACCCACCCTACTTCAGCCGGTTCATCTTCCTCTCTCCCCTCATGTCGCAACCTTACATCCGTCCTCGTCCCAATGCTCCTCTCCGGAACCCATCCCGGTGCTTCTTCCCTCTCCCTCCTGCATTGTGCCCCATTGCAGTGACCCCGTCGTCCCTATGTGCTGTGCTCCTCCTGAGCGCCAGCGAAGCCGATGACCCCTCAGCCACTGCAGCAACAATGCAGCCCCGTAGTCGAGCGCCACCCTACACTGGTGCCAGTGCTCCTCTCCTCAACCAGTCGCTCGCAGCCCCGCAACAGCCACATCAGCGAAGCCCCGTGCGACACCCCGACGTCGACGCGGCACCGCAGCTAGAGCACGAAAGCCAGTGCGGTGCAGCGAATACCTCGATAGCTACACCTCACCACGACTGCACCCTCTCCTCGTCTCCTTAGTGCTGCCTTGCATAGCACTGTGCTTCCCCTACCGTCTTCAGCCCCAACGCAACACATCCCTGCTGTGTGTGCCTTTTTAGTGCCGCCCAGCTGTAGCATTCCCTGCCTCCTCCCGACCCCACCTCAGTCGACAGCCAGCAGCAACAGTGCTGTGCCTTACCCTGCCATTAGCTCCAGTTGCGACCCCCTGTGCCTGTTCCCCCGGTGACCATCCCTGTGTGCTGTGCTCCTTCTGAGTGCTGCACGACTGCAGGTTACCCCCTGGTCCCCTGCTCTTGTGCTGTGCCTCCCTCCAGTGCGCCGCGATGCCAGCGATCCCCTATCGTGCCTCCATAGCTCTCTACCGTCAAGCCCTGGTCGCTGTTGCCTCTCACCGCGACCCCTGTGCTCCTCGCCAATCAGCGAAGCGACAGACAGCATCCAACACCTTGGCCTCCCTTATTTTCCTCTTCTCTATGGTGATCACAGTGAGCTCATTTTGAGTTTGGGCCTTCCGATCACCATCGTGATCGCGATCATGATCTTCATCGTCAAAGCCTCCTTTGATCTCCAGCCATCCGATCTTGATTACTTTGATTCAGAGCCATCCGATCTTCATCATCTTGATCTTGATCTTCGATCTGATCCATCCGATCTGATCTGATCATGATCATCATCGCTCTTGGATCTAGCCGTTGGATCTCTTATTCTTCATCATCTTGATCTTGATCTTGATCTTTTGATCTCCACCGTCCGATCTTCATCATCTTGATCGTGATCTTCAATCTGATCATCCGATCTGATCTGATCATGATCATCATCACTCTTGGATCTAGCCGTTAGATCTCTTGTTCTTCATCATCCTGATCTTGATCTTTTGATCTCAGTCGTCCGATTTTGTTCGTGATCTCGATCATCTTCACCCTGTTCGCGATCGGTTGTTCATTTTATTCGTGTCGTTCGTTGTGTTCGTGCCCCGGGAATCTATTCCTATTATTCTTGCTTTTGTTTCACCATTTTGGTCGTCGTCTCAAGGCAAGAAACTTGTATTCTTTCCTTTCTACAATACAAGTACTAAATACCGCTTGTAGTGCAGTTGTGTTCTAGAGACAATTCTTGTGTGAAACCCCTATTGTACATTGTCTCTATTGTGTTGACCCGTCCGTAGTTGCCACATGACACACATGACATGAAATAACCTAGGGATGACCATTTCTTGTTGTATACGTGTATGTTATTCGTGACTTGTTGTATGATTTCGTATACTTGATGTATTATTTGTAGTATGACTCGTTGTAGACTTGTGAAATACCCTATACTATGTTTCTTGGACATCTAGTATACCCTATTTCATGTTTGGCTATGTTTTGGGTGAGTTTTGTATGAACTAGTTGATTTTGTACATGAAGGATATTTTCTGTTTTGTCGGTTTTCCATTTTTGTTCAGTAATTTTGACCCTATTAAGGTCAGTATATTAAAATTATTTGTGGATTTAATATTTTGCTGAGTATAACTAGACCTGATTGGGATTAACCCTGAATTTTTGTGGATTTAATTAATGAGTTTTTCCAACTATTTTATACTCGCAAATAATAACTATACTAGCAGAATTTCCTTGCTGTTTAATAAAGTTACATAATTTCGACCTGATTCTACTTGCTGTTTGAAAAATCTTTCTGAATATGAAAGTTAGCCTATTGTATCTAGTTTATCACCCTTTAGACAGATCTGGATTTCGATTTGTATTTTGTGAGATATTGCTGTTTTTATACTGCAATGCTTAAGATTCCAGATTTACAAATTTGCCATGTCTTGCTGTTTTCTAATTTTACTTGACTATTCTATTTATGTTAAAAATTTATGAAACTTTATTTTCTGTTACTAAACATACTAGAAAATACCCCAGATTTTTTTTGGATTTAATTAGTGAGTTTTCATACTGTTTTCCTGTTTATGAATACAAACTCCTGATTTCTGGCTGAACACCTTTTCTGGATTCAAATATGTTTGGAGACTTGATTTTGTGAAATACCATATGACTTGTATGAATTTGATGGATTCGGCCGAGAGTCTATTTTCTAGATCTTCTAACAGATCCAGATTTGCATGTTTGTGGCAACGAGAATTTCAGTTTTGGTACAACAATGTCTTGCGGTCCAAAATTGGTATTTTGTTATGTTTAAATATTTGCATGTTGTTTCTTGTATTTTGTGATTTAAAACATGTTCCTTGCATCATATAAGCTCTTGATACATCATTGTCTTGTTCCGATTTTGTTCTCGTTAACTCGTGATCATGTGTATTTTGTAATAAAAAGTAACAAGTCGGGGTTAAGGAAAAGATCTAGCAGTGGACAATATAGAAAAGAGTACTCGGAAGGGGGCCCGTGTTTCTTTCATTTGGTTACATGATATGATTTGGATTACATTTGGAATTTGGTATATGATTTGGATTACATTTGGAATTTGGTATATGATTTGGTTAATTTGAAATTTGGTATATGATTCGGTTAATTTAGAATTTGATATATATGTTTTGGTTAACATGATTTGGATTACTTGATACATGAGTACATGGCCCTATAAAATTCCCTACGAAATCTAAACGTAACTTGATTGTATGTAGCAACCATGTGGTAAAAGTTTAGACGCATGATGTACTACCTAGATAGTAATAAATATAAGATTTGACATGACATGATACCTGTTACTTGACACCTGTTACATGATTACCTATACATGCTACTTGATACCTGTTACCTGGTTGCCTGCTTGTTTGACACCTGATACATGTTACCTGTACCCTGTTAGTATATCCTGTTACTTGATTCTGTTCATGATTCATGCTAGTTGTTCCATTTTGTTATCATGCCTATTCTATGCTATTTATTATACTTTTCCCATGTACTTGTGCCTACACTACAAGCGGCCCATAACTTGCATTAATGGGCATTTTGCTTTCTTTTTCCTCTTCCTGCAATTTGCTAAATTGTAAATTTTGGAGAT
The DNA here is from genome assembly GCA_017893485.1 of Hemerocallis citrina. NCBI lineage: Eukaryota > Viridiplantae > Streptophyta > Magnoliopsida > Asparagales > Asphodelaceae > Hemerocallis > Hemerocallis citrina. The sequence continues at coordinate 223,527,390 of CM030362.1, read as the reverse complement.
CAGCTGCCAGATGGAGTAGGTGATATGAGATTCTAGTTGCTGGAGATTTTTGCTATATCTATTTTTATTCTTATTGCTTATCTTGAATATTGTACCTGTTACTTGGATTATTTGTATTTGGGCAATGTGACCCAGGATCATTGACTTGTTCAGATCTGGTTTATTTGAGATTAATATATATTTTGTTTCAAGTAATCCTATTGGCATTTTGATTCATATATGCATGCGTGGTTGACTTCTCTTGCTTCCGACTCTGATTATTCTTGTGAAATATTGTAAAGATCCTAACAGCTTATGAATGATGAAAATCATTCGCTGGGCTTAGTCACGTATCTGTATTCCGTATTCTCTTTTTGGAAAGCGGGGCGTGACATAGAGGAAGGGGAAGGGGTTATACAGTAGGCGGCTAGGTTTCTTAGGGTTAGGGTTAGCACAGTGATTTAGGTTATATAGAGTTATATAGGGTTTAGGGTTAATGGTTAGTATCCAATAGGGGTTTGGGTAATAGGATAGATAGGTTGGATCCAATAGGGAAGAGAATTAAATAAATAGATTAGGCCATGAATTAGAGGATTAGAATTAGTCAATTTCAAGAGAGAATAAAATTTAGGGTTGACAGAAAAACTCTATTTAATCGGATTGGAACAAAATTTGAATCGAAGCAACAATTAAATTTTTATTAAGAGGGAATAATCAAATACAGGGTTCAGAATTTGGTAAATAGAGTACAATGAATAAAAATACAAAAGAAAATATGAAAAATAGAACCAGGGGTTACAATGACCCAACCATGGACCGTCCAAACTGTTATACGAACCAAACTTGAACAAATTATTTGGTCAGATACTTTACCGAACTCGAGCCAGACATAAGTCTGTCAGAGTATTATTGTTGTTCGATGCTTTTCCGAACCCAGTCCGGACTATAAAAAATTTTTCCGACCTGGACCGAGCCGGACATATGATTGTCCAGTCCCGTCCGATCCGATTTACAGCTCTACTGATGGGATTATTTGCAAGTGTACAAAATCGCAATAAGTTGTATAGTTAAGTGAAAAGAGTGTTCAACCCACAAGGACTAATTATTTTAGCGAGTACCGAAATTACTAGATTAACTACTATTTGGAAGATCGAAAAGATGATAAAAAATAGGGACTAAATTAAATTAAACTAAGGAAAGAAATAAACTAATTAAAAGGAAACGAATCCGAAATTTGGTTGTTTGTTAATAGCAAAACAAATACTAGGGCTTTTGATTTCACCTAGTTAATCTCGCACAATTCATAATTCCATGTGAATAAAAATATTAATTTTCCAAGTTGTAGACCAAAATTCCCAAATTATTCAATATTTTCTCTGAAGCACTATCAAAAATATTCTCATCTAATTATTTGTCATAGTTCATGCACAAATTACTAATTGAAAATTCATTAAGATCAGTGGATTTCTTAACGGTCACATTAACAGCGGTTCGCTCGTGTAACAGTGTTTAATTTTATTAATTTGAAATCACAAATTACCAGTTTGGTCTCTCCATGATTTAATAAATCGTACAAAAGTTTGCCAAACAATTGTAAGCATTAAGAACAAAAATCAAACACACAACCATGAAAAAATAGAAAAATAATATAGAATTAAAATCATGTTATTAAAACTAGACTACATCAAAGCCCTAGAAAAATAAAATTAGTTCATAATAAATTTGCAACTAACAAATACGTTCTTGGATTGCATAATAAAAAATAGAAGAGAAGAAGAAAAAATATGTTTGTTGCCGAAAATCCAAGCATTGAATCCATGCACTTCTCTTTCTCTCTCTTCTTTCCTCATTTTCCGTGCTTTCACCTTTCCATGGCACAGAGCCGCAATTCCTTTTTTATTTTTTGTTTTTATTTTTTTTCTTTTCTTGGCCTCTGGTCTCGCCGCCAACCTACCTATCTTTGTTCACGCCTCCCCCTGTTTCCCTGCTGCATCTTTTTCTTACATAGAATTAGGGTAGGGTTTGGGTAGGTGTAGATTAATTTTAATTAGGGTTAGTTTAAGTATTATTAGATAGTTAATTAATTAATTTGAAAATCTATAGATTAAAATTAATCTATTAAATTTTAAACTAATCAACTAACTAATCCTAATTTAAATCCACTCAACTTTAAATTTTATTACAATATTTCATTCCACCCCCTAGTTGACTGAAAGATTTTTTTATTGATTCTTCCATGGGCCAATTTGTGAACACGTGCATTTGAGTGCTCAAATTTTGAAAATTTCAACCTTGTTTTCTTCCTTGATTTTACCAAAAATGCGCACTTTTTGCATTATCCATCTCATTCCTACAAAAACAAACAAATAAATAATATTGAGTAGAAATAGGATAAATTTCAAAGAAATACATGAGAACTCGCAATTTTAATGCATAAAAGAGTACTAAAAGTTATATATAAATTTCATTCATCAAATACCCCCAAATTTAAGATTTTGCTTGTCCTCGTGCAAAAAGTAAAACCATGAATAATGGGATAGTGATCAATAGTAGGCTCAACTCATCACACCAAGAGATCTTATCATGCAACCATCAAAATTTCAACTTAAAAGATAAACAATAGAAAATAAGGTAAAACTAAGCATATCACTTTCTCCAGTGCGATTATTCATTCATAATTCTCAACCCAATCATATTTGTCATGCAATTAATGTAATTATATCATGTAATAACTTATTATGTGATCTCCCCTTCTCACTACAACAAACTAGAGTTTTTTTTTCCTCTCTCTAAGTTGTTACTTGCCTTTTGACGCGAATGCAAATAGTTGTGATAAATTCATCCGGTTACTCAACAAATCACAAACTTATAGTGCTTTTGCATACTCATATTTCAAGTTGCCATTTGACGTAAAAGTAAACATTGGTGATTTATTAAGCAACTCAAAACATTGGAGTAGCAGAACTTCATTCATTCAATTATTTGAACATTATCACTCTATTTACTTAAACTTTGTTTAAGACTAGATCAAAGGGGATAATCAAAATAAAAAGTATCACATTTTTCTTTTATGTATAATCACATGACTCACAATTTTGTGAGGAATTTTCAACTTCAATAATCCTAAAGTATATAAGTATGTTTGATCTTGCTCTATAAGATAATGTCTATCCGTAGAAAAATTATTTTAATGCTTTAGCACAATAAAGAACTCAAAAGTGTAATGGTAAGCCTAATTGCAATGCTTTGTTTTGTTTTTCTTTTCATATATATATATATATATATATATAAATATAAATTGTACCCCTTTCCCCATACTTGAATATCACATTGTTCTCAATGAAAAAGGAAAAAGGAAATACAAAATTAATGCGAAAAGTTCATAATTGCTCCCCTAATTCGTGTTAAAATTCTGGACGCGTGGCGTTCATTATTTCAGTGATATCTGGAGCTATAGATGTCCAAATTGCCTAATTCTTTTTGTTGTGGAAAGCTAAGACAATTTCCTACGATCGCTCTGTGAAACACTTTTCCAGATTCTGACTCCATCATGCTAAAAAATAGCCATCAATGTAGGTGTAGAAAATAGCTCCGCCCGGCTACTTCCAAACTCATGATATCCTACAAAATAAAATTAAAATAAACTAAAAGAAAAATAAAATCTAAATGCAATAAAAGAAAATATGGGTTGCCTCCCAAGAAGTGCTAAGTTTTAAGTTTTCAGCCACTTTCTCCAATTTGTCACTTTTGTTTGGCCGTATCGATGTACAAGATTTCCTTGCCAACTTCTCCATCCATATATGGCTTCAACCGCTGTCCATTAACCTTGAATGTCCTTTTTTTTCCTTATGATGAACTTCTATAGCTCCATACGAAAAGATTCGTGTGACAACAAATGGTCCCGTCCACCTAGATTGCAATTTTCCTGGAAAAGTCTTTTTGAATTGAATAACAACACCTTCTCCCCTACATTAAATTTTTTTCTCAAAATATGCTTATCATGCCGTCATTTAGTTTTTTCTTTATAGATCTTGCCACTTTCATAGGCATCATTGCGAAACTCTTCATCTCATTTAGTTGCAATATTCTCTTCTCGCCTGCATCCTTCATGTCAAAATTTAGTGTCTTTATTGCCCAATAAGCGTGATGCTCAAGTTTCACTGGTAAGTGACATGCTTTACCATACACCAATCTATATGGGAACATTCCAATTGGTGTTTTAAAGGCCGTTCTATGTGCCCACAATGCATCATCTAATTTTCTTGCCCAATCCGTTCGCGACATATTCACCTACTTTCCAAGTATACGCTTCAACTCTCTATTTGAAACCTCCACTTGACAACTTGTTTGAGGATGATATGGTATTGCCACATGATGAGTAACTCAATAGTTAGCAAGTAAAGCATCAAATTGACGGTTGGAAAAATGTTTTCATCCATCGGTAATAATTGCCCTTGGAACTCCAAATCGTGAAAATATATTTTTCCTAATAAAGTTCACCACCACTCTTGCTTCATTGGTTAGTAAGGCAACAACTTCCACCCACTTGGAGACAATCTACAGCAACCAAAATATATTTATTAGAAAATGATGATGGAAAAGGACCCATAAAATCTATTCCCCAAACATCAAATAATTCAATCACTAAAATATTATTTAGCGGCATCTCATGTTTCCTAAAAAAATATCCCACCCCTTGACAATGATCACATAATGTCATGCCTGCCTTCCCAAAAGGAATACGGAATACGGTACGTGACAAATCCCAGTGGATAGTTTTCACCATCCATAAGCTGTAAATACAACAATATACATAACCAGGCATGCATAAACTATCATAACTCAACAGTATTTATTCGCAACAATAATGAATATTTCAAAAAAATACGAGATCTGAAACAAAACAATATCCTTGGACTACAAGCCCAAATACAAGTCTCAATATAGTAGCATTAATAAAATAGTTCAAACAAAACATTAAGCAAATTTTTCCAATGCGCAGCTAAAAGCTTTTGCTCACCAACTCCAGTAGGCAAGCGATCACCAAAATCTGCTCATATAAAAATTATAGAAAAAACGGAACACATGAAAACATAATGCCCGTTAGATGTAAGTTTCGGGCCGCAAGTAGTACAAGCAAGAAAAAGGAAAGGGAAAACAAGACAAAACAGAAGTACTGACATGAAGATAAGCAACAAAGGTGACAGTCTGCCGACACAGAGATAGCAGGATAACAGTAAAAAGTGTAATAATAACGGTAACAGTGAAATCAACAGTAACAGTGAAATTAACAGTAACAGTAACAGGATGTGATTGTGAAAACAGTTATTCTTATGTCTAATGTTCATTATTATCTAGGTAGCACTTCATGCGTCCCAAATTATACCACATGGTTGCTACATCAAAATGTTTCGTTTTAAGATTTCGCAGTGGAGCCTATAGGGCAGTATATTCAGACAAACAGTAACAGTAACAGTAATAACAAACAGTGTCATGGATCATGTCCTCATGCATCCAGAGATAACAGTTTGTACCATAGTAAACAGTGGGGAAAATGAGTTCCCTTCTGAATACGCATTTCTATATTGTCCACTACTAGATCTAACCCTTAAAAACCCCGACTTGATTAGTTTTCATTATTAAACAGATGGGAACAAATACAAGCATGGCTTAATGTAACGCCCCTGCCCCTAGATCAGACAATTTATACAATTTAGAATACAAATTAGATACTATGTAGTACAACTGCCCACCACAGGCTGCCTCTCAAAAGGTGGTTAACCAGATTGGTGACTCTTGATCATAGGCTTTATTATTTATATATTATTATATTTTTTTCAAATTCCCATATGGTACTAAATCCATACTCAAATCCCTTTTTCAATTTAACCTATACTGTTGTTTTTTTTTCTTCTCAAAGTCAATGAGGTGTGGGGCCCCCATTCATGACGTCATCGTCAATTACCCAATAGCCATTTGCTGTTATTCAATCAAACCGGTGGCCCCTCCATCCCACACTTCATTCATTATTCAGTTTCGCCATTAACACTCAAATACCATTCAACCCCTATGTTTTCATACCAAACAACAACATTCTTTTACTTTGAACATATATATATATATATATTATTTTATACACTTTTGAAAACTACGGGGTGTTAGCTGCACCGTACCCTGATTCTGCTAGTTGTACAGTCCCCTACCTGGGCGACCTGTCCCAACCTCGCTCCCTCTCAGGCATACCCGTACATCTGCTAGCTCTATCTCAGGTATACATCTCGTCTACTCTTACCCACACTCGGTGTCGAAAGTCGGCTCTGATACCATTTGTAACGCCCCTGCCCCTAGCTCAGACAATTTATACAATCTAGAATACAAATTAGATACTATGTAGTACAACTGCCCACCACAGGCTGCCTCTCAAAAGGTGGTTAACCGGATTGGTGACTCTTGATTATAGGCTTTATTATTTATATATTATTATATTACTTTCAAATTCCGATATGGTACTAAATCCATACTCAAATCCCTTTTTCAATTCAACCTATATTGTTGTTTTTTTTTTCTTCTCAAATTCAATGAGGTGGGGGGCCACCCATTCATGACGTCATCGTCAATTACCCAACAGCCATTTGCTGTTATTCAATCAAACCAGTGGGCCCCTCCATCCAACATTTCATTCATTATTCAGTTTCTCCATTAACACTCAAATACCATTCAACCACTGTGTTTTTATACCAAACAACAACATTCTTTTACTTTGAACATATATATATATATATATATATATATATATATATATATATATATATTATTTTATACACTTTTGAAAACTACGGGATGTTACACACAATGTTGTAATACACTGAATTTTTATTTAATGAGAATTATTGATTTTTACGTGTTGTGCACGTACAAATTTTGTATGTATATTTTCTTACAAAATTATCTCTTATAACATGAAGAAATAAACATTTTTTTTCTTTCTTTTTACTTTCTAAAAGCCTATTTTAAAAGCCTAGGATTGTTTTTCTAATTTAAGCCCACCCTAATTAATTAAAAAATTTATTTTTGACCCATGAGCCTAAAGCCCACTATTTTTTGAAGCCCACAAATTAATTAATCTTATAATTGTCACAACTTGTCATGTAGATACAATTAGTCGACAATTAATTATTTAATTTTGGTACAACTTAATAATGGGGGTACTAGAAAGGGCACGTGCATACACTAGAGTGTGCATTGCACACCCTTCTAGGGGTGGCCGGATTGTGGAGAGAGAAAGAGGGAGAGAGTGGGATGAAGTTGAGGGGTGGTTATGTGATCATGGAAGTTACTACAACTTTCCAATTCATCTTGGTCCTTAATCTCTAACTCCTTGATTAAATCCTAGCCATCTATTCTCATCCTAAACGTGTATAAATACCCCTATATTTCTTCTTATTAGTACATTACACAATTCATTAAGAGAGAAAAGATAAGAGAGCAAAAGATTGAGAGGTATTAGTGAGCAAAAGATTAGAGTGCAAAATTGTGTGTGTTCCAACCTATAGGTGGCTGGCCAATCATCCAAGGAGTACAAGGAGGGCTCGGGTTCCATCAAGCTCAAGGAGGAGAAGGCTATTTGCAATACAATCTAGGAGGAGAAGGCTACTTTCTTGCATTCTAGGAGCTTTCATTTCGTTTTCTCCAATAGGTGGGTGTTTCTCATGCTTCTAAAATCTAGATACCATGCTAGAAATGATTTGATAAAATTGTTAAAGAACAACTAGTTGGAATTAGGCTCATGTTTGCTTAATTAGAGATGAGATGGTAATTTAGAAAAATGTTTGTTAAAATAGTTGCTAGTTGATTATTTGTGAATTGAAGTGTTAGAAACTATCATGATTGCCATGATAGATGTCTATGAATTATGCTATGTGAAGAAATTTATGATTATGAGACAAGAGATGAATTGAATGCTTCATGTGGAATTGTTTGTTTAAATTAGAGTAAACTCTATTGTAGGAAAGGGGAGAATTTTGTGTTCTAAATTGATGTAGATGGTTAAATAATAAGAGAATGAAGAAATAAAGTATATTTTTTGTAGAAATTTATATTGTAAATTTTGTGAAAATGAAATTGTTCTAAATGTCAAAATTATGGACATGGAACACCAAAAGAGATCAAAACTGCATGTGTTATTGGTAAATAATGAATTTAAAAATACTAGTTTACCGTATTTGTATATACATTAAAATTTGGAGAGTTTTGACTCAAAAAAGAGAAGAAAAAGAACTAAAAATGTTTTGAGAATTTGAAAAACCTAGTAGCACAGTCGGCCGACTATATTGAAACAGTCGACTGCCCTGACTATTTGTTTTCGAGTTCAAATCCTTGCGGAACAGTCAATCGATTATATTGAAATAGTCGACCGTCCTGATTATTTATTTTCGAGTTCAGATCATTGCGAAACAGTCGACCAACTACACTGTAACAGTCGACTACCATGACTATTGGTTTTCATGTTGTAAATCCTTACAGAACAGCTGACTGTCCATGCTTTAACAGTCGACTGCCCTAAAGTTTTCTGGATTTTCGTGAGATAATTTTCTATAACCTGTGGCCATGTATAAATAAGAATTTGAGGCTATTTTTGGCACACAAAAAAAGAACTTATTATTTTATTAGTTTAAATTGTCTTTGAATAAAGAAAAATACATGCCTTGTTTAAAAGAGTTTTGAAATGAGTTTTGGCAATGAAAGTGTGAATTTTTGATAAAATGACAGTACAGTAATTTCATGGGAAGAATGAATTATGAATGTGACAAGTTAAAAAAAATGAATTCTTCTGTTTATGTATGAGTTTTACTTGAAAGTGAAATTGAATGTTATGACGAATTATGAAAGATTTCATGAGCATGAATACACAAATGCTATGAACATGAAAGGAAAATTATTGTTAATCATGAAAAAGACTTTATGACTATGAAAACTTGATATTGTGATTGTGAATTGAAATTGAGAACTAGAGTGTAGTTAAGCTTCATACCGGCATTGAAAAAGAATTATGTTGAAATGAAATTTGAAATGAAAAGACAAAGATTGGGTCATGTTGAATAGATGATTAAGACCGATATAGTGGAAAGGCTAACTCTAGAGAATTGATTTTGTTCATGATTCAAATAACTAAGGATTAGATACATAGTGAAGAGGTAATGAAAATAAGAGAAAAACACGAGTATGAGGGCCTCGGAGCTACGGTGTAAGAGTATTCACAGGTTGTCTTCACGATGCATCGTGACATGACGTGGATATGTCTCAAGGAGTCCGCACCTTAGGCGACGCTCGTGGGGTGTTTGGTGACTGCGGGTGGTGTAATGTCCCATGATGGAGGTTGAATTGTTCATAGGTTCTTCACGATGCATCGTGACTTGACGTGGAATTTCCCTCCAAGCTGTCTGGACATGAGCTCGTAACTCATAGAACATCTAGGATACTTATCATAGTTACAGTAGTTGTTTAAGACTTGACGAGGGATTGATCCCTACAAGATGAAAAACGGTTAAGGGCTTACCCTCAGACCTATGTAGTATGGGATGCATACAATCTGAACAAGTGCACATTAGTGTCATCTAATATAAATAACTGCATTAAGGACTAAGTGCACCGCACAACACGACATCAATAGGATAGTCCCTTGTAGTTCTGTTTGGTGATCAAGCTTGTGGTTTGTTTAAGCATTTGAGAATCGTTATACTGTTTCGGCATAGAGAGGCTAGCCGTGTATAATATTTCGTCGGTTGTAAGCAACTGACGCGCCCACAGTTTTTATGCAGGGTAAAGTGATTAGCAAGACTAAAGAATGCATGTTGATTAAAGAATGATCCAAGTGTTGTACATTTCAATTCATGTAATTTGTTGTAAATTGCTTCCACTGTAAATATGTAATTAAAGTGTAAACTCTGATGTAACAAAAAGTTTTATTTCCTTGTAAAATTGTACGAAAAAAGTGTAAAGATCCTGTGGAACTTCTAATAGTCAAAACAACGAGACTTTCGGTTCTGGACAGCAAGACACTATTGTACCAAATCTGAGATTCCCATTGCTACAGAACTGCAAATCTAGATCCGTCATAAAATCTGGAAACTAGACTCTCTGCCAAATCCAGCGCATATATACAATTCATACATCAGCCACTGAAACAGGGTTGAAAACAGCGTTTAATATAGAATTTATGTTCAGCCAGAAAATGCAAAATCTTATTTATAAGCATAAAAAGGATTTGAAAAAATTATAATTAAATCTGAGAAAAATTTAGAAGATTCCCTAACTTTTCTAGTCTCAAAATATAAAATATCATGAAATTATATTACATATAGTATAGCCAATAAAATTGGAAAAACAGAGTAATGCAACAAAATCTCAATTCTGAATGTTCAGATACAGCAGTACCAAAACATAGATAATTCATAAAATACAATTCGAAATCCAGATCAGTCAAAAGGGTAGTAAAATAGATAAATCAGGATACAGTTCATAATCACAAAGTTTTCATAAAAAACGAATAGAATCAGGTTGAAAACATAATTCTTTACAGAACAGCATGCAGTTTGGAAATATATCGATTAGTTTCATAAGCATGAAAATGAGATACAAAAGTCACTAATTAATTCTACAAAAATTTGGGATTGATCCAGTCATGTCTAAACATACTCAGAAAAATATAGAGATCAAATTCTACTTTTAGTATCAGTTTAAAAATAATATTGCATACAGAATACATATATTTTAGAATCTGGAATATACGATATGATTGCAGTAAAATAGCAATAACTCATGCATCGAAAATTGGAATTCAGATCCGTAGAAAGTTCTGAAAACTAGAAAACAAAGGATACAAATCTTGTTCACAAATTTATTTCTTTTACCAATGTTAATAGGGGCAAAATTTCTGTACAAAAATAAGGCAGTAGTGAAACAAAAGTTCTTTTAAGCATTTTATCAAATGGTTTAATTACAAACGATCGAATCTAAGATGACATGCAAAGCATGGTATCTAGGTTATTCAAATCAGCATGACATGTGTATAAGTTGTCTATAATGAGATAGCTCAATCAAAAAGCATTCATGTAGCAATTTCTACAACATACAGTGTGCCACAAACAACATACAGTCATGGTGTCCATCTAACTAGTTTATTTTCATCAATGGTGTCAACTACTGTGAACTAATCAGGATCAAGAGATGAAGGAATGGATCAACTAACAAATATGGCCATCATGAGGGTACTAACAATTTCATAGGAGACTACTTACGGTATTTAACTAGTATAACAAAGAAACACATACAAGCTACTTGCCTGATAATGACAACGAAGATGAATAACAGAATAATGGGAACGGATCCCGACACACGAACACAACGCATGAACGAGAGATAGCACGGACAAGATAAAGATCCACCAACGATAGTACGGCAGTGCACGTGTTCTTACACACACGCACGCGGCAGCGGCAACAGCGGTAACCACAGCTTTGCGGCACTGCAACACGGGATGACGGCGACAACGATGAGGCAATTCCGACAGCAAGCGGCGGCACAACAAAGTCGGCGCTCAGCTGTTGTCGACCACACCAGAAGACAAAGACAGAGAGGTGAAGAAGACAGCGATGGAGGGAGCTCGACGCTAGGGCAATGCGACGGCGTGGTGAGCGGTGCTTCGGCACGGCAATGCTAGGGACAGGGGGTCTGCGGTGCGTTCCGGCAAGGGTAGGGAACAACGGCACGGGGGTGTGCAGCGGATGAGGGGAAGAGGAGAGGGGTTTGCGGGGGTCTACCGGCTTTGGAGGATAAGACGACGACATCGAGGAAGGGGGAGAGATCGGGCGGTCAGGGGGTGCAGGGTTCGGGGGTAGGAGAAAGAGGGTGATGACTGAAGTGAGAGAGAGAGAGAGAGATAGAGAGAGAGAGAGAGATAATTAGGGTTTGGTAATTAGGGTTATGGTGTTAGGAGGGTTATATAGAGTAAATATGGGTTTGGGTGAACTGGATAGTATCCAATAGGAAGAAAAGAGTCCAATAAGAGAAAAATAGGCCATGAAATAGGTTTAAAAATTAAACAAAATCAAGAACAAATTTGTAGATCAATCAAATGAGAATAATAAGGTTGGATCAACAGAAATGAATCAAGAAGAACAACAACAACAATTCAAAGGGACAAAAATCGCAAAATCAGAAATAAAATAAAATAACCAGGAATTTGATTAAAAATAAAGAAAAATACAATAATGAGTAACATGGGTTACACATAATTTAATAAAATTAAAAGCATCCTTAAAAATTGAGGGCCAATAAAATCTTGATTGTAAAATCTTTGCTGCTATTTTTGGTCCACTAAAATAATTGAGGGCCAATAAAATATTATTTTATAAAATGGCCGCCAACTTCCAATGTGTGGCAATATTTGAGTATGCTTTCCATCTCCTCCTCAGGTACACATTTCCTTATTAGTTGATCTGCGCATTGGCGAAATAGAAACGGTTCCTTCCAAAAATAATATTTCAAGTCAGAAAAAAATTTCTTCTTTTGTTGATAAGTAATTTTAAGAGGTAGAATTTTTGATACCAAGTAGTTAACTATATCGGCATACCATGGAGAAGTTTGTATCATCAGTAAATACTCATCTGCATATTCTTCATTGATTGTGTAACCTGCAATTTGTTTGCATCTTTAGGCTCAATACGAGATAAATGATCGGCCACCACATTTTCCACACCCTTCTTGTCCTTGATTTCCACATCAAACTCTTGCCAGAGTAAAATCCAGCGAAGTAATCTTGGTTTGGCTTCCTTCTTTGCAAGCAAGTATTTGAAAGCGGAATGATCCGTGTAAACAACCACCTTTGAACCAATCAAATAAGATCGAAATTTGTCAAAAGCAAATGCAACAGCTAATAATTCTTTTCCAGTAGTAGCATAATTAAGCTGTGCTTCTGTTAAAGTTCTACTTGCTTAATAAATGGTGTGAAAATTTTTGTTTTTACTTTGCCCTAAAACAACACCTATTCCCACATCACTAGCATCATACATTAATTCAAAAGGCAAATTCCAATCTGGTGCAATAATTATATGTGCTGAAATCAATTTCTTTTTCAATGTTTCAAAGGCATGCAAGCAATCATGGGAAAAGTCAAAAGGTGTATCTTTATTCAAAAGATTGCAAAGAGGTTTAGTGATTAAAGAAAAATATTTTATAAATCATCCATAAAATCCTGCATGACCCAAGAAACTTCTCACTCCTATGACATTGGTTGGTGGTGGTAGTTTTTCAATGACATCAATTTTAGCACGATCCACTTCAATTCCTTTGAAGGAAACACAGTGGACTAGCACAATCCCTTCTTCTACCATAAAGTGACATTTCTCTCAATTTAAGACCAGACTTGTTTCTTTGCAACGCTGCAAAACCAAAGCCAAGTTAGATAAACAATTATCAAATGAATAACCAAAAACTGAAAAACCATCCATTAAAAATTCAATAAATTTCTCAACCATATCCGAAAAAGTTGACATCATACAGCGTTGAAATGTGGCAGGGGCATTGCAAAGCCCAAAAGGCATCCTTCTATATTCAAAAGTTCTATATGTGCAAGTAAAGGTGGTCTTCTCTTGATCTTCTGGTGCTACGGCGATTTGATTGTATCCTGAATTCCATCAAGAGAACAATAGTACGAGTGGCCTGCAAGTATTTCTAGCATTTGGTCAATGAAGGGTAGTGGAGAATGATCCTTTCTAGTTGAATCATTTAGTCTTCGATAATCTATGCACACTCACCATCTCGTGACTGTTCTTGTTGGTATAAGCTCATTATTGTCATTCTTCACTGCAGTTATTCCTCTTTTCTTTTGCACCACTTGTATAAGACTCACCCATGCACTATCTAAAATTGGATAAATGATTCCTGCATCTAAAAGCTTCAAGACTTCCTTACGCACCACTTCTTGCATTGATGGATTTAATCTTCGCTGTGGCTACACTATAGGCTTAAAATCATCATCCTTTAAAATTTTATGCATTCATATTGAAGGACTAATTCCCTTTATATAAGAAATATTCCATCCCCATGCTGTTTTATGTTTTCTCAAAACTCTCAACAACTTCTCCTCTTCAAAATTATTCAAAGAACCATTAATAACAACAGGAAAAGTGGAGTTTTGGCCTAGAAATGCATACCCCAAACTAGATGAGAGTTGTTTAAGCTTGAGTTGTGGTGGTGAAGGGGGAATGAATGGTGTATCTTCCAAATATTGAACACATTCCAAGATCTCATCATTTTCTGATTCAAGTATTTCTGGAGTTGTTGAGCACTCCTCTAGCGATAATTTTGCAATTTCATCCTAATGTGTCTCTTCCATAGCTTTGCTTACTTGAAAACATGAATGAACTTTTGAAGGAAACTCCATGGATTTAAATACATCAATAGTCACTTGCTCGTTGTCAACCATTGGAATTAGTTTTTCTTGTTACACATCAATTAATGTTCTCCCTGTGACAAGAAAAGGTCTCCCCAAAATCAAAGGGATTTGTTCATCCTCCTCCATGTCAAGCACAATAAAATCTATGGGAAATATGAACTTGTCTACTTTCACCAAAACATCTTCAATGATCCCTCTTGGGTACTTGATAGATCTGTCCGCCAATTGCAATGAAATTGTGGTAGGCTTTGCTTCTCCAACACCTAATTTCCTGAAAACAGAATAGGGCATAAAATTAATACTTGCTCCTAAATTACATAATGCTTGATGAAAAGAAGAATTTCTAATAGTGCAAGGAATTGTAAAACTCCCTGGATCTTTAAGTTTATGAGGCAACTTCTTTTGTAAAATTGCACTACTTTCTTCTGTTAGTATCACCATCTCATGCTATCCAGCTTCCTCATGTTTGATAAAATATCCTTAAAAAATTTAGTATATTTAGACAGTTGTTTTAAATCTTCAATAAGAGGAATATTAATATGAAATTGCTTAAAAATATTCAAAATTTTGAAAACTGATTAACAAGCTTGTTCTTTTTAAGTCTTTGTGGAAAAGAAATAGGTGGATCATAAGGTGAATTAGGATACGTGTCAGAATTAAACTCCCCTGAAAATGTTTGGCTTGAAACTCCTTTATCCTTCTTAGAATGGTGATTGGCCACCTGCTGCGTTTGTTCCTCCACAATTTCTCGATCTCACTGTGCTTTTCAACCGTATTTTGTTCGGCATTTTGGGTTTGTGGCTGCTTAATTGTTGTCCCACTTCTAAGTGTTATTGCTTTGATATGCTCCTTGGGATAAACCACTGTGTTGCTAGGTAATGTTCCTGCTGTTCTTTCTGTAAGAATATTTGAAATTTGAACAATTTGAGCCTCAAGATTGTGAATTGAAGCCGTATTCTTTTGTATCGCCAAATCTGTCTTTTGCATGTACTGCATGAACATATCCTCAAGTGTCGGCTTCTTTTCTTATTGTTGAAAATTTTGTTATGGTCTAGGTCCTCCTTGATTGTTGTTCCAAGAAAAGTTGAGGTGATTTTTCCATCCTGGATTGTATGTGTCTGCATAAGGATTGTTTTGCTTTTCAAAATTTGACACAAAGTTTGCTTGTTCGGCATGTGATTGAGTAAAAGGGTTTCCCACTTGGCAATCTGTACTTGAGTGATTTCCTGCACAAAGATCACAAATCATATTAATTTGAATAACATTAACATTCATATTACATATTTGTTTAGATAAAATATCATTTTTTGCAGTTAAAGTAGTAATAGGATCAAGCTAAAAAATTCCAGCTTCTTTTCTAGGCATTGTTCTCTCTGAAGACCATTGATAATTGTTGGATGCCATCTCCTCTAAAATCTCATAGACTGCTTCATGAGTTTTACTTATAAGTGCACCTCTAGCTGCTGCGTCAAGCATAGATCGATTTGTAACTCCCAACCCATTATAGAATGTTTGAATTTGTAGCCATTTCGGTAGTTTATGATGAGGGCACTTTCTCAATAACACTTTATACCTCTCCCATGCATCGTATAATGACTTGGTCTCGAATTGAGTGAATGTGGTGATGTCATTCCTTAGCTTTGCTGTTTTTGCTGGAGGAAAATACTTTTCCATAAATTTGTGCTAAGCCCTCCAAAGTAGTAATGACTCCTGGTGGTAAAGAATGCAACGAAGCCTTTACCTTATCTTTGAGTGAGAAAGGAAAAAGTCTTGGTCGGATAGCATCATGGGAAACTCCATTTTGTTTGAAGGTATCATATATTTCAAGAAAGTTTGCAAAGTGAACATTTGGATCATCGTGCGCTAGTCCTCCAAATTGAACTATCAGTTGAATCATCTGAATAATTGATGGTTTAATTTCAAAATTGTTTGCTTCAATTGCAGGCCTTTTGATGCTAGATGTTGCTCCATTGACTGAGGGCATTGCATAATCCCTCAAAGCTTTTGTCACGCTCTGCTTTCCAAAAATATGGAATACGAGTACATGACATTGGCCCAGCGAATGACTAATGTCACCCATAAGCTGTTTATCCGATTAACTCAACAATATAATCAATATAGAATAATTGTGCAGGCAATAATAATAATCTCATGAAGAATAATACTTGGAAAGAAACAATATGAAATATCCAAATACAATAATCCAACGTCTAGAAACAACTAATAGCAATATTTGGGTCAAAAGCCCACATTACAGTGAAATAACAAGAGTTCAATAATTAAATCTTCATGATAAAACAATAATTTATTAAGCGGCGATGCTATCAATTTCCTTCACCAATGTTGTTCTCCCAATTATCCATCAACACCTGTAAACACTTCATCTAAAAAGAGGAGAAAAATTGTCCTTAGAGCAAGTCATGGACAGCAAGTAGAGAAAGTAAGGAACAATGGAATAACGGTATACCAATAAATTCAATGGATCAATAAGAATCAATAACATGGCACGATAACAATAATCAATATTGCCGTAATCGATGCCATGACTATAAAAAATGGTTCAATATTCGGTAACAATATTCGATGAACAATATCAATAACACTTAGCCAATATTCGATATCAATAGGAACAATAATGAACAATATGCGGTGTCGATGTCGTGTGATTTTGAAGTCTATTAATGTATCCCCCATTCCCGTAAATACATATTTTCTGAATATTTTCTGTATTTTGATTATTTATGAATTCATTTTGTTTTGAATTTGTTTCGGATCTTTTATTAAAGCATTTTCTAATCGAAAACTATATTTATTTTGAATAATGGTATATTTTAATTTTTATTCCTAATTGATCGGTTATTTGTATTTGAGCTCAATTTATATGTATTAGCTAATTGGGTTATTTTAATAATTTTATATTTTTTTATATAATATTATTATTATTATTATTATTATTATTATTATTATTATTATTATTATTATTATTATCATTATTATTATCGTTATTGTTATTTTTATCCTTGTGATTATCCTTGTGATTATTATTAATATCCTACTAAACCCCTATAAATACTCTATTATACCCTAATCCCCTAACCTAACCCTAACCCTACTAAACCCCTTTACTGTACAGCCGCCAGACCTACCCTACCCTATTCATCCCCTACGTCCGAAACCCCATCCCCTCCTCTATCTTGCTCCCAACCCATCCCGATCACCTTTTTCTCCACCATCCTCCAACCTTGCAGTCGACCCCTCATCTCCACCGAACCCATTGTCCTACACTCATCTCCCTTGTGCGCCACTGTCCCCTCCGCCATTGCTAGCATCGCCATCCCCTGCTCCTTCTTCGTCATCTTCATCTCCGACGAACCACCGCCATCCCCTCCGTCGATCCCCATCACTACCGTCGCTTCTCGACCACGAGCACCACCCTGCCATGGCTTTGACCCCGCCCTCTCACCCTTCCTCTGTTTCGAAATGAAATAAAGACCTCACCATCGTTTCTTCCTCTATCCTCATCTCGACTTCGACTCCAACCGCCGACTGTCTCCCAGTCGCCTCCACCTAAGCCGCTGAACTCATCACCAGTCACCCTCATCCTTGAGCTCTGCCATCCACAGACTATTAACCCCACAACTGCCCACCAGTTTGTTATCGACAACCCTTACCACCACCTGTCAACCTCCAGTCGATGCCCACCTGTTGCGTTGCCGTCGAGCTGCGCACCACTGCCATCGAAGTTGAGCCGCAATGTGCCTGTGTTCGCTATGTTGTGAAGTGGAGAGGAATCAACTTTTGGGCCATTTGGTGTTTTATGTGAGGGATTGATTGGAATTGGCTGTTTGGTGTTGTAGGAGTTAGGTTTTGTGTTTGCTGTTTTGTGAAGAAGAGGAGAGAGGAACCGTGTTTGGTGTTTGTGAAGAGGAAGGGATTCTTGCTGTGTTTGGTGTTTTGTTTGGATCTGGTGTTTGCCATTCTGCGTGAGTGTTTGCACGTAGTTCGTACGTGTTCTGTGCTTCATGTTCGTGGTTCGTTGCTCCGGGATTCTCATCCCGTTATTCTTGATATTCAAATTAACCGTATAACAGGCAAGTTACTGTCCTCTTGAATTTTTAATTGTATCAAATTCAAGTTTTATTGAAACTCTTGCAAGTAGATCCCCTAGTTTATCGTATTATACTTTGTTCATCTCTTTGTTGGGTCTATTGAGGGTTTACACGAGCTAACCCCAATATTCTTGACATCATGCCACTTTTGACTGTAAAGATTGGATCTTTCATGCATTCATGTAGAATTGATAATAGGGTTAACCGTATAATCATGACACAATTAATTATTGTAGAAACAACTACTAGGTTGTATGTTTGGTTGATTGTTTGTTTTTTGATCGTTGATAATTTAGTGTATGTATATGATTTAATTTTTATTTTTAGTATGTTATTGCACCCATCATGTTGATTACACAATTTATTGACTAAAGAATTGATACCCATCATGTTTAATTAATTTATTTTATTTGAAAATACCTAAAACCTGTATATTGCTTGCTAGCTGTATGTTGTCTGCTATTTTCGACCCAGTAAATGATCTTCAAATAAATAACTTTCTGAATAAGAATTGTAGCCTTATCTTTCTAGTTTTCAGAAAATCTTAAATTTTTGAATTCTGAGTTGTGTATCAAAAGTTATGCCCATTTTACTACAGTTGTGTTTTTACTTTCTGATTTTCAGATTCTTGTATCTTGCATGATTAAACAGTAAAAAGGTTGATGAAATGATAAAATTTTACACTGATAATTTTCAAATTGTTGCTTAACATGTTTATGAGTATAGAAAATAATTTTTAATGAATTTATTATCGAGTTTTTGCTGATTCTAAAATTAAACAACATGATATCGAGATTCTGACTTTACATAAAATCTGTAAAGAACAATGTGTTTGAACTAGCTACTATTGTCGGATTTTGAACTTTAAATATGCGTTGGAACCGTGTGGAAGTATAGTTTCTAGAATTTCTGACGGATTCAGTTTTCGAGTTCTGAAACAGCAGAAAACTGCATTTTGGTACAGACTACTCTTGCTGTCCAGAATTCAATCTTCTAGTTTTCAATAGATTAATTGTTTCTATATCATATTAGTGCATGAATCGAAGTGTGTATATTGTATTGAATGATCCTAGTGTCCTATTTTCATCAATCTAATTGTTCTATCTATGTTATCGTCCTATTGTTTCCTCTATTGTCACTATTGTTCATCCCATGTCTCGAATTGCATATTGTATTGTTGCATTGATAAAATAATTAATTAGTCGGGGTTTAAGGGATTGACTGGAGTAGTTGATGATATAGTGATTGTGTTCGGAGGAGGGGCCCGTGTTTCCCTTAATATTGTTCCGGCTATTGTTTTATCGATTGATTGTGGAGTGCTGACTACGGCACCCCAATCTATCCTGTATTGTATCGTTGCTGAAGACCGTATCATGTATTGAAAATTGATTATCGTTGCCGAGTACATGATCTATAGAATTCACCACTCAGTCTAAAAGAAATTGATTGTATGCATTGAACCTATAGAATGGGATGTAGTAGTACATGCATTAGTTAGGATTAAAATGATTAATAGACATAAGAAATGACACGATATCGACATTGCATATTGTTCATCATTGTTCCTATCAATATAGAATATTGTCTAAGTGTTATTGATGCTATTGAGTATTTTTACCGAATATTGAATCATTGTTTATAGCCATTGCATCGATTACCGTGATATTGATTATTGATTATCGTGCCATATTGTTGATTTCTAATGATCCATTGATTCATTATTATACCGTTATTCCATTATTCTTTACTTTCTCTACTTACTGTCCACGACTTGCTCTAAGGAAAATTTTTTTCCTCTTTTTAGATGAAGTGTTTACAGGTGTTGATGGAGAATTGCCTGATGGATTGGGAGAACAACATTGGTGAAGAAATTGATAGAATCGCCGCTTAATAAATTATTGTTTTATCATGGAGATTTAATTATTGATCTATTGTTATTTCATTATATTGTGTGACTTTGACCCGAATATTTTTGTTATTTGTTTCAAGATGTTGGATTATTATTGTATTTGGATATTTTATATTAGTTCATTCCAAGTATTATTGTTCATGAGATTATTATTATTGCCTGCGCAATTGTTCTGTATTGATTATATTATTGAGTTGATCGGATAAACAGTTTATGGGTGATGTTAGTCATTCACTGGGGCAATGTCATGTACTCTTATTCCATATTTTAGGAAGTAGGGTATGAGAATTAATTATTTTAATTCTAACTAATGTAGCACTTCATGTGTCCCATTTATTTACCTCATGGTTACTACATACAAACAAGTTACGTTTAGACTTAGTGGTAGATTTTATAGTTCATGTACTTGGGAAACGATATAAACGATTCTCTTCAGTATCTAGTTATTCAGTAATTCAGTCATTCAGTATCAATATCTGTGGAACAATATGCAGTTATCCAGTCATTCAGTCTTTTAGTCATTCAGTCATTCAATAATTGTAGGAAAACCACGAGCTCCCTTCCGTTTACAGTCTTTATATTGTCCACTACTTAGGTCAACCCTTAAACCTCCGCTTGTTAACAATTTTTATCGATGTAACAATACAATATAATATGCAATCATGAGACATTAGATGGACAATAGTAACAATGGGGGAACAATAGGACGATAACTTAGATATGACAATTAGAATGATGACAATAGGACACTAGAATCATGCAATGCAACATATATACTTCAATTCATGCAATACAATGATATAGGATAATTAAACTATTAAAAACTGAAATATAAAACTCTGGACAACAAGATTTGTCTGTAATAAAATGTAATTTCCCTCTATTTCAGAACTTGAAAATTGAATCCCTCAGAAGTTATAGAAACTAGCACTACAAGAAATTTGACATATACCAACGGACACCTGTAGCGACGGTCACTAAAACCGTGGGTATAGGCATCATATACCTACAAACGTGTAGTAAACTATAGGTATAGGTATCCTATAGCTTTAGAGCTTTTAATCCATAACTATTATATTTCTTTCCTCCCTCTCTCACCAAACCCTATCACCAAATACCCCTCTCTCACCAAACCCTATCTCCAAATCCCCCTCCTTCCCCCGCTGTGCCCCCTTCCCGCCGTCGTGCTCCCCGCTCCGCCGCCGTACCGCCCCCAGCCCAATGTCATCTCTCTCTCTCCCTCTCACCCAACCACTACACCTCCGTCGTCATCGTCCCCCGCCCTCCATTCCTCATCGCCGTCCCCCCTCCCCCAATCTCTCTCTCTCCCTCTCAAAAACTGCACCTTTTCCTCCGTGCTACTCGACATGTTCTTCCACAAATTCCTCTGGAAGTTAGGTTTGGGATCTCTTGATTTCTTTTACATTCTTTTTTTTTTAATTTTAAGTCAAATTATACTTTTTAGGATCTTATTCATAATGAAATCTGATAAAGAATTAACAGTATTACATACCAGTGCTTTCCTTCATTAGAAATTCTATGTGATTTTTTTTCTCCCATGAATATGATAATGTGCAGGGAATATCTTCCAATAGACTTAACTGAAGGAAAGCTGCAAGCTCTTTGTATGCAAGCAGATGGTCAGGTATATGGTCATCGTCTTTTCTCAATATTCCCCATGTTACCTCGTAGGCTACTACATTGCATTGTTGCTTTCACTATGAATATCAATACCTAACCAGATTAAAAGGTAATTTGTTAACAAGTTGTTTACATCAAATAAGGAATCCCAACACTTCAAAAAATCGCTTGGCAGTTTTAGTGTGGAATTACCATCAGTGAGTATGCCACTAACTGTAGAATGGTGATAATGACAAGAACAAATTTTAAGATTCATCTTTGTAATAAATTATTGAGAAGATTTCATTATTGCACTCATAGTGATACAACCCAAAAAACAACAAACTCGGAAAGATCTTTATAATAAGTTTACTTTAGTTTATGATTGGGGTTGAAAAAGAGATTAAGGTGAAGAAGTTTGAAGATGGAGATGATGGAGGCAAAGAGAAGGAGGATTTTGAGAAGGAGATTTGAGTTAGGGTTAAGATTCAAACACCTTGCAAAGAACTTCTGAGATTCACCTTACAAAGTTATCCCATTTCCCCCTTATTCTTGAACAATGGCTTAGTATGTTAAGGGCCCCGTTTTCATATTGTAATGACACCTGAGAATATTGTCCTTTTCATTTTCTCTTCTTTTTCTTCTCATGTACTTCTAGAACTGTCCAATCCCTAGCATATACTTCCAGAACTCCTACCTAACTGTCCAATCCCTGGCATTTACTTCCAGAACAGTCTCATTGTCCCATTTAAGATTACTAAATAATCAGTTAGAATGTTCAGTTGTTAATGTGCTTCTGAAATCTGATCTGTACTAGAGTTAATAAACTAGTAATGCTACTTGTATTGGAAGTCTGATAGTAACTATAGTCTGAGTTAAAGAAAACTACCTTTCCGAATAAAGCAACTAACTGATATGAATAATTCGTATTGGTTTTCTTTGTAATTGTTTGACGTTTAGTTTGCTTTGATATACATTGCACACAACCTCTATAGTGAAGTAGTTTCGACATTATATGGGAGAATCATTGGAAAAAGGCCAAAGTATGTTTGTCTACTTGACTACTTCCATTTATTTTTCCAACCAAGCATTAATCTGTTCTGGCATTATACAGTCAGTCATCTTAGTATCTTTTTTAAAGTTAATTATTAGATAATTAGTAAAATGCAATGTGCCAAAATGAGTAGGACCTTATTTCTAGATAAATATATAGTTGTGTTGGAATCTGTTGCTTCATGTATATGCTTTTTGGTTACACAAATGTATTTATGTCAGAATTTTATGTTATATATACTCAATTGATTTAATTTTTATTGTTTGCTTTGATATGTACGTTGTCATTATCAGATTTAACTCTTAACCGCGGTTAAATATCACCTCAGCCATCAGACTTTACTTATAGAATGCTATACACTTAATCAACTTAGCTTGTTCTTGTCGAGGCACCCTTCTACTTGAATCATGACACATGTAGAAAAAAAGCATTGTAGCTTTTACCGTCACTTCATCATGTGCTAAAATTATTTTCATTAGTGCCCAATTTGCACATTCATTATGGTTTTGGTCTTTGGAAAGGCTAAGTTAACTCTTAGAGTGCCTCGAGAATTGATTAACATTTTAAAAAAAGCTTAGCATGTTAATTGGATAGGAGAAATAATTGATTAGCTTTTATTTAGAAGTTGTTAAGACATGTGAGCAGTATTTGTAGTTTGCATAGATGTTTGTGAACCCTGATAGATGTCAACATGATCCTATCCAATAAGGTTATGATAGTATAGATTTGGAGCATTCCATGTTTAGCCCCCTTTCACTTGCGTTATTTTTCAAGCTTTCAAGCTTCTCCAGCATGTGCGTTGATTTTTTTTTCTTCTGAATTTTGTTTTTTTATGTTTTTCTTTTTTCAGGCAAAGAAGAGAGATGTGGTTGGTTTGCAAGAGCAGGTTTGTTCTTTCTTCTTATTCCTTGAAATCCTTTTGGTTTCTCATTCTATTGAACAACTTATCTCTGATCTGTCAGGTGTTCGTTAGAAATGTAATTGAGCTGCATGATAAGTATTCTGGCTTATGTGAATGAATGCTTCCAGAACCACTCTTTATTTCACAAGGTAAGACACTCTGAATTGATATTGGTGGCATTGTTTCCTTTGTGTAGTATTTCCTAATTAACATTTGTGGCATATTTTAATTCATAATAAACTTAATATCTGGCAGGCACTTAAAGAGACTTTCGAGGTCTTTTACAACAAGGGTGTTGCAAGTAGCTCAAGTGTTGAGCTGCTGGCTACATTCTGCGATAATATACTGAAAAATGGTGGAAGTGAGAAACTAAGTGATGAAGCCATTGAGGAGACACTTGAAAAGGTTACCTTTATTCTTAATGGTGTACACTTTTTTTTGTTGTATTTTTCTTGTCAATCTATAAATACTTTTCAGTACATTTTGTTTCATGTACATCACTACAAGAAATTTGCATATTGTCTTAATTGAGTTTCTATCTGATATGTTGTTAAATTGGTTTTTGGTTTGTACTATTTTACTCTTTTCACTCATTAGAAAATTGAGCTTACTCTAATTGGTAATAATGAGGGAGAACTGATTGTGATGGTTTTGGATGTGCAATGAAGGTCGATAGTAGTGTCAATTTTTAGTTAGGATGAGTAATATGGTTATAGTTATGGTGCCAATGGACTTTGATTGAGTTGATTAAGGACTAGTGTATGTGATAATTTGATTAAGGTCTTCACGAAGTAAAGTGGACACTTCTGGCCACCCCAAAGATTTCGAATTATAGTTTTATTGTTGTTGTGTTTGAAAAAAATGAAAACATGCTTCAGTATATGGAAGTTGATTTTATGTCAGATATGTAGATGGACACATATTCCCGGTCCCTTTTAATGTAGATTATAGTATTCATGATACTAGTTTTTGTCTGAAGTCTACCAGGTCAGTGAAATATGGTTTAGAAATATATTTGCTAGGTTTACCAACTTATATGATTCTGTCTATTTTGTGCTTATTCTTTTGATTTCACTTTAACAATTAATCAGCTAGATCTTATCTATTTTTTTCTCTTGCAACACCCACCATCATCATTGCTCATGAATTTTATGATGCTTTACCTGTACATCAGTTTCAGGTGTGTCAAGAAATTCCTTTAATATATTTTTCTGCTTATCATTAATCATAATATATCCTGTATAAAAATATTTCATCCATTACAAAGTGTATCTTTTTCGTTGGCAATGCATTAGTGTATCTGAAACCATATTTCTTTTTCGTTGGCTAGAATAGGATTACAAAGTGTATCTCTTTTGTTGGCAATGCATTAGTTTCTTCAATTCTTGCCACGTATTAGTAGAATGGTTCCTATTAATCAGATCTAGAGTACATTGTTCTCTTTTTGACTATTTGTTGATGACCAAAGTTGGATCTTTTGCTTTGTTTTGTTTGTGAAGGGCTCTCAACAAGCGAGAAATGATTGAACTCGCTTAAAATGCAGCCGAGTTTGTGTTTTCCGACGATGAAGTGAAGAAGGTTGTAAAGAAGATTTGCAGGATGCTAAAAGAAGATTACTCCAAAGAGAATCAAGATCAATCAAGATCTGGTTGCCGTAAAATAAGAAAATTGTTAGTGTCGTATCTCAAGTGAGAAGTCAAATGATTGTTATCTTGTAATATCATTGAATATATTGATCGTAGTTTAAAGTATTGATTCTCATGTCTGCACACATGAATTCAATTGTGTATTTGGTTATTAACTATTTTGTAATTTGACATGCTTGTAATACTTCATTAATTTTTAATATGATTGAAGTTTAATTTTTTTTAATTTTGTTTCATAAACACATTTATCTATTTCATTGTGTATTTAGTTTATAATTGGATTAATATTATAAAAGAAAATATTAAATTATCATACGCATAATTAATAAGAAATTTTTTTGTATAGAGCAATGGGTATATATTTAAATATTTGGATGCGAAAACCATCACTAAAACCTATAGCAATGGAGTTTCAACCGTGGGTATAGGAAAGCAAGTGGTGTCCTTAAAACCTATACCAACGGATACGAAACCGTGGGTATAACACCGAGGTTTTGTCCAACGGGTAAAAAAACTGTCGCTATAGGCTATAGTGACGGCATTTTGCCGTGGGTATATCTAATTAAAAACGACGGAAAAATATGTCCGTTGGTATAGGTTTTACGGGCTATACCTACGGTTTTTCGCCTTTTACCCATGGATTTTTGCTGTCACTATATATCAAATTCTTTGTAGTGTAGACTTCCATACGTTTCCAACACATATTTAAAGTTCAAAATCCGACAACAGTATCTAGGTCAAACACATTGTTCTTTACAGATTATAGGTTCAGGCAGAAATTCGACATCATGTTATTTTATTTTTAGAATCAGCAAAAAATCAATAATAAATTCATTAAAAATATTTTCTAGACTCCTAAACACGTTAAGCAACCATCTGGAAATTATCAGGGCTAAATTTAATAATTTGATCAGCCTTTTTACTGTTTAAGCATGTAAGATACAAGAATCTAAAAATCTGAAAGTAAAAACGCAGTTGTAGTAAAATGGGCATAACTTTTGCTACACAACACGGAATTCAAAAATTCATGATATTCTGGAAACTAGAAAGAAAAGGCTACAATTCATGTTCATAATGTTATTCATTTTAAGATCATTTACTGGTTCAAAACTAGCAGTCAACATACAGGTCAGCAAGCAAGATACAGGTTTTGGGTAGTTTTCATAAAATAAATTAATTTAAACATGATGGGTATTAATTCTACTGGTTGATAAATTTCTCAATCAGCATGGAGGGTATGTAAACATGGTAAATAAGATTAAGAACACATACAT
The DNA here is from genome assembly GCA_017893485.1 of Hemerocallis citrina. NCBI lineage: Eukaryota > Viridiplantae > Streptophyta > Magnoliopsida > Asparagales > Asphodelaceae > Hemerocallis > Hemerocallis citrina. The sequence continues at coordinate 223,500,443 of CM030362.1, read as the reverse complement.
GCATTAATTTAACATCCATCAACCATCAATCGATCAAACAACATACAACCTAGCAATTATTTCTACAATAATTTATTTGTGTGACAATTATATGAACAACCCTATTATCAATTCTATATGCACACATGGAAGATTCAATCTGTGAAGTCAAAAGTGGCACGATGGCGTCAACAATGGAGGCCAAGGGGTCTGACGTCGCTAAAGGGGGCGTGGGCGTCAACTGGCGTCGCAGGTGTGCTCGATGGTGGGTGAGCGGACGGCGATGGGGCAGATTGGGTTTGAAGTGGAACAGAGAAGGTGAGAGCGGGAGGTTGAAGAAGGGGGTTACAGCATTGTTCTCCTCCTCATTCGTCATGGATAAAGAGGATGTGTTTTCTTTCTTCTTCTTTCTGATCTGAAGTAAAGTTCTCTCAATTTTGGGGTCAAAAAATGTAGGCTCCAATGGTTTAGATCGGGCATACACTCATAAGTCCTAACAAAAATAAATAAAGAAAAATAAGTCAAAAGAAAATAAAGAGGTAAAATAATAAAAGAAATAACAAAAATCCAAACTAGTAACAATTTAGCAATTTTTAATATCAATAAAAGAATAATTAATCCCCGGCAGCGGCGCTAAAAACTTGATGTGATTATTTGCAAGTGTACAAAATCGCAACAAGTAGTATAGTTAAGTGTAAAGAGTGTAGAACCCACAAGGACTAATTATTTTATCGAGTACCGAAATTACTAGATTAACTACTATTTCGAAGATCGAAAAGATGATAAAAAATAGCAACTAAATTAAATTAAACTAAGGAAAGAAATAAACTAATTAAAAGGAACAGAATCTGAAATTTGGTTGTTTGTTAATAGCAAAACAAAATGTAGGGCCTTCGATTTCACCTAGTTAATCCCCCACCATTCATAATTCCATGTGAATAAAAAATATTATTTTTCCAAGTTGTAAACCAAAAATTTCAAATTATTCAATATTCTCCCTCAAACAATATCAAAAATATTCTCAACTAATTATTTGTCATAGTTTATGCACAAATTACTAATTGAAAATTTATTAAGATCAATGGATTTCTTAACGGTCACATTAACAACAGTTCGTTCTTGTAACAGTGTTTAATTTTATTAATTCGAATCACAAATTACCAGTTCGGTCTCTCCATAATTTAATAAATCATACAAAAGTTGGCCAAACAATTGTAAGCATTAAGAACAAAAATCAAACACACAACCATGGAAAAATAGAAAAAATAATATACAATTAAAATTGTGTTATCAAAACTAGGCTACATCAAAGCACTAGAAAAATAAAATTAGTTCATAATAAATTTGCAACTAACAAATACGTTCTTTGATTGCATAATAAAAATTAAAAGAGAAGAAAAAAAACTTTGTTTGTTGCAGAAAATCCAAGCATTGAAATCTGTGCACTTCAATTTCTCTCCCTTCTTTTCCTCGTTTTTCGTGCTTCCACCTCTTCACACCACAGAGCCGCAATTTTTTTTTCTCTTTTCTTGGCCACTGGTCCCGCCGCCAACCTACCTCTCTTCATTCACCCCCCCTCCCCAAATTAGGGTAGGGTTTGCGTAGGTGTAGATTAATTTTAATTAGGGTTAGTTTAATTATTATTAGATAGTTAATTAATTAATTAAAAAATTTATAGATTAAAATTAATCAATTAAATTTTAAATTAATCAACTAACTAAGCCTAATTTAAATTCACTCAACTCTAAATTTTATTACAAAATTTTATTCCACCCCATAGTTGAATGAAATATTTTTTTATTGATTCTTCCATGGGCCAATTTGTAAACGCGCATTTGAGTGCTCAAATTTTGAAATCTTCAACCTTGTTTTCTTCCATGATTTCACCAAAAATGCCTACCTTTTGTACTTATCCATCTCATTCCTACAAAAACAAACAAATAAATAATATTGAGTAGAAATAAGATAAATTTCAAAGAAATACATGAGAATACGCAATTTTAATGCATAAAAGAGTAATTTTCACTCTTCACCTGCATTAAGCCAATGAGTTGTTGGTGTAACACCCCATAATTTTCAAAGAGTAATATATATATATATATATATATATATATATATATATATATATATATATATAATAAAACACAAAGAAAGCTATCAGGTGGCTCACATTCAATCTCTCCCAAAATCAATGGACCAGATCTACTCTCACAAAACATATTTTCCCGCCCAAATTTCAAACCCAAAAATTTCAAACCCCAAAACCAATTTCTACTCTCTTAACTCAGAACCCCTCTCTCTTACCGCTTCTCGATCTCTCTCTCTCTGTCTTCTCCCGTTCTTTCTCTCCCAGAACCCCCTGCCCCCTCTCTCTCTTTCTCATCCCGAATCCCTTTCTCTCATCCTGAAATCCTGAATCCCCCCTTCTCTCTCTCAGAACCGCCTCCCCCTTCTTTCTCTGTCATCGTACTCAACCCCCTCCTCTTTCTCATCGTTCCCAACCCCCCCTCTCTCTCTCATCGTTCTCGCCCTCCCCCCCTCCCCCCCCCTCTCTCTCTCATCGACCACCAAAACTTCCCAAACCCCCACCGAAACTCCAGTCTCCCTGAGATCGACCACCGAAGCTTCAGGCTGTCTAGCTTCCACCCATCTCAGGTATATATACTATATTGCCTACGTTTTGTTGGGTTTGTGTTAGATTGTTGTGAAATCGAGGAGTTTTGGTTGTATTTGGGAGTTGTGTTTTGGCCCAATTTGCAATATCGGGTTTTAGATGTCCGTGCGATGAAATTGTTTTCTCTACAGGAGGCAGAGAGGAGAATGGATTTGGCCCGTGTTGCGGATATTAAATATGGGGCTCTTCATGAAATTGAGGCTGCTATTGCCAAGCTTGAAGGCGAGACGGGTGAGAACCTAATGCTAACCGGAACTGTAGGTCCTGATCAAATTGCAGAGGTAAGGTTGAATTGCACATCTTTGTTATAATAGGTAGAAAGTTGCGATATGGAATCCAAAGAAGTGGAAAACTAAAATTAGAGAAGTAGTGCCCTTCTGAATAGGCAAAATATTTCATGCCCTACCGGAGACGATCAGCAAAATATTTAATACCCAACTGGAGATGTTGATGTTAAATTGTACTTTGGTACTTTATTTTTGGTTCTCTGAAAGGAACGTTGGATGAACACATCTGTTCTTTATTCATTCCCAATGTTTCATCTGAATTCATTCATTATATGATGTTCAAGAAAACGAAACATTGTTATCTTGATCTAAATTTAATGTGATATTGCACCATCATGTTCAACAGACATGTATATATCAGCCACTAATTATATATTCTTATTTTGCTGAGAAGTTATGTTTTGTGTGTTTTGCTTACCAAGATGATGTTCTTCTCTCTTTAATTAGGTTGTGAGAAAAGGACGGATGATGTTTTGCATAAATTGGTTGAAGTATTGGTCGAAGTGTTTTTTTATACTTATTTTTGTTATTTTTACCTATTTTTGTTATTTTGGCAATCATCACTATTCCTCTTAATATGAAGCAAACAAATTTGACCACCATGTCGATATTGTTTTACTTATTTTTGTTGTTGAATAAAATTTATTTTTTATTGCTTTTGTTCTTGCAGAGACCACATGATAATTTGATCCTACTCATTATGCAAACCTACTTATTGCCTTTACTATTATTACTACAAACATCTCCTTCACTACTGCTGAAAGTTTTGGGATCCAAGTTGAATCATCGAATTTGGTAAATCTTGCTACAAACTCACCTTATTTGTTTTTTTTTTTTTTTTGCATTATTTATATTGTTGATTGTTGTGAATAATTTGTTGTAGGAAAATGGTGGTTAAAATATATATAGATAGATAGATAGGAAGAGATGGAAGTTGCCGGTCCAGGGCAACTAAACTTGGATGAAGCCCCATCATGGGGTTCTCGGGGAGTCGACTGCTTTGAAATATGGAGCAGATCGGAGAAGGCACTTATGGGTATTTTTCGGAATTACTCATTTTTTCCCTGGAATTATTATGACATTAGAGATTGAATATTTCGTTGATGATTTGTGTGATGCTTCCGAGTTTGATGTAATATTATTGCTCTGCTATTTTAGAATGTTTGATGTATTATTATTGATTTACTTATTTTTGTTGTTGAATAAAATTTATTTTTTTTGCTTTTGTTGTTGCAGTGACCACATGAAAAATTGATCATAATCATTATGCAAGCCTACTTATTGCCTTTACTGTTATTACTACAAACAGCTCCTTCACTACTGTTGAAAGTTTTGGGATCCAAGTTGAATCATCGAAATTGGTAAATCTCGCTACAACCTCACCTTATTTGTTTTTAAATTTTTTTTTTTTGCATTATTTATATTGTTGATTGATGTGAATAATTTGTTGCCGGAAAAGAGATGGAATTTGCCGGTCCAGGGCGACTGAACTTGGATGAGTCCCCATCATGGGGTTCTCGGGGAGTCGACTGAAGAGATGGCATTTGCCGGTCCAGGGCGACTGAACTTGGATGAGTCCCCATCATGGGGTTCTCGGGGAGTCGACTGCTTTGAGAAATTGGAGTAGATCGGAGAAGGCACTTATGGGTATTTTTCGTAATTACTCATTTTTCCCCCTGTAATTATTATGACATTAAAGATTGAATATTTCGTTGATGATTTGTGTGATGCTTCCGAGTTTGATGTATTACTAGCAGGTAATTTAAGGTGTTGTTATATAGTTGTTAGGTCTTCGTGTTTATGGACATAGATTATAGGACTTCAGTTCTTTAGTATGTCCATACAGTGTTGCCATATGTTGATCGTCCGCATTGAGTATTCTTGAGCTATATTACTGAAATTGGCAACTAATGAAAGACAAATGATACTATTTGGAAACCATCTATTATTGGCTAGGAGTTATTGTTCATTCTGATACTTCTGAACATGGAGGTCACTATAGATTTTATGTAATGTTTGGCTTGATATAGATCTATGAAGCCAAACATGCATTGTTTATATATACTGATTTCATTAAACACTCATTAAACACGTTGATGCCTAATTTCTTTGAAGTAAATTTAACATTAGCAAGATTTTTTTCCCTTTCTTATGGACAACTTGAGTTCTCTTTGATAGTTGCCATTATCTTAGAGATCTTTTTTCCCATCATCTTGCACAAGTAGAGGCTTAAATTTAGGATGCTTTAGGATGCTTAAATTTAGGATGCACAATAGTTAGTTTTCTGTGAGTTATATCCTTTAGGATGCTTAAATTCAATTTGTTCATGACTGGCCTCTCCTTTATTAAGCATGCATGCCTATTTGCAAATATCTGTTACATAGATAAATTAGAATTTTTTTTACTTAGCCAAAACTTGCTTAGATAATTGAATTGCAATTTTTTGGGAGATGATAAGAATCCAAAAGATCGTCTGAATAATAGGTTTGATAAATTTCAGAAGTCAGAATGTGAATCAAGAGGAAGCCCAGGGTGCATCTCTGTGTTGGTGTGTTTGTGTGTCATCTCTGTGTTGGTGTGTTTGTATTCGTGCTTTATTGATATAATTTGAATGCCCTTTCTCCTTTCAATTGTGAAAGTATGGAAAGCCCTTTTCGTCCTACATCTTTAGGTTGCTACTTTTCCCTGTTTTCCTTTTTGTGTGTTTCTTCCTGTTGTAGGATACTTTGGCCCGCTTAGCTATGTCCTGTGAGAGAAAGAATTGAATCCGTTTTCCCTATTTGATAATTAACTTTGGCATTCCAGTAAATAGGCTTGGCCAGAATGAGAAGGAAAGGCTAATTGGTTTTGCTGAAAGGCTACACAAGAGAGTTGTTGGCCAAGATCAGGCAGTTGATGCAGTGGCAGAAGCAGTGCTAAGGTCAAGGGCTAGGCTAGGCCGACCTCAACAGGCAACTGGATCGTTTCTCTTTCTCGGTCCTACTGGTGTTGGCAAGACTGAGCTTGCAAAGGCCCTTGCCGAGCAATTGTTCGATGATGAAAACCTTTTTGTTCGGATAGACATGTCTAAGTACATGGAGCAACATTCTGTTTCGCAGTTAATTGGTGCTCCTCCGGGGTAAGGCATCTTTATCCTGTCTGATTATTTATTTATTTTTTTAAAGGATTTTTTCGTTTGAAATATATCTAACATTTTTTATGTGATCACTTACTTCAGTGCTCTATGTTAAATTAGTATTTTACATGCTTAAGTTAGTAATGCTGGTGCGCTACATAGTTTTGTATGGTTAATGTAGCAATCCCGTTTGCCTTTTATTAAACTAGGTTACAATTATCGTGAAGTATTGTGGGTATTGTGGGCGTTGAAAGTTATAGTTAATGTGTTTTGGGGTTTGATTTTTTGGTTTTGGGGTTTGAAATTTTGGGCGGGAAAATATGTTAACTGCATCTGAGCCTGATTATATGTTAACTTGAACCTCATCTGAGCCTCAATTTTTTGATCTAAATTTGTAATTCATTTTGCTTTATAATCCTTATTTTTTTCATAGGCATTTTTTGTGCTATTCCAACTTACGGTTCGTTCATTTTAGACAAATCTACAACAATGTGTATGTGAATCTACTCACTTTCTTTATTAGCATGTAAGCGTTAAAAACATCCAGTCTAACCAAGTAGCTCCAATTTAATCAGATAATGGAGAAGTTGGAAGGAAAGATGCAGGCCTGGGAAGAGAGTGCAGACATGAGCAGAGAGGAAATAGAAAGAAACGAGAAGGTGGTGGAGGAATTTGAGGAGCAGATTGATAAAGACCGAAATGAAGGACTCTTCTTCAAGAACCTGGGTGATAAATCGCCTGTAGGCAACAAAAGAACACCAGAAGCTAAGTTGGAGGCAGAGAAGGTTAAAGACATTGCAAAGGAGAGCGCAGGATCGAAATTAAGGAAAAACATTTACCTTGGATTAATGTTGTTGCTGGCTTACACTATAGCCAGTGGCATTTTTGCCAGTAATGACGATGTTGAGTGGGGCATTGTGGAGGTGATTTATGTCGTTTACATTTATTTGTACAAATTATGAATCTGGTTCTGAATTATTTTTTGATATTAATTCTTTTCCAGTATTTGATCTTATGCCATACCTATGGAATATGCATCCTTTTTTTTTTCATTTCTTTCTGTCATGTCTTCAAAATTCAGTAACACACAGGGAAAGAAAAAAAATGGTCAAAGTGTGAGATGAAAAGTTTTCGTATTTTGGAATATTTCAGTTGCTCATATATGAAATTGTGTAGTTGATATACTGAGGCTCACCCGACATGTAAAAATGTCATTTTCTATGTACATTAATTTCACTCTGCTCACATTTCAGTGTGAACACTGAGGCTAAAGATAAAGAGGTATAAAGAGGAATGACTTTTGATCTTAGCATGTATAATGCATAAATTTATATGCAGTTCACCCAACCAAATATCTCCAAATAAATTTATATGCAGTTCCGAATACGTGCCGTAGGCACGTGCCACGGGCAAACCTAGTATATATATATATAATATGTTGGCTTTTTGATAAAGAAATTATATGTGATGGCATTGTTTTAATAAAGTTGATGTGGAATAGTGATGGGAGGGGGGCCACATTTGAAGAGAAAAGCAGCATTGGTTCTGCTTTGTCTTCGATCAAAGTCACCATGGTGATGTGGCCAGCACACTGGGGCCCACCTTTCGGTTGCTATTACTCCTACTCACGTGGCAGAGAAAGCAGGTGAAGTATTGAAATTAAAAAGTCCCATATCGGTAATATAGTATAATAATATAATATTAAAATATAATTGACTATGATCAAGAGTCACCAATTCGGTTAACCACGTTTTGAGAGGCAACATGTGGTGGGCAGTTGTACTACATAATATCTAATTTGTCTTCTAAATTGTATAAATTGTCTGAGCTAGGGGTAGGGGCATTACAAATGGTATCAGAGCCGACTTTCGACACCAAGTATGGGTAAGAGTGGGTGAGATGTATGCCTGAGATGGACCTAGCAGATGTACGGGTATGCCTGAGAGGGAGCGAGGTGGCGATCTGAAACAATGGACCACCCGCAGAATCAGGGTACGGTGCAGCTAGCAGAATCAGGGTACTCCACTCCACATCGGCTAGAAAGGAAATCCTGCACTAGGTTGTGCATGCCCGTGCTCAGCGAGGATGCTGATTTCTGAAGGGGGGTGTGTGTAACACCCCGTAATTTTCAAAGAGTAAAATATATATATAGATATAATATATGTTGGCTGTTTGGTAAAGAAATTATATGAGATGGCATTGTTGTAATAAAGTTGATGTGGAATAGTGATGGGAGGGGGGCCCACGTTTGAAGAGAAAAGCAGCATTAGAGCTGCTCTGACTTCGGTCAAAGTCGCCATGGTGACGTGGCCAGCACACTAGGGCCCACCTTTCGGTTGCTATTACTCCTACTCACGTGGGAGAGAAAGCAGGTGAAGTATTGAGATTAAAAAGTCCCATATTGGTAATATAGTATAATAATATAATATTAAAATATAATTGCCTATGATCAAGAGTCACCAATTCGGTTAACCACCTTTTGAGAGGCAGCCTGTGGTGGGCAATTGTACTACATAGTATCTAATTTGTCTTCTAAATTGTATAAATTGTCTGAGCTAGGGGCAGGGGCGTTACAAATGGTATCAGAGCTGCCTTTCGACACCGAGTGTGGGTAAGAGTGGGAGAGATGTATACCTGAGATGGAGCTAGCAGATGTACGGGTATGCCTAAGAGGGATCGAGGTGGCGGCGTGAAATAGTGGACCACCTGCAGAATCGGTGTACAGTGCAGCTAGCAGAATCAGGGTACTCCACTCCACATCGGCTAGAAAGGAGATCCTGCACTAGATTGTGCATGCCCATGCTAAGCGAGGACGCTGATTTCTGAAGGGGTGTGTGTGTAACACCCCGTAATTTTTAAAGAGTAATATATATATATATATATATATATATATATATATATATATATATATATATATATATATATATGTTGGCTGTTTGGTAAAGAAATTAAATGTGATGGCATTGTTGTAATAAAGTTAATGTGGGATAGTGATGGGAGAGGGGCCCACGTTTGACGAGAAAAGCAGCATTGGAGCTGTTTGACTTTGATCAAAGTCACCATGGTGACGTGGCCAGCACACTGGGGCCCACCTTTCGGTTGCTATGACTCTTACTCACGTGGGAGAGAAAGCAGGTGAAGTATTGAGATTAAAAAGTCCCATATCGGTAATATAGTATAACAATATAATATTAAAATATAATTGCCTATGATCAAGAGTCAGCAATTCGATTAACCACCTTTTGAAAGGCAGCCTATGGTGGACAGTTGTACTATATAGTATCTAATTTGTCTTCTAAATTGTATAAATTGTCTGAGCTAGTGGCAGGGGCGTTACAGTTGGAGTGACTCGAGCATTGAGCGGAGAACTGAACTCATTGTATGGAGTTAATGGGTTGTTGTAGGAGCTCGAGTGGCGAGCTGAGCACCAAACTCATTTCATGGAGCCAATGGATTGTTGGACGAGCTCGAGTGGAGAGCTAAGCACTGAACTCACTGTATGCAACCAATGGGTTGTTGGAGGAGCTCGTGCAGAGAGCTGAGCACCAAAATCATTGTATGAAGTCAATGAGTTGTTAGAGGAGCTTGGGCGGCGAACGGACCTAACCCATTGTATGGAGCCAATGAGTTCTTGGAGTTGCTCGAGCGATGTGCGGAGTAATGAACCCATTTGTTTGCAGTCAATGTATAATGCTTGTTATTTTTACAAAATCTTAAAATATATGTTTTTACACATTTTATATCATTTTGAGGATTTATTTACATATATTTGAGTTTATTATATTTTTATTTGATAGAAAAGTGAATTGGACCGAAATGGAGAAAAAATCGAAAAGATAGGAGGTTTGAAGTTAGATTTCTCGGAGCTAGAAAATCCGTTTTGACCCGAATTTTTTCTAGGGCGTTTATATGATATTGGAGGGAAATAAAATGCTAATTAGAAGAATTATTAGATTATAACATGAAGTTGGATATTGGTAATACCTATGTATTGTTAATATCTTGACACATCTCGAAATAATTTATATATATATATATATATATATATATATATATATATATATATATATATATATATATATATATATATTTCTATTAATTATAACTATTGATATTTATTCCAAATATGCATAGAATTGTATTCTAATTTTATTTTATGTTCATGATGTATTTTAGTGATTTTTGAAAGAAATATGCTAGAAACTTGAACTAGGAGGGTATATAATTAAACATAGGGTCAAATAGGGACCTATACCCTCCCTCTTCTCCCTCCCCCACCCATTCTGAAAATCGACCAAACACCCCCCCCCCCCCCCCCCCCCCCCCCCGTTCGAAAAAAGGGGTTCCAAAACCCTAGCTTTCTAACCAGTTTTTCAAGAAATTTTGACAGTCTTGGCTAATTTTGAGGTGCTCTACTCAATTCTGGAGTCCGTTTTCGACGATATGGCTTGTATGGTGAGAATTTTTCAAACCCAATTTTTTGTGCTTTTATGATTTTGAGTTTTATTGCTAGAAAATGATACAGTAGAGAAAGTAGATGTTGCTGGTAATTATAGAGGAAGAAAATTTGTTAGGAAATTGGTTGGTTTGTAAATTGTAAATTAATTAGTGTGTTGGCTTTCGAATTAATGGATAATAAATAGAAAAAAAAATAACTATGAGTAATAGAAAATGTTTTAAATTAAGGGGAACAATTTAAAATGAATTCTGATGCAATTTTATGGAGTTAGAAACCCGTCGGAAACTAAAAAATACGTGTATAACATGTATGCACGCCAGGTGTTCGACGAAATGTCTGAACGAAATATGAGTTATAAATTGATGGAATTTGAGATATAACTTACCCTCAATAATATTGTTTATTCATAAAGTAAGAAATTTGGCTGATTGGATTAAAGTAAATAGAAAACTGGCGGCTTTTCAATTAAAATGCCTCCGATTGATAATTACCATTTTGAATTGGGATCTAAATTTGGGATTTAATAATTTGGCATGCTTACACGCATTATTTATAACGTGTGGGTGAAGACGGATTCATGTTTTGGAGTAGATAGCTTGCGTTTTGAATGTTTGGCTAAAATGTTGTATAATTTTTCATATAGGTGTGAAAAAGTGAAATTTGATTGGCTACCGGGCGGACGTGGGACATCGTTTGCTCAATTCGTCAGGTGAGTATGATGATACTTGGTAGATACCAAGTTGTGACAAAATTTTATACGTATTCGATATGGTTTGTGTGATTAACCGAAAATACGAAATTTTTATAAGTGGAAATTGTGTTATATGGTAAATTTACTTGTTTTTGAATATTTGATGTTATGGGTGATATATATATTGTGTGTATATATATATATATATATATGATAATATGAAGTAAGTGGGGTTAATAAACATATAATATTCGGTAGTTAAATAAAAATGACATATATATATATGGTGTTATGATGTATTGACCATTATGGTGTATGTTTGTGATATGTATGAGTAATAATGTGTTGTGGTAAGAGAATTGATGAAATTAATGAGTGTGTATGTGTAAATATAGTGATGTTCAAAGTGAAACTAATGGGCGGTAATACGATATAATCATCTACTTAATTTGGCATATTCCTAAGATGTTATAATGTGATTAAATAAATACTTTGGTGCATTTATGATGTATAATAATATGAAGTAGTAATCTTATAAATTAAGTAACGAGGTGTATGTGAATATGTGATATTATGAGATAATAAATCGCATGGTTAAAGTCAAAGATGTGACAAGTTATTGAAATGAAAGATGAGATGCTATGTGGTGATAATATGAGATGAAAAGATGAAGTGAAAATGATAATAACGATTAATGTTTGTTGACCAGTACCTACAGAAATCCTGGGGATTTGGGCTAGACCTCCTAACACCCAAGGACCGGCTTGGGGTGCGGTGTTTATTACCCAAACAATGTTTGGGGTGTGGTATTTTTTATCACCCAAGCTATCGGCTTGAGGCCCGGTTATTACCCAGCTCAGCTGGAGTGTGTCGATATTCACTCGATGACAGATGTCGCGAGGAAGTACCCTAGTGAAACTAGGGGTGTGGTGTTTTCTTTTTCCCTCGTTGGCTTTGCCACGAGGAAGTAGACAGCTTCGCTGAGGTGTGGTGTTTTGTTTTCCCTCATTGGTTTTGCCACGAGAAAGTACCCAAACTATGTTTGGGGTGCAGTGTTTCCCTCGCTGGCTTTGCTAGGAGGAAGTACCCAAGTTCTACTTGGGGTGAGGTGTTTCCCTCACTGGCATAGGCTGGGAGGAAAGACGTAGCATCGGACACATAAGACCCCACGGGGGGGGGGGGGGACAGAGGTCTGCATATTTACTGGGCTCTCGATTTTCAGTATATTGGGATACTGTGACTCACTAATCGACAAATTAATAAAAAGTAAATAAAGTGAAATGTGAATGAGAAAGTAAAGAAAGTGAAATGTGAATAAGAAAGTAAAGAAAGGGAAATGTGAATGAGAAAGAAAAGAAAGTAATTGATGTGAAGAGGAAATGAGAAAGTAAAGCAAGTGCGTGAATCGGAATGAATATAAAAAGTAAAAGAAAATGTATATATGAATGAAGATGAACATTAAAAAAAATGAGTCATGAGTATATAAAAAAAGATGAATGGTAAATGTAATTATAAATATAAACTAAAGACATTGTGCTATGAGAAGATCTATAAAAAAGAGAAGAAATTATATTAAGTGATTAAATATGAAAAGTGACGATGTGGTGTTATGTTAATGAGTATGAAAAAGGTGAAGGAATTATGTATGTGAATTAATATGAATAAGTTGAAGAAATTGCGGTATGGAATTAAATATGAGAAGTAAAGAAAATGTGTATGTATTATACGAATGAAAAGAAAAGTAATATGTGATATTAGTGTGATGCATAAAGCAATGTGTGTTATGTGATGAATATGGGATTGATTTCAAAACTCACGATGTCAAATGAGCGGATGTAAGTAGAATACCTTGGAATTGTGTCGAGGAACTACTCGCCCGCTATTTCCATGGAAATGGTGGGAACTACCCGCCTTGGCACAACTCCTAGGGTGAATTGATGGGTTGTTAATATGGTAGATGTATTGTGAAATAGTAAATAAAAATTTATGTAAATTGTAAGATAAAAAGGAAAATAAAGTAAAGTAACATCCGAGCTATCATCTTGTGATATGATGTTATATTACCCAAGATCTACTTTGGGTGCGAGTATTACGCAATTTATCTGGGGAGCGGTGTAATATTACCCAAACTATGTTTGGGGTTTCAACTATTACTTGATAACAATGAAAGATAAAGTAAATTGTGAGATGTAAATGAAAATGAATGTAATATATATTATCGATAAGAATGAGAAGTAATCTAAGTTGTATGATGGAATGAGAATGAATCATAAAGTAAAGTATATGATAAAATAAGAATGAGCATTAAAATAAGTTGAATGATGAAATTAGAATGAAAAGAAGGTAAACTGTAATATATAATGAGGATGAAGATTAATGTGTTCTGAGATATTATAAGCCATGGATAAATGCGATAATATGAGATCGGATGGACTTGATATTATAAGATTGAATGGATGTGATATTATGAGAATGTATGTATTTGATGTAAATGGGATATCATGAGATTAAATGCATGTGATGTTATGCAATGAAAATGAATCTAAATATAACATGAAACTGAATGAGTGAAATATTATAAGATGGTATGACTGTAATGTTAGAAATGATAATTAATGTGAATATAAAATAACTTAGAATTGTGTCGAGGAACTACTCACCCGCTATTTCCATGAAAATGACAGGAACTACATGCTAAGACACAACTTCAAGGTAGGAAGAGTGGACATGGATTTGTAGACTGGTTGAAGATTCAAAAGATTAATTTTGTACAAATTCACATTTATGTTGTTTTTATGATCAAATTTCAGGTTAACTTAATTATCTTGAATTTCGTAAGTTCTTTCAATTTTCTTTATATTCAATATATTTGTTAAACTAGTAAATTATACTCACACCATACATGGCTAACCCCTGTTGTTTTTTTGGGTTAGTGGAGTCCCTCCCTGAGGGTGGACGACCTAAACTCTTCTGCAGGTTTGATAGCAGCGAGGTGAGATAGTGTTGTGGTTTGGTAGTTATACTTTTGCTTGTAGTAAATGGATTATATATATATATATATATATATATATATATATATATATATATATATATGTAGAAATGGGGGTAGGATAATGTATTTTGTTGTATTATGGAAGATTATGAGTATGACTGTAAGGTATAATGATATATTTAGTGCTGTGATGAAGTATGAAAGCCCGTACTCACCTCGTTGTGGAGTATTGGGTTCTGTGGTTGGTTTTTGAAAGGTTTTTCTGAAGTTTTTCTAAAAATCATATATGTTTTCAAAACAATTTTTGGTTTTTAATTTGTATGAAAAATTATGCCCCCAAAGCCGTATATATTATTTACTGTGTGATGTTGAATGACTTGACCTGTGGAGGATTGATATATATTATAGGTACATTGATTTTTGTTATTGTTTGCAGATTTCCGTAAGGAAAATTTGTAAAAGGGCAAATGTTTCAGGGGAAACTCTGCCGAACTTTTTATTAAAATCTCTATTAATATTTTAAAATAGAAATGAAGATTTGAGTAAGTAGGTGAAGATAACCAAAAAAAGGTTGAAAATTTGGGTTGTGATACAATGAGTTATTGGAGAAGCTCAAGTGATGAGTGGAAAACCGAACCCATTGTATGGAGTCATTGCGTTGTTAAAGGAGCTCATGCTACGAGCAGTGCACCATACTCATTGTATGGAGCCGATGGGTTGTTGGAAGAGCTTGAGGTATGAGCGGAGCACCAAACTCATTGTATTTATCCAATGGTTTGTTGAAGGGGATCGAGCAGCGAGTTGATCACCGATCTCATTGTATGGAACCAATTGGTTGTTGGATGAGCTTGAGCGATGAGCTAAGCACCAAGCTCATTATATGGAGTCAATAAGTTGTTGGAGGAACTCGAGCACTAGACAGAGCATTGAACTCATTATATGAGTTGTCGATGAGTTGCTGGTGTAGCTCGGGAGAGGAGCCGAGCATTGAACCCATTACTTGGAGTTGATGAGTTATTGATGTGTCCCAGAAGAGAAACATGGCTCCTAACTCATTTCATTGAGTTGATAAGTTGTTGGTGTGGCCTAGAAGAGAAGCTAAGCATCTAACTCATTGCTTTGAATTGGTGAGTTGTTGGTGTCGCTCGGAAGAGGAGCTGTGAACCACACTCGTTGGTTGCATATGGAGAGTTGTACAATAATTTAAGATGAAAATGTTGAATTTATTGAAATATCAGTCTAAGTGGCTGCCTTGATGGTGACTAGGCTTTATTACATACTTTGGTATTTGCAGATGTCGACCTTATTGGAAATTGAAAAACCTACTGTGGTGGAGGGCTTTGGATACCATGTAACAGGTTATTTTCAGACTTGGTTGGGGAGAGCTTGGTTCTTCTGGATGCACTTGGTCTGATCTTCTTTAGAGAAGGGGATATCTCCTAGGTCAATCATGGGCTCGGAGTTGGTCTGACTCCTTTCTTGGGGAGCTCTAATGTTTCAAGTGGGAGGACCGAGCCCCCCATTGTAGTTGTGTAGCACATCCGAGCCACGTCTTGGCTACCAATCACTTATCCCACCTCGGAGTTTGGGAACTTTATCTTCATGTGGAAGGCTGAAGGCACGACGTGAAGTGCTGTAAGGCCGAGGCGGCCGAGAATGGCATTGTAGGCAACCTTAATGTTGAAAACCATAAAGTCTATGGCCTCTTATTCAGGTAGCCGGGGATTTCCCTGTTGTCACATCAAGTGTGACTATCCCTTATATCTGAACGGTGACCCCAAATAACCCATGAAGAGTATACCGGCAGGTTTGAGACGGTCCCTGGAGAGCTTGAGGACCTCGAAGGCTTACAAGAAAAGGATGTTGACAGAGCTGCCATTGTCTACTAGGATGCGACGTATCTCATGATTCGCCATATAGAGGCTAAGTACAAGCGCATCGCAATAGGGCATCAGAATGCCTTTTAGATCCTTGTCCGAGAATGTCACTGTGACCCTCATGCTCTTGGTCGGGGGGAAGTTATTTACTAAATGCACTTATCGGACGAATGTCATCCTAGAAGAGTTTGATTCCCCCCTGGGTCCTCTGTGGATGTAGTACTGCCCTCTGCTCCGAGTCTTGGGACACAGAGTTCCTTTCGTCGCACTTGTTAGCCCCCCGAGTTGATGGAGGGGGCTCGACCCTATCTTTTTGATCGAACCTGGAAAGGAGACCTTGTTAGATTAGAGCCTCAATCTCCTCCATAAGGGCTCAGAAATTGTCAGTTTTGTGACCATGGTCCCTATGATATCAACACCATAGCTCTCTATGCCTCCTGTTGCTGGGTGTGTTAATCTTAGGAGGGAGACAAAGTGTCACACCCCGCTTTCCAAAAGAGAATACGGAATACGGATAAGCAACAAAAGCCCAGCGAATGATTTTCATCATCCATAAGCTGTTCAAGAATCTTTACAGCATTTCACAAGAATAATCAGAGTCGGAAGCAAAAGAATCAACCAAGCATGCATATATGAGTCAAATCAACAAGAATACTTGAAACCAAAATATTATAATCTCAAATAATCTAGATCTAAATAAGTCAAATATCCTGGGTCACATTGCCTAAATACAAATAAATCCAAATATCAAAATACAATTGTTCAAGCAAGCAACAAGAAAAAATAATAGCAAAATCCAGCACTAATATCTCATATCACCAACACCATCTGGTACCCGTTCTCCAAAATCTGCAATTTAACAATTGAAAGAATTGGAAAAAGAAAACAAACTCCCATCAATGCAAGTTATGGGCCGCCTGTAGTGCAGGACACAAGTACATCGAAAAACTAACTAATAACATGGAATATGCAAGATTACAAAATAGATTACAAACATGGCAAGATGAAAAAGTACAAGTGGCATGTATCAAATGTCAAGTGAAACAAGTATCATGTAAACAAGTAACAAGTATCACGAATCAAGTATCACGAAATCAAGTAAAAAGTAACAAGTGTCAAGTTGTCAAGTACAAGTAGCAAGTGTCAAGTGATCATGTTCAAGTAATCAAGTATCAAGTGTCAAGTGATCATGTTCAAGTCTTGTATTCATTACTATCTAGGTAGCAACTTCATGCATCCATCTTTTTAGTACATGGTTGCTACAGTCAACACAGTTTCGTTTTAGATTTCATAGTGGACCATATAGGGCAGTGTACTCAGGGAAAAGCCTCAAGAAATCAAGAATCAAGTATCAAGCCTCAAGTATCAAGTAAACAAGCATCAAGAGTGAAGTATCAAGCCTCAAATATCAAGTATCAAGTATCAATCCAAATGATACTATTAGATCTTTCCCTTCAACCATAGCTTGGTTATTTTATTATTAATATCAAACAAGCATGTATGTGTCACAAACAGACCAAGTATATTATAGCATGACCAATTAAAAAGTTCAAGTTGCAAGATAAACATGTATGGGTGAAAAGTAACACACAAAAGGATAAAATAACTAAATTTCTAGTTCAGGACAGCAAGACAAAACTACAGTAAAACTGAGATTCCCATTGTTATAAAAATGTAAATCTGAATCCGTCGAAAGGTCTAGAAAATAGACTCCCGACCGAATCCAGTAAATATATACAAGTCACATAGTATTTCACAAAAATATAACTCAAAACTGATTCGAATCCAAAAAACACGTTGAGCCAGAAATCAGAAGATTGTATTCAAGAACAGGAAAACAACATGAAAACTCATTAATTAAATCCATGAAAAATCTGGAGTATTCCCCTATATGTGTAGCATCAGAATATAAAGTTTCATAATTTTTCAATAAAAGTAGTCAAGTAAAATCAGAAAAACAGCAAGATGTGGTTATTTTGTAAATTTGAAATCATAAACACTGCAGTACGAAAACAGCAATAACTCACAAACCATAAATCGAAATCCAAATCTGCCAAAAGGGTAATAAAAAAGATACAGTAGGCTAACTATCATATTCAGAAATATTTTAGAGACAGCAAGTAGAATTAGGTCGAAAATCAGGTTATTTACTGAACAGTAGTAAAATTCTACATGTAAAATCCTTATTTGCAAGCATGAAAAGGTTTGTAAGACTCCTCAAATAAATCCACCAAAATTTTGGGTAAACCCCAATCAATTCAAGAAATACTGAGCAAAATTTCAGATCAAAATAATAATTTTAACACCAAAATAAAAGTAGATTACTCTTCAGAATTCATGAAAACAAAATCTGGAAATCTTTAGACACCACTGTAGTAAAATAGACATAACTCCCAAACCATAAATCGAAACTGAGATCTGTCAAAAGGGTTGGAAAATAGACAGAATTCTCTACAAATCATGTTCACAAAATATTCTCAAATACTGACCTTAATAGGGTCTAACAAACTCATCTCTCAAACCCGGCAAAACTAAAAATATCTCATGTGCACCAAAATCCACTAGTTCACATAGAACTCATCCAAAACACAACCAAACTCGAAATAGAGTATACTAGATGTTTAAGCAACATGATATAGGGTATTTCACAAGTCCACAACAAGTCTATCACGAATAACATGAATGAGCACATGATAACATATGAATAACACGGATATATGCAACAAGATATGGTCAATCCTAGGTTATATTATGTCATGTATGTCGTGAGGCATCTATGGTCAAATCATCACTATAGAGACAATATCAACAAGGGAATTCACACACAAATTGTCTTTAGAACCCAACTACACTACATACGGTATTTAGTACTTGTATTTACAAAGGAATTTAATACAAGTTACTTTCTTAAGAGACGACGACGAAAACTACAAAGCAAGCACAAGAATAACGGGAACGGATAACGGGCACGAACACAACGAACGAACCACGAACGAGATGATCACGGACAAGATGAATAACCGATCGCGAAAAAGATGAATACGATCGAGATTACGAACCCAATCGAACGGCTAAATCAAGAGATCAAGATCAAGATGATCGGATCAAATCGGGCGGCCAGAACAAGAATGATGAAGATCAAGAGATCCAACGACTAGAATTCAATCCATCATGGTCAAGATCAAGATCAACAAGATCGGATGGTCTAGATCAAGGTGATGATGAAGCTGATGATGATCGCGATCGAACAGCCAAGAATCAATCAATCAAGATCAAGAGATCATGATCACAATCAAATGGATGGCCCACAATCGAAGTTGAGATCATGATGATCAGGATGATGATGAAGCGATCCAACGGTCAAGATCCAACATGATCAAAGCCCAAACAACCAGCCAAAAATCTTGGCTGTGGCTCGACGATGCAGGCAGGTGGCACGACAACAGGTGGAGCACTGCGAGAACGACAATGGAGGGCGCTGCCGGCATTGGGAGGACAGGTGGGGGCTGTTGTACCATCTACAGAGGACCACAGTGCGGGGTGCGCACTGCAGCTGGTCCATCGCGAAGTGGGCACTACGATGCTGTCAGTCGTTGGAGGTAGCACGGGGATGTACGGGAGTGGGTGCACAGGCGCTCGGGAGGAGCAACGGCTGTCGTCGGAGGGCACAGCACACCGTTGCTGTGCTGTGGCGCGTCGACACAGTGGAGGAGAGGACGGAGGCTGACGGGGTCGGGGGAAGGCAACGGAAGAAGTAACAGAGCAGGACGGGGAGACACAGGGAGATCGGGAAAGGGGTTGGAGGCGGCTAGGGTGAACACAGGGAAGACGAAACGGCTGGGTGCGAGTATATATAGGATGGTAGATATTTAGGGTTAGGCTGAGTAGGGTCTCGGGTTGTATGGGTTCTTAACGGGTAGGGTTAGGGTAATAGTTAATGGGTTTATGTAGTTAGGGTGTAGGGGTTATAGAGAAATGGGTTTTGGGTGGTTGGGTTTAAAATAAAATAACCAACAAAAATATACAATTAGGATTTTAAAAAATATCAGTAATAATAATAATACTGAGAATGATAACAATAATAAGAAAAATGATAAAAATAGTAACAGTACTAATAATAATAGTAGTAGTAATAATAAAAGTAATAATAACAACCATAAGGATTGTCTTACAATACAAAAATCATAGAAAAATAGTTACAGCTAAAATTATTGGTCAACAGTTGATTTTAATAGAAGATCCAATAATACATTTTAACAAAAATAGTTCGAAAGCGGAAAACTAATTTACAAAAATTTGAAATACCGAAAATACACAGAAAACACATTTTTGGGGAAACAAGGGTTACACAAAGCATTCCATCCTTATCTATCTCCCTGATGATCGTTAATGTAACACCCCTGTCCCTAGCTCAGGAAATTTATACAGTTTAGAAGACAAATTATTTATAGTATAGTACAACTACTCACCACAGGCTGCCTCTCAAAAGGTGGTTAACCGGATTGGTGACTATTGATCATAGGCAATGTTATTTATTATTATTTTATTCTAGATCAATTCCCGATATTGGACAATTTCCCACATCTTTTCTCCACTCTCTCTCTCCTGAGAACGTACAATAGCAACCCACGTGGGGGCCCCACTGCCACATGGCATAAGAAGACAACATAAGCTTTTCCCTGTCTCTTTCTTGGGCGGGCCCCACCATGGCCACGTCACTCACGTGGTGACGCAACGGCCGAAGAGCAGCTGCATCTCATGTTGTTTAATTCACGCCCCCCCCCCCACTATTCATATATGATACCCCCCTAGGAAATGCTATGGGGCACAGCCATTTCCTTTTATAAATTACATGTTATATATTTATTATATTTAACACGGGGTGTTACAAACACCCCCCTTCAGAAACCAGTGTCCTTGCTAAGCACGGAAAATGCACAACCTAGTGCAGGATCTCCTCTCTAGCCGATGTGGAATGACGTGCCCTGATTCTGCTAGTTGTACAGTACCCTGATTCTGCTAGTTGTATAGTTCCCTACATGGGAGACCTGTCCCAACCTCGCTCCCTCTCAGGCATACCTACCAGTACATCTATTAGCTCCATCTCAGGCATAACCACCACTCTGTACCCACACTCGGTGTCGAAAGTCGGCTCTGATACCATTTGTAACACCCCTACCCCTAGCTCAGACAATTTATACAATTTAGAAGACAAATTATTTATAGTATAGTACAACTGCCAACCACAGGCTTCTTCTCAAAAGGTGGTTAACCGGATTGGTGACTCTTGATCATAGGCAATGTTATTTATTATTATTTTATTCTAGATCAATTCCCGATGTGGGACAATTTCCCACAACTTTTCTTCGCCCTCTCTCTCTCCTGAGAATGTACAACAGCTGTAATACCCCGAATTCCAAATAAGACCGAATTCGAAGTTCCACAAGATCTTTACACTTCTCTTCGTACAATTTTACAAGGAATTAAAAACTTTTATTACATCAGAGTTACATTTAAACAACGGAAGCAAAATTACAACAATTACATGAATGAAATAAAACAACACTTGAACAATTCTTTAAGTATCAATTCCTCCTTAGTCTTTTTCATTCACTTTATCCTGCATAGAAACTGTGGGCACGTCAGTTCATTCAACTGACGCAAGGATATAATACATCAATTTTTCTTACTTAGAAAGCACACACTTGTCACAAAACAAAGCTACGGGGACTATCCTATTGATGTCGTGTGTGAATGTGCACTCAATCCTTAATGCAATTATTTATGTTACATGAAACTAATGCGCACTTGTTCGGATTCTATGCATCTCATACAATATAGGTCCGAGGGCAAGCCCTTAATCGTTCTTCATCTTGTAGGGTTCAATCCCTCACCATGACTTAAACTACTACGGTAACTATGATAAGTATCCTAGATGTTCTATGAGTTACGAGCTCATGTCCAGACAGCCTGGAGGGGAATCCCACATCATGACACGACGCATCGTATAGAACCTATGGACAATTCAGCCTCCGTCATTGGACAAGAAACCACCCGTAGTCACCAAACACTCCACAAGCGTCGCCTGCAGTACGAACACCTGGAGATGTATCCACGTCATGACACAATGCATTGTGTAGATAGCCTGTGAATACTCTCACGTCGTAGCTCCGAGGCTCTCATACTCGTGTTTTTCTCTTACTTTCATCACATCTTCACTATGTATCTAATCCTTAGTTATTTGAATCGTGAATAAAATCAGTACCTTAGAGTTAGCACTCCCTCTATACCGGTCTTAACCATCAATTCAACAATACGATCCAAACTTGGTCTTTTCATTTCAATATCTTATCTCAAAAAAATTTATTCAATGCCGGCATAAGGCTTAACTACACTCTAGCTTTTAATCTCATTTCATGTTCATAGAATTGAATGTTCATACTCAAAATCTTTCATAATTCAACATGATCTTCTATTTCACTTTCATATACAATTTCATGCATAAACAATAAATACATTTTTCAACTTGTCACATTCATCATTTATTCTTTTACATAATTTCTCTTATTCGCATAATATCAATACTAAGTTCAAAATCACACTTACAAATTTTCCATTACAGAAATCTCATTTCAACTCTTTATTAAAATCTTTTAAACAAAATATTCATTTTTCTTTATCTAATCCATAATTCAGTATAACAATCTGTATCAAAATCTTTCTCGAAATAGTCTGAAATTCTAATAGGAAATTTCTCATGAAACCTAGACATCATTATAAATTCTCTAGTATTTTTCCTCAATTTTTAATTCACTTTTAAAAGCTCTTAAAAATATTAAAACCCCAAAAATATATTTCTAATCAAATAAAAACCGCAGGGTCAGGTTTCGAACCCCCAACCCGAGACCACACCGCGCTACAGTAAGCGCACTGTGGTGCCACCGAAAACCACAGAGTCCAAGGCGCCAAGGTGATAAGAGAGGGGCCATAATTCATATAGGTCGATTCTCGCGTCATTTGGATTTTTTTTAAAAAAATAAATAAAAGGGCTTTGCCCAGTTTCGAACCCGCAACCAAAGACCAACCGAGCGCTACAGTAAGCGCTCTAATATGCACCCGAAGACTAGTAGGTCCAAGTGACTCACCCGTCATAAAAACGAGTTGGGTTGTTTATGATTCCGTTCTCTGTTTATTACATAATTCAAAAACGAGTTGAGTTGGGTTTTTTTCATAATTCAAAAACTTTTTTAGTTCTTTTTTTCTCTTTTTGTATCAAAAATTTCCAGATTATAAACAATAGAGATTTACAGTAAAACAGTATTTTAATAATCATTATTTGACTTGAAAAACATGAATTCTTAGTTCAATTTTATGTTCTATGTCCATAATTTCAACACTTGACAACGATCACAATTCTTACATAATTTATAACCAAAATTTCCCCAAAAGACTACTCTTTTTTGCTTGTTGTTATTCTACAATATTTTTAGAACATAAATTCCTCTTTCTACATCAGTATTACATTAATTTAGACAATAAAGTTTAAATGCTGCATTTAATCAACTAGTCATCTCATAAGCACAATTTTCTCAATTTAGCATGGCTCAAACATATATTTCATGGCAACATGATAAATTCTAGCATAGTAATCACAATTTTATCAACTAGCAATCAATTTACCAAGCATTCACTTTATCTACAATTTATCTTTATTTAAACAAACATGTGGCCAATCTAGTTAGTTTTTTCTTAGCAATTTTATCAATCCAAACCCAAGCATGATGTCTAAAGTAGAAGCATGAGAAATCACCCACCTTTTGGAGAAAAACAAATATAAAGCTCCTAGAAATCTCCTGGAACACACGAATGGATCCTTCTTCTCCTAGATTGTGTCACAAAAAGTGCCTCCTCCTCCTTGTGCTAGATGGAACCCGAGCTCCTCCCCTTGCTCCTTGATGTATGGCCGGCCTCCTCTTGGAAAGAACACACAAAATCCCTCACTCTTTTACTCACCAAAAACTCTCAATCTTTTCTCACACTAACTCATTTCTTTCTTTCTTTCTTGATCAAATTTTCTAATGTACTACATGAGAAGAATGAGGGGGGTATTTATACTTTTTTGAAAGCAAAATAGATGGCTAGGATTGATCTAAATGGTTAAAGATTAAGGGCTAAGATGTATTAGGTAGTTGTAGCAACCACCCATGAACACATAACCACCCCATCCACTACGCCATTCTCCCATCTCTCTTGCCTCCATCCGGCCAACACCCCCATGCACTAAGGCACGTGCTAGTGCAATGCACGTATCTCCCATAGTACCCCTAGTTACTAGTTGTACATGAATAATTAATTAATTTTCTGCCAAATTAGTCTACATTACATGTTATGACAATTAAAAGATAAATTAACTAGTGGGCTCAAGAATTTGTGGGCCTTAGACCCATGGGCTATTAATAAAAAAAATAATTAATTAGGGTGGGCTAGATTAGACAATTAGGCCTAAGCATTTAAAAGTAAAAGAGAAGGATTTAAAATACTTGTTCATGTTATGGGAAGAAATAATTTTCTAAGGAAAAAATGCACAAGAATTTGTACGTGCAAAATACGTAAAATCAAAAAACTTTTATTTAATTATAAATAAAAATTCAAGATGTTACAGCAGCAACCCACGTGGGGGCCCCACTGCCACATGGCACAAGAAGACAACGAAAGCTTTTCCCTGTCTCTCTCTTGGGTGGGCCCCACCTTGGCCATGTCATTCGCGTGGTGACGCAACGGCCGAAGAGCAGCTGCATCTCATGCTGTTTAATTCACGTGCCCTCCCCCCCTCCCCCCCACTATTCACATATAATTCATATATAATACCCCCATAGGAAATCCTATGGGGCACAACCATTTCCTCTTATAAATTACATATTATATATTTATTATATTTAACACGGGGTGTTATAGTGAACAAGCATTAAGATGAATGAACTTTTTGAAGCGAAATGCCAGGGGAAGGCGATGCTGGCCCGACCCATCCTTCGGGACTTCTTGGGTCCTTCTTCGTTAGTGCTTTTTCGTTTGCTCCCCGAGGGGGACTCCTACTGGTTCTCACGATGAAGGGCGGCTTTAGCTCGGATGTACTTATCACTCCTTTCCTAGAGGTCGGTGATGTCCCAAGGAGGCCTCTTGTCGAGGGATGCATTGAGCTATTTGTAGGTTCCATTATGCCGAAAGGTAGCTGCCGTTACTACTGAATCAAGGTAGGGTATGGATCTGGCATTTGTTTTGAAGCGTCTCACTAAGTCTTTGATCGACTCTGTTTCCTTCTACTTTAACTCGAGTAGAGAGGCACTTGTCTTTTCCGTCTTGCGACTGGTGACAAAGTTGGCTAGGAAAAGCTCCTCAAGTTGATCGAAGGAGAAGATAGACCCTAGGGAAAGTCGTGAGAAGCATTCCTGAGATGATCCTTTCAAGGTTGTTGGGAACATCTCTCATAGAAGCAAGTCAGAGGCTTGGTAGATCATCATGAGATTTTAAAAACTTTCCATATAGTCCGCTAGATTGGAGTCACCGTTATATGAGTCTAAGTGATGAGCTTTGAAATTCCTTGGATTGGGGCTTCCATAATGGACCTGCTGAAGGGAGGTCGACAGGGGCGGTATGCTCTACCACAATGATCCTCCTATTGATTGATTCAGGCCAAGTGGTCCTCCCTCGCTTGGAGGCAATACAAGACTGGGTCTTCCTGTCATTCGGACCGGGTTGACCCGTGTGACTCTTCTCTTTTCATAATTGTAGATCGGCGCTTTCTTGTTTATCGGCCTCTATTCGGGGTGACTTTGAGGCCTTGGAGGATGTCATCCTTGAAGTCTAGGAATTCGGCTCCAGTGATGGGCACCTCTGCTTCTCACGGTGCTTGAAGCTTTTCGACTAACAGGAGTTGGGTTCATATGGTTTCTTTGCCACCGTGGTGAGGGCGATCGTCAGGACTTTTTTCGACGGAGAGAAGAACTTCTCTTGCGTTCATGGTGCCCTAAACGGGGGACCTCATCTCTGGTACGCTTTTCTTCTAAGCATTGATCGTGGCCCTCCCCTTGATGCTAGTTGTTGATGACGACAGGGAGATTAAGTGGATTCAGGGGCACTGCAGGGGGCATTGTAGGAGAGGAATTTGTGTGTATGGAGTACTGATCCTCAATCGGGTGAGGTTCCAGGCGAGGTTTAGAGCGGTGTTCAAAGGGATATCGTTGGGAGCCCGCTAACACAACCTTGCTGATGGAGGTTAAGATGGAGGATGGAGGGCCTGTGATGATGAGCATGGAGGTTGCCCAGGAGGAGGAGGATGAAGAGGAAGAGGCCAGTCGGCTTGACGGCTAGCTATCATCGCCTACCTTCCTTTAGGGGCCATGGCTGGAAAAAGTTTTTTTTTGCCGGAGAGATCTGATCAGAGAGTTAGTTCTTTGCTTTTCCTACAGAAGAAACCAATATGTTGTTGCTTATTTTCTATGTGGGAGAAAACAGATTGTAATACCCCTCAAAATAGTATATAACTATTTTGTCAATTCATCCGTGCATATTTGAAAGTCTCACATTGTTTCTCAATTGTCAACAACAACAACAAACCCTTTTTCCAACTAGTTGGTGTCGGCTACATGATTTTTAGTTTTCCATTCTGCTCGGTTTAGCGCAATATCTTCTGTAAGGTCACAAGCTATCATATTTTTTCCCACCGTTTCCACCCAAGTATGTTTAGGTCTTTCCCTACCTCTTACTCTACCCTCAATACTTATCAAATCACATTTTCTAATGGGGCCATTACTAGGTCTACGTGTGACATGTCCAAACCACATGAGTCAATTCTCTCTTATCTTGGATATGAGCTACCTTTAGCATGTCTTGTATATGCTCGTTTCTAATTCTATCATTCTTGGTTTTACCACACATCCATCTTAGCATTCTTATCTCTACTACACTCAATTTTTGGCCATATTGTTTCTTTGTTGTCCAACACTCTGCTCCATATATTATTGATGGTCTAACAACCGTCCTATAAATTTTTTTCTTAAACTTCAAAGGTATACGTTCGTCACACAAAAAACCACTGACACTTCTCCTTTTAAGCCACCCTACTTGGATCCTCTGTATAATTTCATCACAAATCTTTCCATCTTTTTTGTATAATGAGCCTAAATACCGAAAACGGTCTCTCTTAGGTATCTCTTGATCATCAAACTTCACTACTTCCTCAGTTGTATTTTGAATATCACTAAAATTTCACTCCATATACTCTGTTTTAGTTCTGCTTATTCTAAAGCCTATAGCTTCCAAAGTTTCTCTTAATAATTCTAATTTAGCATTGCCTACTGCTCTAGTCTCATCCACTAAGATGACATCATCAGTAGAATGCATACACCAATGCACCTGATCTTGTATTCCTCGCGTCAATTCATCCATAACCAAAGCAAAGAGGTAGGGGTTTACTGTAATAAGAAAATCACTGGTGTAAACCTACTGTAATAAGACCCGGTACTATTCATCCATCTGAACCTTGGTGTTTCTTTGTATTCCTCACGTCAATTGATCCATCCGAACCTTGGTGTAAACCTACTGTAATAAGAAAATACTGGTCTCTCCTGTAGTTGTTCTAATTGTGGTTTTTGCCCCTTCATACATATCCTTAATTACCTCAATATACCGTATAATTCCTTTATTATTTAACACCCGGTACTATGTCTCTAGGGACTTTATCATATTTTTTTCTTGACCTATAAACACCATATGTAGATCTTTCTTATTCTCCCTATATTTTTCATAAGCCTCCTCAGTACATAATTTGCTTCCGTTGTTGACCTCCTAGGTATAAATCCAAACTGATTCTCAGACACGGTAGTTTTTAGTCTCAGTCTATGTTTGATCACTCTCTCTCAAATTTTCATCGTATGGCTCATTAATTTAATCCTTCAGTATATCTTCTTTATTTTCATATATAGGTACTACAATACTATTTCTCTATTCATCGGGCATATTCTTAGTCCTTAAAATTTCATTAAATAATCTTGTTAGCCAATTCACTCCTACATCTCCAAGACACTTCCAAACTTCAATGAGTATACCATCTGGTGCTAAGACTTTTCTTATTTTCATCATTGCTAAAGCATTTCGAACCTCCGAGGTTCTAATTCTCCGGAAAAATATATGCTCTCGACTCTCCCTCGAGTCCTCTATATTTAAGTTACCCACAACCTTTTCATTTAATAACTTCTTAAAGAAACTTCTCTATTTTCCTTAATTTCCTCATATTTTACTAAGACTCTTAAATCCTCACTCTTAATATACCTAATTGTATCTAGATCTTTTGTTTTCCAATCCCTTTGTTTCGCAAGCTTATAAATGTTATTTTTTCTTTCTTTTGTTCCTAATTTTGTGTATAAATCATCATAAGTTTTTTCTTTTGCATCTTTTACCGCTTTATAAACTTTTTTCTAACGGTCTTATATCTCTCCAAATCCTCTTTATTTCTATTCTTTTTGACATATTTTTAAGGTTGGTTTTTTTTTTCTCTCACAATATCTTGGACTTCTTCTTGCCACAACCAAGTTTCTATTGTGAACAAATCTCTTCCTTTAGATTCAACTAGCTCTTTTGAAATTTCTCTTATGTACTTAGCCATTTTATTCCACAATATATTTGTCTCCCCTTCCCAATTTCATGATGCTCCTTTAAGGATTTTATCTCCAAAAACCTTTAGTTTTTCCCCCTTGAAGTTCCACCACTAATTCTTGGGTTCCTAGTCTCCTTCCTCGCACATATATGTTTTTTAAATCTTAACATCCAACACCATCAACCTATGTTGTGAGGTTAAAAACTCTCCTGGGATAACTTTACAACCTTTATATGTCAAGCGATCCACCTTTCTAGTGATGAAAAATTTAATCTGGCTCTTATTTACCTCACTTTTAAAGGTTATTAAATGTTCTTCCCTCTTCCTAAAATATGTTTTTGCTAGTATAAGTGTCATGCCCTGCTTCCCAAAAAGGAGGTACGGAATACGGATACGTGACTAAGTCCAGCGAATGATTTTCATCATCCATAAGCTGTCAGGATCTTTACAACATTTCACAGAAATAAACAGAAGATAACAAGGAGAAATCAACCATGCATGAATGAATGAATCAATATACCAACAGAAGTTACTTGAAACAATACTTAATAAATCTCAAATAACCCAGATCTGGAAACAAGTCAATAATTCTGGGTTATACTGCCCAATACAAAATAATCCACGTAGCAAATACATTTATTCAAGAATAGCAGGAAAATAAATAATAGCAAGAACTCCAGCAACTAAAATCTTTGATCACCCACTCCACCAGGCAGCTGATCTCCATAATCTGCAATTTAATAAAATACAGGAAAAGGGAAAAGAAAACAAAACGCCCATCAATGCAAGTTACGGGCTGCTTGTAGTGTAGGCACAAGTACAAGAATAAAGTAAGAAGATATAGAGTAACAACGAAAGCAAACATTGCATGGAATAGGCATGTCAACAAAGCAGGATAACTAACATGAATCAAGAACAAAATCAAGTAACATGATATACTAATAGGGTACGGGTAGCATGTCTCAGGTGTCATGTATCATGCGAGCAGGTGAAAGGTAAACAAGTAACATGTACAGGTAAGAATGTAACATGTGTCAGGTTATGTCATGTCAAGTCTTGTATTTATTTCTATCTAGATAGCACTTCATGCGTCCCATCCATTTGCCACATGATTGCTACATTCAAACAAGTTTGCATTTAGATTTCGTAGTGGATTCCATAGGACAGTGTACTCAGGTATCAGGTAAATAGGTACAGGTATAGGTATCATGTAATAGATAATCATCCATCAGGTAGGACTACGTTCCCTCCAAGTACACCCTCCCGTAGGAAGTATGTAGTTGGGTAACAGGTGGGAAACACGGGCCCCCTTCTGAGTAAACCTTCTCATAAGGAAGTATGTAATCAGGAATCAGATAATCAGAATCACATGTCAGGTAATCATATCACAGGTAACAGATAACAGATAATCAGGTGGGAAACACGGGCCCCCTTTCAAGTACACACTTCTATATTTTTCACTACTAGATATTTTCCTTAACCCTGGCTCGGTTATTTATTATTATTCTCAAACACGCATGTATGTGTCACAAAACAGGAAAAGAATAGCATGGTATGACAAGTAACAGGTTCAGGTTGAAAGATAAACATGTACAGGTGAAAGACAACTCATAAAAGATTGGGACAACGAAAATTCTAGTACAGGACAGCAAGACAGTACTGCACCAAATATGGGATTCCCGTTGCCAAAAATATGCAAACCTGGACCATCAGAAAATCCGAAAAATAGACTTTTGGCCGAATCTAGCAAATATATTTAAGTCATATGGTATTTCACAAAAACAGGACTCAAAACAGAATTGTATCCAGAAAACACGTTCAGCCAGAAATCAGAAGTTTGGATTCATAACCAGGAAAACGGCATAAAATCTTACTGATTAAGTCCAAGAAATATCTGGGATATTCCCTAGTATGTTTAGCATCAGCACATAAATTTTCATAATTTTCCAACATAGATAGTATACTAAAATAAAATAAGAAAACAGCAAGATACAAAAAGTTTGAAAATCTGAAATCATAAACACAACAGTACTAAAACAACAATATTTTACAAAATATAATTCGAAATCCAGATCCGTCAAAAGGGTGATAAAATATATTCAGTAGGCCACATTTCATATTCATAGAGTTTTTATCAACAAGTAAAATCAGATTGAAATAAATGTTCTTTACTGAACAGCATGAAAATTCTGTAAGTATAGTAGTTGTTTGAAAGCATAGAATAGTTTATAAAATTCATCAATTAAGTCCTAAAAAATTAGGGGTTAATCCCAATAAAGTCTAGTTGTACTTAGCAAAACATTGGATCAAAATATTATCTTTAAAATTAGTATATAAAATAAATAACCATACAGAATTCATATAAAACTAAATCTATTATTTTTCTACACCTCTGTAGTAAAATAGTCATAAGTTGCAACTCACAAATTGAAACTGAAATCTATCAGAAATTTTGGAAAGTAGACAGAATTCTCTATAATTCATATTCAAAAATAATTTTCATTTACTGTCCTTAATAGGGTCTTTAATACAGAACAAAAACAGGGTAATAGCAAAAACAGAAATCTTCTTTATGCATAAGATCAACTAGTTCATATGTAACACATCCAAATCATTAAAAAAATACAAAATATGGTATACTAGATGTCCAAGCAACATGGTATAGGGTGCTTAACAAGTTTACAACGAGTTATACTACTAATAACACATCAAGCATACAAGATTCTACGACACCTCATAATCACGAACAACATGCATGTATACATCAAGAATTTAGTATTCCTATGTTATTTCATGTCGTGTGTAATGAGACAACTACGGGCGGATCAACACATAGAGACAAGATCTAACAAGGGTTTTTACAAGAATAGATCTTGAAGCAACTACACTACAGATAGTATTTAGTACTTGTATATGCAAACATAAATTATACAAGTTACTTGCCTTATAGTCGACGACGGAAACGATGCAAAGTGCGAGAATAACAGGAACGGATTCCGAGAAACAAACTCAACGAACAAATGAATCACGAACCCACAAGAACAACACACCCACAAGATCCAAGCAACGACAGTGGGTGCACGCGCCAAGAGAGAGAGAGACGACGGACAGCGGTGAAGTCGCTGCTGCTTGCTGCAGTCAGGATTGCACAGCGATGGGTTGCTGCAATCGGGAGGGAAGCAGCACGGGGAGTCGAAAGGGGCATCGACGCTTCGTTGGAGGTTTCTACTGTTGCTGCGGCAATCCATCGAATGGAGGCAGGGTGGTCGGGGCTGAGCGGCGCAAGGGGGGTAGCCGAAGGTTGGGGAAAGGATGGGAAGGAGGCAGGAGGGGGCGCTGTGGTGTTGAGGCGTCGGGATTAGGCAGGGAGCACAGGGGATTGATCGGGGGTATGGGTTTTGGGAGATGACAGGGTGAAGAAGCAATGACTAGGTTTTTGATGCAACTAGGGTTTGCACAGGGAATTGTTATATATAGGGTGGATGTGGTTAACGGGTTGGGTAACAGGTAGGAGACTAAACGGGTTTGGGCTGAAGGGGTTTAAAGATTTATCAAGAAATAGAATAGGATTTAAATTGAAAATATCTAGTAAAGATTTGGAAACAAAAATGAATAAATAAATTAGGACATGAACAATTAATGAGAGTCAAACACAAAAGCTCGATCAATCAGAGATGAAACAATAGGCCGACAATTGAATCAAGAAGATCAAATTAAAGGTGAGAATTCAAATGAATGAATATATTGATAATGAAGATTAAATACATGGTTCAAAAAGAGTCGAAGAAATACAAGATGAATAAATACCCAAAAAGAAAAGAAAAAAAATACATCTAAAAATACAGAAAATGGAAAACAGGGGTTACATATCCTACCCACCTAATAAAAAGAATTTTGTTACGAAAAAGAAAGAAGAAAACAAAAACTACTCAAACAGATGAGGAAACTTTTGCTGAATCTCCTCTTCCAACTCCCAAGTCGACTCACCCGGCGAGTGAGGATTCCAAGAAACACGAACCAGCTTGATGACCTTGTTCTTAAGCACTTTCTCCCGCCGATCCACAGTAGCAACTAGCGGAATCTCACAAGTCAAATCCGGCCGCACGGTCAACTCACAATAGTCGATCACGTGCCTCTCATCGCGGATATATCTCCTGAGTTGTGAGACATGGAAAACATTGGGCACGCCTGATAAAGCCGGTGTCAATGCAAGACGATAGGCAACCTTACCTACTTGCTCCACAATGTCAAACAGGTCCAATAAACCTAGGGCTGAGCTTGCCCCCACCACCAAACCGAATGACACCTCGCCAAACTGGTACCTTTAGGAAAACATGGTCACCAAACTCAAACTCCAAAGTTCTCTGATGGACATCAGCCCATCGCCTTTGCCTATCCTGAGCTGCCCAAAGATGCTTCCTGATCTGAGTCACCGCATCAACAGTCCTGGTGATCAACTCTGGACCCAAAAACATCCTCTATCAAATGTCATCCCAGCACACTGGTGATCTGCACTTCCGCCCATAAAGTGCCTCGAATGGTGCAGCTTTAAGAATAGGCCTGAAAGCTGTTATTGTACGAGAACTCTACGAGATGCAAATGGTCCTTCCATGATCTACCGAACTACATACAGGACCTCAACATATCCTCTAGAGTCTGGATGGCCCTCTTTGACTGTCCATTTGTCTGGGGATGAAAAGCTTTACTGTACTTCAATTTACTCCCCAAACTACTCTTAAGACTTTCCCAAAGTGAGACCTGAATCTCTTATCCCTGTCGGATACAATACTGACTGGAACCCCATGAAGTCTAAATATCTCTTACATGTACTTTTCAGCTAGGCTCTTAGTAGACTGTCTGACTTGGAAGGGAATGAAGGGAGAACTCTTCGTCAATCAGTCGACAATCACCCAAATGGCATTCTGACCATTAGGACTCCTCGGCAAAGCGGTCACAAAATCCAGTGATGGGTTACAACTTTCACTCTGGAATGGGAAGCGGTTGAAGAAGTCCGGTGATTTTCTGATGCTCTGCCTTCACCTGCTGGCAGATCAAACACTGAGACAGAAACCGAGCCACAACCCTCTTCATATCATGCCATAAGAAATGAAGCTTCAAGTCCCGGTACATCTTAGTACTTCCAGGATGAATAGAATACGATGACTGGTGGGCTTCCTCTAGCAACCTCTGAAGAACTTCACCATTTGGGATACACAACCTGGACCCAAAACAAAGCGATCCATCAGCATGAATAACCATATCCATTCGGGAA
The DNA here is from genome assembly GCA_017893485.1 of Hemerocallis citrina. Taxonomy (NCBI): domain Eukaryota; kingdom Viridiplantae; phylum Streptophyta; class Magnoliopsida; order Asparagales; family Asphodelaceae; genus Hemerocallis; species Hemerocallis citrina. The sequence goes on along the minus strand of CM030362.1, from coordinate 223,466,445 downwards.
CCAGTCTCAACCTCTGCTGTGAAACCATGTAACTGCTCATCACCAGCCTGAGCCTCTTTGATCTGATCAACAAGAGACGACTGAAGTTGGAGCACCAAACAACTCTGATCAGAACTTGGCAACAATACATCCAATTCCAACCTTTGCATCTGCTCAACCAAATCTATCTGCTGAGTTAGGAACATAGCTGTCGGTCTCCTGCTCAAAGCATCTGGCACCAAGTTCACTCTACCAAGATGGTATTGCAAACTGATGTCATTATCAACCATAAGTTCCACCCAACGCCTTTGCCTCATGTTCAATTCCTTCTGGGTGAAGATGTACTTGAGACTTTTGTGGTCTGTAAAGATATCCACTCGGTCTCCAAGTAAATAGTGTCTCCACAGCTTCAAAGCAAAGATCACTGCCGCTAACTCCAAATCATGAGTCAGATAGTTCTTCTCATGTGGCCTCAACTGTCTCAATGCATAAGCAACAACCCGGCCTTTCTACATCAGAACTGTGCCAAGACTTTTGCCCGAAGCGTCACAGTGAACTACAAATCTGCTTGAACCATCTGGAATAGTCAACACTGGCGCTGACGTTAACCTGTTCTTCAACTCAACAAAAGCCTCACTACAAGCCTCAAACCAACAGAACTTTTGATCCTTCCCTGTCAGCTTCGTTAATGGTTCTGCTATCTTCGAAAAGTCTTCGACGAATTTCCGATAATATCCAGCTAGACCAAGGAAACTCCTCACCTCTGAAACTGACTTGGGAACTGGCCAATCCTTCACAGCTTCAACCTTGGATGGATAAACAGAAATACCATCGCCCGAGATAATGTGCCCCAAGAAGGTAACTTTGTCGAGCAAAAACTCACACTTGCTGAGTTTCCCATAGAGATGATTCTCCCTCAAGGTCTGCAGGACCAACCTAAGATGTTCAGCATGATCCTCCCGGTTCCGAGAATACCAGAATGTCATCAATGAAGACCACCACAATTCTATCCATGAATGGGAAAAAGACCCCGTTCATCAGACTCATTGAACCCCTGTTTCCCATTTCTTGTATTTTCGGTGTATTTTCTTTTTCCGTGTATTTTCTGTATTTTTTATTTGTAAAACATTCTTTTCGCTTTTAAATTCTTTTCAACAATTACATTTTCAATTGATTGAATTTTAATAAAATATTATTCCGGTTTCTAAGAAGTTTTCTATTTCATTTATTATTCGAAATTTATATTTATGATGGTGTATTTTAATTTTGTTTTACATTTCTAAGTGATCAACTATTTATATTATATATTATTACTGTTTGGATTATTTTAATAAGTCTATTAAACTTGAATGTCCCTTTTTGACATATATGTGTATATTATTATTATATCTATTTTTACTATTGTTGTTATTATCATTATTGTTACTGTTATTGTTATTATTATTATTACTTTTGATTTCTTATTAAAAACCCATTTCTACTTGTTAATTTCATTTGTAGTCATTTCAAAATAAATTATATATTGGTTATTTTATTTTTCCTTTGGATCCTAATTAAACCCAATACCCTATTTCCTCTTATTGGATCTTTTATTAAACTCTTAAACCCAATATACCCTAAAATCTATAACCCAATAAACTATTTAACCCTAATACCCTATTTCCTATTCACCCTACCCGCAACCCGTTTGCACCTGTTACACCGGCCAGCCATCACCTCCCCTTAAACCCTAAACCTACTTCTGTTATATATATCTATATATATATATACCATACACCCACTGTCCATTAATTAAACCAATACCCCTGTGTTTTCCCAAACCCCTAGCAGCCGTTTCGTCTTTCCCCCACCTCTCTTCACCTCCTGTCCTCCGAGCCCACTCCCAACTTCCGTTCTCACCTGCCGACCTCCTCACCCCGTCCACTTCATCCTCCCGACCATCCCTTGTTCCCTGTGCTCCGCCTCCCTGTCGCAACTTCAGCGGCAGACAGCTTGGTGCACCCCCCCGATGTACTGCCCTCTCCCGATCTCCGATCCTCTTATCCCCCTACTCCTGTTGCTCGCCACCGCCAGCAAAGCAGCAGCAACGCCAACCCCCGTCTCCCTCTTTCTCTTTCTCACTCCCCTCCACCTCAGCCCCGTGCAGCCCTCATCCCGAGCATCCTGTCTCCGAGACCCATCCCCTGTATGACCCTGCATCGCACTGATTCCTTGGGCTGCCCCCTGCAGCCGTCAGCAGCGACCATCCTGAGCACCGCCCACCTCGGTGCCGCCCTGTAGGCCAGCGACCCACACCCTCTGTCTCTCTTCCTGTATGCCCCCGACCACCTTCATCTCGGTGCCTCTCCGACAGCACGACCCCCGTCTCCCTGTGCTGCTTTTCCTCCGATGGCATACCCGACCTCTCTCTCATTCCCCTTTGTGAGCGAGTGGGTTGGTGTGCGTGTGTTGGATCTCGGGTACTCGCGGTTCCTGTGTTTCTTTATGGTTCGTGTGTTCGTGTTTGGTTCATGATCTGTTCGTTCGCTTGTGTTTGCGCATCGAAAATCCGTTCCTATTATTCTCGCTTTTGCTTCATTTTCATCGTCGTCTCTCAGGCAAGTAACTTGTTTTCTTTTCTTTGTGTAATACAAGTACTAAATATCGTCTGTAATGTAGTTGGGTTCTAAAGACAATTCGTGTGTGAATCCTTCGTTATATATTGTCTCTATTGTGTTAATTCGACCATAGTTGCCTCACGACATACATGACGTGAAACAACTAGGGATGACCACTTTTTAGACGTATATATGCATGTTATTTTGTGATATCGTGTGCTTGATGTGTTATTCGTGCTACACTTGTCGTTGACTTGCAAAATAACCTAGACCATGTTGTTTGGACATCTAGTATACCATATGTAACACCCCGAATTCCAAAACAGACTAAATTCGAAGTTCCACAGGATCTTTACACTTCTCTTCGTACAATTTTATAAGGAATTAAAAACTTTTGTGACATCAGAGTTACATTTACATTTATATTTATACAGCGGAACCAATTTAACAATATTTACATGAATCAAAATATACAACATTTGAATCAATCTTTAAGCAGCATGTATACTTTAGTCTTGCCCATCTCCTTATCCTGCATAGAAAACTGTGGGCGCGTCAATTGCTTACAACCGACGAAATATTATACACGACCATTCACACTATGCCGAACAGTATAACGATTTTTCATACTTAAACAAACCACAAACTTGATCACAGACAAAGAAACAAAGGGACTACCCTATTGATGTCGTGTTGTGCTGTGCACTTAGTCCTTAATGTAATTGTTTACATTATATGACACTAATGCGCACTTGTTCAGAGTTTATGTAGCATATACTACATAGGTCCGAGGGCAAGCCCTTAACCGGTCTTATCTTGTAGGGTTCGATCCCTCGCTATGATTTAATCTACAACTGTAACTACGGTAAGTATCCAAGATATTCTACGAACTACGAACTCATGTCTAGGCGCCCTAGAGAGAATCCCAATGCACTGATACATGACTCATCATGCAGGCATCCTGTGATAATTCACCTCCTACCATAGACATGACACCGCCCGCAGTCGTCAAACATCACACGAGCGTCGTCATCGAGACGGTACTCTGGAGTAGTATCCACGTCCTACTCATGATGCATCATGGGACATCCTGTGAATACTCTCACGCTGCTAATCCAATGGCCCTCATACTCATATTTTTCTCTTACGTTCATCACGTCTTCACTATGTATCTAATCCTTATGTATAATTTGAAGGTCAATATTCTAGAATCTAGCATTACTCCTACATCGGTCTTGTCAACATCAATCATTATCAACGACCCAAACTTGGTCAAAATATCAAATCATCTTTTCCATATTTTTCATTCTTGCCGATGTAAAGTTTAGCTAAAAATTCTAGTCTAAGTCCTCCTTTCACTTTTATAGAAAAACATATTTGTTCACAAAATTGTACAATTCTTCAAGTTCTCTTTTTCTCATATTTCCATGCACAACTTGCATACTCAAAAATTCTCATTTAATTCTACTCAACATTTATGAATGAAAATCAATTTATCTCTTTGCAATTATTTCTATAATAAAAAAAAATTCACTTCTTTGTTTTAACATTTCAAAAGATCAAACTAAGATGAATACTTCACTCTTAAATTTTGTACTCTTAATTCACTTTTTAAAGGTCCACAAGTAAAAAAATAATTTTTTATGAAGTCTATGTATTTTCAGGAATTTTCTAATATTTTTCTCAGCATTTATTTTATTTTTAAAACTCAAAAATAATCAAGTGTGTAAAAAAAATTAGATTTTCTCAAATTTTTTTTTGCCCTGGCCAGTTTCGAACCCGCACACACACACAGCTAGCTGCACAATCACTGAAGACCAAACCCCACGCGGTAGCCAAAAGGGACAAGTGCCCAACTTTTATACAGGGAGAGTGAAAGGGGTTTGAGTCCAGTTCTCGGCATTTGGAAAAATCAAAAATTAAAAGTAAAAAGCCACTGCTGAGACTCGAACCCACACACACACAGTACCGCATCGCTACAGTAACGCAACTAGCGCCCCCTATAACCAGTATGACCATGGTGACCAACTGATATAGGATTAGTTTAAAATAGGTTTATGTCGATCCTCTGTTTATTAGAATTATTTCATTTTTCAAAAGATCATAACTTCGTTTCTTCTTCACAAAAAGTCCAAAAATTTCCAGAATACCGAGTTTACATACATTAAACAAATCAGTGTTTTTAAAATAATTTTTTGATATTAAAACAAGTAATTTTCACTCTAATTTGCATTCTATGTTTACAATTGCATAATTTCAATTTAACAAAACTTTCTATTAAATTTTGCTTTATAACTTTATTAAAGAATTAAATTCTGTTTTTCTCTTCTTTTATCCATAATACTCATAAACAAAGTTACATTCCTTGAACAAGTGTTACAATGGTTCAATAAACGCAAAAATTCATAATTCATCTATTAACCATTCATAAATATTTTTCTACAATCACATGGTTCTAATTTCACAAATTTCATGACAATAAGTTAATTTAACTACATTAGACATTAATTATAACTACTAGCATGCAATTCATCAAGCATTTACTCAATCATCTTCCAAGTCCTTTTTAGAGCCAACAAGTAATTATCTTATTAGTTCTTTTAGCATTCATATATACAAAAAATCCCTAGCATGATGTCTAAGATTAGAAGTATACAAAAACACCCACCTATTTGAAGAAAAACATTACAAAAGCTCCTAGAATCTCCTTGAACACACGAGCGGTCCTTCTCCTCCTAGTTTGAGCCACCACAAATGTCTCCTCCTCCTTGCACTAGTGAACCCGAGCCTCTCTCTTTCCTTGGTGAAGTGGCCGGCCTCTAAGAATGGAAGACACACAAAAACTATACACTCTCAATCTTTTTCTAACTCTCTTAATCTTTTTACTCTCCTATGTATTTCTTTCTTTCTTTTCTTTACAAAATTTCTTAGTGTGTTGTATGCATACAAGTGAGGGGTATTTATACTAGTTTTAGAGTAAAATGGAGGGCTAGGATTGCATTATATGGTTGTAGATAAATGGCTAGGATACATTGGGAAGTTGCAGAAACCACCCATGAGCAAGTAACCACCCATCCACTAAGCCACTTCTCCACTCTCTCCTAAGGAAATCCGGCCAAGAAGAAGGGTGTGCAATGCACAATCTTGTGCATGCACGTGCCAAATGTAGCAGCCCTAGCTACTAGTTGTGCATGATCATTTAATTAATTGTCTAAAAAAATGATCTACACTACAAGTCATGTTATTTAAAAGAAAAAATAACTAGTGGGTTTATAATTAGTGCGCTTAAATTTCAATGGGCTAATTAAAATAAATCAAATAATTAGGATGGGCTTTAAAATAAACAATTAGGTTTTCAAAAATAAAAGAGAGATGGGAAAATGTTTATTCATGCTACAAAATAAATAATTCTTATAGAAAATGAACCTGAATTAATACGTGCAATGCATGTAAAATTCACAAACCTTCATTTAATTTTTAAAAAATAAAGAATTAGGGTATTACACCATATTTAATGTTTGAGTTGATTTGGATGAATTTTACATGAACTAGATGATTTTATGTTCGAAGAATAATTCTGTATTTTTTCTGTTACTTTGCTCTTGATCAGTATTTTAGACCCTATTAAGGTCTTTATGTTAAAATTATTTGTGAACATGAACTGTAGAGAATTCTGTCTATTTTCCAATCCTTCTGACAGATCTCAGTTTCGTTTTATGAGTTATGTATATTTTACTACAGAGGTGTAGAGATTACTAGAGCTTGCTTTCTATGAATTCTGAAGAGTAATCTATTTTTATTCTAATATTAAAAGTATTATTTTGATCCAATATTTTGTAGAATAAAACTAGATTTGATTGGGATTAACCCTTAATTTTTGTGTATTTATTTGATGAGTTTTATAAACCGTTCTACGTTTCCAAAAAATTACTATTCATGCAGAATTTTCATACTGTTCAGTAAAGAACCTGATTTTCGACCTAATTCTACTTGTTGTTTGTAAAATATTCATGAATATGAAAGTTAGAATACTGTACCTAGTTTATCACCCTTTTGACGGATTTGGATTTTGATTTATGGTTTGTGAGATATTGCTGTTTTCTTACTGCAGTGTTTATAATTCCAGATTTACAAAATTAGTGCATCTTGATGTTTTCTGATTTTTGTTGACTAAACTATTTACATTGAAAAATTATGAAACTTTATATTCTGATGCTGCAAATATAGGAAAATACCCCAGATTTCTCGTGGATTTAATTAATGAGCTTTCATGCTGTTTTCCTGACTTTGAATATAATCTTCTGATTTCTGGCTGAACGTGTTTTCTGGATTCAAATCAGTTTTGAGACTTGTTGTTGTGAAACACTATATGACTTATATATATTTTCTGGATTCGGCCGGGAGTCAATTTTCCAGATTATTTGACAGATCCAGATGTGCATTTTTGTAGCAATGGGAATTCCAGATTTAGTGCAGTACTGTCTTGCTGTCCTGAACTAGGATTTTTGTTGTTCTACCCTATTATGAGTTATCTTTTGCCTGTGCATGTTTATATTCCAACCTAAACCTTTTACATGTTCATGCCATATTATTCTTGCCTTGTTTTGTACACGCACATGCCTATTTGATAATAATAATAAGAAACTAAGCTGGGGTTTAAAAGGAAAGATCTAATAATGGAAAATACAGAAACGTGTACTTGAAAGAGGATTCACAGATCCTACCTGGTTATTTGGAGCTTCTTTGGAGCTTCTTTGGAGCTTTTTATTTGGTTATTTGGAGCTTGACACGTGATTAATTGATACTTGCACTCTTGACACGGAGCTTGATATTTGGTTACTTGGAGATTGATATTTGGTACTTGGAGCTTGATTACTTGAGTACTTGTCCCTGAGTACACTGCACTCTATGATCCACTATGAAATCTAAAGTGAAATTGTTTGATTGTAGTAACCATGTAGTAAAAACCTGGGAAGCATGAAGTGGTACCTAGATAGTAATAAATACAAGAGTTGACATGACATAATACATGATACATGAATACTTGTTACATACTTTCCTGTTACATGTTTACCTGCTTGCTTGACACTTACTACTTGTACTTGATACTTGTTACTTATACATGATACTTGATACTTGTTACTTGTACATGATACTTGATACTTGACACTTTATACTTGTTACTTATTTACATGATACTTGTTTACTTGACACTTGATACATGCCAGTTATACTTGTTCATCTTGTGATGCTAGTTGTTATATTTTGTTATCATGCCTATTGCATGTTATTAGTTATCTTTTTCCATGTACTTGTATCCTGCACTACAAGCGGATCGTAACTTGCATTGACGGGAGTTTGTTTTCTTTTTCCTTTTCTTACAATTTATTAAATTGCAGATTTTGGAGAACAGTTGCCAGATGGAGTTGGTGACATGAGATACTAGCTACTGGAATTTTGCTATTATTATTTCTTGTCGCTTATTTGAACAATTATACTTGATCACTTTGATTTATTTTGTATTTGGGCAATGTGACCCAGGATTATTAACTTATTCAGATCTGATTTATTTGAGATTAATATATTTTGTTTCAAGTAATTCTGTTGGTATTGATTCATATATGCATGCTTGGTTGACATCTCTTGCTTCCGACTCTGATTATTCTTGTGCTTGTTGTAAAGATCCCGACAGCTTATGGATGATGAAAATCATTCTCTGGACTTAGTCACGTATCCATATTCCGTATTCCTTTTAGGAAGCGGGGCCTGACACTCATAAATATAGCTGGCACATTCGTGACCCCAAACGGCATCACAAGATACTCATAGTGGCCATATCTGGTCCTGAACGCAGTCTTCTATACATCAGTCACCTTCACCTTGACCTGATGGTACCCAGAATGAAGATCCAACTTTGACAAGACAACTGCCCCGCTCAACTGATCAAATAAGTTATCGATCCTGGGCAACGGATACTGGTTCTTCACAATAACACTGTTTTGTGCCCAATAATCAATGCACAGTCGACGACTACCATCCTTCTTGTTGACAAAAAGAACTGGAGCACCCCACGGCGAAACACTGGGTCTGATGAATCCCAAATCAAGCAACTCCTGAATATGCACCTTAAGCTCTGCTAAGTCAACCGGGGCCATCCTGTAGGGACTCTTCGATATCGGCACCGTACCAGGCTGAACTTCAATACCGAAATCCACATCCCTATCAGGGGGTAAGCCATGCAACTCCTCTGGAAAAACATCAAGGAACTCTTGCACTACTAAGGTACAGCCTCACAGCCTGAGTGCAATTCCATCGCACAATCCACCTGATCAACTGCAGTCTTAGCTTGGCTAAGGGGTATCTCCCCGGTATGGAACTCAAACTCTATGCGGCCTGGAATTCGGAATAAAACTTTCTTGGCACGGCAATCAATGATGGCGTAGGACTCACCCAACCAATCCATACCGAGAATCCTGAATTCCCAATTACAATCAGGTCAACCTTGAAATATGCGCCACCAATAATCACGGGACACTGCTTGCACTCCCGGGAACAAACGACAACTCTGCCACCTATGACAATGTTCCAAGCCTCTGACATGATGCTGCAATCCAACTAATGACGAGCCACGAAGCGGGAAGAGACGAAGGAATGGGTTGCCTCAGAATCAAAGAGAACATGAGTAGGGAACGAACAAACAAGGATAACACCTAAGATAGAATCAAAAGGCAAGGGAAAAAGAATAAATGATCAAGGGGTGAGGAAAACACAATGCAGAAGATAATATGAAAGAATAATGCAAGACAAATGGAAGAAACAAAGGAAAACAACAAAACAAAAAATGCAAAAATATACCTGCAACAACCCCTTCTGCTGACTCATCCTTAGCAGCAGTAAGGTTGAAAGCCTGACCTCTCCTGGGAGCAGCGGTACATTGACCGACGACTTGGTGTTGAGGAGGAAGAGGTGTCCTAACAGGACCATGAGCTGGGGCTACCTGCTGAACTGGACCCCTAGCTAGAAGAGTCATCCTCCACTACGAGCATTCCCGCACTGAATGGTCAGCAGCACCACATCCAAAGCACCGGCGGTTGGCACACCTATAGTCCCTGCGATCATGCCCGACCAGCTAGCAGAAGTCGCAGAAACTAGCTCCCCTGGGAGCAGCAGAAGAGTAGGGAGTCACCCTGACAGGATGGGCTGGGACAGGCCTCCGAATCGGGCCACCAGAAGGCCTAACAACAACAGAGTGCAGAACAGTCTGCCGGGGAGGAGTCAACCTGCTACGAGTCTCCTCCTGAGCTCGAGCTGCCTCAACAGCCTCAGCATAAATACGCAAGCGAAGGGAGTTGAGCTGCACCCGAATATCTCGTTCAAGTCCCAGCATGAATCTACGAGCCCTGTCCTCTTCGTTTGCCACAAGAACGGCTGCGAAGTGGCTAAGTCTGGTAAATTTCGCTGCATACTCATCTACTGACCTGGAGCCTTGTTTCAAGAAAGTCTCATGTTACAACATTGCATGGACAATATGTAACAAAATTTCAAAAATAGATCAACGACCAACCTATTTCAGGACCAGGAACTATTGCTCCATTTCAACTCGAGTGCTTCTAGGGAAGAACTTCTCCAAGAAGCTCCTAGTGAACGTGGCCCAAGCAGTAGGCCGCACGAGCCTTTCGGACTCGGACCTCCACCAAATATGGGCCAGATCCACCAGCTGGATGGTTACCACATCCACTCTATCAGCATTGGCAACTCTTGGTGACAAAAGCAACTGCTCAGTCCTTATCAACCACTGTTCTCCTTCTAAAGGCGTCTCAGTGCTCGAGAATCTGTCAGGATGCAGCCTCATGAAATCTGTGACTATACCCAGACGAGGAGGGAGAGCTGCCTGTATAGGCACAGCGGGAGGCGGAACCCAGGCAACTTCCAAAGCAGCCATCACAAGGTCACTGTGGTTTTGTTGCATATTGATCAACCGTTCCAACACATTGGTAACGGCCTGAAGCCCAAGCATATATTCTTGAGAATGGGAAGTGGAACCTCAGCGAGCCATGGTCTGCACAAGATAAAAAACAATAAGCATCCAGATCAAGTTGATTATAATTTATTCACGTATGCATGGTCTATGTACTGTTGAGCCAATCCCAGATCGAGCCAAGCTTGTCTAATATATCAGTCAAACTAATTTATTAGCCGAACCCGAGCTCTGATGCTACTAAAAACCCTTGTCACGCCCCGCTTGCCAAAAAGGAGATACAGAATACGGATACGTGACTAAGTCCAGTGAATGATTTTCATCATCCATAAGCTGTCATGATCTTTACAACATTTCACAGAAATAAACAAGAGCTAACAAGGAGAAATCAACCACGCATGCATGAATGAATCAATATACCAATAGAAGTTACTTGAAACAACACTTAATAAATCTCAAATAACCCAGATCTGGAAACAAGTCAATAATTCTGGGATATACTGCCCATTACAAAATAGTCCAAGTAGCAAATACTCTTATTCAAGAATAGCAGGAAAATAAATAATAGCAAGAACTCTAACAACTAAAATCTTTAATTACCTACTCCAGCGGGTAGCTGATCTCCATAATTTGCATTTTAATAAATTGCAGGAAAAGGAAAAAGAAAACAAAACGCCCGTCAATACAAGTTACGGGCCGCTTATAGTGCAGACACAAGTACAGAAATAAAATAAGTAGATATAGAGTAACAGCGGAAGCAAACATAGCATGGAATAGACATGTCAACAAAGTAGGATAACTAACATGAATTAGGAACAAAATTAAGTAACATGATATACTAACAGGGTACGGGTAGCATGTATCTGGTGTCACGCATCATGCGAGCAGGTGAACAGGTAACATGTACAGGTAAGCATGTAATAGGTGTCATGCTATGTCATGTCAATTCTTGTATTTATTTTTATCTAGGTAGCACTTCATGTGTCCCATCCATTTACCACATGGTTGCTACATTCAAACAAGTTTGCGTTTAGATTTGGTAGTGGATTCTATAGGGCCGTGTACCTAGGTATCAGATAAATAGGTACAAGTACAAATATCATGTAACAGGTAATCATGCATCAGGTAGGACTACGTCCCCTCCAAGTACACCCTCTCGTAGGAAGTATGTGGTTAGGTAACAGGTGGGAAACAGGGGCCCCCTTCTGAATACACCTTCTCATAAGGAAGTATGTAATCAGGAATCAGATAATCAGAATCACATGTCAGGTAATCATATCACAGGTAATAGATAACTGATAATCAGGTGGGAAACATGGGCCCCCTTCCAAGTACATATTTCTATATTTTCCACTACTAAATCTTTTCCTTAACCCCAGCTTGGTTATTTATTATTATTATCAAACAGGCATGTACATGTCACAAAACAGGGCAATAATAGCATGGTATGACAAGTAACAGGTTTAGATTGATAGATAAGCATGTACAGGTAAAAAAAACTCATAAAAGATAGGGACAACGAAAATTCTAGTACAGGACAGCAAGACAGTATGCACCAAATCTGGGATTCCCGTTGCCACAAATATGTAAAACTAGATTCCTCAGAAAATCTGAAAAATAGACTCTCGGCCAAATCTAGCAAATATATATAAGTCATATGGTATTTCACAAAAGTAGGACTCAAAACAGAATTGTATCTAGAAAACACGTTCAGCCAGAAATTAGAAGTTTGTATTCATAAACAGAAAAATGGCATAAAAACTTTCTGATTAAATCCAAGAAAAATCTGGGATATTTCCTATTGTGTTTTTCATCAGCACATAAATTTTCATAATTTTCCAATATATATAGTGTAATCAAATAAAATCAGAAAACTGCAAGATACAGAAAGTTTGAAAATCTGAAATCATAAACACTGCAATACTAATATAGCAATATTTTACAAAATATAAATTAAAATCCAAATCCATCAAAAGGGTGATAAAATAGATTCAGTAGGCTACATTTCATATTCATAGAGCATTAATCAACAACAAGTAGAATCAGATTGAAATTAAGGTTCTTTACTGAATAACATGAAAATTCTACAAGTATAGTAGTTGTTTGCAGGCATAGAATAGTTTATAAAAGTCATCAATTAAATCCTAAAAAATTAGGGGTTAATCCCAATCAAGTCTAGTTGTACTCAGCAAAACATTGGATCAAAATATTATCTTTAACATCAGTATAAAAATAAATAACCATACAAAATTCATATAAAATCAAATCTGTTATTTTTCTACACCTCTGTAGTAAAATAGCCATAACTTGCAACTCACAAATCAAAACTGATATCTGTCAGAAATTCTGGAAAGTAGACAGAATTCTCTGTAATTCATATTCAAAAATAATTTTTATTTACTGATCTTAATAGGGTCTAAAATACTTAACAAAAATAGGGTAAGAGCAAAAACAAAAATCTTCTTTATGCATAAGATCAACTAGTTCATATATAACACATCCAAATCATAACAAAATGCAAAATATGGTATACTAAATGTCCAAGAAACATGGTATAGGGTGCTTAACAAGTTTACAACGAGTTATACTACTACTAATACATCAAGCATACAAGATTCTACGACACCTCATAATCACAAACAACATGCATGTATACATCAAGAATTTAGTATTCCTAAGTTATTTTATGTCATGTGTGTAATGAGACAACTACGGGCGGATCAACACATAGAGACAAGATCTAACAAGGGTTTTCACAAGAATAGATCTTGAAGCAACTACACTACCGGCGATATTTTGTAACGCCCCGAATTCCAAAATACACTGAATTCGAGATTCCATAGGATCTTTACACTTTATTTAGTACAATTTTACAAGGAAATTAAAATTTTTCACTTTACATCAGAGTTTACATGAAAATTTTACACTTTACACTGTACAGCGGAAGCAAATTTACAACATTTAAATAAAGTACAACAACATTGAATAATCTTTAAGCATCTGTTCCTCTTTAATCTTTATCATGTCATTTACCCTGCATACAAAACTGTGGGTACGTAAGTTTATTCAACCGACGAACATTATACACGGCCATCCTCTCTAAGCCGGAAATAGTATAACTAATTTTCCATATTTAACAAACACAAACTTGTCACATATCAAACTAAAGGGAATACCCTATTGATGTCGTGTTATGATTGTGCACTTAGTCCTTAATGCAGTTATTTATATTATATGACACTAATGCGCACTTGTTCGGATTCTATGCATCCCATACTACATAGGTCAGAGGACAAGCCCTTAACCGTTCTTCATCTTGTAGGGTTCAATCCCTCGTCATGACTTAATCTACTACTGTAACTACGGTAAGTATCCTAGATGTTTTCTGACATACGAACTCATGTCTAGGTACCCTGGAGGGAATCCCAACGCACTGACACATGACTCATCATGCAGGCATCCTGTGGTAATTCAGCTCCTACCATAGACATGACACTACCCGCAGTCGTCCAACACCCCACGAGCGTCACCACCGGGACGGTACTCTGGAGCAGTATCCACGCCCTATCATGACTCATTATGGGACATCCTGGGATACTCTCTCGCCACCAATCCAATGGCCCTCATACTCACTGTTTTTCTCTTACTTTCATTACATCTTCACTATGTAACTAATTTTTAGTTTAATGAAATCATGAACAAAATCAATCTCTTAGAGTTAGCCCTCTCACTACTACCGGTCTTATTTCTTTCATTTCACAATGACCCAACCTGGTCTTTTCAATTTCAATAATCATAATTATTCATCACTTTCACTTGCCGGTGTGAGTTTTGGCTACACTCCAATTTTCAATTTCAATTCATAAATTCACATATTTGAGTTGTCATACTCAAAAATATTTTTCTTTTCCAATCATGATTTCTAAATTATTCATGAGTCCATAACTATACATGGAATTCAATTATTCATCATGTAATTCATCAGATATCATTTCCACATTAAAATTACATTACTAATTATATAGTCAAAATGAGTATTCACAACTCATAATTGTCACACTATTCTCCAGTGAGAATAATTCACCTCACTTCCCATCACTTCACATCATATAATTTCCTTCTTATTCATATTTCTTTTCTAACACTTTATTTTAAGTTCTTTTGCAAAGTACAACTTTCACCAAAATATAAGTGTAGAACCAAAGTTCCAATTACACCTTTGTTCTCAAAAATATACTCTATTTCATTTTAATAAATCCCAATTTATTTTTCATAAGTCTCACATATTTTTAGGATAATAATCATATTTTTTTCCTAATTTTTAATCACCAAAAATCACTTCAAAAAAATATTTTTTCACAACTTTTTAATACTGGCCGAGACCAGTGTTCGAACCCACAACCACAGAGAAACAACCGCAAGCACAAACCACTAGGCCAATCGCGCTAGGCGATATAAAGAAGGGCTGAGAGCTGTAAATGCTCTCCACTGCAGTTTTATTATATTTTTCAAAAATACAAAACAATTATATGGTGCTAATGGGATTCGAACCAGCAACCTATGAGACATCCCACACCCACTGTAGCGATTAAGAGCATCCCGACCACTTGAGCTATAAGCTCAGGCTGTCATAGTGCAACTCGAATTCCAATTAAATCAATTCTCTCTGTTTAGTAAAACATTTCGATGTTCAAGAAGCTCTCATTTGATTTTACTCTTACTAAACTTGCTGTAAATTTCCAGATTGACTATTCTCATCATAATTTATACTCCAGTATATTAAAAATAATTTTTTCAATAATTAACACATATTTATCATACAATTAATTCGAATTACAAGCTACTACTAATATGTTTCTTTTTCGACATTTCTTATCAAATTTTGATTTCCATAATCTCTACATCAATTCTCTGTTTTTATTCATTTCACAAACATACAAACTATATCTTTTAAGTCATTCATTTATTTCAACATTATCACAAAAAGTCCATTTAAGCACATAAAGCAACATTGTCAATCTACTAACTTTTGCATATAGTTCTTGGTGTTAATAATGAAGTTTTCTTCAAACAATCCATGGCTATAATCAATTTACACACAACTTAAATTTAATCATAGAACCACATACAAGTTGCCTATCAACATTTCGATCAATCAATAAGCCATTTTTTCCAATTAAAATGTACTCTTATTAATCTTTTTCATGCATCATCATTTCAATTCAAATCTAACATGCTTCCTAATTAGAAATACGGAAAATTACCCACCTTAATTGGAGAGACTACAATTCGCAACACCTCCTAAACAAATGTCTTTGCCAAGAGAGCGATCCTCCTCCTCGTCGACGCGCACACAATCTCCCTAAAATGCCAAACCCGAGCACTCCCTTGTTGATTGCCGGCCTCTCCTCTTTGTTGATGCAAGCACAAATTCCCCACACAACTCTCAATCTTTTACTCACTTACTAAACTACTAGTAATGTATTTTAAACTATAGGTTTGGAGGAATAATTAGTACAAAATAACTAGGCAAAGGGGGGGGGGGGGGTATTTATACTAAAAATTTGGGTAAATGGAAGGCTAGGATTAAAGGAGGAGTTACAATAACCAACCATGATCAAGTAACCACCACCCATGACTCCACTTGAATTTTTATTTTTCCCTCCTAAAGATCAAAACCATCCACACATATGCATGTGCACGTGTACGTGCAATGCACATGCATGCATTTGTCTCCATTTAAAAATTGTACATTATATTTTACATAAAAATAATCTTTGAAATATGTTCTACATTACAAGTTGTATTAAAAATAAAAAATAGCTCATGGGCTTTAGTTTATGAGCCAAAATAATAGTTTATAAAAAGAAAATAAATAAATTCAATTTGGGCTTTAAGAAGAAAGGCTTTTGTTTAATTGAAAAAGGCCTTTATATAAAAATAATTAGAGAACACACATCATCCATAATAAAATAATTATAGGATTCATACTACAAAAATTGCACGTGCACACTACGTGCAAAATAAATAATAAATTTTCATAAATGAAAATCGGGGCATTACATATTTAGTACTTGTATATGCAAACAGAAATTATACATGTTACTTGCCTTATAATCGACGACGGAAACGATGCAAAGTGCAAGAATAACGGGAACGGATTCCCGGACACGAACTCAACGAACAAACGAATCACGAACCACTACCACATGAACCCACAAGAACAACACACACCCACAAGATCCAAGCAACGACAGTGGGTGCACGTGCCAAGAGAGAGAGACGACGGATAGTGGCAAAGTCACTGCTGCTCGTTGCAGTCGGGATTGCATAGCACTAGGATGCTGCGATCAGGAGGGAAGCAGCACGGGGAGTCAAAAAGGGAGACGGTGCTGCATTGGAGGTTGCTGTTATTGCTGCGGCAATCAGGGGTATGGGTTTCAGGAGATAATAGGGTGAAGAAGCAGCGACTAGGTTTTTGATGAAGCTAGGGTTTGCACAGGGAATTGTTATATATAAGGTGGATGTGGTTGACGGGTTGGGTAACGGGTAGGAGATTACCTGCACAAGTCCATATTTGTGCAGAACCCTTGCTTACTTTCACCACACACAGGCGCTGATGTGACGCCCCTTGCACATTTTTCAAAGCACTTGGAGGTAGACATAACGCATTGTTTGCAGGGAATGCCCTAGCAATTGCATGTATATTATTAGGATTTGTGTCTATAGGATTTTACAAAGTTTTCTGCTGGTTGTCAACTGCCTAACGCAACCCTCCTCCTTATCCGGTTTGTGTCTGAATTCCTGACTTGGAACAGACAATGGCAGAGTTAATGTGTTTCTCAATTATCATTGAGTAAAAATAGAAACATATTATTTGATGAGTTTTAAACTGACAAAAATGTATTTCTTGAACAGGAGTTAGGATTTGACTCTTGGTTGGAACCAAAGCTAAACCTAGCCTAAAGCAAGTGTGTGCGCACTTGGTGCAACATGACAAAAAAAATAGAAAAAATGAACAGCTAGCCGGCCACCTAACAAGGGTTTTTGTAGGGTGGGGAACTCCAAGGGTCATTAGGAATCTCTAGGCATAGGGAAGTGGAGACATGATTCACAAAGCTACTCATCATAGTTTTGGAACCTTACAAACTCTTTCCCTTCTCCCCTATGCTTGGTCGACCATATAAAGGGAGTCATGAGCCAACTTCAAGCCCATTTTGAAGGCCATTTTCTCCACCAAAAGTAGGGGGTTTCAATTTTGGGGAAGGAAGCTGGAAGCTTAGGAGTCATAGGAGCAAGGAGTGGAATCGGAAGCTAGTGAACTTGAAGTATCAACTTTCTTCATTTAGGTGGGTGTACCTCACTCTTGTTGGTTGTTTGAATTTTTTTTTGATTGAATGTTCTTGTCATGATCTATAGTAGAATGCTAGGACTGCTTAAATAAAATCAAGTGTTATCTATTCATGTTATTGTATGATCGTAGGAAGCATGCTAGAAGAGCTTATTATTAAGAAAAAACTAGTCTACATGTTGTTGAGGTGTTCAATCTTTTGTGAAATTTTATGAAGAGAACTTGTTGTTTAAACTATTTTTTATGCTTTATTGGAATCATGTTAGGCTTAGTATCCTGAGGAATCAATAATCATGTTAACGAGAATATTAATAAAAATGAAACATATTGATCGTTGTGGGAATGCTCACTGTTTGGAGATAACCCATTCAATATTTGGTGTGGATAGTGCCGTTTGTTTTTAGGGGTTTTTTAACGTCCTATTTCTAGCCTAGATTGTTGTATAAATCTGTGTTTGAGTTTCTACATGATCGGGCTTGATTAGCTCTTGAAACGAGTTCGAAAAGAGCCCAGAGATAGTGTGTTTCCTGTCGTTGTTGTTTTTTGAGGTGGTGTGGTTATTGTTTTTAGCGGCTATTTAGCCACTATTTTTAATGGTTATAATACTCTTTTTAGGGCCTAATGTCATCTTCTAGAAGCTTAGTTGAACTGGTCTACGTTTAGGCTTGAATAGCTTTTGTATTGGGTTCGAAAACGGACCGAATCGACAACTTTTGTTCACTGTTTTGAACCCTACTGTCCGGCTATTTTGAGGTGCTGTTTAGGCATTTTTTGTGAAGAAAAAAATGTTGTTGAGACTCATAATCTTGCTTTTTTAGTCAAGATTGAAGTGATGCCAAGATGTTGTTCAATTATAGTTTTCGAATGCAACAAATTGGGTCTTGATGCTCACTATTTTAGTAGGAACACTTACTGTTTTGGGTAGACAAGTTGCTGATTTAGATGCTCTATATGTATCTTTTATGTCCCAAATCGTCACCTAGATGCTTGGTTGTGTGATCCTATGTTTAGGGTTGGATAGCTCTTGTTTTGAGTTCGACGAGCTCATAATTGTCAAATTTGCGCTTTGTTTGGGCTGTTTTAGTTAGCTAAAAATTTCTCACTATTTGGGCTATTTTGTTTGTTGTTTTGAGCTTTCTCCTTCCGAAAGACACAACTTTAGATGAGGATTTAGTTGGTCCTAGAAGTACATGACTTAGTCCCTTATACCAGTCTAAAACAGGAAGCATAGGGGGCCAGAATTTGGCAGTTAGTGGGGCGCAGCCTGCAGTCAGATTTGGCCTTGGTTTGGGCTCTGTTGAGCCAGTTTCGGGTCTGTTTTGGAGCCAATTTGGCCCCTGATTTGGGTCAGGTTGGGTCTTGGCTGACTCAAGTTAGGTTGCATAGCATTGGAGCTAGGGCGCGAGCCGTGTATGTCATCTAGTTGTTAGTAATTACTTCAACTCTAGTATGAGAGTTAGACTAGTTGCCTTAATCATGGGAATAAGTGAATGAACTTCTAAGCTTTAGACTCCAATCATAAAGGTAGATCGAGAGTTTGAAATGAATTAATGGGATGTCAGACTAAGAGTTGCTTGTGGCTTCTGAGTTGTGTAATGGTTAATAGGGTAGACTTGTACGAGTGAGTTGAATGCCTAGAAGCTTAATCATGTAATTGAACTTGTAGACTATTAGAAAACTAGAATCAAGAATGAGGGATTAATTAACAAGTTGTCAGACTAGGGATTGTGCTAGACATTGCTAGATATGGAGTAATAATAGAAAGAATAGAACCCTTGGGATCAAGTGAGTCTAGTTAATAATGAGTCAGACTTGAAATCCTAGAATAACAATACCCTTTAGATATTAAGTGCTTTCTTATAAGTAGGTTGTCGTAGATACATCTTAGTTCGTAACTCAGTATCTTAGACTGAGAGTGTGTGGTTCTAGAGGCTAGGCAAGGAGCAGGGTACTAGCAATGCTGAGTTCTTAAGATGCAGGGTTGGGTCAAGTATGGCGAGATTACCCATTGTGGTTGATGTAAGTCCGGTAGGGTATGCTGGCTCTAGGTCGCATTATTATTAATTATAAGCATAGACACTAGTTGGGATCTGTAAAGGGAGACACGTGTGGCATCGTCTGAACTATTAATTTCAGGGATCTAGTGTTAAGGATGGGAGGTGGGTGTATAGGTCGCAGTCTCCTGTCAGAACTTAAGGGATGGACCCTTAAGTGTATGTCTATGTTCTATGTTATCTAATTCGAATTGGGAGGGAGAGTTTAACTATGAGTCTTTGGGTGGAGTAGGGGAAGGCCTGTAGGGTTGCCTTTATGTTTGTGATAACTTCTGATAAGGTTCGGGAGTGAAGAGAGACCACAGGGTCGAGGGCAGAGTGGAATATCTAGGTCTGAGGAGCAGAGAAAGACCGTAGGGTCCCGATAGAATGCAATGGAAACAGGTCTGACTAGGAGCAGAGAGAGACCACAGGGTCCGGGTGGAGTGGAATGTCCAGGTCTGGGGAGTGGAGAAAGACCGCAGAGTCCCGGTAGAATGGAATAGCCACAAGTCTGACTGCAGCAACGGAGGTGGACCGCAGGGGATGCAACCTTATTAGTTACTAGATAAATGTCAGAAACAGAAAAAGAGTACAAGAGTAGGTTTGCATTGCGATGGATCGAACTCTATACGAAGAAGGACATTAGGGGCTTGTTTGGAAAGTATGTAGTATGGGCTGCATAAGCTTCCAAGCAAATACGCATTAGAAATGAGCATATTGTGCATTTGGTTTGTTTATAAGATTTCTACGGTCATGGCATACATAGGCATTGAATACATACTCATAAACACTCACATTGTATGACATTAAATTTGTGATGGGAATTAGAGTTCGTTGATATCACCAGCTTTGCATCACTTGCATTCAACTGGCGTTCCCACAGTTAATTAGTTGTAGGACCTTTGATCGTGGAAGCGGGGACTTGAGCTTTGCGGAGCATCCATGTGAAAGAGTAAAATTTTTGTACAATGTAATTTATGATGATTTTTTTTGTAAAACAACCTTGTACGTTGTAATAAGATTGAATGTAATAAAAGTTTTAATTTCCTGTGATTTTGTACTGTGTTGTGTACTCATTTGAAGTAAAGATTTTGGGTGTGTCACAAGATTTTGGGTTTTAGGCTGTTGTGAGCGCTATCGGCGAACCTGTAAGAAGCCTAAAACACCGGGGTTAGCCCTGACGATAGACCCTCTGACACCCAAGTCAGTAACTCAGAATAATATGAGAGTTTTAGTCGCAAAATTTTTTAAACCTGGGTCTAGTGGAGGTGGAGGGTATTTATAGCCTTGGGGCCAGTTGCAAGAGATAGACGTTTAACATGGCATCTTCTTCTAATTCCTCTTGTGAAGAGGTAAAGTTAGTTTCTTTTCTCTTCTTGAAGGGTTGCTCTTCTATTGATAGAGTCGGTACCCTTCTGTTGGTTTAATGATAGAGTTTGTTACTCTTGGGGAGTTTTCAAGGAAAATCATAACAGGCAGAAACCTCCCTCATGCTTAGGCATATAACAAGTCTAGATGGCTCGCCTGGTTGAGTTGATGGGCCTGGAAATAACCGATGTTCCTCTTGTGGGCCTCCAGTTGCTGTGAAAGTACCTTCTGTCCCAAAGAGTTTTAAGATGCGTGACCGAATTGTTCAGCCCTAATTTGCTGCGATTTTTACCAATATCGCATTATTTTGAAAAAAAAATATGTGGGACATGATGTACTATTTTTAGCCTATTTTGTTGAAATTATGTATTTCACTATGTTCGATAGATTTTGTGGATACGGTCCACTATTTTCTACTGATTTAATAATTTTTGAATTGCATTATTTATGCTAGATTTTGTGGGCTAGCATACTGTTTTGGCCGAATTTCATTGTTTTGCAAATATTTTGTGGGCTATAAGCCTATAATCCACTGTTTTAGGCTGTTAAAAGAAAATTTTAAAATATATCGTTTCTATTAGATTTTGTGCCTACATTCACAAATTTTGCTGATTTTTTAAAATTCCAGATTTCACTATTTTGCACAAACTTTATGGGTTATAGTCCACCCTTTAGGCTAATTTTGAAAAATAATGAAATTCACCTTTTTGCACAAATTTTGTGAGGTGTTGTGACCAATTTGAAAATTAGTCCACTGTTTTGGCCGATTTTAATAATTCTCATGTTGATAAATTTTTCCATATAAAACAATTGTGCGTTATTGTCCACGTTTTTGGTCGATTTTGGGAAATTTTGAATTTCACTATTTTAGACAGGATTTGTAACCTATATTTGTCCATGGATTTGGGCCGGGTTTGAAATATTACTAAATTAATTGTTATTGCCAGTTTTGATGATAATCCCTTGTTTAGAGACAAACTTTAGAAAAATTCTAAAACATATTATTTTTGCCAGATTTTGTGGGCTATATAGGTCACAATTTTATGATAATATTGAGAAATTATTAATTTCACTATTTTGCTCAGATTTTTTTGAAGCCCACTATCTTGAGCCAATTTCAAAATTTTTAAAATTGATCTTTTTGGTCAGCTTTAGATTTTACGGGCTGGCCAAAATTGATCATATGTAAGTCCACCATTTTCGAGGATTTTGACAAGTTAATTTTAGGATATTTGAGAACACTAACAAATAAATTATTTTTGCTGCGAATGTTTCACCGGCATTTTGTTAAAATGTTGAGAAAGACTAGGGACTAAAACACACTTGGTCTTTCCCGATGTTTTAAAAAATGCCGGGAAAAGATTACTCTATCCCGACATTTTTGAGTAAAATACTTGGATATCCTCCTCTAAATTCTTAACATTTCCTCAACTCACCTGTTCCAATATTTTCCTCTAATCTCGAATCCCCAATTCTAACATTTTCTGTCGTCTCCTATGCTCGCCATCCCCGTCTCATATGCTCGTCGTCCCTGTCACCTCATATTGTCACTCCCGTCTCCTTTCCTATCCCTTCCTCCTCGATTCTTGAGCTCGACGCCAGCAGCCCGACCCCCTATTCCTCCTTGGTTTCTCGAGCTCGATGCTGACCATCACCTACACCAATGCAACCATCTCCCAACCAAAACCCGATAGCCATCGAGACTCCCACCGGGTAACCACTATCTTCCTGTTCATTTTATCATTTGATTGAATCTAAGGTTTGATATTTGTGCTAGTTCTTGTTGATTGATTAAATTTGGGTTTTGCTATTAGTGTTAGCTTCCTGGTTGATTAATGGAACCTAGGGTTTGCTATTTGTGGAATTTACATTGTTTCATTGAAGTTGTTATTATTTTTGTTGTTGTCATTGCTCTTGCTGCTGTTGTTGTTGTTGACTCTTTTGTGTGTGAATAAGTTTAGAAGTGTGGTGTGTTTCTCGAAGAGAAAGAAGGGATGAAAGAGAGGAGGAAAATCCTGCCATGTTTGATCTAGGGTTTTTCTGTCCATATTTGAGTGTATAATTGTACATATCAAAAGGATTAGGGAATATATATATCTATATATAACCAGTAATCAGATGATGTTCTTATTAGTAAATGGTGGTTATCTTGTACTTTACTTAATTATAATAATTTTTAAATTCAAGAAATTTGAATTTTACATTGGGGGTTCTTATTCAAATGGATAAAAGTTGGGTTAATAAGCCAGCATTCTACAAGGAGTACTGCAATGATGTTAAAAACTTCATTAATCTCGCAAAGCAAAATTTTTCTGATGAAAACTTAATTCTTTGTCCATGTGTCTTATGTATAAACTGTGAGTTGAGGACATGCGACGAAGTGGAGGCACATTTGATTTGCAATGGTTTTCTACCATGGTTTTGTCATGAACAGCATTCTAAGTTAGCTTATGTTGGTTTGTTTGTGTTGGAAGACGAGTTTTTAGTGAATGATGACCTAAGTGTTGCTAAGTTTTTTTAGTGAATGCTTTGTGAATTCATAGCTTTTCAGTCAACACAAACATTCCAATAGACCAAGTCCATAATAAGTCAACAGAAGCATCACATCTTGATGGTTTTCTGGAGGAAGAAAGGTCTGAACGTGATAATAATAAAGAATATGAAGCTTTTACTATGTTGCTGGATGCTAATACACTTTTGTACCATGATTGCACCAAATTTTTTAAGTTCACCTTCATTATATTATTAATTTAAATGAAACTTTTAAATGGGTGGCCTGCCAAGTTCTTCACCATGCTTCTTCAATTGCTGAACGAAGCATTCCCAGACATTTGTATTCCCAATTCAGCCCATGCAATAACAAAGTTTCTCAAGTTTTTTGAGATAGGGTATAAGAAAATAGTAGCAGGCTCAAAAGATTGTATGCTATTATTGGGGGATAAGGAGAGTCGTGAGAAATGTCAAATCTGTGATTCTTCGAAATGGGCTGTAACACTGAAAGAAGACCAACAAACAGATGGGTCAGTTAAAACAACCAAGAAAAAAAGAATCTGCAAAACTTCTACATAACTTTCCTCTAATTCCTAGGCTGTAAATATTATTTATGTCATCTAAAACCTCTTCTGATATGATATGGCATGCTGAATTTTACAAGAATGTTGAGATACTTAGGCACCTTGCTAATTCTGAATTTTGGAAAAGATTTGATGAAAAATACCTTAAATTTGCTCAAGATCCTCGCATTGTGAGACTTGGATTAGCCAGTGGTGAATTTAACATAGTGAAGCAGTTGAGTAGTACCTACAGCAAATGGCTTGTTTTGTTAATCTCATACAACCTGCCCTCTTGAAAATGTATGAAGTAGTCCTCCATCAATTTATTCATGATAATTCCTTAACCAAAATGCCTAGGAAATGATATGGATATGTACATGGAGCCATTAATAGATGAACATAAAAAATTGTGGGAGGGTGTTCCAACTTGTGATGGAACAACTAAGGAAACTTTCCTTCTCCGGGTTGCGTTAACTTGAACAATCAATTATTTCCCTGCATATGCACTGTTATCTTGTTATAGCACTAAAGAACATTATTCTTGTCCTTGTTTTACAGACCAAAATGTTTCATGGTGGCTTTGTAATGGCAAAAAGGTTTGCTACATGGGTCATAAAAGATGGTTGGACACACACAAATTTAGAACAGAAACGAAGTCATTTGATGGTACCGAGGTGTGGGGATATGCTCCTGTTCCTTTGTATGGGTCATGTGTGTTAAGGAAACTAGAAAATCATCAATTCACTTATGGAAAATACCATAAGTCAATAGAAAGGGCAAGAAATAGGGCAAGGAATGAGCACCATGAGGACACTGATTTATGTGTTGCAGATGAGTATGACAATCTTGTTGATTTAGAATCATGGAAGAAGAAATGTAGTTTCTTCCACTTACCATATTGGGAATGCAACTTACTGCGCAATAACATATATATGATACACTAGGTTTGCCCGTGGCACGTGCCTACGACACGTATTCGGAACTGCATATAAATTTATTTGTAGTTATTTGAGTTAGTCTAATACAATCACCTTTAAATTGTTTCCGATGACACGTTTAAATTGTTTTCTACGGCCTCCTTTGAAATTATATTGTTTCCAAATAGTTTTCTAATACAATCACCTCTAAATTGTTTTCTACGGCACGTTATCGCGAAGACTGATTAATTAATTAAGTTGTTTAGTAAAAATTTCGACATACTTCTCTAAAATTTTACAGGCAAGATTGTAGTAAAAATTTCGACAGAATCTCCCCAGAAATATTTGTCCTTTTAGAGCAATTCCTTACGGAATTCTGCTCAAAATTAAAAAATTAATATCATAGGCAGTCAAAAAGAATCCTCCCAAGGCCAATCCAAGCAACATCACATAGGCATCATATATATAGGACTCTGGGGGAAAATCTTCATATGACTAAAGATACAAAATAAAAACAAAGTTATCGTCTGAAAACATAATAGATTTTACGAAATTTAGTAAAATTTTTGACATAATCTCCCTTAAAATATTAGCCATTTTACAGCAATTCCGTAAGGAATTATGCTCACAATTAAAAATATAACATCACAGACAATAAATATGAATCCTCCCCAGGCCAATCCAAGCAACATCACACATGCATCATATATATAGGACTCTGGGCGAAAAAAAAGTCATATGACTAAAGATACAAAATAAAAAACCATGATATTGTTTTAAAACATAATAGATTTTAAGAAATTTAGCAAAAATTTTGACAGAGTCTCCCCTAAAATATTAGCCCTTTTACAGCAATTCCTTACGGAATTCTGCTAACAATTAGAAATATGACATCACAGGCAATAAATATCAATCATCCCCAGGCGAAACCAAACAACATCACATAGGCATCATATATATAAGGCTCTGGGGGGAAAAATCATAACATAATGCAAGATACAAAATAAAAACCCAAAATTTGTTTGAAAACGTAATGAATTTTTAGAAAAACCATCGAAAAACCTTTCAAAAACCAAACACAGAACCCAATACTCCACAAAATTGTGGGTACGGGTATTAACATAACTATATTATATCATCATCATATACAGATACTTACAACTATTACATTCTCCACCAAAATATACACCAACCAACCAAAATAGACAGTAACATAAAGAGAAAAAGAAAGCATTACAAACATTCTGTAACTCCCTGTTCCAGTTGTACGTATTTTACTACATAAATTTTTGTACTTCAATTTTCAGATCAGTTTTATTTTTCTCTTTGGACTCTTTATCTAAAGCCAGAATATTTTTCTGATCAATTCTATAATTTTGTGAATTTTTCGATCGGAGTTCAAATACAAATTTTAAACCCTGATTAATCCTAATCCTAATCCTAATCCTAATCCTACGCCTAACTTTCTCATTTTTTTTCCTCCTACAACCTAACTTCTACTGACTTCTCCTCCTTATTCCTATTTTCTAACCTAATCCCCACTAACCCCTCATTTTTCCACACCTAGGCTTATATTTTTCTACACCTCCACCACCCTACACTCTCATTTTCCTAACCTCCTTTGATTTTTCTACACCCCATCTACACCCCTACACATGCATGCACAATTGCAACCAGCCAACTCTCTCTCCCTCTCTCCTTGTTTAAATCTATATATATGCATACACACACACATGCATAACACATCAACCCCCCACCTCTACGTCTCATTTTTCATTTTGCCTTCTTCACACCCCCTGCCTTCTTCATACCGAGAGCAAGCAATGCCCAAGCTCCACTTCACATTCCACCTTCGAGCCAACGACTCCGCTTCTACGATCCCGTGAATCCTGAAAAATAACCCGACACCGCGCCACCTTGTTGTTGTCGTCGCTCACCGTTGCTACCGTTAGCTACCGTCTTACCGCCATTCTTACCGCCGTTGTGCCGCCGTCCGTTGCCGACGTCGCTTCTTTCCGTGGTTAACACTACCACCGTAATCATCACATTATAAGGCAAGTACCTTGTACACTCTTTTTGTTCTCGTACAAGCATTTTTCTTTGACTCGTGGCAAGTAGTCTAGTTATCATCATATTTTATTGTCAAACTCTGTTCTAGTCACTTGTTTCATGCTATATCAACTCCAGAGTGAACCGTTAACACATTTCGAATCGTGTTATCGAATATCGAATATTCAACCTTACTATCTCTAAAATTTCTTGACCTTGCACTAAGAATTCGACCTTGTTCCCAATACTGGATTGAAGATTTTCTACGTGGAAATCGTAGCCCATCGAGTCCCGAATCCAGAACATCTTACGGTTTCTCAATCGGATGTATAGATTGTGAGATATCGCGATTTTAGTACTGTCATATTGTGAATTCTGAACCTGCACGGGATTACGAATGGTATCTTGTACTGAGAATTTGACCATGTTACCGATACTGGATCGAAAAACTTTCTACATGAAAATCGTAGCCCTTCGAGTCTAGATATCCGAAACATCCTACAGTTTCTCAATCGGATGTATAGATTGTGAGATATCGCAGTTTTAGTATTGTGACTCCGAATTTCCAGAATGCGAGCGAGACATCGAAACCAGCGAAGAATGAATTTGTACGCATCGCTACTGTCCTTAGAATGTATCGTGTGAATATGCGTTGGAACCGGGAGAGAGTCTACTTTCTAGAATCTCTGACGGAATTGGATTTGCTTTTCTGTAACAACGGGAAAAGTGAATTTGAATGCAGATATATTAAGTTATCTAAAAATTCATCTATACATTTTTGCATATAAACCCTTTATTTTTCATAATTAATGAACTGAATGTATTATTGTTCTTCTAATAATAACTTGCATAGATATAATAGGTTGATAGAATGTATTTTATACCACTTGATAATTCCATAATAATTACTCTCGATACATGTACTCGTTTTACGTCTCATGTCCATGATTACTGTCCTTGATATTTTTCTTGGCTAAACTATTTGATTACACCGTTCCACTAGTCGTACCAATTGCATGTTCATAATTAATTATAAAATAATAACAAGCCGGGGTTATAAGGGTACGGCTTAGTAATGGACAATATAGGGGAGTATACTCGGAAGGGGGCCCGTGTTTCCCGAAATAGTGATTCTTGATTCTTGATTCTTGATTATACAATTCTTGATTACATAATTCTCGATTACATGATTCATGATTACATGTCTTGATACTATCACTGGAAGACCCGAGTATATGATCCTATAGAATTCACTACTTAAGTCTAAACGTCACATGATTGATATGCACCGAACTTGTGGTATGGGACACAGGATTGCATGCATTAGATAAGTTAATAACACAGATAAACTTGAGATTTCCACTAAGCAAGACTCTTGATTACATGACTCTTGATTACAAGACTCTTGATTACATGACTCTTGATTACATGACTATTGATTACATGACTCTTGATTACATGACTATTGATTACAAGACTCTTGATTACATGATTCTTAATTACATGACTCTTGATCCTTGATTACATGATTATCGATTAACTGAGCCTAGGTTATCAATTGCTTATATCTTGAAGTCTAGAATACACTAGTTATCGTTATTACTTACATGATCATATTGTCCCAGTTCCTTGCTTACTTTCATATTGTATTTGTACTTCTACTTCTTGTTTCTTCCATGTTATATCTTGTTATATTACCCCTTTTTCTGCTTGTTGCTACTTGCTGCCCGAAACTTGCTCTAACGGGAACTTTTCTATTTTTCTTTGAGTTAATAATTATACAGGTACTGATGGATCCGACGAGCAGACTCTCTAGGCGATCGTTGCTGCTTCCTTACTACTTCATGTTGTTTTTCTTTCAGTCGCTATTTTATCTAGTTGTTATAGCGAACTGCTTATCATATTATTTTAATTCTGGCACCTTGTACTCCCGGGCATCTTGACCCGATGTTGATGTATTATCCAAATGATGGTTATTCTATTTTCAGCTCATGTGATTATTATATTTGCCTGCGTGAATGTGTTATAAAGATCTTGTTGAGCTTATAATTGTACAGCTTATGGATGATGTACATCATTCGCTGGGCCTCAGTTGCGTGCTTGTATTTCCGTATAGTGGGAAGCGGGGCGTGACACATTCTGAGAATATGAAGATTACAGATGGACAGACGACTAAACCCGTCATAATGAAGAGACCTGAAAAATCACGATCATGAATGAAAAAATCATTTTAATGAAAAAGGAACCAATGAACCAATGAGAATTTCTACTAAATCTGAGAAACTCTGATATTATTTTCCTTCTCCAATCACTGACAATCAAGATTAGATTTAGACATGAAACTAAAATAAACTATATACTTTTATGGGCACATAAAACTAAAATGAACAAAACAAACATGAAAGATGCAAAAGATTCAAGCTTTATCCTTTCTTCTCAAACCAGAATTCATACCCATCAAAATTTGCACTACGAACAATGCAAACAGCATTCAACTGCAAATATTAGCATATTAAGCATCAAATGGAATGAGAAAAAAAAATGTTTTGTTTGTCAATGAGAAGAAGCAAGTTGTATACTGTAAGACACATGGTGAAATTATTTTAGCAAGTAGTATACTATAAGGCACTGTAAGGCACATGGTGAAAAGTATAGATGGTCTTTATATTGCATCAGTGAACATACTACATAAATATTGAATGGAACACATAATAAGCAACAGTGAACAGTGAACAGTGAACGTACTACAAAAACTAAAGAAATTTGCAGTTACAAAACACAACATAAATAGTATCAAAACAGTAAATTATCCTACAAAATAAATTTATCGAATAATACTAATTCTTACCTGAATTATGGTTTACGTTCTCGGTGATTGAGTTGCATCGGATGCATCGGATCGCACAGGAGAACTTTCACTGTCAGAATCTGTAACACAACTCAAGGTATAAGTCAATTTAACTTTAAAGGAAAACAAAATTTCCTGTACTATCAATGTTTAACCTAGTTATTAATATAAAAATAATTCAAAAAAGGACCATGAATACAATCAAGTAAGGTTCATCA
This sequence comes from Hemerocallis citrina, assembly GCA_017893485.1. Lineage (NCBI taxonomy): Eukaryota > Viridiplantae > Streptophyta > Magnoliopsida > Asparagales > Asphodelaceae > Hemerocallis > Hemerocallis citrina. The sequence continues at coordinate 223,436,051 of CM030362.1, read as the reverse complement.
AAAAGGAAAATACCCCCCCAAGTCAATGGGTAGCATGAATTTAGTTTTCAATTTGAGGTAGAAATTATGTATTTTGCAAAGAACAACACATAGATAAAATTGTTACCACTGGAGGAAGATCAAGAATCACTCCTTGAGCTGCTTGAACTACTTGACCTACTTGCATTATCCACCTTATTTTCACCTCCCTTTGGCGAAGAAGCCACCTCCTTTTCATCAAACACTGATTCCAACAAAATCACACATCATCACGAAATATAAGGCAATCCTAATTTTCAGGATGTAGGAAAAACATGTTTTTCAAAGTTGATTTTCAAAGACATGTATTTCAAAGTAGATTTTCTGTAAACTAAAAACTTCAATCATCTAGCATACATCCCAAATTCCTTGAAAATAGTATTCCTAGCTTTACTTAACCCCCTTCCATATTGGTGTACATGAAGTTGATCTACATTCTTTTAGTCCTAAATGATGTAGGACGCAAATTCAAATTCAACAAATAGCACACTTGAAGATCAAAAGTTCAAGGCACATACCTACATGGAATAAAACCCAAACATAAGAACATGAAATTGCAAAAAAAATTATCTTGCCTACAACAATTTTGTCAGATTGGTCCCAATTACACAACAAATTATTTAAATCATCTTAAATCTTGATAATTTACATCCAACGAAGCTTACAATAGAATGACATGATCGTAAATATTTGGTGATAGTTTACTTTTATTCGGTAATATATTCATGAACTAATATATTCGTGTCCGACCATTTGATGAACACCATCATTGAGATTATTGAATAACAAAAAATTATAAACTTTAGTACGGGATAGTTCTTTTGAATATCAGTTACTTCTTTGGATTTTAAATCCAATAATTGAAATATCAATATTTCTCCAACCAAATTAACCTAGTGAACTTGTGGATCAATTAAAAACATGTGATTATTTAAATTTAGTTTAACCATCAACCAAAGTCAAGAAAATAGAAATCTCACATTTTGTAATTGCTGACGCATGTACGCGTTCTCATGAACCAGCTGGGCAACCTGTTTCTGAAGGCGCTCATTTTCTGTTGACAGTCAGAAGGCGAGAAGACTCTTTCCGTTGTTTCTCACGGTATCTGATAAAAAAATTTAAATTAAAAAACCTTTATAGTTAATAAAACCAGAGTATAGTCATATTTGAATCAAGATTATGATATTATAATGATCAGAAATTAATTCAATGAAATGAAAGAAAAATATAGGTAAAAGGAGACAGTGATCCATCTAGAATGTCACTATGTTTGTAGTTGAAGGTAACAATCAACAGGATGGTCCCAAAAAAATCACAGTCATAAACATCAAATTCTGCAATGTTCATTCTAGGCTAAAAATACAACCCTGAAGTTTCAGTAAAATTATATTTTTAAAAAAACTACCCTTAACCAATTTTCTAAAAAAAATACTAATGACTGGCCCCAAAAAGCATTTTTATTCTAAAACAGAAAGTTAAATTGTAGTCATTGAATTTTGCTGAAACTTCATGGGAATATATTGCATTTTACCCCCCATGTTTTTCCTATCACAAAGTTAGCAAGGCAAAAGTTCTCTATCGTTCCTTGCAAAAAATGCAAGATAAAACAGTATTATTATTATAAACAACAGTGGTTGCAGCATTCTTCTCTAATTCCTTAATTGTCACCTCACTCCCCAACAATCATCCCAAAACAACACAACCCCGCATTATTACTAAACAATATAATTAAAATAACTACAAAACAATCGAGAAATAGTTTTATATTATTTTATACCTTCGATTCTGGAACCAAACTTTCATCTGCTTGGGCTCAATATTAGCGAGTATAGGGCACTCCCGGATCAACTGCTGCCTCCTCATCAACCATTCAATCATTCGACCATTCGATCATGGCAACTAAATAAACAAACCGCAATACCCACAATTTCATATGCATCAAAAAATAGCCATAGATTTTCTTGATATGGCACATAACTCGACGTCAATTCTTAAACTATTCGATGTTACTGAGCGATCTTAATGTTGAATAATCCGATCATAAACTTCAACTCATTCAAATTTAACATCAACAATCAGATCCACAACCGAATCGAATCAAAATTTAGAACTAAAACTGAAAATAAAATTGCAAAAAAATAAAACCTTTTCTACAATGATATTTGGTTGTGACTTTTGAATTAATTAGTTTATGGATAACTAAACAGGTTATGAGTTCTCTGTATGTACTTGTTTTCTTTTTATGCAAAATTTATATATGATAGAGTTCTTACCCGAAAATTGATGGGGGACTGATCTGCCCATGCTTATACATTTATGTTTTCAGATTGGTGTATCAGTTTCATACTCATTTAAGGAAAGAATCATTCTAACCAAAATGAAAGGGAATTTGATTTGCTGAAATTTGAATCTTCAAGCAATAGCTTAAATGTACTCTTCTCATGAAGTGTAACTACATTTTTTTTATCATAAAAGGTTGGCCGAAGCCCTCCGTGGAGTGTAACTACTTTTTCACATAAGAAAAAGGAAAATCCAAAGGAATCTTTTATGATTATATACAAACTAAGTAAAATTGTCAACTTTTTTTTTTTTAAGATCATTCTTAACAAAAATCAATTCATATATAGTTTGTATGTTCAGCATAAATTAGATGGGCAAAAGGCAGAAAAGAAAGGTAAATATCACATTGTAGATGTAGTCTTATCATTAAAATACTATGCCTTTTTTGGCTTCCCTCATTCGCAAAGTATGTTTTTCTTCGTTCTAGTGTGGTTTTACAATCTCTATTTCAGATGTAATTTTGAACACTCTTATTCAGTATCTCTATGAAAAAAAGCAGGACCCAATACACAATTGCCTCATCGTCTAACCTAGATAACGTACTACTAAAAAATAACTAACAATTGTTACATTTGCAAATTCAAAATAGTTTGCAAATGAAACAACCCTTCCCCTCTTAAGAAGGCACAATTCAGGTAGAAGAAGAGCTGAAAATGTAAAGCATGCACATGATGAACGCTAGTATTGCTACCATCCATTTCAAATCATAGAAAACAAACAACACAATCACAGAAACAAAACATCCGCATTGTATTGTAACGTAATGGGCAACAATTCCGACTGGTGGGCCCCACCAATTTCTGCCCGTGCATTTTCTTGCGCGGGGGCGTAACAGTAAACAAACCAACACGTCATGAATCCTACACTCTCTCAGTAAACAAACTAAATAAACTAATATAACTTAATTTCAAAAGCAGTCTACATTTTGTACACATAAGCTCATAATAAAGTAACAAAATAACTGGAAGAATATATTATATTTTAGCAGCATTTCAATAATAACAGCTTCTTACTTGAAATTTTTAGCATTCCTAAGTTTTCCTTCTTGGATTCTAACAACTCTATAATAGTAAAAGAACTATGAAATTGTTTTGATAAGACATAAGTATAAGGGGCAAAGCATAGAAATCAACATACCCAAGTATCTCGATCATCCTCTTAAGAAGATCATATTCTGATGCTCCGGAAAATAAAGGAAGGCCTAAGAATAACTTGGCAACCAATAGAACCAAATGACCACATATCAATTGCAGTTGTATATCTAATAATAGATTAAGCTCCAAACCGATGTAAAAAAATCAAAATCTACTAAAATTCTAGTTAACTTAAAAGCTCGGAGAAAAGGGCTTGCAAATAAAGTCAATAAAATTGCCAAGGAATAAATGTGTACAGGTTAAGCTCCAAATAGATTGAAAAAATAAAAAATTCTACTTAAATTCCAGTTAAATAAAAGCTCAGAGAAAAAGGGTGTGCCAACAAAGTCAATAAAATTGCCAATGAATAAATGTGTATAGGTTAAGCTCCAAACTGATTGAAAAAATAAAAAATCTACTTAAATTCCAGTTAACTAAAAGCTCAGAGGAAAAGGGCGTGCAAACGAAGTCAATAAAATTGCCAATGAATAAATGTGTATAGGTTAAGCTCCAAACCGACTGAAAAAAAAAATCTACTTAAATTCCAGTTAACCAAAAACTCAGAGGAAAAGGGCGTGCAAACAAAGTCAATAAAATTGCCAATGAATGAATGAATAAATGTGTATGCAAGGATACTGGTAATGAAGAACTTCTAGAGATCTATAGTAACGACTCTGCGAAAGGAAGCATTAAGAGTCTGAGATGGTAAGAACAGGCAAGTAGCCGAACCAATTTGTGTATATAAATGGGACTCAATCTAAGAAGACCTGAATGTATAAGTATACTGTTTGATTCTCCATGCAGGCTGATCCCAAATCAATCACTTTTATTTCTGGTTTCACACTATCAAGTTCAAGATGTTAAACATAAAAGTTGAACGATTGGAATTAAAATAAACAAAAAATATTATGAAAGGGTCAGCTAACCTTGTAGATAAAAGTATATTTTTTGGTTTCAAATCACAATGAATAATACCAGCCTCTTTTAAGACAACCAGAGCATCCAGGATCTATGCAAAATAGTTTGTTAAAAAAACGAAGATAATGTAAGATCATTGAACGTCACAAATTCACACATAAAAAGGCATCTTAGAAAAAGCTAAGTATATCACCTGTTTTGAGAAGACTTGGACAATGCTCAAAGGAAATCCTCTATACTGGTTCAACTTAATTACCTCATATCTATATTACCAAGCAGCAATAGAAAAATAAAAAATGATTTGAAAAATTCAAGTATTAAGTTGTTAGGAAAATATAATGCATGCTCAGAATAGCTTGCAGATTTGAATCAAGCATCTCAAACTATATGCACAAATGATATGCCTACAGATCCAACATGAATTTCATTACAATTCCTGCAAAAGTATTACCACATTTTAGAAAGGAAAGTACTCTGATGTTAATACCTATTAAGGACATAACATTGCGGGATGCACCAATAAATATTGAATTCTAGATGTTAGATACAAAATGCAAATGACATGGTAACGAAGTTGTTGTATCTCATAAGTTTTTGACCTGGACATAACTTCACACAAAGTATCGATGATAAATATGTTTTAATATGACAATTGAAATAAATTTCTGAATTAGTAAACTATGAAAATGAAAGCTAAAAATTGTGAATGTGGCTCACCACAATGAATCCCCAGGAAGTTAGGAAAAATTCATATTATTAAATCACTTTAATCCTCCTCCAGAATATAAAGTATACAAATATATAGAAAGGATCCAGGAGAAGGGTGCTAGTATCTTAATAACATGTATAATTCAAAGCATGCAGAGTATCTTAACATGTATAATCCAATCTACAATCCAATTCAATAGACAATGCACTCAGTTTACAATCCAATTTGTAGATGAGAACGCAAATCTAACACAAACCCAACAAAACGAATGTAACACAAACCCAACAATTTTTGATCGCTGTGCAGTGAAGTATACCTGAGATGTAGAGAGGGTGAAATTGGTGGTCGGGATCAACTCAGGCTGTGGTCGGGGTTCGGTGGTTGGATGGGGGTGGTCAGCGATCTAAACAGGGAGGAGGTCGGGGCTGTCGATGAGAGCGGAAGGGAGGCGAAGGGGGGTCGCGACTGGAGTTAGGGGGGCCGTCGGCGGTGACAGAAGGGGTCGTCGGCGGGAGGGCAGTGCTGAAGAGGTGCCGGAGGGGGAGAGAGCGAGGGGGACAGTGAGAGAGAGCGAGGAAAGAGAGACAGCGGAAGGGAGGCGAGAGGGTGTCGCGACTGGAGTTGGGGGGCCGTCGCTGGCGACAGGAGGGGTCGGCGGCAGGAGGGCAGCGCTCAAGAGGCACCGGAGGGAGAGAGAGCATGGGGGACAGTGAGAAAGCGTGGAGAGAGAGAGAGAGTAGGAAGAGAGAGGGAGACAGTGAGAGAGAGAGAGAGAGTGTGTGTGTTTTTTGAAATGTGTGGGGTTCGAAATTTTGAGCGGGAAAATTTGTTTTGTGAGGTTAAATTCGGGCCATTGATTTTGGAGGAGATTGAAGCATAGCCACTTGATAGCTTTCTTTGTAATTTATTATATAGATGTCAGCAAAATATCGGTGAAAATTGTGTACGAACATATATGTGGGATGACTGAAGGAAAAGGACAATCTTAAGTCACATATTGAATTAGTATCAATGGGAATACGACATGAGTTGCATCCAAAAAATTAACCTAATGGTAAAATATGCCTTCCTCCTGCAATCTATTCAATGTCAAAAACGGAGTTGAAAATATTTGCAATGTTTTACAACTACTTAAAAACCCTGATGGCTATTCGTCTAATATAGTAAGATGTGTCAACTCTAAGGAGAATAGACTTTAGGGTCTAAATTCACACAACTACCACATCTTAATGCAAGACCTCCTGACCCTTCTCGCAGCTCTAAGGTATTTGTAGTGTGAGAAAGTTACTATCGTCCTCAAAAATCTTTGTAGCATATACAAAGGACTTTTCTCTAGAGTTCTATGTGTTGAAGATATGACCAATTGGAGTATCATGTGGCATTGACAATTTGTCAAATGGAGAGGAATCCCCCCCCCCTCCCCCCTCCCTCCCTCCCTCCTTCTTTCTCCACTATAATGGTTCACTTGATAATTCACCTTGCTAGTGAGGTAACAATTGGGCGACTAGTACATTATCGGTGGTTGTATTCCATTGAGAGGTAATTAATCATTCATGCCCCATTCAATTTTTTAATTATGTAGTTCTAGTTTGCAGTATTCCCATACATTTTTAATCCATATATGTCTTCATATGTACCTTTACCAACTTAAGGTTTATGTCAGAAATAGAGCATATTCAGAAGGCTCAATAGCAGAAGGACATCTTCCGGAAGAGATCTCCGATTTTTTTTCATTGTATCTTTATGGAGAAGAGACAAGTCTGACTTAACCAAGGAGAAACCCAGACACGTAGAACCTTCAAGGGGCTAAATATATCTTCTAGACTGAGGGCAAGACTATCAGGAAAATTTATGCCTTTGAGTTTGATGACTTAATATGGGTACAAGCACATTGATATGCGCTACATTACCATGCATTAGTTGAGCCATTTCACGTGTAAGTGGGATTTGTTAGTTTGAATATAATTCTCTCACTCAGAAAGTTGTTGTAATGCCTATAATCCCTGTTACCGGACATCCGTGACACATCCAGAATCTTTGCCTTCAAATTCTTCTCATCACAGTAACAACACGAAAATTTAAAATTTTTTTATTGCCAAATAAAACTATTATATCATCAGTTACAACCATTATCTTGTTCTTGAACAAGGAATACAAATTACATTAACTCATTACAACTTATTACAAAATATTTACAGAGTCCACTTGTAAAGCTATCAGTTGTCTTCCAGAACGGTAGTCGACTGATCATCACCGAAACTCCACTGAGTGGTCAATCTGTTTCCCTGGGACGTGCCCCTCGGCTTGAGTCTTCCGCTGCGCGACTCTAACATTTCTGCACCTTCTCTAATGGTAGGTAAGTACACTACTCCTCCACTTGGATGCCTGCATTCTCAATTCTATTTCCAATGCCTAATTGAGTGGGCATGTCAGTACATATACTAACGCAATAATGATAATAGCAGCGATCTCCAACTCGCACACCCTCAAACCATTTGAATGGAAAAGGAAACGTGCATCCTAATTTCCAAGTGTCCGTGTATGCCATGACTTGAAGTCTAATGCCTACTACAAGGTACAGAAATGGATGCAATTAATCTAATGTTAGTAACTCTGGATACACATGCATCCCATACTACATACGTTCCAGATCAAGACGTCTTCTCCAGTTTCAGAGTCTTGAACCCTCGCCATGCAATGCAATCTACTGTTGTACACTTCATATTCCTGATAGATATAACGTGGCTGGTGAATCCTGCAGTTATTAACGCTAAACACAGTGGTGTCCCTGTTTGCCACTAGTGCCCCAATTCGGTCTGGATCACACCAAATGCCGTGGCGATCTTACAGATACATAACCGCATATCTATGGTCCCAAAGATCCATGGGACATCAGCCCCATGGTCCGTTGTGTCCACTCAACATAAGAACATGACGACCTCGAAGGTCTAATCCCCCTATTCGAAAGGAAATCTCTTGTTCTTACCACGGTACTTTAGGAATTAACAGAGCGAGATACGGCTCCCGTGTTCTTAACCAGTGAAAAGACACAGCCCATATCCCTTTGACAAGAAGAGACAACCCCGGTTATCACTGCCTAGTATTGGCCGTTAGAACTTATAGGGAATCGTCCCTAAGATCAACTCGGTCTTCAAGCGAAAATTAAAGAAATACAATCCAAAATAATATTGGTTGCTAAAAATAAGCGAGTTTTCAAATCATGCATAGTGTTTAACGAATGATTAAGCCCAAACGGTTCTGTCAAAATAAATAATCATGGCGAACCGATATTCATCGATTGCCAACACCTTTATAGGTCTTCGACCTAAAGTTTCTGGCCCGCAACCCTCAGCGAGCAGTACAACGGTGCCCAAGGAAGTGCCTCATACCGACAATAGAGGTGAAACACACATAATTTACTAATATCCATTTATTGACAGACCTAGGCATCAACGCATTCTAGATGAGGCAGATAACCTATCCTATCAATCCCTAAACACCGGCGATCCAGTCTCCATCGGTCGCCACCACCTTCGTCTCAGGTCCCATCTAGTATCCCGGCCCGTGGTCAACCTTCATTCGGTAAATGATCCGACGGCACACAGGAAGATCATTATTTTTCGAGGTGAAAATAAATCAATCACAATACTTGCGGACTGGGTTGGAAGTCCTATGGTGTCACAACCTAGACTAGCTCCAAGCTTTACAAGCTACGAGCCCACATACAACAAATCGACCATATAGATATTCTCCCAACTTACTCATGTGTCTACCACCAGTACTAAACCCGAGAATCTTATCTTAGTCCCATGTGAAGGGTTTAATAGGGATAATTACTTAAACATCTTAAAACTTAATCAACCTATAGTCATAAATCCTGATGCATGTAGAAAATTCCATAATTTATGTTATACTTATCAGAATCCAACAAAATTAGACTTTCTAGAAAGGTGGAAACCTCTACTACAATTTCCTAGTTGACAACTTTCTCAAATTCCTTACAGAACTCAAGTTTCCTGATTTCGAACAAACGCTTGAAATCGAACAAAGACAACAGGTTGCTGAAACTTGTAACATTCACAACTTCCAAAATACAAATTGGAATTTAATGATCTTACCTATTCTAGGATGCTAAGACTATATACTACAAGTCTCTAGTTAACCATTTCTTCAAATTCATCCATCTAGAAGCTATACAATCTCTATATGTTCTCAGTTGTACATTCTTCCATACAATTTCTGCATCTTACTATCAACATAAAAACTTGCTCACTAATCATAATTACTCGTTCTTAGATTCTATAGAAAGCTAGGAGGGTCTACTACAAATTCCTAGTTGATCACATCCTCAGATTCTGTCATGCCCCGCTTCCTAAAAATACGGAATACGAGTACAAGACAATGACCTAACAAATAACTAACGTCACCCATAAGCTGTTTATCTGATCAACTCAACAATATAATCAATACAGAACAATTGCATAGACAATAATAATAAACTCATGAACAATAATACTTGGAATGAACCAATATAAAATATCTAAGTACAATAAACCAATGTTTGCAAACAAATAATAAAATCTGGGACATAAGCCCTATACAATAAAATAACAATAGTTCAATAATTAAGTCTTCATGACAAAGCAATAATTTATTAAGCGGCGATGCTATCAATCCATTAACAAATGTTGTTCTCCCAATCCATCAAGCAATTCTCCATCAATACCTGTAAACACTTCATCTAAAAAGAAGAGAAAAATTATCCTTAGTGGTCATGGACAGCAAGGAACAATAAAATAACAGTATAACAATGAATCAATGGATCAGTAGGAATCAATAACACGGGACAATAACAATAATCAATATAATGATAATCGGTACAATGGCTATAAACAATGATGCAATATTCGGTAACGATAATCAATGATCGATAACGGTAACACTTAGCCAATATTCAATAACAATAGAAAAAATGATGAACAATATGCAATATCGGTGATGTGTCAATTCTTAAATCTATTAATCATTTTAATCCTAACTAATGCATGTACTACAGCATCCCATTATACAGGTTTGATGCATACAATCAATTTTGTTTTAGACTTAAGTGGAAGATTCTATAGATCATGTACTCGGCAACGATAATCAATATTCAATGCACGATACGATATTCGGCAACGATACAATACACGATAGATTGGGGTGCCGTAGTCAGCGCTCCATAATTAATCGATCAAATAATAGCCGAAACAATATTTAGGAAAACACGGGTCCCTCCTCCGATTACAGTCACCATATCATCAACTACTCCAGTCAATCCCTTAAAACCCGGCTTATTAATTATTTATCAATGCAACAATACAATATGCAAATATGAGACATGAGATGAACGATGGTAACAATAGGGAAACAAGAGGATGATAACTTGAATTGGACAATTAGAATGATGACAATAGGGTATTAGGATAATACAATGCAACATACACACTTCAATTCATGCAATAGTGCGATATAGGAAAAGTTAATCTATTAAAATCTAGAATATAAAATTCGGAACAGAAAGAGTAGTCTGTACAAAAATGTAGTGTTCTGCTGTTTCAAAAATCGAAAACTGAAACCGTCAGGAATTCTAGAAACTAGACTTCCACACAGTTCCAACACATATTTAAAGTTCAAAATATGACAACAGTAGCTAGGTCAAACACATTGTTCTTTTCAGATTTCATATTCAGACAGAATTTCAACATCATGTTATTCTAATTTTAGAATCGGCAAAAACTCACTAATAAACTCATTAAAAATATTTTCTAGACTCCTAAACATGATTACTAAGAATATGGAAATTTTTATAGCAAAATTTTAACATTTGATCAGTCTTTTTACTGTTTGAGCATGAATGATAGAAGAATTTGAAAATCTGATAGTTAAAATACAGCTGTAGTAAAATGGACATAACTTTTGCTACACAATTCGAAATTAAGAAATTCAAGATGTTCTGAAAACTAGAAAGATAAGGCTACAATTCATATTCAGAAAATTATTTATTTTAAGATCATTTATTGGTTCAAAAATAGTAGTCAACATACAGGCCAGCAAGCAATATACAAGTTTTGTGTAGTTTTCTGGAAAATAAATTAATTAAATATGATGAGTTTCAATTCGATTAGTCGATAAACTATATATAATCAGCATGATGGGTGCAAAAACAAGATGAATAAAATTAGAACACACTCATACATCAATTTATCATCAACCAACAACAATCAATCAACCAAACATACAACCTAACTATTATTTCTACAATAATTTATTTGTGTGACAATTATATGAACAATCCTATTATCAATTCTATATGAATGCATGAAAGATTTAATTTTAGGAGTCAAAAGTGGCACGATGTCAAGAATATTGGGGTTAGCTCGTGTAAACCCTCAATAGACCCAACGAAGAGATGAACAATGTATAATACGATAAACAAGGGATCTACTTGCAATAATTTTAACAAAACATGAATTTGATACAATGTACAATTCAAGAGGACAGTAACTTGCCTGTTAGATGATAAATTTGAATACCAAGAATAACGGGATAAGGATCCAGAGCAACAAACACAAATGGAGCACGGAAACACGTGCGAGCTCGTGCAACACACCAATACAGCTTAACAGCAACACAACAAAATCAGCCAATCCAACTCCTTCCTCTTCACAAAACAGTAAACACCGGAAATCGATCCCTTACTCACCAAACATCAAACACCAACCCACTTCCCCCTTCTTCTCCACAGCGACAAAGAGAGAGGGAGCGACTCGACGGCAGAGGAACGACGACTTGCGATGACAGTGATGTGAGCGAGGGCGGCGAGGGGGTGCTCAGGGTGAGTGGTGGCGGCACCGTGGTCGAGGAGCGACGCAGCGGCAAAAATAGGGGGCTCTGTTTCTCGACGAAATAGAGGAGGAGACAGCAGGGGATGTGTGGGGATCTAGACGACGACGAGGAGGTGAGGGGTATTCGGTGGTTGCGGGGACGACGAAGAGGGTGAAGACGGGGTCGACTTGGCAGTGGCGATCAGAGGCGATGGCGATGATGGGTTTGGTGTGCAGACGAGGGAGAGGATGACGGAGGTCGTGGCGGAGCGACGAAGGACGGTGATGACGGCGTTGCTTGGAGGAGACGAGGAGGAAGAGCGTGATGGTAGTGGCAAGATGGGTCGAGGGAGACAGAGGCGTGGGGAAGGAGAGGGAACATGATGAATAGTAGGGGGGTAGTATATATAGGGAATTGGGGTCTAGGGTTAGGGTAGGTTAGGGTTTTAGGTTAGTATATATAGGGAATTATTAGGTTATTGGGTTTTGGTTATGATCCAATAAGAGAATGGCCTTGGGTTTTGTAATATACCGATCAGTTAATAATATATTTTTTTTAATTATTTTTTTTAATTTTTTTATTTTGTTTTATCTTTCGGAATTGAAATATTTTTGTGGATATTACTTAGTTTAATTAATAACCATCATCTGTATATATACCAGTCCATATGTATGTGCGATATACTGTTTTGGTACTGGAAACTTCCGACTCGGCGATAAAAATTTATTTTTATTATTATTTTCAGAATGAATTTAATTTTATACAGATTGTGCAGTTTTACAAACAAAAATTATCGGTACACTTATTAATCTATACGTGCGCATATTGTATCAATTTCATGCATTCGTATAAATCATGTTGTATGTATTTTGGACAAAAAATAATCTTTTTGTCATGATTAATCACAAATTAGATGGATAGGAGTTAATTGAAGGATTTTGGATTAATTAGGATTACATAGGAGTTTAAGGAAACTTCTACTAGAAGTCTCGATGCCACCTCACCCCTCCACCTCATCACTCCACCTCACCCCCTCCCCCATATAAATGGCCGGCACCTCTTGGACCCAAGGGGGTTTTTGCAAAATCCCCTTGGTGCATTTTCACTCTCCACCCTCTCCTTCGTCCTATAAATACCCCCCACCCCCCCCCCCCCCCCCTGCCTCATTTACCAAAAATTGAGAGAAAAAAGAAAGAGAGAACAAAACCCTAATAGAGAGTTCTTCATTTGTAGGTCTTTTTTCTAAGATCTAGGAGGAAGGAAAAGGGTTCTAGCTAGTTATTCCCTCAAGGATAATAAGGTGGGGGTTTCTCTACTTTCTTATATGTTGATTTTTTTGGTTTAAATTGTTCTCTACTAATGGATAGATGTGTGTATGTATGTTTTATGTTGCTTAAAACAACTTGGACTAAATCATTAGCATATAAGTAGTAATTTGGATCAAAAAGAATCCTATGAAAAGTATGAATGGGGGAACTTGATAAAATAACATAAAGATGAGATCTTTGAACTTTGTTATGGTTATGTTGTCTTTATGGTTAATTTTTAATACTTGGACCTTAATTTATGCATAAGAATGGTTGGAAAAATCAAAGGGATGGCATATAAGGAAAGTTTAAAGGATGGAACTCACAAAAAATCCATAAAGATGGGACCTTTGAACTTGTTATGTTTATAGTTGTTATTTTGGTTACTTTGTTAAACACAAAGTTAACAACTTGGACTAAATACTATGTGCATATAAGATTAAGTAAGTGAGAATGGTCACATACCCATTTTGGGGGTTATAGAATTTAACATGTTAATTAAAAGATACTTTTGTTGTACGTAGTTTCCTATCTTATTAAAGAGCAAGTCTTTACTAACTTTTGTTCATAAAAAAGTAAGTTTTTTGATGTAGGCACTTGTAGGTTGAAGGAAAATAAGTTTTGTAATATGTATGATTGTAGACTTAAGAAAGTTATTTTTTGCTTTATGTAAGAACTTGTAATTTGGTAAAAGAAGATCTTTTGTAATAAGTGGGACTTGTAATCCGTAAAAGTAGTCTTTGTAATATGTAGGTAAGTTTTGATAGTTGTTTAGTTTTATTATCATGCTTGAGTTGTAATGAGAACCCATCATGCTTGAGTTGCTAAAGGTTCTAATAAAGAACCCATCATACTTGAGTTGTAATGAGAACCCATCATGCTTGAGTTATGTTAAAAATAACTCATTCATGCTTGTGTGACATTCTAGTAACGCATCATGCTTGAGTTGTAGTAGGACATCATGCTTGAGTTGCTAAAGGTTCTAGTAAAGAACTTATCATGCTTGAGTTGTAATGAGAACCCATCATGCTTGAGTTATGTTTAAATGAACCCATTCATGCTTGTGTGACATTCTAGTAACCCATCATGCTTGAGTTGTAGTAGGAAATCATGCTTGAGTTGCTAAAGGTTCTAGTAAAGAACCCATCATGCTTGAGTTATGTTAAAAAGAACCCATTCATGCTTGTGTGATATTCTAGTAACCCATCATGCTTGAATTGCTAAAGGGTCTAGTAAAGAACCCATCATGCTTGAGTTGTAATGAGAACCCATCATGCTTGAGTTATGTTAAAAAGAACACATTCATGCTGGTGTGACATTCTAGTAACCCATCATGCTTGAGTTGTAGTAGGACATCATGCTTGTGTTGCTAAAGGTTCTAGTAAAGAACCCATCATGCTTGAGTTGTAATGAGAACCCATTATGCTTGAGTTATGTTAAAAGAACCCATTCATGCTTGAGTGACATTCTGGTAACCCATCATGCTTGAGTTGTAGGACATCATGCTTGTTTTGCTAATTATTCTTAGTGAAGGAACCCGTCATGCTTGAGTTGTTGTAGTAAAGGAATCATGGTTGAGTTGTAGTGAACAATCATGCTTGTGTTATATGTAGAAACCCATGCTTAAGTGTTGTTGTAGTTAAATGTTCTAAGAAAAGAACCCATGCTTAAGATGAGTAGTTGTTCTAAGATTCAAAGAACCCATGCTTAAATGTGTGTAATAATGGTTTAGTTAAAACTCTCAAAAGGACCCCATGAATGTAGCTCGCATGCTAACCTAATTAAACTATTGAAATAAACCCATGCTCCATGGTTATTCTAGTCGACTCTAAAAAAGTAACCCATGAAACTAGCTCCATGGTGGTTCTAGCTAAGTTGATGGAGAACCCGTGCACGTAGGTTCTAGGTGATTCTAGCTCAACTTGAGAAAGAACCCATGAATCTAGTGCATGTAGTTCTAGTTTAATTTAGGAAAAAGGAAACCATGAATTCTAGTCGTGTGAGGTTTTAATTGAGTTAGAACCTATCATGAGAACATTCTTCATCTTCATTATGTGGGTAATTAATGCATTGAGAAAGTTACTAATGAGGATAGCTTGATAAAAGCTCGTCTAGGGTCTTGTAGTTACCCTAGGGATCATTGACCATCAAGACTCACATCTTACCACCTTGGAAACTAGGATAAATCTCGCCTTGGGCACCGACGGATCTTAACTGGTGTGGGTTGATCGTGGGCCGAGAGTGTTGACAAGATCCGAGTTAGGGGTAGTGATGAGTGAGGGAGATCCCGTCACTAACGTCTTGGATCAATAGGCCGTAGAGTTGGACCATGATAAACTCAAGAATTTCTAAGTTAAAATCTCGCAAGATTATTTAGGTTTAGTGACATCGTTAAGGTAGTAACTTATAAAGATCATTACATAACCTTTTTTGCCAAAAGGGAAGAGTTGGAATTAGGGGTGATACCTTATGACCCAACTCGTCCTATAGGCCAACACTAGGAGGTGTATGGGGTTGTACCTTCCCGTCAAAGGGATACGTACGGTGCCTTCTCACGAGTTGGGAGCACGGGTTACGTATCTCACTCTGTTAATTCCTGAAATACCATGATAAGAATGGTCTGTCGGAACTAGGGGATGGACCGTGGAAATTCCATCACGTTCTATGCCAGGGAGAGCAAATGGGTCATAGATCACGGTCTATGAGTTCTGGGTGCCACAGGGTAGGCTTCGTGCTATCCTGCGCTTGCGAGACCCTGTGTTCGTCTGGTTTTTGTATGAGGTCCGGTGTGTCGGGTAGTAGTGGCAAACATAGACACCACAAGCGTACTACATTTTTGGGACTTGACCACGTCTGCAACCTCATCAGTCACGTTGTATTGTCAGGAACAGGTTGTGTACAAAATAAAATTCATAACGTGGGTTCAAATCCTTAAATATGGAGAACGGCTTGATATGGACGTATGTAGTTATGGGATGCATACGATTCCATATTCTCGCTTGCATTAGAATAGGAGCATCCTAGCCTTAGTTGACATTGCATTAGACTCTAAGTCATAGCACCCACAAATACTTAAACTACACTGACATATTTCACCAAGCTTTTATATGTTTCTTTTTGGAGATTCACTGCTAGTCATCAGCCTTTAAGCGTCAGTATATGGACGTCAGATATGTACTGACGTCCCCACTCTAATAGATTGTGGATACAGGATCACCAAACCAGAAGGACTCGAGTCACGGCATGGTTTACAAGTAAAGAGCCCGATGTTTATCATTTCCATTCATGTATACTCTGATGTAATATCTAATCAATGGAAACACTCGGCCTGTAATATTGTATTAGTAAAAAGTTTTAAAATTTTCTTGATTTCTGTGTATTGTGATTAATTGAATGTAAAGGTCCTGGCTCGTGTCTCGACTTCTCCATATAGGAAGTTCGGGGCGTTACAGGTTTTGGGTTTAAATCCAATAAGAAAATAGACTATAGGGTTTTTAAAATATACATATAAACATACATTAAATCAAATAATAAAATACGAATAAATAAGTATGCTCGGGCTTTACAAAAATAATAATAGTAATAATAATGACAATAACAACAATAATACTACTAATTACAATAATAATAGTAACAATAATATTAATATTAATAACAATACCAATAATAATAATAACAATAATAAAGATAATAATTGCAATTTAAGTAATAACAATAATAATAAGATTAAAATGATCCAATAATAATAATATATATGCTTTAGACTCAAATCTAAATATCAGATCAATAAGAAATATGAAGTAAGATCAAAGCACACCATTATTTGAAATAAATAAAATTTTTGTTTGGAAAATACTTTAATAAAAGATCCGAACATAATTTAGCACAAAATAAATTTATAAAAAAAATCAAATTATTGTTGGAGGAAATGGGGGTTACAATCCTACTCACCTTACAACAAAATTTCGTCATCGAAATTTGTTTAGGTGGTACATAGGACAAAACAAAAGCAACTTGAAAAATAACAAAACAGGGGATTCTAAGGGAAAGACAAAATGGTGGCAACACCAAAATAGGAAAGAACATGGATAAAATGGAGTAATCAAGAATGATGTTGAATAAGGATTTAATGAAAGATGGCAATGCAAATGAATGAATAAGGAAGTAAACAAGGAATAGAAGGAGAAACAACAAGAGAATCCTAGGACCTATGGGTTATGAGCCCACCACGCTTCCGCTGCGCTACTCTGATGATGAAGCTCCAACTACAAACATGTTGTAGCAGATCAAGTGATGCCAATCGACGGACCAAGCAGGAAGAAGAAGAACGGATGACACCGGAATCAAAAGAATATGGGTATGAAAAGAATAAAATTATACCCAATAAGGAATCAATGAATGGAAGAAACAAAAAGACAGCAAGGAATGAAGGAACTGAAAATGAAGGGACCAAAAGGAATCAAATAAGACTAGTTTCCAGATCATGTTGGTTATCTGTTGTTCATGTGATTCTCTGTATTGCGCATACTGTTGAGTCAAACCGATTAACCCAAATCTGACTAATATATCAATCACAGCCAACTTCCTTTCGTTAGTCACGTTTGGCTGATATATTATCCAAACCTGGGCTCTGATACCACTAAAAACTTTGTCACGCCCCGCTTCCCAAAATTACGGAATACAAGCACATGATATTGGCCCAGTGAATGACAAACGTCACCCATAAGCTGTTTTTCCGATCAACTCAACAATATGATCAATACAAAATAATTGCGCAGGCAATAATAATAATTTCATGAACAATAATACTTGGAATGAACCAATATAAAATATCTAAGTACAATAAACCAACGTCTGGAAACAAATAATAAAATCTGGGACATAAGCCCAATACAATAAAATAACAATAGTTCAATAATTAAGTCTTCATGATAAAGAAAAAATTTATTAAGCGGCGATGCTATCAATCCATTCACCAATGTTGTTCTCCCAATCCATCAGGCAATTCTCCATCAAGACCTGTAAAAACTTCATCTAAAAAGAGGAGAAAAATTGTCCTTAGAGCAAGTCATGGACAACAAGTAGAAAAAGTAAGGAACAATGGAATGACGGTATAATAATGATTCAATAGATCAATAGGAATCAATAACATCGGACAATAACAATAATCAATATCATGATAATCGGTACAATGGCTATAAACAATGATGTAATATTCGGTAATGATAATCAATTATCGATAACGGTAACACTTAGCCAATATTCGATATCAATAGAAATAATGATGAAAAATATGCAATGTCGGTGATGTGTCAATTCTTAAATATATTAATCATTTTTATCCTAACTAATGCATGTACTACTGCATCCTATTCTATAGGTTCGATGCATACAATCAATTTTGTTTTAGACTTAAGTGGAAGATTCTATAGATCATGTACTCGGCAACGATAATCAATATTCAATGCACGATACGGTCTTCGGCAATGATACAATACACGATTGATTGGGGTGCCATAGTCAGCGCTCCACAATCAATCGATAAAACAATAGTCGGAACAATATTTAGGGAAACACGGGCCCCACCTCCGAGTATAGTCATTGTAACCCCCATTCCCGATAATAGGTATTTTTCGTGTATTTTCAATAATTTAATTTTTATAAATTTATTTTGTGCTAAATTCGATTCAGATTTGTATTAAAGTGTTTTCTAATCAAAAATTTACTCATTTTGAATAATGGTGTATTTTAAACTTACTTCCCATTTCTGATTGATCGTTTATTTATATTTGAGCCTAAAATCTAATATATTATTATTATTGGATTATTTTAATGAAATTGTTAAACCCGAATATTATTTTATTGTACGATTTTATTATTTTTATAATTATAATTATTAATTGTTATTTCTTGATTATCTATTTAAAATCCATCTATTTAATTATTTAATTATTTTATTTGTTCTGATTTTCCTGGCGAATTTCAGTCTATCTTTCAATCCCAATTCATATTCTATTCGTTTGTAATATTTATTTAATTAATTGGATTTAAATTTTTGTTCATGAACTATTTTCTCTTTTATTGGGCAATCTATCTTGTGGATTTAATTTCATTGGATTGTGGGTATTTTATTTGAACCCGATTGTCTTCAAACTCCTCTTTTATTACACCCTAAAACCCAATTGCAGTTTGTTCTCAACCTAGACCCACTATTATTGGATCCTAACCTATTAACCCAATAATCTACTTGTATTCTATAAATAAAACCTTAATACAAACCCTAAAAACACAAATTACAAAATTGTAGCCGCTTATTCTTTCTCCTCTCTCTTCTTTCCTCCCGTTCTGTCTCTCCCTGTTGTTTCCCTCCCAACCATTGTTGTTCCTGTACCGCCCCGAATTTCCAATATGATGTCTCAGAGATACGTGGCACAATTTTCAGCATAAACTTCAATTATAATAGTAAACATATCCAAAAATACAAATAAATTTTTCTTTCAACCTTCATTACATTAGTTCATTACAAAACACAGTGGAAAAAAAAACAAACACTTTGAATAACAGTCTTTTCATTACAACACCTTCTTTACAATTTTACATAAGCTTTATTATCATTCTATCTCATGCATCCAAGTCCCAATGCTATAGGTAATCACCTGTAAAACATGAGGCTAGAGATAATCCTAATCCCCAAAACTACAGGGGTCAGCCATAACGGTGTGAGTGACATAAAAACAAAGCAACATAAATAGAACATGAAAAATGGAATTATAAACAACAGGTAATAAAGACAAGAATAAATGAATTAAGAAATAACAATGAAATATGAAAAACATCAAGTGTAGCTAGACTAAGTGTCAAGTGTAGAAAACAGATAAAAAACACATGCATAAACCAAATCAAGAAAACACAATACTATATGTTGACTCTCTAATGCGTACATGTTGGATTCTATGCATCCCACTCTACACAGGTCTGGTGCAAGTCCTTAACGTCTCCACTTTATAGGGTTTAGTTCCCCGCCATGCAACTAATCTTACCATGATGACTGCTACAAGATATAGGTAAACTGTGAGTATTAGCCCATGCCCCGATAATTTCGGTGGTTAAACTCTACCCATAGATAATTTCGAAGACAATTTCACTCACACCTGGAAATTTTCAAGAATACCCTACACTGCAAGCTATGGCACCTCATCACACGAATACCACATGAGTGTCGCCTTGACCCCGATAATTTCGGAGATCAATCCCACAACACAGGTAATTTCAAAGACTTTCATTCACACCTGGATAATTCAGGGGATTATCTCACACCGCAAGCCATATTGAGGTCCATAACCCATTTTCTCATTCATCATATCACCACTAGTGCATTTCCTTATCTTTTTAAGTTAATTAATTTAATTTCGAACCTCTTAGAGATGGTATACCCTACCGGACTTAACTCAACAACTGATCAACAAATATGCCTCAACAGGCCCAAAACACAATAACTCAACTGCCGACATAGTAGGGTCCCACACAACCTCTAGAGACTCACACTCAACTATCCGAACCCAACCATAAAACATCTTGAAAACATATGTTTTGTAGAAAGATAATATTTAGAATAGTAAGTTATAGATCCCAAAAACATTTAAAGAATCAATCGTTTAAAGAACATCAGAATAACTCAAGGAACATCAGTAACAGTCGACTGTAAATCGGAGTCGGTCGACATCCAGAGCGAAAAACCAGCACTTCAAGAAAATAATTCTAAGTAATGGCAGTCGACTGAAAAAAGTCATCAGTCGACTGTCCAGAGCGAAAATCTAATATTTTTAAGAAAATAATTCTAAGTAATGACGGCCGACTGTAAAAGTCATCGGTCGACTGTCCAGAGCGAAAATCCAAAACTTCGAGAAAATGTCAAAACAGAGCAGGGTCAGTCGACTGTAAAAGTGGGTCATTCGACTGTTCTGCACAAAAATCCAAAACTCCAAGAAAACACTACAGCCAGGTTCACGACAGTCGACTGTCAAAACATACCAGTCGACTGTCACACCTACAGGCTGCAGTTTGGGTTGTGTATGTTTCAACCGATACGAAAATTTACTTTATAAAAACGAAATCTATAAAAAGTGTATTTCTGATATGATCAAATATGACGTGTAGAGTATATAAGAGTCCACAAAACCAATCAAAACCACGTTGAATTGATAAAATTAGCTTTTTGATTAATTCCTTCAAATTGAAACACGAATATGTGCATATATCAAAATAAAGTTTTTAAGAATCAATCATACATCAAAAGACCTTCGTATGATGTTCCAAACCATATTAACACCAAAATATGTTGAGATATAACCAAAATCTTCAAAATCATTTAAAGATTCAATTTTGTACACTACTCTCGCTTTAATCAGCGAAGCGTCTGTTGTATGTAACTAACATGCCCACTATTTGTCAGATTGTTTTGCAGGGCGTGCAAGTAAGTGACTTAGCAGGAGTTAAAGTTTGGGTTATGTGAAGATTGAGTCTACTTTATTGATTTAAGTGTAATAAAAGTGTTTAAATTTTAGCTATGCATTGTAATATGGACTGTTGTAAAGAAAGTTATAAATTTCCTTTTATTTTATGTTGTGTTTGATTTACGTTGAAGTGAATATTCTGGATTTGTGTCTCGTAATTCTTATTATGAAATTCGAGGCGCTACAATAACATAAATGACATATATGAAAGTAAGTGATACTCAATTCACATGACATAACTGTAATGAGATATATGTAAATTAAAACCATTCAATTGACAAGTTTGTTGCAATAAGAAAAACTATGCAATAATTAATAAAACAGTAATCTTCATCAGATACCAACAAACAAATTTCACAATTATATTACAACACCATCTAATACATCGTCCTATTCTCCATCCGTACGAAGCCAAGTAGGGCAACTATTACCATTACTTACGTTTACAATAAACATAGAAAACTGAGAAGCAATGCAACTGTTCATGACATCATCGTCCTCATCATCTAAACTATCACCCAATTGAAATCTATCTATCGGTTGCATAGTTAATTCCACATATGAATTTGGGAAAAATGGATATTGAACATAAAATACTTGGGGCACTTAATATGGGAACACAAAATGGTTCATGGCTAGTGTGTATCCTAGTGTGAATCAACTGTGAGAAATTTATAATTGTAAAACCTAACATATCCTGGTTAATACCATCATTCTTATTTAACCCTGCCCACTGCCCATTAAATACGACCACTAGTAAATGGTCGTAATAATCTGAATCTATAATATTTATGAGCACCCCAAAATAGTCAACATTTGCATATACATGATTTGTGTCTTTATTAGAGGCATAACTTCTAGTTTTTAAGTCACTACAATGCCACTATTTTGAGACATCAAGGTAACCTCACAATCCTTAGTATGCAATCAGAAGTCATTGTATATATATCACTTTTATCTTTAAAATATTTTATGGGGGCCTTTGGCTAGAATCTTTATTTCAGATGATACATCCTCATCGCTCAAAGAGAAAACCTAAAAATGTAAGATAAATCATATTAGTACCGTGAAAAATATAAAAAATAAACTATAATTGAACTGTTTGGTAAGTCACTTACTCAAGTTTCAAACCATTTATGGAATTGTTCATTCATGACTTATTTTGCTCACGTGGTGGTAGTTTTCTTTGTTTATGCCTTCTTTTAGGTGTCCTGACAAATTTGCTAGAACAAGACAAAAAAATTGTTAATTAAAATTTAAGTTAACAGCTGTAACACCCCGCAAAATAGCCTGTAACTATTTTGCATAATATTCCGTGTACAATTTGAAATTGCACGCAATTATGTATTTTCCTAATAATAGTTTTTAACATATTTTTTTATATAAATTCAATTTATCTTATTTTAATTATGCAGATAAAATATCTATGCATATATATATACTTGATATCTATGCATATATATATATTTGATTTGATCGTATTGGATCATATATGATATACGATCTATAATTACTTTGATTGTGAATACGACTGTGTATTTCTTATAATTTAAATATTTAAATATATCTTTCTATGGATATACATATTAATTATAAATAATCATATATTGTTTTTCATTCTGGTTAGAGTTTGCTTAACCTAGGGTTAGAGTTCTTTGACCTAACCTATGTTAGAAAACTTAACATAGGGTTAGTAACCCTACTTCTCAATGAGAACTGATGAGATGAGATGAGATTGGGTGAGATCCAAGGGCTCACAATGAGCCAAGTATGTGGTGGAGGATGAGAGTTAGGAAATTACTAGGACATTTCCAAAGGCTAAGTTGACTCAATCTACACCCTCCATCACACTCACCCCTCACCACCTCATCTCCCCTCTCCCCCCCCCCCTCCCGCCCCAACTTTTGGCCAACACATCCCCCCCCCTCTCTCCCTTTTTATTAAAACTCCAACTCTCTCATTTCTTCTTTCATTTTTTCATTTAGGTTCTTCAAAAAGAAAACAATAATAATAAGAGAGAGAAGAAGTAGGACAAGGAAAAGAGAGAGTTGAGTATTAGCCTAGAAAAAATTCCTCTTTGTTGTAGAAACACAAGAAATCAAAGGAGCAAGCATGGAGGAGGAGGCACTCTTGAAGAACAAGGATCATCTTCTCTTTTGGAAGGTTGAGGGTTCCCAAACTCTATATCTATATTTCTTTCTTATGCAATTTTTGTGAGTATGAGTAAAAGTTAGTAGCTTCATTGACATGCATGAGTAATGGTTGACTTTCACAAATTGAGTTTGATGATTGAGTAAAATTTATTATCTAGATGCCATGAAGAACATGTATGTGATCTGTAAACTTAGGAATTTATAACTCACAAATGGATAAGAATTTGATCATCAAATTTTTGCAGCATGTTCTAGGATGAGTTTAGAGCATCCTATATTTTTTTCATATTTTTATGTGTTTGTTTAGTACCTTAAACAATTACTTTATTTTCAGGCAGTGAGCAATGGAAAATCTGCTGCGTTTATGAAATTTGGGTGCTCTTCCAAAATTCATATCTCGGGATCGATTTGGTATTTTAAGCCAAAATTTTTACTATGTATTCTTGAATGTGTTAAAAACAATAGTTCCAAATTTCACATTTTTTTTGAGTTCGTTTGATACTTCAAAAAAATATGGATTTTCAACTGGTGCAGAACTAAAAGCTAGTTCAACTATATTTTAGGATTGATGTGCATTAATTCACAACTACTTTTTTGGTGCATAATATTGCTATGGAATTTTTACAGTAGCTTGTGGTATGAGTCTAGATCATGATTCTATAGTTTTAGAAATTTTAGATAATATTTGATGGAGTTTTAAAAATAATTTGTATAAGGAGGTAGAGACCCTGTTTGAAAAGCAAAAGGAATTTTATGCTCAGTTTGAAGAGCCATAACACTCTGTGTAATTTTTGAGTATGTTAGACTTGTATATATCTAGTGACTGAATCTAAAACTTCATGAGTATTGGACTTGTGGTTAAATTGATATTGACTTTTGAGTACTGTATGTCCAGTTCAGTTCAGCTTTTGAGTAGTCAGTGAAGTTGTGGAATTTTGGAATTTTACGAGTATAATTTGAAGGAATGATCAACTAGAGATTTATGGTAGAAAGCTGTAGCTTTCCAAAACATCTTGAATCATGAAATTCCAGTTTGTATAGCAAAAGTTATGATTTTTTCTAAGTTGGGGCAGAACGAGTCTTAATTGAAGGACTTGATTTTTGTAGAGGAATTTATTTCCCTGTGTGTACGCTGATGGAAACTAGAGTTTAGAGTGTTTTAATGGATGAATCTATAACCCCATTTCCGCCAATAAGTATTTTTCGTGTATTTTTGATGATTTGATTTTTTATTTTATAAATTTATTTTGTGCTAAATTCTTTTCGGATCTTTGATTAAAGTGTTTTCTAAACAAAAATTTTATTTATTTCGAATATTGGTGTGTTTTGATCTTACTTCATATTTCTTGTTGACCGAATATTTATATTTGAGTGTAAAGCATATATATTATTATTATTGGATCATTTTAATCTTATTATTATTGTTATTACTTAAACTGCGGTTATTATTTTTATTATTGTTATTATTATTATTGGTATTGTTATTAATATTAATATTTTTGTTACTATTATTATTGTAATTAGTAGTATTATTGTTCTTATTATCATTATTATTATTATTATTATTATTATTATTATTATTATTATTATTTTTGTGAAGCCCGAACATACTTATTTATTCATATTTTATTATTTGATTTAATGTATGTTTATATGTATAATTTAAAAATCCTGTAGTCTATTTTCTTATTGGATTTAAACCCAAAACCCAAGCCCATTCTCTTATTGGATCATACCCAAAACCCATTAACCTAATAATTCCATATATATACTAACTTAAAACCCTAATCTACCCTAACCCTAAACCCCAATACCCTAGCCGCCAAACCTACCCTATACTGTTTAGACCTACCCCCTACTGTTCATCCTGTTCGCTCTCCTTCCCCATGCCTCACTCTCTCGACCCATCTCGCCACTACCATCACGCTCCTCCTCCTCGTCTCCTCAATGCACCGCCGTCATCACCATCCTTCAAGACATGATCTTTTAATTCATTAGTCCTTCTCGCAATTCCCTCAAACTCAACCATATTTATTTTCAATAGTTGACTCATGAACATCAACAAATTTAATATTAACATGGCCAAGTCGCATTCATCCAACTCGCCAATAGTCAAAATCTCATCTTTAATCTAAACATGCATAACATTCACCATATCCAATCAAATCAGCAATAATCAAAATAGCCTACTCAGGATTTATATCAGGTTATTTAACAATCTCAAATCATCCACATGCAAATTCTACTCATAAATAACTTAGGGTTTCATAAATGATCCAATTTTAATTCATCAATTCATCCAATCCCTCATATATATATTCATACCAAACCCTAGCATGCTTTCTAATAGATAAAACGCCACATACAACATTCAAAGACAAAACAAAACAGTTATATCACTCACCTTGTTGAAAGAATCGAACGAAGACGAATCAAAAGTAAGAAAAGCTCCTCCTTAGCAAGAAATCCAAGATCTTCTCTTTAGAACTCTAAAATAATAAGAAATAAGAAATCTCCTGTGTTTTGCAGCGAGATGACGGCTGCACTACACCCTAAATAGGTCGGGATTAAAGATTCTAGGGTTTTGAGTACATTTGCAACATACTCCCTTTCATATATACCTTTACATAAATAGATCCTCATACTAGGAAATTAGTTAAAACCAATTTAATTGGGCTCAAAAATCAAAAGATCCTCCACTAGCATCAGCCGGCACTGTAGGGAAAATCCAGAAATCAATTTTGCAATTTCACCCCTTCAAATAGCAATTTTGCAAAAAGATTCTCTTTTATCAAAACTTGTAAAATATATCAAATGTGTTGAAACGAAAGGTAAACTTTTTACTCCTGAATTGAATAGACATTATTTCCAGCCCAAAAATCAAGAGTCTGGAGTTTCACCCCCATTTGGTAATTTTGCACAAAAGTCATTCTTTTTGAAATATTTGCAAATGGGTCCAACCATCGTCAGAAAATCTAGAAAAATCACAAATAATCTCAAATAATAATTAATTAGTTTTCCCAAAATAATTTTGGCTTTTGATCCTCCTGAGAAACATTTGCACGTGTTCTGCACGTGTAAGAAGATAAATTTTTAGATAAATATTTATTAAATCACAAAAAGAACATTTTAACTCATTTAATATTCTCAAAACAATATTTTAAAAATAAGGGGTACTACAGTTCCTTTTCCCCAACTCTTGAACCCATCTTCTCCCGGTGCCACCCAAACTCCCGGCGCCACTATATGTTGTTCGATCAATTGATGGTTGATTGATGATGTGTGTGTGTGTTCTAATTTTATTTACCATGTTTTTATTCTCATCATGCGAACTAAGAAGATTATCGACTAATAGAAATGATACATATCATATCTAATTGAATTGTTTCATGAAAATATATCCAAAACCTGTATGTTCCTTGTTGGTTGTATGTTGACTGCTATTTTCGACCCAGTAAATGAACTTAAAATAAATTACTTCCTGAGTAAGAATTCTAGCCTTATCTTTCTAGTTTTCAGAACATCTTCAATTCTAGAATTCCGAGTTGTGTAGCAAAAGTTATGCCCATTTTACTACAGCTGTGTGTTTATCTCCAGATTTTCAGATTCTTGTATATTTCATGTTTAAACAGTAAAAAGTCTGATCAAATATTAAAATTTTAGTTTGATAATTCCCAAATTATTGCTTAACATGTTTAGGAGTCTAGAAATATTTTTTCTGAATTTAATATTGAGTTTTTGCTGATTCTGAAAATATAACAACATGATGTCGAGATTCTGCCTGAACATGAAATCTATAAAGAATTGTGTGTTTGACATAGCTACTGTTGTGGATTTTGATCTTTAAATATGCGTTGGAACCGTGTGGAAGTCTAGTTTCTAGAACTTCAGACGGATTCAGTTTTTGATTTTTGAAACAGCAGAAAACTACACTTTTGTACAGACTACTCTTGCTGTCCAGAATTTGACCTTCTCGTTTTTAATAAATTAATTGTTACTACCTCGTAGTATTGTGTGAATTAATGTATGTGTGTTGCATTGCAGGATCCTAATACCCTATTGTCATTGTTCTAATTGTCCTATCTAAGTTATCGTCCTATTTCTCTCCTATTGAAATTATCGTTCATCTAATATCTCGAATTGCATATTGTATTGTTGCGTTAATATAATAATTAATAAGCCGGGGTTTAAGGGATTGATTGGAGTAGTTGATTATATAGTGACTGTACAATGAAGTGTGGGCTTTGTTTCCCAAAATATTTTGTGTTGGCTATTGTTATTGTTATCGGGCTATTGTTGGATTACTGACACAGTATCACAATTGATCGCGTATTGTTTATTGTTATTGAGCTAACCAGTGTGCACCAATACTAAAAATACCGTTATCATGCTGTGTACATGATCTATAGAATCTTCCACTTGGGACTAAACAAAATTGTATGTATGCATCGAACCTGTGCTATAGAACATATGGGACACAGTAGTACGTGCTTTAGTTAAGAGTTAAAAATGGTTAATAGACTTAAGAATTTCATCACACCGACATTGCATATTGTCCATCATTATTTCTATTGATATCGAATATTGGCTATGTGTTACCATTATTAATCATTGATTATTGTTACCGCATATTGAATCATTGTTTATAGTCATTGCATCGATTACCATGATATTGATTATTGATTATCGTGCCATGTTATTGATTCCTATTGATCCATTGATTCATTGTTATACTGTTATTCCAGTGTTCCCTGCTTTCTCTCCTTGCTGTCCATGACTTGTTTTATAAATAATTTTTATCCTCTTTTTAGATGAAGTATTTACAGGTGTTGATATAGAATTGCCTGATGGATTGGGAGAACAACATTGGTGAAAGAATTGATAGCATTTCTGCTCAATAAATTATTGCTTTGTCATGAAGACTATTGTAATTTCATTGTATTGAGACTTATTACTATTGTGTTTGGGATTTATTATTGTATTAGGCTTGTTATGCCCCACTTCCCAAAAAGAATATGGAATACGGATACGCAACAAAAGCCCAGCGAATGATTTCATCATCCATAAGTTGTTCAAGAATCTTTACAACATATCACAATATAATCAGAGTCGGAAGCCAGAAAAGTCAACTACATGCACATATGAACCAAAATACCAACAAGAATACTTGAAATAAAATATATTAATCTCAAATAGTCATGATCTGAATAACACAAATAATCCTAGGTCACATTACCTAAATACAAGATAAATCCAAGTCTCAAAATTTAATTATTGTTCAAGCAAACTACAAGAAATAATGATAAAATCTAGCACTAATACTTCATCTCGCCTATACCATCTGAAACCTGTTCTCCACAATCTGCAATTAAACGAATGCAGGAAAAAGGGAAAGAGAAAAATAAGTACCCATCAATTGCAAGTTACGGGCCACTTATAATGTAGGATACAAGCACATGGGGAAACTAACTAGCAACATGGTATAAGCATGATGTCAAAATAAACAACTAACATGGCAAAGTGAACAAGTGTAAATGGCATGAATGAAGTATCAAGTAATCAAGTAAATAGGTAAACATGTAACAGGTATCAGGTAACAGGTATACAGGTAAATAGGTAATCATGTAACATGTAGTCAAGTATCAAGTCTCATATATCATGTAGTCAAGTATCAAGCAAGTATGTATCATGTTCAAATATCATGTTCAGGTGTCACGTATCAAGTCTTGTAGTTATTACTATCTAGGTAGCACTTCATGCGCCCGATATTATAACACATGGTTGCTACAACAAAACAGTTTCTCTTTAGATTTCATAGTGGACCATAGAGGGCAATGTACTCAGGAATCAGAAAAGAAACAGGTAACAGGTTCATGAAGCAACAGGTACACGAATCATTTGGTTCATGCAGCAACAGGTTCATGAAGCAACATGTACACGACCAACAGGTCCGTATAGCAACAAGTAACATGTACATGAACCAACAGGTCCATGCAGCAACATGTAACAGGTACATACACCAACAGGTCCATCCAGCAACAGGTACATGTATCAACATAAATCAAAATGGAAAACATGGGCCTCCTTCCGAGTACACGTTTTTGAATTATCCACTATTCGATCTTTCCCTTAAATCCCGACTTGATTATTTATTATTAATGTCATCAAACATGCATGAATGTGTACGAAATAGTATCAAACTAACATGGTATAATTAGTACTAAGTTCAGGAAAACAAATAAACATGCATAGATGAGATACAGTCACATAAACGAGCAAAACCCTGTATGTTCCTATTCAGGACAACATGACAGTACAGTACTAAAACAGTAATTCCCGCTACTACAAACATCCAAATCTGGATCCGTCGATGGATCTGGAAAATAGACTTCCACACGAATCCAGCGAGTATAAATAAGTCATATAGTAATTAAAAACATCGTAACTCAAAACATATTTGAAAACAGAAAACATGTTCAGTCAGAAATCGGGAAAACGAATTCTCAGTCAGGAAAACTACCTCAAAATCTCTCAAATAAATTCAGGAAAAATCTGAAGTATTCCCCTATATGTCTAGAATCCAAATATAAAGTTTCGTAATATTCCAGTAAAATTAGTTTAGTCATCAAAAATAAGAAAACATCAAGAAATGATACTTTAGAAAATCTGGAATTCCCAACACTGCTGTACGAAAACTGAAATATCTCGCAAGCCGTGAAACGAAATCCGAATCCGCTAAGGGGAGAAAAAATAGATAAAATAAACTAACTTTTATATTTCACGAATATTTTTCATACAGTAAAAGAAAATGGGGTGAAAACATAATTCTTTACAGAATAGTAGCCAAAATACATCATGGATGGTTTTCATAAACGAGCATGAAACAACACATAAAACTCATCAATAAAATTCACCAAAATTCTGGGTAATTCCTAAATTAATAAAGAAAACACTGGCCAAAGTTTCAAATCAAAACAATATGTATAGTATGGTTCTTGAAAATAGTTTGTTATCAAAATTACCGAAAAACAGAATCTGGAAAAGATCGACACCTTCGTAGTAAAACAGTCATATCTTGCACATACGAAAACGAAATCAAGCAAGGTCAGAGGGGTTGGAAAATAGACGAAATTCTCTAAAACTCATGTTTTATACCGAAATTATGTTACTGACTTCAAGACAGTCCAAAACAGCAAACAAAACAGATCAGCGACAAAATACAGATTTTTCCCTTTAACAACAACTCAACATATATCATACAAAACTTGTTCAAAACACAACCAAACATAAAATCAAGTCTACCAAGTGTCCAAACAACATGAAATAGGGTAATCAACATATCCAAAGCAAGGTTATCACATGGATCCCAACAAATACCCAAGTTCTCAGAAAAAATCCCACATACATGATCAAATCAAGAACGGGCAAAACCTAAGTTAATTCATGTCAAGATTGTGTCATGAGGCAACTATGGTCAAGTTTTCATAATAGAGACAAAAACCATCAAAGATAACACAAACAAGAGTCGTTTTTAGGCCCAACTACACAATAGGTGGTATTTTTTACTTGTATCAAACAAAGGAATTGGAGTACAAGTTACTTGCCTGTGAGATGACGAAAACGACGATCCAACAAACAAGAATAATGGGAATAGATTCCTGAGGCACAAGCACGATCGAACAATCACGAGCCAGGAACGAACAACGGAATAACCAAAACTCCACGTGCACGAGTCACACGGGCACCAAGAATCAAATGAACAAGAACCAAACAATGAACACGAATGGGCGAACAACGAAACCACGAACCAACTCAAGCACACACGAACCAAGAACGGTACTCCCGAACCACCACGAACCAACCAACGAGTACAACCACACGATCCACGATCCCAAAACAAACACAACTCCCGAATACAAACGCAGCAACGAACCCAAGGGACGATCACAGACTACGAACACCCGACGACACGTATAGCACTCACACGTGCCAAACAAGAGGGCAATGGATGGAAGAGACGATGGCCACAGCTCGGCGACACGAATGTGTTGCTGTTCTGTCGCCGCGAGGAGGGAGCAGCACCGCTGCGTCCAGAGGAGGGCGCGCTGCTGCCGAGGTGGCGCTGCAGGGGCCAGGTGATAGCGACATGGTGGCAGACGGTAGCGGGGAGGGGGAGGGCTGTTGCAGAGCTGGGGAGAGACTGCAGTGCTGCTGCTGCTGATGAAGAAGGCAGGACAGGAAGGAAGGGCGGTTCGACTGGGCGAGACCGGGGGCTGTGCAGGAGGACGGGGGCACAGAGTTGCGGAAAAGAGAGTAGGGGAGGAGGAAGAGGATGACTGGGAACTGGGAGGAGCAGGGGACGGGTTCGCGAAGAGCGGGAGGAAGGAGGAAGACGACGAAGCAACGGGAGATAACAGGAAGGTGAAGGGCCGGGGTAGAAAAAATGGGTTATATATATAATGGTGAATAATAAGGTTAGGCTGATAGGGGTTGAATCGGGTTTGGGTGCGGGTTGGGTATTGGGTAGTTTAAGAATGGGTATGGGTAACAGTATCGGGTTTGGGGATGTTTAAAAGAGGGTATAGTGTATAAATGGATTTTTAAAAAATGGGTTTGGATTTTAAATAAAAAAATTCCAATAAGAAAATTGAATACAATAACTGATAAAATATAATTTTATAACTAATATAGTTTGCATTAAAAGTATAGAGTCTATAAGTACAAATGTAATTAACACATGAAATGGATTGTTTAATAACATTCAAAAACAACAATAATAACCATAATAAAAATAACAATAATAATAATAAGGCCAAGATAAAAATAATAATAGTGTTAAAAATAACAGTATTAATATCAATAATAGAAATCAGGGTATCAATTTAAATAATAAGATTTGTATAAGAAAAATCATAGGAAATAGTTACAATTAAATTATTGATTAAAGATAAACTTTAGTGGAAGATTCAAAAATACATTTTAATGAAAAAAAATTTGAAAACGAAAAAAATAATTTACAAAAACTTTAAATACAGCAAATATACGAAAAATACAATTTTGGCAAAACAGGGGTTATAAGGCTTATGTCCCGGAATTTTATTATTATTTCCAGACGTTGGATTATTGTACTTGGATATTACATATTGCTTCTTTTCAAGTATTATTGTTCATGAGATTATTATTATTGCCTGCACAATTATTCTGTATTGATTATATTATTGAGTTGATCAGATAAACAGCTTATGGATGATGTTAGTCATTCGCTGGGCCAATGTCATGTAATCGTATTCCGTATTTTTGGGAAGCGGGGCGTGACAGTCACCATATCATCAACTACTCCAGTCAATTCCTTAAACCCCGGCTTATTAATTATTTATCAATGCAAAAAAACAATATGAAAATATGAGACATGAAATGAACGATGGTAACAATAGGGAAATAATAGGATGATAACTTGAATTGGACAATTAGAATGATGACAATAGGGTTTCAGGATCATACAATGCAACATACACACTTTAATTTATGCAATAGTACGATATAGGAATAGTTAATCTATTAAAATCTAGAATATAAAATTCTGAACAACAAGAATTATCTGTAAAAAAATGTAGTTTCCCGTGGTTCCAACACATATTTAAAGTTTAAAATTCGATAACAGTAGCTAAGTCAAACACATTGTTCTTTTCAGATTTTCTATTCAGGCAAAATTTCTACATCATGCTATTATAATTTTAAAATCAGCAAAAACTCACTAATAAATTTATTTAAAATATTTTCTAAACTCCTAAACATGATTACTCACAATCTGGATATTTTCATAGCAAAATTTTAACATTTGACCAGCCTTTTTACTGTTTAAGCATGTAAGATACAAGAATCTGAAAATCTGATTGTAAAAACACAGCTGTAGTAAAACGGGCATAACTTTTGCTACACAACTCGGAATTTAGAAATTCAAGATGTTATTGAAAATCGAAAGATAATGCTACAATTCATATTCAGA
The DNA here is from genome assembly GCA_017893485.1 of Hemerocallis citrina. Classification (NCBI taxonomy): domain Eukaryota; kingdom Viridiplantae; phylum Streptophyta; class Magnoliopsida; order Asparagales; family Asphodelaceae; genus Hemerocallis; species Hemerocallis citrina. The sequence goes on along the minus strand of CM030362.1, from coordinate 223,402,087 downwards.
AAATTATTCATTTTAAGATCAATTACTGGTTTAAAAATAGTAGTCAACATACAGGCTAGCAAGCAATATACAGGTTTTGTGTAGTTTTCTTGAAAATAAATTAATTAAACATGATGGGTATCAATTCTATTAGTCGATAAACTATATATAATCAACAAGATGGGTGCAAAAAAATAGATGAATAAAATTAGAACACACTCATACATCAATTTATCATCAACCAACACCAATCAATCAACCAAACATACAACCTAACAATTATTTCTACCATAATTTATTTGTGTCACAATTATATGAACAACCCTGTTATCAATTTATCATCAACCACTTTCCCCTTCCTCTCCATAGCAACACAGAGAGAGAGAGAGTGACTTGACCGCAGAGGAACAACGACTAGTGATGCCAGCGATGCAAGTGAGGGCCGCAAGGTGGTGCTCGGGGTGACTGGTGGCGGCACCGAGGTCGAGGAGCGACGCAGCGGCGAAAAAAGGGGTGCTCGGTTTCTCGACAAAACAGAGGAGGAGACGGCGGGGGGGGGGGGTGTGCGGGGCTCTGGACGACAACGAGGAGGCGAGGGGTATTCAGGTGGTTGTGGAAACGACGGAGAGGGTGAGGACGGGGTCGACGAGGCAGAGGTGGCGATTGGAGGCGATGGCGATGGCGATGATGGGTCCGGTGTGCGGACGAGGGAGAGGATGACGGAGGTCGTGGCGAAGCAACGAAAGACGGTGATGACGGCGGTGCATGGAGGAGACGAAGAGGAGGAGCGTGATGGTAGTGGCGAGATGGGTCGAGAGAGTGAGGCATGGGGAAGGAAAGCAAACAGGATGAACAGTAGGGGGTAGGTCTACACAGTACAGGGTAGGTTTGGCGGCTAGGGTATTGGGGTCTAGGGTTAGGGTAGATTAGGGTTTTAAGTTAGTATATATATGGAACTATTAGGTTAATGAGTTTTGGGTATGATCCAATAAGAGAATGGGCTTGGGTTTTGGGTTTAAATCCAATAAGAAAATAGACTATATGATTTTTAAAATATACATATAAACATACATTAAATCAAATAATAAAATACGATTAAATAAGTATGTTCGGGCTTTACAAAAATAATAATAATAATAATAATAATAATGACAATAAGAACAATAATACTACTAATTACAATAATAATAGTAACAAAAATATTAATATTAATAATAATACCAATAATAATAATAATAACAATAATAAAGATAATAACCATAGTTTAAGTAATAACAATAATAATAAGATTAAAATGAACCAATAATAATAATATATATGCTTTACACTCAAATATAAATATTCGGTCAATAAGAAATATGATGTAAGATCAAAACACAACATTATTCGAAATAAATAAAATTTTTGTTTAGAAAATACTTTAATAAAAGATCCGAACAGAATTTAGCACAAAATAAATTTATAAAATAAAAAATCAAATTATCAAAAATACACGGAAAATACTTATTGGCGGAAATGGGGGTTACAGATTCATCCATTAAAACACTCTAAAACTCCAGTTTCTATCAGCGTACACACAGGGAAATGAATTCCTCTACAAAAATCAAGTCCTTCAATTAAGACTCGTTCTGCCCCAACTTAGAAAAAATCATAACTATACAAACTGGAATTTTATGATTCAAGATGTTTTGGAAAGCTACAGCTCTCCACTACAAATCTCTAGTTGATCATTCCTTCAGATTCTACTCGTAAAATTCTAGAATTCGACAACTTCCCTGACTACTCAAAAGCTGAACTAAACTGGACATACAGTAGTCAAAAGTCAATATCAATTTAACCACAAGTCCAATACTCATGAAATTTTAGATTCAGTCACTAGATATATACAAGTCTAACATACTCAAAAATTACACAGAGAGTTACGGCTCTTCAAGCTGAGCATAAAATTCCTTCTGCTTTTCAGACAGGGTCTTACCTCCTTATACAAATTATTTTTAGAACTCCATCAAATATTATCTAAAAGTTCTAAAACTATGGAATCATGATCTAGACTCATACCACAATCTACAGTAAAAATTCTATTATAATGTTATGCACCAAAAAAGTAGTTGTGAATTACTGCACATCAATCATAAAATAGAGCTGAACCAGCTTTTGGTTCTGCACCGGTTGCAAATCCATATTTTTTTTGAAGTATCAAATGAACTCAGAAAAATGTGAAATTCGGAACTATTGTTTTTAACACATTCAAGAAAACCTAGTAAAAATTTTTGCTTAAAATACCCAATCAATTTCGAGATATGAGTTTTGTAAGAGCACCCAAATTTTGTAAACACAGCAAATTTTCCACTGCTCACTGCCCGAAAATAAAGTAATTGTTTGATCTACTAAACAAACCCATAAAATATGAAAAAAATATATGATGCTCTAAACTAATCCGAGAACATGCCGCAAAAATTTGATGATCAAATCCTAACCCATTTGTGAGTTATAAATTCCCAAGTTTACAGATCACATACATGTTCTTCATGGCATCTAGATAATAAACTTTACTCAATCATCAAACTCAATTTGTAAAACTCAACCATTACTCATGCATGTCAATTAAGCTACTAACTTTTACTCATACTCACAAAAATTGCATAAGAAAGAAAAATAGAAATAGAGTTTGGGAACCCCCACCCTTCCAAAAGAGAAGATGATCCTTGTTCTTCAAGAGTGCCTCCTCCTCCAAGCTTGCTCCTTTGATTTCTTGTGTTTCTACAACAAAGAGAAAAATTTTCTAGGCTAATACTCAACCCTCTCTTTTCCTTCTCCTACTTCTTCTCTCTCTTATTATTATTGTTTTTTTTTTTTTGAAGAACCTAAATGAAAAAAAGAATGAAGAAATGAGAGAGTTGGAGTTTTAATAAAAAGGGAGAGAGAAGGGGATGTGTAGGCCAAAAATTCCGGGGCGGGGGGGGGTGGGGGGGGGGGGGGGGGGGATGGAGATGAGATGGTGAGGGGTGAGTTTGATGGAGTGTGATGGAGGGTGTCCTAGTAATTTCCTAACTCTCATCCTCCACCACATACTTGGCTCATTGTGAGCCCTTGGATCTCATCAAGATCTCACCCAATCTCATCTCATCTCATCAATTCTCATTGAGAAGTAGGGTTACTAACCCTATGTTAAGTTTTCTAACATAGGTTAGGTCAAAGAACTTTAACCCTAGGTTAAGCAAACTCTAACCAGGATGAAAAACAATATATGATTATTTATAATTAATATGTATATCGATAGAAAGATATATTTAAATATTTAAATTATAAGATATACATAGTCGGATTCACACTCAAAGTAATTATAGATCATATATCATATACGATCCGATACGATCAAATCAATTATATATATATGCATAGATATTTTATCTACATAATTAAAATAAGATAAATTGAATTTATATAAAAAATATGTTTATAAAAATTATTATAAGGAAAATACAATTGCGTACAATTCTAAATTGTACACGGAATATTATGCAAAATAGTTATAAGCTATTTTGCGGGGTGTTACAGTTGTTAACTTAATTTTTAATTCACAATTTTTTTTGTCTTGTTCTAGAAAATTTGTCAGGACACCTAAAAGAAGGCATAAACAAAGAAAACTACCACCACATGAGCAAAATAAGTCATGAATGAACAATTCCATAAATGGTTTGAAACTTGAGTAACTGACTTACCAAACAGTTGAATTATAGTTTATTTTTTATATTTTTCACGGTACTAATATGATTTATCTTACAATTTTAGGTTTTCTCTTTGGGTGATGAGGATGTATCATCTGAAATAAAGATTCTAGCCAAAGGCCCCCATAAAATATTTTAAAGATAAAAGTGATATATATACAATGAAATCTGATTTCATACCGAGGATTGTGAGGTTACCTTGATGTCTCAAAATAATGGCATTGTAGTGACTTAAAAACTAGAAGTTATGCCTCTAAGAAAGACACAAATCCTGTAGATGCAAATGTTGACTATTTTGGGTTGCTCAGTAAATGGTCGTATTTAATGGGTAGTGGGTAGGGTTAAATAAGAATGATGCTATTAACCAGGTTATGTTAGGTTTTACAATTATAAATATCTCACAGTTGATTCACACTAGGATACACACTAGCCATGAACAATTTGTGTTCCCATATTAAGTACCCCAAGTATTTTATGTTCAATATTCATTTTTCCCAAATTCATATGTGGAATTAATTATGCAACCGATAGATAGATTTCAATTGGGAGATAGTTTAGATGATGAGGACGATGATGTCATGAACAGTTGCATTGCTTCTCAGTTTTCTATGTTTATTGTAAACGTAAGTAATGGTAATAGTTGCCCTACTTGGCTTCGTACGGATGGAGAATAGGGCGATGTATTAGATGATGTTGTAATATAATTGTGAAATTTGTTTGTTGGTATCTGATGAAGATTTATATTTTATTAATTAATGCATAGTTTTTCTTATTGCAACAAACTTGTCGATTACATGGTTTTAATTTACATATATCTCATTACTGTTATGCCATTTGAATTGAGTATCACTTACTTTCATATATGTCATTTATGTTATTGTATTGCCTCGAATTTCATAATACGAGACACAAATCCAGAATCTTCACTTCAACGTAAATCAAACACAACATAAAATTAAAGGAAATTTAAAACTTTCTTTACAACAGTCCATATTACAATGCATAGCTAAAATTTAAACACTTTTATTACACTTAAATCAATAAAGTAGACTCAATCTTCACATAACCCAAACTTTAACTCCTACTAAGTCACTTACTTGCATACCCTGCAAAACAAACTGACAAACAGTGGGCATGTCAGTTACATACAACTGACACTTCGCTGATTAAAGCAGTGATTGCTTCGCTGATTAATATCTCATAACCACAGTCTTTTTGCACAAGATAAAACAACAATAAAAGAATCACAATTCAACAATATATATTTAAATTGGTAAGAATAAAATATGCGACAGGAAAACATCGAAATGCATAAGACAAGGTTCAAGAAAAACGTAAGTGCCTACGATGGTTACTAATACATGCTTGTTCGGAATCTACGCCACCATACAACATAGGTTCGAGGGCAATCCTCTTAACGTTCACCACATTTTGTGGTTTGATCCCACACTATGTTGCCTACAACCATGACTACTATGAGATTTAGACATTTTGCACGTATTTGTTCTCTCCTGGGAATACTGGAGGTCAGACTCTATCCACAGAACATCCTGGAGGCTGTCTCCTCTCGTTTCGGAACTCTTTTAGAGAATACCTCACTCCTCAGGTCATCCTTCAACCCTCATTGCACAAATATCTTATGAACATCGCTCTTGTCCCGAAATACTGGAGATCAATCCCGCTCCGTAGAACATCCTAAGGCCTCATTCATCTCTTGTCCCGGAATAATAGGGATTATCTCACTCCGCGGATCATCCTGTAGCCCATAACTCACGTTTGCTCTTCTTTCATCATATCCCCCACTAGTGCATGTCCTTATGTTTAAATAGGAGTATCCTAAGCCACCTAGATTTAGCTCTACCCTACGAGACTTAATTCCAAAAAACTAGGAACACTAGCCCCCCTATCTAATTTCTACAATCAAATAATTCACTGTCGGTATTCCAAGGGCCTGCTCAGTCTCTAGTGCTCACCACATAAATTCTTCAATCACATCTTTCTAGGGTTCTCACAATAACCTTAAGTTTCAATATTAACCACCACTTGCTTCAGTTTATCAAAATATTATTTCTTTTATTCATTTTTGGAGGCACCAATTTTCCACAAATTCTCAATCATAATTAAACGTCTCATTTAATATCATCTCATATCAAATATAAACTTTCATTAATTCACAATCACTCTATCATATCTTATTCCTCATTTAATAAGTAATTCACTTCCATAAATACCCCTTCATTTATAGATACAAAACAACTTTTCCAAATATCTTTATTTCACATTTATAATACTCTTTTCCATATTTGAAAACACAATTAATTTTCTGGAATTTAATCGATTCAAAACTGAACATTAATCCTCTTTAAACTTTGGGATATCTATCAAAATATGAAATTTCGTAGTTTCAAAATCTTAAACTCACACTTCTTCAAAACCAAAAATAACTCTTTAAAATCTAAAACTTTTATCGTTCAAAGCGGAACTTTTAATCCCTCATACTGAGAATTATAATCATCTAACATATTGATTTGCAACCCTTGATGTTTCATCTCAAAACATATAAAAACTCAACATAGAGGAAAAAATAAAGATTACAATATAACACATGTACAATTTGAACATTAATATTAAAACAGTATATAGCTTCAAATTCATCTTTAAGTCTTTGCCAATCCAAACCCTGCATTGAACAATGTGGGCACGCAGTTACATACAACTGACGCAATATGATCCACGACGATCATCTCTATGCCGTAATATAGCGACTCACTTACTTTAGCAACCACACACTTGAATGCAACATAAAGTGGAAAGAGTGACTATCCTAAACATGTCGGTGTATGCAATTTCTTAAAGCATAATGCAGATGTTTACGCTAAGATGACACTAATGCATACGTATTCGGATATTATGAATCCCATACTACATAGGTCAGAGGGAAAACACCTACGTACTCCACACTAAAGGGTTGAATCCCTCGCCATGAATTACAACTACGGTGACTAAGGTAAGGTTTATAAATCCTGTGACTATTAAGCCCACGCCCCGATAATTTCGGAGACGAATCCCACACCATCGATGAGTTGGGGACAACTCCTAATCGCACCTCGATAATTCTGGGGAAACCATCTCACACAGCAAGCTATGGCGCTTCCATAGTTTCAAAACACCCCATAGGCATTGCCTTGATCCTGATACTTCCAAAGATGAATCCCACACCGCCGATGAGCTGGGGATAACTCCCAATCACACCTTGATAATTTCGGGGAAACCATCTTACACTGCAGACCAACTGAGGCCCTCATACCCATGTTTACCCATACTTCATCACGTCTCCCCTTAGTGCCTGTCCTTAAGTTTTTAGTTTTAAAAGAATCATCACAACCTAAAGCTAGCATACCCTACCGGACTTAAACCCGCACGAGAGATAGTCAGCCCAAACTGGCTACCTCTAAAGAGATACTCAACCCACACTGGTTAGTTCACAAATTTCATTAATCATAAATGTCGGTTTCTAAGGGTCTTGCCTAGCTGCTATATTCCAACAATCATCTCGTTGTAGAGATTAATTTGGTTATATCTAACCTCAACATAAACATCTTTATCAAATTCATCTTTATCACATTTGAATTCTTATTCATTAAACTTCTTTCATTCAATCTTTTGCCAACACATTCCATCTCTTATATTCACATTCAACATTAATTTCTCAATCAAATTTCTTATGAATAATTCTCTTTAATTATTCAATAAACTAGTCACTTTCACGATACTAGGTCTACACAATCTTTTCTCAGATTAGACTCCAATTTGTTAAATTTCATTAATCAATTTCATCACTTTCTAATGCACAATTTCATTAAAATTTATTCCCAACTTTCCTTCATTCTCAACTTGCATTTTGCATTCTTATAATCAATTTACAAAATCTTTAATTATATCTACATCTTTATTTTCAACTTGGGCTCAACTTAATACATTGATGAAAATGTCTTTAAAACTCCCAAATATATACCAAAACAGTGAGAAATATTTTTAGATATTCTCATATTATTTTAAAAAAATTATAGAAATTTTTTGTAGATTTTTAAAAGTCTCAAAACTCCAAAAAACCCCAACCACATTAATCTCTACAACGAGACCCACAACCACAAACCCCAGCGCTTGCGCCACGTGGCAGCACCACAGCGCGCGCACATGCCCTAGCCACTAAGGCCAATGCCATAACTGATGTAGTATGGGGTTATATTCGTTAAGTATCAATTATCACTAAAATCTCATTTTCTACCTTTTCAACTATTTTTTATTTCCATTAATTTCCCAAAAACAATATTATAAAAATAAAGTTCTAGACTCTAGAATTCCTCTTTTGCTGATTTTAGTTATATTTAAGAGTATTTATCCCGCTTTATGTACAAATTTGTTCTCTTATAACATATAAACATAAAGATTTGATTTATTAGCAACTAACTCTTTTCTTCAAATTAATACTATTAATTTGTATCTATATATATCAAAAAATCATTATCTTACTAATTTCATTCACATTAATGGAGAACAAACATCAATTTTCCAAATTACTCGTTTCTTTCTCTTATAAGAATCATAACATAAAATGCAATTAGTTAATTGTCTTTCTTATTTTAATGCAAGTTTCCTTTTGTACCACTACAACTATTTCTTCTCCAAAATGATTCTCTAATTTTTCATTTCTATTCATTCACATTTCATACACATATTCAACCAATTTGTAAGAGAGAAAATTTCATTCAATTTAATCATATTGAGTGTTTGTGCCTAACAACTCTACGCATGCCTCTAATTAATTTTTCCCAATCATATTATACCAAATAAATGATGTAACTTCTCATTAACATACAATGAATTCTACAAATTTGTACCATTAGCAATCTTTATCACTACACCATGCATCAAATCAACTAGTACAACTTCATTAAACTAGCAAAATAATTCGCAAAACACCTAAACATGATTTTTACATTATCTAGAAAGTAAGAATAGATACCCACCTCTTATGTTGCAAAATGTAGAAAAACTTCTTGTAAACCTTATTTTCCCAAAAAAATGTATTTTTGTGTATTTTCTGTATTTAAAAATTTCACAATTTTTTTCTTTCGGTTTTCAACTATTTTGTCGAAATGTATTGTTGGATCTCCTATCAAAATATGTTTTCGATCAATAATTTTATTATAACTATTTTCTATGGTTTCCATTGTAATACAAACATTATTTTTGATATTGTTACTTTGATCTCTATTATTATTACTACTACTGTTATTATTAGTACTATTATTATTTTTATCATTCTTTTTCTTATTATTATTATTATTTCCAGTGTAATTATTATTACTGTTATTTTTGATACGGTTATTATTATTATTGTTATTATTATTGTTTTATTATTATTATTAGTATTTCTAGAAAATCCTCATTGTATATTTTTATTGGTGATTTTATTTTTCCAAATACCCATTATTTTATTGGATTTCTTCTTAAACCCATTAATACACAAACCCTATTTTAATCCCCCAACCTATTATTTAACCCATTAAAACCCCTTTCATGCCTACCGTTAAGCCTACCCAAACCCATTACCCTATAACTCAATCCCTAACACCCATTTACCCATTACCTTGTTCACATTTTACCCCAATACCCTATACACATACCCGTTAACCCACTGTCTACTTAAGCCATCTTCCCTGTTTGTTTATTAAGACCCCAACCCGATAAGCCTTCCCCTATCCGTTAGTACCTACCCGATACCTTATATCTTTATTTTTCCCCTCATGTTCTGCCGTCTTCATGCTCCCCTACCCTGTTAACCCTAAACCTGATCTCAACCCATATATATATATACTCCTAGGCGCCTGTTCACCTTCCCTTTCACCAAACCCTAGCCCCCTCCTCTCCTCTTCGTCCCAATCTTTCTCCCGTTCCCCCGTCGCCCCTGTTCCGACCACCCTCCTGCAGTCGCGTCTGCCCCCGACTGCACCCTGTGCTCCTCCACCAGCCAGGCCAAACTCCCACCTTGCTTGTGTTCCCCTCCCCATTCCTACTGTGCGCTCAAGACTACCCCAGCCTCTCCCAGTAGAACCCCCGTCTGTGCTTCCTCGGCGACAGCGAGACAGCCGTCGGCGTTATCTTTCTCCCTCTCGACCGCAGCGACAACAGCAGTAGCACCGTCGTGCTCTCCGCCGATGCCGTTCCTCGTCTCCCTCGTGTGAATGGGTGTTGGTTGCTCATCATTGATCATGGGTTGTGTGCTCATTGTTGTGTTCATGGGCTCGTTATCAGGTTCGTGGGTTTCGTCGTTCTTCGTTCTTGGTTGTACGTGTGCTCATGGTGGTTTGTGGTTGTTCGTTCTGTTTGGATCGTGCCCCGGGAATCCGTTCCCGTTATTCTTGCTTGGAGTCGTTTCCGTCGTCGGTTAAGGCAAGTAACATATATTAAATTCCTTTGCAAATACAAGTACTAAATACCGCTTATAGTGTAGTTGGGTTCTAGAAAAAATTTGTGTATGAATTCAATTGTTGGTATTGTCTCCATAGTGATGATTTGACCATAGTTTCCTTACGGCATACATGACATAATATAACCTAGGATTGACCACATCTTGTTGCATATATGCGTGTTAATCATATGATTTCTTGTGCTTGTTCGTGTTATTCATTGTAGACTTGTTATGGACTTGTGAGATACCCTATATCATGTTGCTTGGACATCTAGTGTACTCTGTTTCGTGTTTGGTTGTATTTTGGATGAGTTCTATGTGAACTAGTGAATTTTGTGCATATGAGATATTTTCGGTTTTGCTAGCTTTTCAGTTTTGATTAGTATTTTAGACCCTATTAAGGTCAGTATTTGAAAATATTTTGTGAACATGATTTGTAGAGAATTCTGTCTATTTTCTAACACTTTTGATGGAATTTAGTTTCGATTTTTGGTTTGCGAGTTATGTCGATTTTACTACAGTAGTGTTGAAATATTTCCAGATTTCATTTTCTATGAATTCTGAAGAGTAATCTATTTTTATTATAGTGTTAAAATTATTATTTTGATCTGAAACTTTTCTTAGTACTTTTAGACTTGATTGGGGTTTATCCAGAATTTGGTGAATTTATTGGAAGAGCTTTACAAAAACCTTTTCATGCTTGCAAATAAAGATTTTACATGCAGAATTTTACTACTGTTCAGTAAAGAACCTCATTTTCGACCTAACTCTACTTGCTGTTTCTAAAATATTTCTGAATATGAAAGTTAGCCTACTGCATTTATTTTATTAATCTTTTGGCAGATTTGGATTTCGATTTATGGTTTGTGAGATATTGCTGTTTTCGTATTGTAGTTTTTACAATTCCAGATTTACAAAACTACCCCATCTTGATGTTTTCTGATTTTTATTGACCAAACTATTTATATTGGAAAATTATGATATTTTACATTCTGATGCTGCACATATAGGGGAATACCCCACATTTTTTGTGGATTTAATTAACTAGTTTTCATGCTGTTTTCCTGACTTTGAATACAAACCTTTGATTTCTGACTGAACATATTATCTGGATTCAAACCTGTTTTGAGACTTGTTTTTGTGAAATACTATATGACTTATATATGTTCGCTGGATTCGGCTAGGAGTCTATTTTCCATATTCTTTGATGGATTCAGATTTTCATGTTTGTAGCAATGGAAATTCCTGTTTTAGTGCAATACTATCTTTCGCCTGTACATGTTTATCTTGCAACCTGAACTTGTTACTTATTTATGCCATGTTATTCTTGACCTGTTTGTGACACATACATGCCTGTTTGCTATTAATAACAAAATAACCAAGCCGAGGTTAAGGGAAAGACCTTAGTAGTGGACAATATATGTATGTGTACTTAGAAGGGGGACCCGTGTTTCCTATTACTTGTTGCCATGTTTCATGACTACATGATTCATGCTTGATACTACTTGTTGCCATGTTTCATGACTACATGATTCGTGCTTGATACTACTTGTTTCCATGTTTCATGATTACACGATTCATGCTTGATTTACTTGTTGCCATGTTTCATGATTACATGATTCATGCTTGATATTACTTGTTGCCATGTTTCATAAATACATGATTCATGCTTGATTCTACTTGTTGCTTTGTGTTCACGATTACGTGACTCGTGCTTGATACTACTTGCTGCCACGTGTTCACGATTACGTGACTCGTGCTTGATATTACTTGTTGTCACATGTTCACGATTACGTGACTCGTGCTTGATACTACTTGTTACCACGTGTTCACGATTACCTAACTCGTGCTTGATACTACTTGCTGCCATGTGTTCACGTTTACGTGACTCGTGCTTGATACTTGTTACTTGACTTGATACCTGAGTACATGGCCCTATAGAAACCCACCACTAGGCCTAAATAAAACTTGTTTGAATGTAGCAACCATGTAGTGTGGGCTACATGAAGTGTTACCTAGATAGTAATAACTACAAGACTTGATACATGACACCTGAACATGATACTTGAACTTGACTACATGATACATGAAATTTGCTACTTGAACATGATACATGCTTACTTGATACTTGAATACATGATACTTGATACTTGATCCTTGACACTTGTTACCTATACTTGATACTTGATACCTGTACTCGATACTTGACACTTGATAGCTGTTTACCTGCTTGCTCGACACTTGATACTTGTTTCTTGTTTATATGATACTTGTTCACTTTACACTTGATACATGCCACTTGTACTTGTTCATCTCGCCATGCTAGTATTCTATTTTGTTATCATGCATATTCCATGTTATTAGTTAGCTTTTTCCATGTACTTGTATCCTGCACTACAAGCAGCCCGTAACTTGCATTGACGGGAGTTTGTTTTTTTTTCCTCTTCCTGCAATTTATTAAATTGCAGATTTTGGAGATCAGCTACCAGATGAAATAGGCGAGATGAAGTATTATTACTGGATTTTGCTATTATTATTTTTTGTTCCTTGTTTTGAACAATTGTATCTTGTACTTGGATTTATTTGTATTTGGGCAATGTGACCCAGGATATTGACTTATTCAGATCTGGATATATTTGAGATTAATATATTTTGGTTTTAAGTAAATTTCTGTTGGTCTATTTGATTTAATTATGCATACTTTGTTGATTCTTTTGCTTCTGACTCTGATTATTCTTGTGAGATGTTGTAAAGATTCCGAACAGCTTATGGATGATGAAAATCATTCGCTGGACTTTTGTCACGTATCTGTATTCGTATTCTCCTTTTGGGAAGCAGGGCGTGACACTCCTAAAAAGAATGCTCCTAGCTCCACACAAATTGCTCTTCTCCTCCTCCTTGCACAAAACCGCAACTCCAACTCCAAGGTTCAAAAACCGGCCTTCCTCTTTATCTCTTTCTTTTTATCTCTATTGTTTTGATTATTGTTAGTGCAAATGTTAATAAATAGGTGTAGGTATTTATTGGACATTTGTGTGGTGGAGAATGATCCCCACCACTCACACAACCACCCACTCACACACGCACTTCCCCACTTTCTCCTTCTTCTCTCATAGGTCGGCCACTCATGTGGGGTGCACAACACGTGCACATGCACCCCATGTGCGCACTCTTTCTTATTCAATTAATATTTTTTATTTATTAGTTGTTACTAGTTTATTACATGACATGTATGGTTGCACTTTTCTCTCTCTTTAACTGTGTATTTAACAAAGGATTTATTTATAGGCTTCCTTTTCTAGTGGGCTCAAATCAATCTCTTAGGCCTATGGATCTTTTATTAGGGAAAAATGATAAAATAAATAAAGGAAAGAAAATGGCATAACTTACAAAGAATTTTTATAACAAAAACTGAAATAAAATTGCACGTGTGTTTCACGTGCAAAAGCGAAAAAATGTATTTTATTCTAAAATTACTCAAGGATGTTACAACACTCTCTCCTTAGAATAGTTTCGTCCTCGGAACTAGACCTAACGAGTGGGAAAAAAAAAGAAAGAAAATTACAGATTAAAAAGCTCAGGGTGATCTCTCATCGTCATCTCCTCAGGTTCCCAAGTGGCCTCCTCAATTAGTTGATTTCTCCATAAATCTTTGACCATATATATTGTCTTATTTCTCAAGACTTTCTCCCGACGACCCACAATCTCAACTGGACGCTTAGTGTAGCTCAAATCCAATTGCAAACCCTCTGGCACTTCGGACAAATGATGGCTTGGATCAGGAATATAACCTCGTAACTTAGACACATGGAAGACATTGTGTACATTGGCTAACTCTTCCGGTAGTTCTAACGGATAAGCCGTCTTCCCAATTCTCTTCAATATCTTATAAGGAGCTATGTATCTCGGGGCTAATTTCCCTCCTCTTCCAAAATGGATCATTCCCTTGGTTGGAGACACCTTCAAGAAGACACATTCACCTTCCTCGAACTCTAGATCTCTCCTCTGGTTATTGGCATAACTTTTCTACCTGATCTGTGCATCGACTAACCTCTTCCTGATCAACTCAATCTTTTTTGAGGTGTGTTGCACAATTTCCGTCCAATACATCTGTCGTTCCCCTACTTCATACCACACACTGGTGTTCTGCACTTCCTTCCTTATAAATCTTCATACGGTGCCATACCGATACTAGCCTGGAAACTGTTGTTGTAGGTTAATTCCACTAGAGCCAAATGCCTCTCCCAACTGCCGCCAAAGTTCAACACACAACACCTTAGCATATCGTCCAGTACCCTGTTGACCCTCTCAGTCTGCCCATCAGTTTGAGGATGGAAGGAAGTACTAAAATTGGTCTTGGTCCCCAAAGCTGCTTGAAGACTTTTCCAGAAATGCTAGGTGAATCGCGCATCTCATTCGGATATAATAGATAAGGGAACTCCATGTAGCCTCACGATCTCCCCAACATACAACTCAGCTAGAATCTCTATAGACCAAGTGGGCTTCATTGTCAAAAAGTGAGCCGATTTAATTTTGACAGATTGCACATCTATTGACAAACTCAGCCACATCCCGCTTCATCCCTGCCCACCAGAAACACTGCTTGATGTCTTTGTACATCTTGTACTCCTGGATTTACTGATAATAGAGTGGCGTGTGCTTCCTTTCATATACTTTCCTTCAGTTCTGCTTGATTCAGTACACACATTCGCTTTCCAAACCACAGTACTTCATCTTTCACCTGGAGTCCTACCACTTCCCCGTTGCAACTTGCTGTTTCATTCCTTGGATCTCCGAATTGGTCTTCTGACTGTCAATAATCCTCTCCCTTAATGTGGCCTGAAGTCTCAACTTAGCTAAGGACGCCCCCAATCCTTACAACACCACATCGATTTCAACCCAACTAAGTTCCTCTGCCAACTTCTCTTGAGTCGTGAACAGACAAGACAAGCTGCTCTTCTGGCTGAGTGCATCAGCCACCACATTGGCCTTGCCTGGATGGTACTTTATTTCAGGATGGATATCCTCCAATACTTCCAACCATCTCCGCTGCCTCAAGTTCATATCCTTCTGCTGGTAGATGTATTTCAGAGTTTTATGAATCGTGTACATGCTGACTTTTTCTCCGTACACGTAGTGCCTCCATAGTTTCAATGCAAAGATGATTACCGCCAGCTCTAGATCGTGAGCTAAATAATTCTTCTGATGCGGTCTCAGTTGTCTAGACCCATAAGCTATTACCTTTCCTTATTGCATCAGCACGCAGCCCAGTCCGTGATGGGAAGCATCGCAATAGACATCATAGTCGACTCCTACTCTTGGCAAAACCAAATGGGAGCGGTAGTCAACATCTCCTTCAACTCTTGAAAGCTAGCCTCATACTATTCTGTCCATTTAAAACTCACGTTCTTCCTTGTAAGCCCTATGTGTGGCGCAGCTATCTGGGTGTAGTCGTGAATGAATCTTCGATAGTAGTCAGTTAAACCCAAAAGGTTCTGATTTCTTTCACTGTAGTTGGTCTTGGCCAATCCTTCATTGCCTTAATCTTTTGCGGGTCAGTGGCCACTCCCTCCTTAGAAATGATGTGACCCAGGAAGGCGACTTCAATTTTCCAGAAGTCACACATAGACAACATCGCATAAAGCTTCTGTTCCTGTAGCTTCTTAAGTACCTCTGCTAGGTGACCAGTATGCTCTTATTCTATCTTAGAGTAGACCAAAATGTCTTCGATGAACACTACGATGAAAGAATCGATGAACGGTCGCAGGACCCTGTTCATCATGTCCATGCAGATGGCAGGTGCATTTGTTACTTCGAACGACATGACTAAGAACTCGTAGTGATCATGCCGAGTTCTAAATACCGTATTGTGCACGTCCTCCTCCTTCACTCGGACCTGGTGGTAACCCGACCGTAGATCTATCTTAGAGAAAAGAGCTGCTACTTATAGACGGTCAAATAGATCATCGATTCGTGGAATCAGATATTTATTCTGCACTGTCACCTTATTCAATTATCTATAATCGATGCACATCCTCATCGATCCATCCTTATTCTTTACCAAAAGAACTGGTGCTCCCAAAGGTGATGCACTCGGCCTGATAAATGCTTTGCCCAACAACTCTTCAATTTGCTTCTTGATCTCATCTTGTTCCACTGGTGCCATTCTGTACGATGCCTTAGAAATTGGTGCACTCCCTGGCTGAATAGAAATGCTAAACTCTACATCCCGATGGGGTGGAAGCCCGGGTTGATCTTCCAAAAACACTATCAGAAAATTTAGGACTAAGGGAATCTGCTGGACCCTTAGGAACCATCTACTTAGTCAGAGTTGCAACCAACTGCTTGCACTTCCTTTTCCCTTGAAATATAATTGACGGACCTCTTGGAGCTTTCACCATAACTTCCTTGCTTTTGCACTCGATACTGGCACTATAAATTGACATCCAATCTATGCTGATGATTATATCGACCCCCAATACTCCTACTCAATGAAGTCGATCCCAAAAATTTTGCCTCCGATTTTTAGGTAACACGCTTACAATATCGTTTGGTAGTCAACGTTTCTCCTTACGAAGTAGCTACATCTAGAACTTTGCCAGAATTTTTTTTTGGTTCAATTCCCAATCGTTTTGCAAACGAAGGTGACACAAATGTATGTGACGATCCAGTATCAAATAAAACAGTTACTTTCATTCCATTTATAAGAAGTTCCCCTGTTACATATGAATATCTTCATTACATAACAATCCTCAATTACAAGCTAGAAATAAAAGTAGTAGACTTTATTCATTTGCTTCCATACTAGTGATGACATTATCTGCATCATCTGCATCAGCTTCAGTCAGAAGTAGACATCATAGTCGACTCCTGCTCTTGGCAAAGCCAAATGGGAGCGGTAGTCAACATCTCCTTCAACTCCTCAAAGCTAGCCTCATACTATTCTGTCCATTTAAAACTCACATTCTTCCTTGTAAGCCCTATGAGTGGCACAACTATCTGGGTGTAGTCGTGAATGAATCTTCGATAGTAGTCAGTTAAACCCAAAAGGTTCGGATTTCTTTCACTGTAGTTGGTCTTGGCCAATCCTTCACTGCCTTAATCTTTTGCGGGTCAGTGGCCACTCCCTCCTTAGAAAGGATGTGACCCAGGAAGGCGACTTCGGTTTTCCAGAAGTCACACATAGACAACATCGCATAGAGCTTCTGTTCCTGTAGCTTCTTAAGTACCTCTGCTAGGTGACCAATATGCTCTTATTCTATCTTAGAGTAGACCAAAATGTCTTCGATGAACACTACGATGAAATAATCGATGAACGGTCACAGGACCCTGTTCATCATGTCCATGCATATGGCAGGTGCATTTGTTACTTCGAACGACATGACTAAGAACTCGTAGTGATCATGCCGAGTTCTAAATACCGTATTGTGCACGTCCTCCTCCTTCACTCGGACCTGGTGGTAACCCGACCGTAAATCTATCTTAGAGAAAAGAGCTGCTACTTATAGACGGTCAAATAGATCATCGATTCGTGGAATCAGATATTTATTCTGTACTGTCACCTTATTCAATTATCTATAATCGATGCACATCCTCATCGATCCATCCTTATTCTTTACCAAAAGAACTGGTGCTCCCAAAGGTGATGCGCTCGGCCTGATAAATGCTTTGCCCAACAACTCTTCAATTTACTTCTTGATCTCATCTTGTTCCACTGGTGCCATTCTGTACGGTGCCTTAGAAATTAGTGCACTCCCTGGCTGAATAGAAATGCTAAACTCTACATCCCGATGGGGTGGAAGCCCGGATAGATCTTCCAAAAACACTGTCAGAAAATTTAGGACTACGGGAATCTGCTGGACCCTTAGGAACCATCTGCTTAGTCATAGTTGCAACCAACTGCTTGCAATTCCTTTTCCCTTGAAATATAATTGACGGACCTCTTGGAGCTTTCACCATAACTTCCTTGCTTTTGCACTCGATACTGGCACTATAAATCGACATCCAATCTATGCCGATGATTATATCGACCCCCAATACTCCTACTCAATGAGGTCGATCCCAAAAATTTCGCTTCCGATTTTTAGGTCACACCCTTACAATATTGTTTGGTAGTCAACGTTTCTCCTTACGAAGTAGCTACAGCTAGAACTTTGCCAGAATTTTTTTTTGGTTCAATTCCCAATCGTTTTGCAAATGAAGGTGACACAAATGTATGTGACGATCCAGTATCAAATAAAACAGTTGCTTTCATTCCATTTATAAGAAGTTCCCCTGTTACATATGAATATCTTCATTACATAACAATCCTCAATTACAAGCTAGAAATAAAAGTAGTAGACTTTATTCATTTGCTTCCATACCAGTGATGACGTTATCTGCATCATCTGCATCGGCTTCAGTCAGAGCGAATACTCTCCCCTGCCGGTATGGCTTCTGTCCTTGCTCCGCCCGCTTCTGTCCTCTCTGCTGAAGTTGTTGGTAGAAGAGTTTGGTATGCCCCTCCTTCACAACGTTGAAGCATGTTAGGGGGTTCTGAGGCTTAGGGTTCTGAAGCTTGGTGCAAGGAAACTTGAAATGACCAGCTTCCCCATAGATGTAACAGGTTACACCTGGAGCCCCGTTGCTTGGCCTTCCCATTACGAAAATGGCATTTGCCCCAGTTGGTCTGAACCTCTGCGTTGGGGGTTGTCCCATGAAGCTGTTTGGTGGTGCGGGCCTATTGACAGCGCTCCAGTTGCTCCACTTGTTCTGTGCTGCCTAGTACTGATTCATGTCGGCTTCCGTAGATGCGGCCCACCTAACCAGCTTACCAAACCTCCGGATACTGAGGGGTAACATCCAAGACCTCAAGCTTGGCCTCAATCACTGTTCAAACTTTCGCTCCCTCTTCGTCTCATCAATAACCATCTCTGGCGCATACCTGGAGAGTTGATTGACCTTTGTCTCATACTCTTGCACTGACACGCTTCCCTGTTGTAGACCTAAGAACTCTATAACCTTCTTTTCCTGTACGTCCATCGGGAAGTAGTGGCTGCGGAACACTCCCAGAAATTCCTTCCAAGAGATCTGTACATTTCCCAGGGTCCTCTTCATTGATTACCACCAGACCCCTGCATCTTTTTCCAGCTGGATAGTGTCCAATTTCACTTTACTTGCCTCTGGGGTCTCCAGAACTTCAGATACTGTTTCAGTTGCCTGATCCAGTCATCTGTTGCATCTGGATTGGCCTGGCCCTCGAACACAGGTGGCTTCATTCGTTTGAACGACTCCACCAATCTGATCGCTTCTGGGACTTGTACTACAGGTCCCACCCTGGTGTTCCCTACAACATTTGTTGTGAAGGCATTAAGGGTTTGGTATACTCGAGCCAATTCTGTTTCTAGGTCGAGTCCGTTGTTCTCACCACTGGATCCTTTGCCATTGCGGGTCCTTCGTCCAGCCATTTCTGGGTCATAAAACTTTTCATTAATCACCATAAATAGCACAACTTACATTCTTCTTTCAAAATATCTTTATTCATTTTCAAAGTTAAACTTTATACATTCATGCCATGCCCCGCTTCCCAGAAATACGGAATGCAAGCATTTGACGTTGGCCCAGTGAATGACTTGCGTCATTCATAAGTTGTTATCGATTCATCTCAACAATATAAATAAGAAAGTAATACAACCACACATGCATTAAAGGAGTAATCACATGAATAACAATACTTGGAATTTAAGCATAAAATAACCAACATAATAACAATCCAACATCTGAAAACCACAAAACAATATTTGGGTCAAAAGCCCACAAACACAAGAATTAACAATGTTCAATTTATTTAAGTCTTCAAAATAAAACAATAATTATTTAGGTGGCGATGCAAATTCAGATCTTTTACCATTGTTGTTCTTCTAGTCCATCAAGCAATTCTCCTTGATTACCTGTAAGTTGTTCATCTAAAAAAAGAGAATAATATGTCCTTAGAGCAAGTCGTGGACAACAAGTAGAGAAATAGAGAAACAACGACATTTACGGTATAAAAAAGAATTCAATAAACAATAGAGTCGATGGCAATAGACAATGGCAAAATGGTAACAATGCAGTGTGCAATAACGATGATTGATAATGATGACAATAAACGATAACAATAACGGTAAACAATAACGATAACACTGTTCAATAATGATGACAGTATGCAATGATGATGCGATGAAAATCTCAAGTCTATTATTCAATTTAATCCTGACTAATGCACGTACTACTGCATCCCATACTACAGGTTCGATGTATAAAATCAATTTCTTATAGACTAAGGTGGTAGATTCTATAGGTCATATACTGGGCACGATATAACACTAGCTATTGTAGCAATTTCTTACACAATAACGATAACACTAGCTATTGCAGCAATTTCTTGCACAATAACGATAACACTGGCTATTGCAGCAATTTCTTGCACAATAATGATAACATTGGCCATTGACGCAATTTCTTTCACAATGTCGATAACACTGGCGATTGACGCAATTTCTTGCACAATAACGATAACACTTGCTATTGCAGCAATTTCTTGCACAATAACGATAACACTGGCCATTGACGCAATTTCTTGCACATTGACGATAACACTGGCCATTGACGCAATTACTTGCACAATGACAATAATGATATTTTGGGAACAAGACCCACATTTTCGAGTATAATCACTATATTATCAACTACCCTAGTCAACCCATATCCCCGGCTTAATTCAATTAACATGCAATACTAATATGGAACAATAGGGACAGAAATATTAATGGGAAACGATAAGGCGATTGATAAGGGATACTATAATGATGACAACACAACCCTATGATCATGCAATGTACTTTATACAATTAAATGCACCAAATACAACATTATAGATTCAATTATATATTATCAAACATGGAAACTCAATTCTAGACAGCAGTAGGTTGTTGTACTAAAATTGAATTTCCCGGTGCAACAGAATAGCAAATATGGATTCGTCAGAAGTTCTAGAAACTAGACTCCAGCCCGGTTCCAACACATATTTAAAGTCTAAATTCCGAAAATAGTAGGTAGGTGATTTTTAGTGTTCTTTACAGATTACAGGTTCTAGCTGGTTATTAATTTTAACTAGTTTCAGTTGTAAAAGCAGTATATATTCATTTTAAAAATCAGCAAAAATAATTTTCATTACACTAAGCATGTTGACTATAAATCTGGAAATTATCATGGTAAAATTTGATCATTAGTTCATCTATTTAAACAGGTTAACATGGTATATGAATAAATCTGAAAATAGAATGCCTCGAATTCCAAATACAACTGAATTCGAGATTCCACAGGATCTTTTCACTTCTTTCATACAATTTTACAAGGAATTTAAAACTTTTCACTTTACATCAGAGTTACAAATGAATCTTTACACTTTACAGCGGAAGCAAAATTATAACATTTATATGAATGAAATTACAACAACATTTGAATAATCTCTAAGCATCAGTTCTCCTTTAATCTTTATCATACCATTTATCCTGCATACAAAACTGTGGGTACGTCAGTTTATTCAACCGACGAATATTATACACGGCCATCCTCTCTATGCCGGAAACAGTATAATGATTTTCCATACTTAACAAACACAAACATATTCACAAACAAACTAAGGGGAATATCCTATTGATGTCGTGTTGTGATTGTGCACTTAGTCCTTAATGCAGTTATTTATATTGTATGACACTAATGCGCACTTGTTCGGATTCTATGCATCCCATACTACATAGGTCCGAGGGCAAGCCTCTTAATCGTTCTTCATCTTGTAGGGTTCAATCTCTCGTCATGACTTAATCTACTACTGTAACTATGGTAAGTATCCTAAACGTTCTATGAGTAACGAGCTCATGTACAGACAACCTGGAGGGGAATCCCACGTCATGTCACAACGCATCGTGAAGACAACCTATGG
Organism: Hemerocallis citrina; assembly: GCA_017893485.1. NCBI lineage: Eukaryota > Viridiplantae > Streptophyta > Magnoliopsida > Asparagales > Asphodelaceae > Hemerocallis > Hemerocallis citrina. The sequence continues at coordinate 223,379,943 of CM030362.1, read as the reverse complement.
ACAATTCAGCCTCTGTCATGGCACACGATCCTCTCGCAGTCACCGAACACCCCACAAGCATCGCCAAGATCCCGATAATTCCGAAATAGTGCCCACATCATGTCACGACGCATCGTGAAGACAAACTATGAATCACACCCACATCGTAGACTCGAGGCCCTTATACTTGTGTTTTTCTCTCACCTTCATCACCTCTTCACTATGTACTAATCCTTAATTCAATGAAATCATGAACAAAATCAATCTCTTAGGGTTAGCCCTTTCACAAATACCAGGCTTATTTCTTTCATTTCACAATGACCCAAATTTGGTCTTTTCAATTTTCAATTATCATAACTCATTACTTTCAATTGCCGGTGTGATTCTTGGATACACCCTAATTTTCAATTTCAATTCACAATTCACATATTGAGTTTGTCATTCTCAAGAACATTTCTCTTTTCCAATTAAATGGTTTTCAATCTTTTCATGAGTCCAATTTCATACATGGAGTTCAATTATAAATCATGCATTTCATAATCAACACTTATTTCCACATTAAGTTCATACTACGAAAATGTTTAGTCAAGTGAATTATTTCAGAAAATCACCATTTGTTATGCTATTCTTTTGACAAAATGAACCCATATAAAAATTTACAGTTATACTTTCCTTCCATCAAATTTTTCTTTTTAATACTTATACTAATCAACTCATGAAGGAAATTCACATTTTTACGAAATTATAAATATAAGGAAAGAATAGTTTCAAGTACAATTTCACCTCAAAAGACATTTTATTTTAGTCCAATAACTGCAATTTAATTTTCATAGGTCGTACATGATTTTAGAATAATAATGATAATTTCTTCGAAATTTTTAAACATCAAGAAAGTCCCAAAAATCATTTTTTGTCAAAAAAAAAATATTCTGGCTATAACCAGAATCGAACTCGCACAACCTAAGAGAAGACAGCCCCATGCGCTAGCCAACCGGCCGAATGCGCTCAGCGATATGAAGAGAGATCAGAGGGTCATATACCCTCTGTTCGGGTTGGGTATTTCTTAACTACACACAGAAAAACAAGGTGGGCATGGGGTATCGAACGAGCGATTCCCAAGACCCACGCTCACGCTACACTAGCGCTAGGACAGCTCACCGACCACTTGAGCTATAGGCTCAAGTTGTCACAAACACAACTCGAATTTACTAAATTCAAGTTTCTGTTTAATTAAAACGTTTCGATGTTCAGAAGCTCTTATCTTCGTTTGATTTGCACAAAATGGCATGTAAATCTCCAGAATATTAATTTCATCTTAGATTAATACTCCAGTATTTTAAAGATAATTTTCTCACTAATAAAACACTCATTTTTCATACAATAATTTAAACTCTATACTACTCTTTCCATAATTAAATTTGACAATTCTCAAACACAATTTGGTATTAAAAAAATCACATTAAAATTATAATTCCCTGTTTTTCCCTCTTTCATTAACCCAAATGCATAGGACAAATTTCATTCATTAGAACCAATATCAAGATAGTCCATTTAGTACAAAAAAAAACAATAATTTCATCTATTAGCATTTCATACTCAATTTTGACATTATCATAAATCCAATTTAACATTTCCATAACTACGAAGCAAGGTGTGCTACAATATTAAGATTCATGACAAGTTAATATACAATCTACCAAGAATTAGTCCAATCATCTAACAAGTCCTTTTTCAAATTAAATGTACTCTTATTAGTTTTTTTCATGCAAATTATGTCATCATTCCTAGCATGGTAACTAGAGTTAGAAGTAAGAAAAACTACCCACCTAATTTGGAGAGAAAAACCCACAAAGTAACTCATAGAATGAAAGAGCCATTCTCCTCCTAGTTGAGCTTGCCCAAAGATGCGCTACTCCTCCTCGCTTGAGTGCAACCCGAGCTCCTTAGTGTGATGCCGGCCAACAAAACAATCTACTACTAATGATTAATTTCTTTCACTATAGGTGTAATATCCCGATCGACTATTAATAATATTATTTTATTAGCGTTAGACTACTTGATTATTTCATTTTCTTTCACCATTGTGTTATCTTTTAGCCATGACAATCTAATGGATAATTAGGAATTATTGTGTAGTTAAACCTAGGGTTACAAAGACATAAGGGATTAAGAATTCTTCTAGAACACTTTCTCTTCCACATCACCCTCCACCTCACCAAAAGAACCATACCCTCACCATACCTCCACCTCACCCTCCCCCCCACTAGTAGAAACCGGCCCCAAAAGGGGGAAGGACCTTAGTGCAATTGTATGCATACACATTTGCACTTTCCACCCTTTTTTCCACCTATAAATGCCCCCTTCCTACACCTTTGTCTCATTTTAGAAAGATCAAAAGAAAGAAAGGAAAAGAAAGAGAGAACACCATGCTAACTTGAGAGTTTTTCTTGTAGGTTTAGTAGGAGTTCTAAAAGCTAGGAGGAAGGAGAAGTAGCATAGCTAGTTCTTCCTACAAGAGAAACAAGGTGGGGGTTTCTCCTATGTTTGTTTGTTTGTTTGTTTGTTTATTTGAATGGTTGTTTTGATGTTCTTCTTCTTCTTACCCTCCTTGTTTATTTTTCTTTTTGGTGTGGTTGTTTTGAAGTAGTATGGTCGTATGGGTTTCTTATTTTGAATGTTGTTAGTAGTTATTGTTTGACTCATAAAAGAACTAACTACTTGGACAAAAATGACACATGCATATGAACTTTTACATACAACCACTTGAGGTTGTAGGACTTGAATGTGAACAAATACATAAAGCATATGGACTAAGTATACAACCATCTTGGTTGCAGGACACACATTGACTTGGACAAAAATAGAAGAAGGCATATATTGGTTGAACCCAAAATGGAAAGGCTCTTACTTATTTTTATTATTGTTAGTTCTTTTATAAGCTTAAGTAAGGAAGAAACCATTGTAGTTATTAATAAGAAACTTTCTAATCACTAGTTGTAAAAGGATTAAAAAGATCTCTTTTATGTCCACTAGTAATAATAAGAAACATATGCGAATAAAGATTTTTAGTAAGTAATTTTGTTGTAGATATTTATGTTATATTTTAGTAGAAACTCATGGTAGTAGTAGTAGATATGTATGTTCCAAGAAAGTAGTAGTAGTAGATGTTAAAATAAAATAGTTGTAGATATTTATGTTATGGGAAATCTTAGTAGATGATTATTAAATGGATGTTGTATTTATGTTAAGGTAAATACCATGTTTAGATTAATTTATTTATGCTTAGAATGTTGTAGGATTCATTCTAAAATTCCTACCATGTTTAGATTAATTTATTTATGCTTAGAATGTTGTAGGATTCATTCTAAAAATTCCTATCATGTTTAGATTAATTTATTTATGCTTAGAATGTTGTAGGATTCATTCTAAAAATTCCTATCATGTTTAGATTAATTTATTTATGCTTAGAATGTTGTAGGATTCATTCTAAAAATTCCTACCATGTTTAGATTAATTTATTTATGCTTAGAAAGTTGTAGGATTCATTCTAAAATTCCTACCATGTTTAGATTAATTTATTTATGCTTAGAATGTTGTAGGATTCATTCTAAAAATTCCTACCATGTTTAGATTAATTTATTTATGCTTAGAATGTTGTAGGATTCATTCTAAAATTCCTACCATGTTTAGATTAATTTATTTATGCTTAGAATGTTGTAGGATTCATTCTAAAAATTCCTACCATGTTTAGATTAATTTATTTATGCTTAGAATGTTGTAGGATTCATTCTAAAATTCCTATCATGTTTTAGGAAGGATATTTATGCTTAGAATGTTGTAGGATTTATTCTAAAATTTCCTACCATGTTTAGATTAATTTATTTATGCTTAGAATGTTGTAGGATTCATTCTAAAATTCCTATCATGTTTTAGGAAGGATATTTATGCTTAGAATGTTGTAGGATTCATTCTAAAATTCCTATCAAGTTTTAGGAAGGATATTTATGCTTAGAATATTGTAGGATTTATTCTAAAAATCCCTACCATGCTTAGGAATGATGTATATCATGCTAAGGGTATAAACATGCTTAGAATGTTGTAGGACTTACATTAAAAATACCTACCATGCCTTGGAATGTTGTATGTTCATACTAGTTATATGCCCATGCTTGGGTTGTGATGATTAATCATGATAAGTAGTAAGCATTCATGCTTAAGATTGTTACAAGTGCATGCTAAATCGTATTCATGATTAAGAATGTTGTAAGTTGATAGTTATGTCATATATACCATGTTTTAGTGGTGGTAGGTTGATGCTTGCAGTTGCATACCATGATTGGATTGCAGTAGGTTAAGTAATAAGAAAGAGCCATGTTGAAATTATAGTTGTAACTACCTTGTTGTAGTTGATGTTAGTAAGGAACCATACATGCTTGGACGATATAGTATAGCATCCTAGTTACATGAAGAAATGTACCAATATTTATGCGGGTTAGGAAGAGAACCCATGGACTCTAGTCGAGTAGGTTCTAACTTAAAATGGAACCATAGTATATGAACACCCTTCATTCATAGCAATAAGGGTTGAGAAGTTCTAATAGTTGTAGCTTGATAAAAAGCTAGTTTATGGTTTTCAATTACCCTAAGGGTCATCGACCATCAAGACCACATCCTACCCCCTTAGAGTAAATGGATAGATCTCACCTCGGGCATCGACGGGTCTTAACCAATGTAGGTTGACCGTGGGCCGAGAGTGTTGGTAGAATCCGAGTTAGGGGTAGGGATGAATGAGAGTGATCTCATTACTCGAGTCTTGGATCGAGGGACCACGAGTTGGACCATGATAATCTAAGTTGGAAATTATGTAAGATTGTATAGGAGTAGTAACATCATTAGGGTAGTGACTTATACAATCATTACTTAACCTTTTGCTCGAAAGAAGGGGAGTTGGTAGTAGGGTGCACCGTACGACCAACCCTTTCTTTGGGGCCGATCTTAGGTGGTGTTATTGGGTTGTGCCTTCCTGTCAAAGGGATACGTACGGTGCCGTCTCACGAGTTGGGAGCACGGGTTGCGTATCTCGCGCTGTTAATTCCTGAAGTACGTGGCTTAGGGGTGCCACAGGATGCATTGGGCAGTCCTGCGCTTGCGAGACCCCAGGGGTGCCACAGGGTAGGCTTCGTGCTACCCTGCGCTTGCGAGACCCTATGATTTGGATTTTGAAATGACGCCCGATGCGTTGGGTTCGTCTAGTTTTGAGTTGGTCCGGTTGGCCGGGTAGCAGTGGCGAACATAGACACCACTGGCGTACTGCATCAGTGGCACATGACCACATCTGCAACCTCATCAGTCATGTGTAGGTGTCAGGAACAGGTTGTGCACAATTAGAAGTTCATAACGTGGGTTCAAATCCCTATATATGGAGAAACGGCTTGAGATGGGGTCGCATGTAGTATGGGCTGCATGTTGCTTCGGAGACTTGCTGACATTAGAATATGAGCATCCTAGTTTAGTTGACAGTGCATTAGTATCCTAGCTTAGTTGACAGTGCATTAGTATTCTAGTTTAGTTGACAGTGCATTAGTATTCTAGTTTAGTTGACAGTGTATTGGTATTCCAGTTTGATTGACATTTATTAGATTCTAATCACTACACTCACAAACACTTAAACTACACCGACATACTTCACCCTATTTGTATATATTGTTTTGGAGATCCGCTGCTATATGATCAGCCTTTAAGCGTCAGTGAATACTGACGTCCCCACTTCAATAGGTTGTGGACACAAGATCGCGAACCAGAAGGACTCTAGTCGAGGCATGATCTACAAGTGAAAAAGCAATGTTTATCTTTTATTCATGTACACTCTGATGTAACTTATTGTATTAGTGGAAACACTCGGCCTGTAATATTATGTTAATAAAAAGTTTTAAATTTTCCTGTTTCTGTGTATTGTGACTAATTGAACGAAAAGGTCCTGGCTCATGTCTCGGTTTCTCAGTGTATGGAAGACGGGGCGCTACAGGTCCTCTCAACACTTAGTCCAAACCCAAGATTTAGCAACTACGGTGTTTCTTCCCGAAACTTAAAAAGATCATAACTCCCGCAATACAACTCAGATTTGGGTGTTCAAGCCCAATATGAAAAGGTAAAGACCTAGGCTACAACTTCCTAGTTGATCATTTTCCTAGATTCTATCATCTAGTCCCTCAAATTGGCCTCCCAAGCCTCAGCCTGTGTACTTCCTGTACACTGGCTGCATCTTACCAATAGCATAAATCACTACCTACTCATCAGAATGCTACAAACCCAGGTTCTATGGAAAGGTTTTGATGTCCCCACAATTACTTAGTTGATCACAAATCCAAATTATGTCATTTGATCACCTTAAAACATACATTACTCTCAGGTGTACAAAACTACGCACTAAGCTTTACTCAAACAGAGCTCTCAGCTAAAATCCTGGTCTCTGTCCAGTCTTGTAAAAATTATATTAAATCATCTACTCACATGAATCACCTCAAATAAGGCTTGTTAGAAAGATCTAGATGTCCACTATAAATCTCTAAGAGAACACTTTCTCAAAATTTGCTCTTACAGGGCCTTAATTGTATCATATCATCAAGGTGTCTATTCTGACTGAATTACATGATACAAAATTCATCATAAATCATACACTCATCCAATGGTCGCCAAATTAACATTAAAGAACCTAGACATAATAATGAACAACATGTAAAAGGATTCATGTCCAAGTATTCACCGAGTTTTATCTGTTTCCAACATGCATAAAGATCATATTGTTCTTTAGTCAAAGTTCTAACTACTGTTGATAGACTAATTTTGAACATGCATGTAACTTCATCCAATTAGTTTCATGAATTTTCCGTAGAGTCTAGATACATGTAAGAAAACATGGTAAGAATTTCAGAATAATATCATTTGCTAATTAATTATAAGAATTCCCTCAATCTCAGGTATCACAGTGAACAGATCCTGCTTCTGCCTTACGGCTCTGTTCCAAAAATAAATTTTATTTAAATAACAAAAAACCTCAGAAAATTCCGAAACAATTCACGCATCAACTAGACACATAAGGGAACAATCTGTGAAAATTTCATCCTTAAATTCCATGTAGTTTGTTCTCAGGAAGTTCTAGAAAAATGACATGCAGATCAAGATTTTCTGTTCTAGTTTCAGATTCAACATTCAATCTCCTAAACAACCACTCTCAACTCACTCATGCATGCAAGAATCAACAAGAATAAACAAGACAAGTTTAGAGAAACTCCCCACCCTGATTTGGTTTTGAGAGAAGGTGATTCTCTTGAGCTTTCCCAGTAATACCCTAAACTTTCATTTTAATGGAAATATTGATTTTCACGTGTTGTGCACGTGCAAATTTTATGTGTATATTAATTTATTTATTTTTATATATAAAGTTTTATTTTATTGTATGAACAATTATTTTCTTCTTTCATTTTTCTAAAAGCCTATTTTATAAAGCCTAAAACACTATTTTTTTAATTTGAGCCCACTTTAATAAACTATTATTTTATTATTTGGCCCACAAGCCTAAGCCCACTATTTGTGAAGCCCACAAATAATTAATCATTTAAATGGTCACACTTGTAATGTAGACACAAAATGTGAACAATTTGATTAATTAAAATTGTACAAACTTCAAATAGGGGTACTAGAGGGGCACATGCATGCACGTAGTGTGCAATGCACACTATTTTGAGGCCGGATTGTGCATGGAGGAATGGGAGAATGGGTGTGTGTGCATGGGTACTTTATTTGAGTGTGGGTAGTTGCTACAACTTCCCCTCTTATCCTAGCCATCCATCCTATAACTATCCAAAAAATCCTAGCCCTCCAAGTTATCCTAGAATTAGTATAAATATCCTCTATCTATTTGTATTCTACACTAAGAAACTATTGAAAGAAGAAATTATATAGAAGATATATATTAGTGTGAGTGTGTGTGTGTGTGTACTATTGGAGCCCGACCATTCATTCCTCCACACTTGGATCTCTCAGTTTTGGCAAGGAAGCAAAGAGAAGGAGTTTTTGCATCGCAATCTAGGAGGAGAAGGCACTCTCTCGCATTCTAGGGGACTCTAGGAGCTTTTAGTTGGCTTTTTCTTCAAAGAGGTGGGTGTTTCTGATGACTTCTAAAGTAGAAATCATGCTAGGAATAAAATTGAATTGTTCTTATAAAGCAACTAGTTGAAATGAAATGCATGTTTGCCTAAGTATAGGAGAATTGATAAACTATTAGGTGTGTGTTAATTTGGTTGCTAGATTTGTTAATTATGAGTAAAAGTGAATGTTCTTAATGTTCCTAATGTTAGTATGTATGCTAAGTATGTTCTAAATGCAAACTATGTGGATTAACTAGTAAAAAGATTAGAACCATGTTTGTTGATTAAAGTATTAAAGTAGAATGTTATGCTAGAGATGAATTGATGGAATAATTTACTAAGAGATGATTGTTAATTGTTGTAGTAGAATTTTCCATTGTTATATGTGCCATATGAGTATTAGAATAAATGAAAAGATTGTATTTTTGCGAACAAAAGATGGAATGCATTATGTGTAAATTAGTGGATAAATATATGAGTTTTATTCATTAAGAAAGATGAATTTTTGTGTTCTAAAAACATCGTGAGAAAGAAAACATTTTTGTATTGATTTTTGTAGGAATCTATCTTTAATTATGAAGAATTATACTTTAGTTCTCGAATGTCAAAATTATGATCATGGAATACAAACTAAAGCTAAAATGCATGTTTTAAAGAGTTAAAATACTCATAAAAATACTGAGTTGCTGTAATTTTATGTGTGCTATAATCCGGAAAGTTATGTTTGAAAAAGAGAAGAAAAAGAACTAAAAAATATTTTTTTGAGAAATTGAAAAACCCAGTAGCTTAGTCGACCGATCATGTTGAAACAGTCGACTGGTCTGAGAAAATGAAAAATATATAGTTCGAATCTTTTACAGAACAGTCGACCGACTTTTGTAACAGTCGACTACCCTAATCTTTTTATTTTTTAGTTTAAAGATCACCGCAGAACAGCCGACTGGTCATATGTGACAGTCGACTTCTCTGATTACTTTATTTTCGAGCTTTAGAACCTCGCAGAATAGCCGACTAGCCGTGATTAATAGTTGATGGCCCTGAAGTTTCAAATAATATCCATATTTTGTGAGGAAATCTCTATTACCTGTGGCCTTGTATAAGTGAGACCGTTTTTACAAGAAGGAACTTATTTTAATTATTAACTTAAATTGTTTTCTTTTGAAGTTCGAATGGATTGTTTAAGAAGTTTAAAATAAGATTTTGGTAATGAGAAATTTGAAAAGTGTGAAGTGTGAACAAAGTGAAATTGTGAACTGTGGAATTAGCATGATTAAAATAGAATTATGTGGGTTATAAACTAGCGATTGTGGCATGCTGCATTTTTATTGTTAGGCATGATATTTTACTAGAGAAATTGAAATTAGTTGACATGATGAGTTAGGAAGAGTACCATGAATATGAATACATGAATGTTATGAATATGAAATGTGAATTGTGATTAATCATTAAAAGATCTTATGAGTATGAAAAGCTCAATATTGTAATTATGAGTTGAAATTGAGAATTATGGTATAGCCAAGCCTTATACCGGCAATGAAAGAATTATGAAATGATATTTGAAATGAGAAGACCAAGGTTGGGTCATGTGAATTAAATGAATAAGACTGGTATAGTGGAAGTGCTACATTCTAAGAGTTGATTTTATTCATGATTCAATTAAACTAAGGATTAGATATATAGTGAAGATGTGATGAAAGTAAGACAAAAACATTGAGTATGAATGCCATTGGATTGGAGGCATGAGAGTATTCATAGGATGTTCCATGATGCATCATGATAAGGCGTGGATACTGCTCTAGAGTACCGTCCCGGTGGCGACGCTCGTGGGGTGTTTGACGACTGCAGGTGGTGTCATGTCTATGATAGGAGCTGAATTACCACAGGGTGCCTGCATGATGAGTCATGTATCAGTGCATTGGGATTCCCTCTAGGGCGCCTAGACATGAGTTCGTAGGTCAGAAAACATCTAGGATACTTACCGTAGTTACAGTAGTAAATTAAGTCATAGCGAGGAATTGAACCCTACAAGATGAAGAATAGTTAAGGGCTTGCCCTCGGACCTATGTAGTATGGGCTGCATAGACTCTGAACAAGTGCACATTAGTGTCATATAATATAAATAATTGCATTAAGGACTAAGTGCACATTCACAACACGACATCAATAGGATAGTCCCTTTAGCTTTGTTTGTGAACAAGTTTGTGGATTGCTAAGTAATAAGAATCGTTATACTGTTTCCGGCATAGAGAGGATGGCCGTGTATAATATTTCATCAGTTGAATGAACTGACGCGCCCACAGTTTTATATGCAGGGTAAAGATGCTTAACGAATTAAAGTATACATGCTGTGCAAGATTGATTTAAATGTTGTTTCATGTAAATTATTGTAAAATTGTTTCCACTGTGACAATGTACAAGTGTAATGTAACTCTGATGAAAGAAAAATTTTTATTTCTTTGTAAAATTATACGAAAGAAGTGTAAAGATCCTGTGGAACTTCGAATTCAATTGTATTTTGGAATTCGGGGTGTTACAGAGTGGTATCAGAGCACACTTCTAAGTAGTACAAATTTATAAGGAACGACACCCTAGAAGTGGACACTAGAGCGTGTGTTGAGTCTAGAGATTTAAATGTAAGTCACTTACATTCAAGTCTACGGGTGCGAACGCTGTTCAAGTGGCAGGAAAACCCGGGAATACTTGGGCGAGACCTCCAGTGACTTGTTTCAACTGTGGAGAGATAGCCACTACAAGTCTCATTGCCCCAAACTGTAAGATGTCGTCCGCAATGGACCAACTCAGCAGGCCGGGAAGAAGCCATACCAGCAGGTGCGAGTATTTGCCTTGACCGAAGCTGACGCTGATGAGGTGGATCACGTCATCACTGGTACGAGGGAGGATGTAGAACCCCGTATTTTCAAATATTATTTTAATTATTTGAAAATGAATTTAAATGATTTTTGAGGATTTAATAAATGTTTTCTAAGAAATTTATTCTTTGGTACACGTGCAAAACACGTGCAAATGACTTTTTAGAAGTTTGGAAAATTAAGTTTTCTTTGTGAAAAATCATTATTTATTATTTGAGAATTATTTAGTATTTTTCCAGATTTTTCTGAAATTAATTATGCGTATTTGCAATTTTCGAGAAAAGAAGGACTTATTTGCAAAATTGACAATTTTAAGGGTTGAAGTGCAAAAGATGTTTTCTGGACTTACCGATCAGTACTTGTTGAGGTTTGAGAATATACTTTTCTACTAGATCCTAATTTAAATGATATTTGGTTTATTTTTCAAAGAAAGGAATTATATATGCAAGATGTATTTTGAAAAGGAGTATTTTGCAAATTGGGTGAAAACCCTAATATTTTAATTCGGCATATATAAGGGATTTCCTATTCCCAGCCGTCACAAGATATATTCAGATTTATTGGGATTTCTTTGAGGAGCAAAAGAGGATTCTTGGATCTAACAAGGAGAAGCTTTGTGGATTTTTCTTCAAGAACAAGGTGAGTTGGTTTGTTTGTTTTGCTTTGTTTTGTTTGTTTTGATTGGAAGATGACGTGAGATCTTTGTTATGTTTGTTTGTGATCATTATACCATTCTTTGTTAGTCCCATTGTATGTAGGACATGGATCTTTAATTCGATATGGATGATGAGAACTTTTATTTGATATTTGGACCATGATGAGAAAAGATTTAGATTTGTTGAGGATATGTTAATTTATGAGATCATGTTGTTAGAAAGCAAATTTAGAACTGATTATGTTAAGCTTGGATATTAAACATCTGGACCTAGTGATTGCAAACCAATTTTGATTATGTGTTGAGGAAGACATTTGGTTAGGTTGAGAAAACCCTAATGGGAGAATTGAGAATTTAGATCATGAGAATATGAGATTGGAGAAATTGATTGATTGAGTAATGTAACCCTGATAGAGATTGTTGAGAATTGTTCATTTGCCCGAATATAAATTAACTTTATGATCAGTAATTCTTTAGAAAACTTCAAGATGATTTTGTGTTCAGATCTGTAGCCGTCAGTCGACTGATCTGATGTGCGGTCGACTGGTACGAGCTTACAGTGTACTTTTTGAGTCTTGAGATTTGTTCGGGACGGTCGACCTAGACTGTGGTCAGTCGACTGACCCTCTGCTTGTGGTTTTGTTCAGTTCTTTCGGGGCAGTCGACTGACTTCTTGGGTAAGTCGACTGGTCATGCCTTAGATCATTTTCGTAAAATATTGGGATATGTCCTCTGGACAGTCGACTGGTCCATTGTACAGTCGACTGGTCCTGTAGGATCTTTGTATTTGATTTGAGATATTTGTTCAGTGTTTGATTTTAAGATGTTCAGTTAAGTATTGGTTTTTGAGATGTTCAATTAAGAACATGATTTTGGAAATAATTTGTTGAGCCACTTGTTAAGTGGAATTTGTTCAGATATTTGTTTTGAGTCTCTAGAGGTACGTGGCCCTAGTATACCGGTATTTGTTCAGTCATTTGTTGAGGCCCTTTGAGGCAAATTTTCAGTTATTCAGATTTTTAGTCCGGTAGGGTACACTACTCTAGGAGATTGTTCAGCAACCCAAACTAATAAGGACAGGCATTAGTAGTGTCATGACGAATGAGAACTTGAGTTATGCACCTCAGTATGACTTTTGATGTAGGATTAGTCTCCTGAATTATCCAAGTAGTTAACTTGAGATGTGTGATTTATCTCCGGAATTATCCAGGTAGTTAACCTGAGATGTGAGGTATTTCTCCGGAATTATCCAAGTAATTATCTTGAGATGTGGGATTGAACTACGGAATGATCGGAGTCGAGGCGACACTTTTGGGGTATCCTTGTGATTATGAGTCTATGTTTAGATGTGGGATGATCTCCTGAATTATCCAGGGAAAATACCTGTGATGTGGGATCAATCTCCGGAATGATCAAGCATGGGCAAATTATCATAGTTTATCTTCATCTCTTAGTAGTCATCGTCGTCAGCATGTAGTCATGATGTTTTCTTGAATCACTCTTATGCATTTGGATTTCCTGTTTTTACACACTTGGCCTTTGGTTTTGGTATCACCCCTTATTCTTTTGTTGTACTTCATACTTTAGTGTTTGATTATTATTTGTTGGATATTATGTTTTAAGTTCATTTATGTTATTGTTTTGATTAGTCGCCACTCACACCATTTTATGGCTGACCCCTTTAGTTTGGGGGTTAGGGTTCAACTCTAGCCTCACTTGTTGCAGGTTACTGCTTAGAGTGGGAGGTTGGATGCTTAATGTTGCATTTGAGACTATTTGGACTATTTAGTTTTGTGTAAAACTTGTAAAGACATAATGAGTTATTATTGAGTTGTAAATGTAAAGAAATATTTGGGTTGAGATGTTTAGACTTCCGCTGTGATTTGTAATAATTGTTGTAATAAAGAAGAAAAATGTTAGTGGTGTTGTTGGTGTTTATTGTTCTATTGAAGTGGATTGCTGGGATTTCGCCACTTATTTTCTAAGCTCTCATATTAGAAATTTGGGGCGCTACAGAGATTGGTATCAGAGCACCGCTTCAATGTAATAATAGACTTAGTATGACAACCAACCTAGGTGTGGACACTAGAGAGTGAGTACCTAGGTGTGGACATCAGAGTGTGAGTATCACATAGAATTAAATTGTGATGTTTGGTTTGAAATTATGGTTTGGGTATGGTTATGGCTTTGCCATAGGGTAATGATTTGAGTTTGAATTGTATGTGTGCTCTAACTTTACCCTCGTTTTGCAGTATTCAAAATGGTTGCACCCAGAGGTAGAAATGGTGGCAACAATGAGGATGGTTCTGGTAGTTCCCGAGGTAATGGGATCGACCTTGAAGCTGAGTTTGCCAAGGTATATCAGACGTTGAATACGCTGATGGCACTCAATGTGGCGCAGCAGCAGAATCCGCCGCCCAATCATGGAGCTGGTCATGGATTGGTGAATGCCGACCCCATAAAGCAGATCGAATCCTTTAAGAGGATGAGGCCGCCAGTCTTTGAGGGGCAAGCTGATCCAACAGCAGCAGACGATTGGATTCGGAAGATGCAGACGATCTTCGAAGTGTCAGAGACTCCTGAAGCTAGCAAGGTGAAGTTGGCTTCGATGCAGCTGGAGAAAGATGCTGGTGTATGGTGGGAGTCATTGAAGAGGAACTTGGGAGATCAGCAGCTGACATGGGAAGGTTTTCTGGAGGAGTTCAGAGATCGCTTCTTTCCTCTTGATGTTCAGGAGAAGAAGGCGACTGAGTTCATGAACCTTCAGCAGGGGAGCATGACTGTTCGGGAATATGAGACGAAGTTCGCTCAACTTTCGAGGTTTGCACCAGAATTGGTCATGGATGAAGCAAAGAAGGCCAAAAAGTTTGAGCAGGGCTTGAGGCCGAACTTGAGGTCAAGAATGGTTCCGTTGGGTATCAGGAGATTTGAGAAGCTGGTCAGGAGGGCCGCGATGACTGAAGAGGATATGGACTTGTTTCAGAAGAAGCAGGATACATGGAACCGGAACAAGAGGCCAGCATCAGGCCAGAGTGGGAAGGGATTCCCCGCGAAGCAGGCGAAGTTCAGTGGACCAGTGCAGAAGGCATCTGGAGCTCAGGGAGTGACCTGCTACTACTGCAAGGAAGTAGGGCATTACAGGTCAGCATGTCCGAAGTTGGCAGAGCATGTTTGTTCTCAGTGTGGGCAGACTGGACACTCAAAGCCCCATTGTCCACAACTGAAGAAAGATGGTTCGGGTGGAAGCAAATTCCCGAAGAGGCAAGGGCGAGTATTTGCATTGACCGAGGAGGATGCGAAAAACTCGGAAGATGTAATACAGGGTATGCAGGAATTTTGATTTCTTTCATTTTTGAGTCAGTGTAATGAATAAAAGCTTTTATTTCAGAATAAATTAAGATTGAGTACCCTTCTTATTGTAACAGGAGTTGTTTTAATAAATGGAATAAAAGCAAAGGTTTTGTTTGACACTGGTTCATCGCATACATTTGTATCGCCAAGTTTTGCAAAGGGCTTAGGTTTGGAACCTAAATTGTTTCCAGGCAGAGTTTTGTCGGTGGCAACGCCGTCAGGTGAGGAGCTGGTAGCGGATCGATATTACGAGGGCTGTGATATCGAGATTGGTGGAAGGATGTTCGGCATCGACTTGATCGAGCTACAAGTGTTGGGAGTGGATGTCATAGTGGGCATCGATTGGATGGCTATTTATGATGCCACGATTGATTGCAAGCAGAAGGAGGTGTTGGTGAAAGCACCAGGTGGACCCGCAGTAACTTTTCAAGGGAAGAAGAAGATTCCGCAGGTGGCTGCAATGGTATCTAAGAAGACTATTGCAGATGAAGTCAAGGGCATTCCGGTGGTTCGAAGGTTTCCTCAGGTGTTCTTGGATGATTTTCCAGGATTACCGCCGTAGAGAGATGTGGAGTTTTGCATCAATGTTCAGCCGGGGAGTGCGCCGATTTCCAAGGCTCCGTACAGGATGGCACCTGTAGAGCAGGATGAAGTGAAGAAGCAGATTGAAGAGTTTTTGAGCAAGGGACTTATCAGACCGAGTTCATCTCCGTGGGGAGCGCCAGTGTTGTTGGTTAAGAAGAAGGATGGGTCAATGAGGATGTGCATTGACTACAGGGAGTTGAATAGGGTGACTATTCAGAACAAGTACCCACTACCGCGGATTGATGATTTGTTCGACAGGCTTCGAGGAGCAGCGGTGTTTTCAAAGATTGATCTGAGGTCAGGATATCATCAGGTACGAGTCAAAGAGGAAGATGTGAGTAAGACAGCTTTCAGGACTCGTCATGGGTTGTATGAATTTTTGGTGATGCCATTCGGGTTGACGAATGCGCCAGCAGTTTTCATGGACATGATGAATCGGGTGTTGAGGCCATTCATTGATTCCTTCGTGGTGGTCTTCATCGATGATATCTTGGTATATTCGAAGTCGGAAGAGGATCATTCTAAGCACTTGACAGCGGTATTACAGACATTGCAAGAGCACAGCTTGTATGCCAAATTGTCGAAGTGTGAATTTTGGAAATCTGAGGTAGCTTTTCTTGGTCACATTCTTTCTAAGGAGGGAGTGGCTACTGATCCTCAGAAAGTGGAAGCAGTAAAGGATTGGCCCAGGCCGACGTCAGTGAAGGAAGTGAGAAGCTTCTTGGGATTAGCTGGTTACTACAGGAGGTTTATTCAGGGGTATTCTCAGATTGCTGTTCCATTGACAGGTTTGACCCGGAAGAGTGTGGCGTTTGTATGGACAGATAAGTGCGAGGAGAGTTTCCTTGAGTTAAAGGAAAGGTTGACTACCGCACCCATACTAGCATTGCCGCAAGCTGGAAAAGATTATGACATCTACAGTGATGCATCTCTCAGAGGTTTGGGTTGTGTCTTGATGCAGGAAGGCAAGGTCATTGCTTATGGTTCGAGGCAGTTGCGTCCGCATGAGAAGAATTATCCGACGCACGATTTGGAGCTAGCAGCTATCATATATGCCTTGAAGCTATGGAGGCATTATGTCTATGGTGAGAGGGTCAATATGTACACTGACCACAAGAGCCTGAAGTATATCTATCAGCAGAGGGATTTGAATCTTCGTCAGAGAAGATGGTTGGAGGTATTGGAAGACATTCGTCCTGAGATCAAGTATCATCCGGGCAAGGCGAATGTAGTGGCTGATGGACTTAGCAGGAAGAGTAGTTTGTCAAGGTTGATCACTACTCGAAGAGAATTGGCAGCAGAGATCGATCAGGCAGGTATCGAGGTGGTACTGCGAGGCTTAGGGGCATCTTTGGCTCAGTTGAGACTGCAGCCGTCCTTGAGAGAGAAGATTGTAGAAGGTCAGAGATCAGATTCAGAGATCCAGAAGATGTTGCAGCAGGTTTCAGAAGGCAAGTTATCAGAATTTCGTGTCCAAGATGGAGTTCTTTGGTTGGGTGAGAGGTTGTGTGTTCCAGATGATGCAGAGTTGCGAGAGAGTATCTTGCAGGAGGCACACATCACATTGCTATCAGTTCATCCAGGAGGTACGAAGATGTACAGGGACATCAAACCACATTTTTGGTGGTCTGGTATGAAGCGAGATGTAGCAGATTTTGTGGCAAGGTGTCTGACTTGTCAGCAGATCAAGGCAGAGAATCAGAGACCTGGAGGTTTGTTGCAGCCTTTACCCATTCCGGAGTGGAAGTGGGAGAATATCAGCATGGACTTTATCACGGGTTTGCCGAGGAGTTCGAAGGGAAATGACTCGATTTGGGTTGTTGTGGACCGATTGACTAAGTCGGCACATTTTCTAGCCATGAAGATTTCTTGGTCGATGGAGAAATTGGCTGAGTTGTATATTGGAGAGATTGTGAGACTTCATGGAGTTCCAGTTTCAATTGTGTCTGACAGAGATCCGAGGTTTACATCAAGGTTTTGGAGAAGTTTACAAGCAGCTTTGGGCACCAGGACTGATTTCAGTACAGCATTTCATCCGCAGACAGATGGTCAGACGGAGAGGGTGAATCGAGTGCTGGAAGATATGTTGAGAGCTTGTGTTATGGATTTTGGTGGTAGTTGGGAGAGATACTTGGCATTGGTTGAGTTTGCTTATAACAATAGTTACCATGCAAGTATTGGGATGGCACCGTATGAGGCTTTATACGGCAGGAGGTGCAGGACACCTGTATGTTGGTATGAGGTTGGCGAGAGGCAGATGTATGGTCCTGAGATCGTGCAGCAGACGTCAGAGCAGATAGTGTTGATTCGCAAGAGATTAGTTGAAGCTCAGAGTCGGCAGAAGAGTTATGCTGACACTCGACGGAGAGATTTGGAATTTGAGGTTGGGGATGCAGTTTTTCTCAAGGTTTCTCCGACCAAAGGAGTAATCAGATTTGGTAAGGGTGGCAAGTTGGCGCCGAGGTACATTGGTCCGTACAAGATCGTGGAGAGGATTGGCAAGACCGCATACAGATTGAAGCTTCCAGAGGAGTTGGCTCAGGTACATGATGTGTTTCATGTATCATTATTACGGAAGTATGTTGCCGATCAAAAGCATCAGTTGGTAGAAGTTCCCGAAGATCTACAGGTGAACCTGAGTTACAAGGAACAGCCTGTTGAGATCGTTGATCGTAGGGAGAAAGTCCTTAGGAGCAAGGTGATACCTATGGTCAAGGTATTGTGGAGGAATCAACAGTTCGAGGAGGCTACTTGGGAGCCAGAGGATCGCATGCTGAAGGATTTTCCTGAATTGTTTGAATGAATGTATTTCTTGTATGTGAATGGAATTCTTTGAATGACTGAACTATTGATTGATACATGATGTATTCCCTTATTTTGATTGTGATGTTATAAGAAATTATTTGGATTATTATCTACTTATGAAGTATTGTTTCCTCTTGATAATATGTGTTTTGAACTCATTAGTAGTAGTTCTGAGGACAGAACTCTTCTAAGGAGGGAGTGATGTAGAACCCCGTATTTTCAAATATTATTTTAATTATTTGAAAATGAATTTAAATGATTTTTAAGGATTTAATAAATGTTTTCTAAGAAATTTATTCTTTGGTACACGTGCAAAACACGTGCAAATGACTTTTTAGAAGTTTGGAAAATTAAGTTTTCTTTGTGAAAAATCATTATTTATTATTTGAGAATTATTTAGTATTTTTCCAGATTTTTCTGAAATTAATTATGCGTATTTGCAATTTTCGAGAAAAGAAGGACTTATTTGCAAAATTGACAATTTTAAGGGTTGAAGTGCAAAAGATGTTTTCTGGACTTACCGATCAGTACTTGTTGAGGTTTGAGAATATACTTTTCTACTAGATCCTAATTTAAATGATATTTGGTTTATTTTTCAAAGAAAGGAATTATATATGCAAGATGTATTTTGAAAAGGAGTATTTTGCAAATTGGGTGAAAACCCTAATATTTTAATTCGGCATATATAAGGGATTTCCTATTCCCAGCCGTCACAAGATATATTCAGATTTATTGGGATTTCTTTGAGGAGCAAAAGAGGATTCTTGGATCTAACAAGGAGAAGCTTTGTGGATTTTTCTTCAAGAACAAGGTGAGTTGGTTTGTTTGTTTTGCTTTGTTTTGTTTGTTTTGATTGGAAGATGACGTGAGATCTTTGTTATGTTTGTTTGTGATCATTATACCATTCTTTGTTAGTCCCATTGTATGTAGGACATGGATCTTTAATTCGATATGGATGATGAGAACTTTTATTTGATATTTGGACCATGATGAGAAAAGATTTAGATTTGTTGAGGATATATTAATTTATGAGATCATGTTGTTAGAAAGCAAATTTAGAACTGATTATGTTAAGCTTGGATATTAAACATCTGGACCTAGTGATTGCAAACCAATTTTGATTATGTGTTGAGGAAGACATTTGGTTAGGTTGAGAAAACCCTAATGGGAGAATTGAGAATTTAGATCATGAGAATATGAGATTGGAGAAATTGATTGATTGAGTAATGTAACCCTGATAGAGATTGTTGAGAATTGTTCATTTGCCCGAATATAAATTAACTTTATGATCAGTAATTCTTTAGAAAACTTCAAGATGATTTTGTGTTCAGATCTGTAGCCGTCAGTCGACTGATCTGATGTGCGGTCGACTGGTACGAGCTTACAGTGTACTTTTTGAGTCTTGAGATTTGTTCGGGACGGTCGACCTAGACTGTGGTCAGTCGACTGACCCTCTGCTTGTGGTTTTGTTCAGTTCTTTCGGGGCAGTCGACTGACTTCTTGGGTAAGTCGACTGGTCATGCCTTAGATCATTTTCGTAAAATGTTGGGATATGTCCTCTGGACAGTCGACTGGTCCATTGTACAGTCGACTGGTCCTGTAGGATCTTTGTATTTGATTTGAGATATTTGTTCAGTGTTTGATTTTAAGATGTTCAGTTAAGTATTGGTTTTTGAGATGTTCAATTAAGAACATGATTTTGGAAATAATTTGTTGAGCCACTTGTTAAGTGGAATTTGTTCAGATATTTGTTTTGAGTCTCTAGAGGTACGTGGCCCTAGTATACCGGTATTTGTTCAGTCATTTGTTGAGGCCCTTTGAGGCAAATTTTCAGTTATTTAGATTTTTAGTCCGGTAGGGTACACTACTCTAGGAGATTGTTCAGCAACCCAAACTAATAAGGACAGGCATTAGTAGTGTCATGACGAATGAGAACTTGAGTTATGCACCTCAGTATGACTTTTGATGTAGGATTAGTCTCCTGAATTATCCAAGTAGTTAACTTGAGATGTGTGATTTATCTCCGGAATTATCCAGGTAGTTAACCTGAGATGTGAGGTATTTCTCCGGAATTATCCAAGTAATTATCTTGAGATGTGGGATTGAACTACGGAATGATCGGAGTCGAGGCGACACTTTTGGGGTATCCTTGTGATTATGAGTCTATGTTTAGATGTGGGATGATCTCCTGAATTATCCAGGGAAAATACCTGTGATGTGGGATCAATCTCCGGAATGATCAAGCATGGGCAAATTATCATAGTTTATCTTCATCTCTTAGTAGTCATCGTCGTCAGCATGTAGTCATGATGTTTTCTTGAATCACTCTTATGCATTTGGATTTCCTGTTTTTACACACTTGGCCTTTGGTTTTGGTATCACCCCTTATTCTTTTGTTGTACTTCATACTTTAGTGTTTGATTATTATTTGTTGGATATTATGTTTTAAGTTCATTTATGTTATTGTTTTGATTAGTCGCCACTCACACCATTTTATGGCTGACCCCTTTAGTTTGGGGGTTAGGGTTCAACTCTAGCCTCACTTGTTGCAGGTTACTGCTTAGAGTGGGAGGTTGGATGCTTAATGTTGCATTTGAGACTATTTGGACTATTTAGTTTTGTGTAAAACTTGTAAAGACATAATGAGTTATTATTGAGTTGTAAATGTAAAGAAATATTTGGGTTGAGATGTTTAGACTTCCGCTGTGATTTGTAATAATTGTTGTAATAAAGAAGAAAAATGTTAGTGGTGTTGTTGGTGTTTATTGTTCTATTGAAGTGGATTGCTGGGATTTCGCCACTTATTTTCTAAGCTCTCATATTAGAAATTTGGGGCGCTACAGAGATTGGTATCAGAGCACCGCTTCAATGTAATAATAGACTTAGTATGACAACCAACCTAGGTGTGGACACTAGAGAGTGAGTACCTAGGTGTGGACATCAGAGTGTGAGTATCACATAGAATTAAATTGTGATGTTTGGTTTGAAATTATGGTTTGGGTATGGTTATGGCTTTGCCATAGGGTAATGATTTGAGTTTGAATTGTATGTGTGCTCTAACTTTACCCTCGTTTTGCAGTATTCAAAATGGTTGCACCCAGAGGTAGAAATGGTGGCAACAATGAGGATGGTTCTGGTAGTTCCCGAGGTAATGGGATCGACCTTGAAGCTGAGTTTGCCAAGGTATATCAGACGTTGAATACGCTGATGGCACTCAATGTGGCGCAGCAGCAAGCGCAGCAGCAGAATCCGCCGCCCAATCATGGAGCTGGTCATGGATTGGTGAATGCCGACCCCATAAAGCAGATCGAATCCTTTAAGAGGATGAGGCCGCCAGTCTTTGAGGGGCAAGCTGATCCAACAGCAGCAGACGATTGGATTCGGAAGATGCAGACGATCTTCGAAGTGTCAGAGACTCCTGAAGCTAGCAAGGTGAAGTTGGCTTCGATGCAGCTGGAGAAAGATGCTGGTGTATGGTGGGAGTCATTGAAGAGGAACTTGGGAGATCAGCAGCTGACATGGGAAGGTTTTCTGGAGGAGTTCAGAGATCGCTTCTTTCCTCTTGATGTTCAGGAGAAGAAGGCGACTGAGTTCATGAACCTTCAGCAGGGGAGCATGACTGTTCGGGAATATGAGACGAAGTTCGCTCAACTTTCGAGGTTTGCACCAGAATTGGTCATGGATGAAGCAAAGAAGGCCAAAAAGTTTGAGCAGGGCTTGAGGCCGAACTTGAGGTCAAGAATGGTTCCGTTGGGTATCAGGAGATTTGAGAAGCTGGTCAGGAGGGCCGCGATGACTGAAGAGGATATGGACTTGTTTCAGAAGAAGCAGGATACATGGAACCGGAACAAGAGGCCAGCATCAGGCCAGAGTGGGAAGGGATTCCCCGCGAAGCAGGCGAAGTTCAGTGGACCAGTGCAGAAGGCATCTGGAGCTCAGGGAGTGACCTGCTACTACTGCAAGGAAGTAGGGCATTACAGGTCAGCATGTCCGAAGTTGGCAGAGCATGTTTGTTCTCAGTGTGGGCAGACTGGACACTCAAAGCCCCATTGTCCACAACTGAAGAAAGATGGTTCGGGTGGAAGCAAATTCCCGAAGAGGCAAGGGCGAGTATTTGCATTGACCGAGGAGGATGCGAAAAACTCGGAAGATGTAATACAGGGTATGCAGGAATTTTGATTTCTTTCATTTTTGAGTCAGTGTAATGAATAAAAGCTTTTATTTCAGAATAAATTAAGATTGAGTACCCTTCTTATTGTAACAGGAGTTGTTTTAATAAATGGAATAAAAGCAAAGGTTTTGTTTGACACTGGTTCATCGCATACATTTGTATCGCCAAGTTTTGCAAAGGGCTTAGGTTTGGAACCTAAATTGTTTCCAGGCAGAGTTTTGTCGGTGGCAACGCCGTCAGGTGAGGAGCTGGTAGCGGATCGATATTACGAGGGCTGTGATATCGAGATTGGTGGAAGGATGTTCGGCATCGACTTGATCGAGCTACAAGTGTTGGGAGTGGATGTCATAGTGGGCATCGATTGGATGGCTATTTATGATGCCACGATTGATTGCAAGCAGAAGGAGGTGTTGGTGAAAGCACCAGGTGGACCCGCAGTAACTTTTCAAGGGAAGAAGAAGATTCCGCAGGTGGCTGCAATGGTATCTAAGAAGACTATTGCAGATGAAGTCAAGGGCATTCCGGTGGTTCGAAGGTTTCCTCAGGTGTTCTTGGATGATTTTCCAGGATTACCGCCGTAGAGAGATGTGGAGTTTTGCATCAATGTTCAGCCGGGGAGTGCGCCGATTTCCAAGGCTCCGTACAGGATGGCACCTGTAGAGCAGGATGAAGTGAAGAAGCAGATTGAAGAGTTTTTGAGCAAGGGACTTATCAGACCGAGTTCATCTCCGTGGGGAGCGCCAGTGTTGTTGGTTAAGAAGAAGGATGGGTCAATGAGGATGTGCATTGACTACAGGGAGTTGAATAGGGTGACTATTCAGAACAAGTACCCACTACCGCGGATTGATGATTTGTTCGACAGGCTTCGAGGAGCAGCGGTGTTTTCAAAGATTGATCTGAGGTCAGGATATCATCAGGTACGAGTCAAAGAGGAAGATGTGAGTAAGACAGCTTTCAGGACTCGTCATGGGTTGTATGAATTTTTGGTGATGCCATTCGGGTTGACGAATGCGCCAGCAGTTTTCATGGACATGATGAATCGGGTGTTGAGGCCATTCATTGATTCCTTCGTGGTGGTCTTCATCGATGATATCTTGGTATATTCGAAGTCGGAAGAGGATCATTCTAAGCACTTGACAGCGGTATTACAGACATTGCAAGAGCACAGCTTGTATGCCAAATTGTCGAAGTGTGAATTTTGGAAATCTGAGGTAGCTTTTCTTGGTCACATTCTTTCTAAGGAGGGAGTGGCTACTGATCCTCAGAAAGTGGAAGCAGTAAAGGATTGGCCCAGGCCGACGTCAGTGAAGGAAGTGAGAAGCTTCTTGGGATTAGCTGGTTACTACAGGAGGTTTATTCAGGGGTATTCTCAGATTGCTGTTCCATTGACAGGTTTGACCCGGAAGAGTGTGGCGTTTGTATGGACAGATAAGTGCGAGGAGAGTTTCCTTGAGTTAAAGGAAAGGTTGACTACCGCACCCATACTAGCATTGCCGCAAGCTGGAAAAGATTATGACATCTACAGTGATGCATCTCTCAGAGGTTTGGGTTGTGTCTTGATGCAGGAAGGCAAGGTCATTGCTTATGGTTCGAGGCAGTTGCGTCCGCATGAGAAGAATTATCCGACGCACGATTTGGAGCTAGCAGCTATCATATATGCCTTGAAGCTATGGAGGCATTATGTCTATGGTGAGAGGGTCAATATGTACACTGACCACAAGAGCCTGAAGTATATCTATCAGCAGAGGGATTTGAATCTTCGTCAGAGAAGATGGTTGGAGGTATTGGAAGACATTCGTCCTGAGATCAAGTATCATCCGGGCAAGGCGAATGTAGTGGCTGATGGACTTAGCAGGAAGAGTAGTTTGTCAAGGTTGATCACTACTCGAAGAGAATTGGCAGCAGAGATCGATCAGGCAGGTATCGAGGTGGTACTGCGAGGCTTAGGGGCATCTTTGGCTCAGTTGAGACTGCAGCCGTCCTTGAGAGAGAAGATTGTAGAAGGTCAGAGATCAGATTCAGAGATCCAGAAGATGTTGCAGCAGGTTTCAGAAGGCAAGTTATCAGAATTTCGTGTCCAAGATGGAGTTCTTTGGTTGGGTGAGAGGTTGTGTGTTCCAGATGATGCAGAGTTGCGAGAGAGTATCTTGCAGGAGGCACACATCACATTGCTATCAGTTCATCCAGGAGGTACGAAGATGTACAGGGACATCAAACCACATTTTTGGTGGTCTGGTATGAAGCGAGATGTAGCAGATTTTGTGGCAAGGTGTCTGACTTGTCAGCAGATCAAGGCAGAGAATCAGAGACCTGGAGGTTTGTTGCAGCTTTTACCCATTCCGGAGTGAAAGTGGGAGAATATCAGCATGGACTTTATCACGGGTTTGCCGAGGAGTTCGAAGGGAAATGACTCGATTTGGGTTGTTGTGGACCGATTGACTAAGTCGGCACATTTTCTAGCCATGAAGATTTCTTGGTCGATGGAGAAATTGGCTGAGTTGTATATTGGAGAGATTGTGAGACTTCATGGAGTTCCAGTTTCAATTGTGTCTGACAGAGATCCGAGGTTTACATCAAGGTTTTGGAGAAGTTTACAAGCAGCTTTGGGCACCAGGACTGATTTCAGTACAGCATTTCATCCGCAGACAGATGGTCAGACGGAGAGGGTGAATCGAGTGCTGGAAGATATGTTGAGAGCTTGTGTTATGGATTTTGGTGGTAGTTGGGAGAGATACTTGGCATTGGTTGAGTTTGCTTATAACAATAGTTACCATGCAAGTATTGGGATGGCACCGTATGAGGCTTTATACGGCAGGAGGTGCAGGACACCTGTATGTTGGTATGAGGTTGGCGAGAGGCAGATGTATGGTCCTGAGATCGTGCAGCAGACGTCAGAGCAGATAGTGTTGATTCGCAAGAGATTAGTTGAAGCTCAGAGTCGGCAGAAGAGTTATGCTGACACTCGACGGAGAGATTTGGAATTTGAGGTTGGGGATGCAGTTTTTCTCAAGGTTTCTCCGACCAAAGGAGTAATCAGATTTGGTAAGGGTGGCAAGTTGGCACCGAGGTACATTGGTCCGTACAAGATCGTGGAGAGGATTGGCAAGACCGCATACAGATTGAAGCTTCCAGAGGAGTTGGCTCAGGTACATGATGTGTTTCATGTATCATTATTACGGAAGTATGTTGCCGATCAAAAGCATCAGTTGGTAGAAGTTCCCGAAGATCTACAGGTGAACCTGAGTTACAAGGAACAGCCTGTTGAGATCGTTGATCGTAGGGAGAAAGTCCTTAGGAGCAAGGTGATACCTATGGTCAAGGTATTGTGGAGGAATCAACAGTTCGAGGAGGCTACTTGGGAGCCAGAGGATCGCATGCTGAAGGATTTTCCTGAATTGTTTGAATGAATGTATTTCTTGTATGTGAATGGAATTCTTTGAATGACTGAACTATTGATTGATACATGATGTATTCCCTTATTTTGATTGTGATGTTATAAGAAATTATTTGGATTATTATCTACTTATGAAGTATTGTTTCCTCTTGATAATATGTGTTTTGAACTCATTAGTAGTAGTTCTGAGGACAGAACTCTTCTAAGGAGGGAGTGATGTAGAACCCCGTATTTTCAAATATTATTTTAATTATTTGAAAATGAATTTAAATAATTTTTGAGGATTTAATAAATGTTTTCTAAGAAATTTATTCTTTGGTACACGTGCAAAACACGTGCAAATGACTTTTTAGAAGTTTGGAAAATTAAGTTTTCTTTGTGAAAAATCATTATTTATTATTTGAGAATTATTTAGTATTTTTCCAGATTTTTCTGAAATTAATTATGCGTATTTGCAATTTTCGAGAAAAGAAGGACTTATTTGCAAAATTGACAATTTTAAGGGTTGAAGTGCAAAAGATGTTTTCTGGACTTACCGATCAGTACTTGTTGAGGTTTGAGAATATACTTTTCTACTAGATCCTAATTTAAATGATATTTGGTTTATTTTTCAAAGAAAGGAATTATATATGCAAGATGTATTTTGAAAAGGAGTATTTTGCAAATTGGGTGAAAACCCTAATATTTTAATTCGGCATATATAAGGGATTTCCTATTCCCAGCCGTCACAAGATATATTCAGATTTATTGGGATTTCTTTGAGGAGCAAAAGAGGATTCTTGGATCTAACAAGGAGAAGCTTTGTGGATTTTTCTTCAAGAACAAGGTGAGTTGGTTTGTTTGTTTTGCTTTGTTTTGTTTGTTTTGATTGGAAGATGACGTGAGATCTTTGTTATGTTTGTTTGTGATCATTATACCATTCTTTGTTAGTCCCATTGTATGTAGGACATGGATCTTTAATTCGATATGGATGATGAGAACTTTTATTTGATATTTGGACCATGATGAGAAAAGATTTAGATTTGTTGAGGATATGTTAATTTATGAGATCATGTTGTTAGAAAGCAAATTTAGAACTGATTATGTTAAGCTTGGATATTAAACATCTGGACCTAGTGATTGCAAACCAATTTTGATTATGTGTTGAGGAAGACATTTGGTTAGGTTGAGAAAACCCTAATGGGAGAATTGAGAATTTAGATCATGAGAATATGAGATTGGAGAAATTGATTGATTGAGTAATGTAACCCTGATAGAGATTGTTGAGAATTGTTCATTTGCCCGAATATAAATTAACTTTATGATCAGTAATTCTTTAGAAAACTTCAAGATGATTTTGGGTTCAGATCTGTAGCCGTCAGTCGACTGATCTGATGTGCGGTCGACTGGTACGAGCTTACAGTGTACTTTTTGAGTCTTGAGATTTGTTCGGGACGGTCGACCTAGACTGTGGTCAGTCGACTGACCCTCTGCTTGTGGTTTTGTTCAGTTCTTTCGGGGCAGTCGACTGACTTCTTGGGTAAGTCGACTGGTCATGCCTTAGATCATTTTCGTAAAATGTTGGGATATGTCCTCTGGACAGTCGACTGGTCCATTGTACAGTCGACTGGTCCTGTAGGATCTTTGTATTTGATTTGAGATATTTGTTCAGTGTTTGATTTTAAGATGTTCAGTTAAGTATTGGTTTTTGAGATGTTCAATTAAGAACATGATTTTGGAAATAATTTGTTGAGCCACTTGTTAAGTGGAATTTGTTCAGATATTTGTTTTGAGTCTCTAGAGGTACGTGGCCCTAGTATACCGGTATTTGTTCAGTCATTTGTTGAGGCCCTTTGAGGCAAATTTTCAGTTATTCAGATTTTTAGTCCGGTAGGGTACACTACTCTAGGAGATTGTTCAGCAACCCAAACTAATAAGGACAGGCATTAGTAGTGTCATGACGAATGAGAACTTGAGTTATGCACCTCAGTATGACTTTTGATGTAGGATTAGTCTCCTGAATTATCCAAGTAGTTAACTTGAGATGTGTGATTTATCTCCGGAATTATCCAGGTAGTTAACCTGAGATGTGAGGTATTTCTCCGGAATTATCCAAGTAATTATCTTGAGATGTGGGATTGAACTACGGAATGATCGGAGTCGAGGCGACACTTTTGGGGTATCCTTGTGATTATGAGTCTATGTTTAGATGTGGGATGATCTCCTGAATTATCCAGGGAAAATACCTGTGATGTGGGATCAATCTCCGGAATGATCAAGCATGGGCAAATTATCATAGTTTATCTTCATCTCTTAGTAGTCATCGTCGTCAGCATGTAGTCATGATGTTTTCTTGAATCACTCTTATGCATTTGGATTTCCTGTTTTTACACACTTGGCCTTTGGTTTTGGTATCACCCCTTATTCTTTTGTTGTACTTCATACTTTAGTGTTTGATTATTATTTGTTGGATATTATGTTTTAAGTTCATTTATGTTATTGTTTTGATTAGTCGCCACTCACACCATTTTATGGCTGACCCCTTTAGTTTGGGGGTTAGGGTTCAACTCTAGCCTCACTTGTTGCAGGTTACTGCTTAGAGTGGGAGGTTGGATGCTTAATGTTGCATTTGAGACTATTTGGACTATTTAGTTTTGTGTAAAACTTGTAAAGACATAATGAGTTATTATTGAGTTGTAAATGTAAAGAAATATTTGGGTTGAGATGTTTAGACTTCCGCTGTGATTTGTAATAATTGTTGTAATAAAGAAGAAAAATGTTAGTGGTGTTGTTGGTGTTTATTGTTCTATTGAAGTGGATTGCTGGGATTTCGCCACTTATTTTCTAAGCTCTCATATTAGAAATTTGGGGCCCTACAGAGGATGTTTGGGAATGTTTTATGCTGTCTCTTTTTCCTATTAATTAGTGAACTGTTATATGACGAGTGTGTGTTATGTAACTGGAGAACTTATTTTGAATGGAAAGAAAGCTGTTGTTTTGTTCGATACTGGGTCCTTTCATACTTTTGTATCACCTTAGTTTGCTAAAGTTCTGAGAGTTGAACCGAAGATATTTTCAGGCAAGGTTTTAGCAGTAGCTAATCCGTCAGGGAAGACTCTAACCACTGATCGGTACTATGCTGACTGCGATATCGTGATTAGAGATCGAATTTTTGGGATCAATCTGATCGAGCTGAATGTTTTGGGAGTCGATGTTATCATTGGCATTGATTGGATGTCGGTGTATAGTGCGAACATCGAGTGCAATACCAAGATAGTAATAGTGAAGGCTCCAGGTGGACCTGAAGTCATTTTCCAAGGAAAGAGGAGAGGTTCAGATTTGGTTGCTGCTATCAGCCAGAGGAGAGGGATTCCTGCAGAGGTGCAGTAGATTCCTGTGGTTCGGGATTATCCGACAGTGTTCTTGGAAGATTTGTCTGGGTTACCCCCGCATCGTGATGTGGAGTTCAGCATCACTATTCAGCCAGGGAGTGCATCTATTTCCAAGGCACCGTATAGGATGGCACCTGTGCAGCAGGATGAGATCAAACGACAGATTGAGGAACTGTTGGAGAAGGACTTTATTCAACCGAGTGCGTCACCTTGGTAAGCGCTGGTGCTTTTGGTAAAGAAGAAGGATGGTTCGATGAGGATGTGCATCGATTACCGAGAGCTGAATAAGGTCACTATTCAGAATAAGTATCCGATTCCACGAATTGATGACTTGTTCGATCGTCTATAAGGAGCAACTATTTTCTCCAAAATAGATCTTCTATCAGGATATCATCAAGTTCGAGTGAAAGCTGAAGACGTGCACAAGACTGCGTTCAGAACTCGAAACGGGCATTACGAATTCTTAGTTATGCCGTTTGGTGTGACGAATGCGCCTGCAATCTTCATGGACATGATGAACAGAGTTCTAGGCCGTTCATTGATTCTTTCGTCATGGTGTTTATCGACGATATTCTCGTGTACTCCAAGTCGGAGGAGGGGCACACGGAGCATCTGGCAGCAGTTTTGATGAAGCTTCAGGAGCATGAGTTGTATGCCAAGTTATCCAAGTATGATTTCTGAAAATCTGATGTGGCATTCCTAGGTCACATCCTTTCTCAGGAGGGAGTGGCAACTGATCCTCAGAAGATAAAGGCAGTGAGAGATTGGGCAAGGCCTACTACAGTGAAGAAAATCAGGAGTTTTCTTGGGTTAACTGGATACTACAGGAGATTTATCCAGGGCTACGCTCAGATAGTCGTGCCGCTCACTGGTCTGACCTAGAAGAATGTGAACTGCAAGTGGACTGAATAGTGCGAGGCAAGCGTTTAGGAGTTGAAAGAGAGGCTGACTACTGCACCCATTTTGGCTTTGTCTAGAGCAGGTGTTGAGTACGATGTCTACAGCGATGCTTCACATCGTGGGCTTGGTTGTGTCTTAATACAAGAAGGGAAAGTAATCGCTTATGGATCTAGGAAACTAAGACCGCATGAGAAGAATTATCCGACTCATGATCTGGAGTTGGCTACAATTATCTTCGCCTTGAAGCAATGGAGATACTATGTGTATGGTGAGAAGCTGAACATGTACACAGACCACAAAAATTTGAAGTACATCTATCAGCAGAAGGATCTGAACCTGAGGCAAAGGAGATGGCTGGAGGTACTTGAGGACATTCGTCTAGAGATTAAGTATCATCCTGGGAAGGCTAATATTGTTGTTGATGCACTTAGCTGCAAGAGCAGTCTGGCGGGTTTGATTACAACTCAAAGGCAGCTGGCAGAGGAGTTGGATTGGGCTAGTATTGAAGTTGTTCTACAAGGCTTGGGATCCTCTTAGCTTTGTTGAGGCTTCAACCGACGCTGAACGAAAGGATTATTGCAAGTCAGAAGGAAGATGTAGAGATTTAGAAGATGAAGGAGCAGGTTGGTGCTAGCAAGTTGCCCGGATTTCAAATCAGGGATGAAGTGTTGTGGTTTGGGAAGAGACTGTGTGTTCCGGATCAGTCGAACTTGAAAGAAAGTATTCATCAGGAGGCACATGCTACTCTTCTGCCTGTACATCCTGGGAGTACCAAGATATATAAGGACATTAAACAACACTTTTGGTGGTCAGGTTTGAAGCGGGATGTGGCTGAATTTGTTTCGAGGTGTGAGATTTGTCAACAAGTCAAAGCCGAGAATCAGAAACCCGGAGGTCTATTACAACCGTTACCAATTCCAAAATGGATGTGGGATAACATCAGTATGGATTTCATCATGGGTTGCCTAAGATTCCTAAAAGCAATGATGCGATTTGGGTCATAGTCGATCGACTAACCAAGTCCGCTCACTTCTTGGCGATGAAACTCACTGCTTCGATGGACAAGTTGGCTGAGATGTATGTTGGCGAGATCGTCAGGCTTCATGGTGTTCCGTTGACCATTGTGTCTGATCGAGATGCGCGGTTTACTTTGCATTTCTGGAGGAGTCTTCAAACGGCTTTGGGTACCAAAACAGATTTCAGCACTGCTTTTCATCCCCAGACCGATGGGCAGACCGAGAGAGTCAACCGTATTCTTGAGGACATGCTTCGTTGCTGTGTACGAGACTTTGGAGGCAGTTGGGAAAGTTATTTATCTTTGGTGGAGTTTGCCTACAACAACAGTTTTCAGACTAGCATTGGGATGGCGTCGTACGAAGCTTTGTATGGCAGGAAGTGCAGGATGCCTGTCTGTTGGTTCGAAGTTGGGGAGCGTCAGATATTTGGGCTTGAGATTGTGCAGCGGACATCTGAAAAGATTGATCTGATCAGGAAGAGGTTGGTGGAAGCTCAGAGTAGGCAGAAGAGCTATGCAGACAACCGGAGGAGGGACCTTGAGTTTGAGGTTGGTGACTTTGTCTTTTTGAAGGTATCACCCAGCAACGACGTGATCCGTTTCGGCAAGGGTGGAAAGTTAGACCCGAGGTTCATAGGCCCTATAAGATATTGAAAAGGATCGGGAAAACTGCTTACCGGCTTCAGTTACCGGAAGAGTTGTCTCAGGTGCACAATGTCTTTCATGTGTCTATGCTGAGAGGATACATTCCAGATCCAAGTCATCATTTACCCGAAGTGCCAGAAGGTTTGCAGTTAGATCTGAGTTACATTGAGCTTCCAGTTGAGACTGTTGATCATCGAGAGAAAGTCTTGAGGAATAAGACGATACCGATGGTCAAGGTAGTCTGGAGAAACCAGTTGGTTGAAGAGACTACTTGGAAATCTGAGGAGAGGATGATGAAGGATCATCCTGAGCTCTTTGCTTGATTGTATTTTCTTATTGTGTTTTGTTTTCTTACTCTTTAATTGTAGTTCCGGGGACGGAACTATTCTAAGGAGGGAGTGTTGTAATACCCTAAACTTTCATTTTAATGGAAATGTTGATTTTCACGTGTTGTGCACGAGCAAATTTCATGTGTATATTTATTTATTTATTTTTATATATGAAGTTTCATTTTATAGTATGAATAATTATTTTCTTCTTTTATTTTTCTAAAAGCCTATTTTATAATGCTTTTAGTTGTCTTTTTCTTCAAAGAGGTCGGTGTTCCTCATGACTTCTAAAGTAGAAATCATGCTAGGAATGAAACTGAATTGTTATTATAAAACAACTAGTTGAAATGAAATGCATGTTTACCTAATTAGAGGAGAATTGATAAACTATTAGATGTGTGTTAATTTGGTTGCTAGATTTGTTAATTATGAGTAAAAGTGAATGCTCTCATTGTTCCTAATGTTAGTATGCATGCTAAGTATGTTCTAAATGTAAACTATGTGGATTAACTAGTAAAAAGATTAGAACCATGTTTGTTGATTAAAGTATTAAAGTAGAATGTTATGCTAGAGATGAATTGATGGAATAATTTACTAAGAGATGATTGTTAATTGTTGTAGTAGAATTTTCCATTTTTATATGTGCCATATGAGTATTAGAATAAATGAAAAGATTGTATTTTTGCAAACAAAAGATTGAATGCATTATGTGTAAATTAGTGGATAAAAATATGAGTTTTATTCATTTAGAAAGATGAATTTTTGTGTTCTAAAAACAACGTGAGAAAGAAAACATTTTTGTAGTGATTTTTGTGGGAATCTATCTTTAATTATGAAGAATTATGCTTTAGTTCTCAAATGTCGAAATTATAATCATGGAATACAAACAAAGGCTAAAATGCATGTTTTAAAAAGTTAAAATACTCATAAAAATACTGAGTTGTTGTAATTTTATGTGTGCTATAATCCGAATAGTTATGTTTCAAAAAGAGAAGAAAAAGAACTAAAAAACATTTTTTTGAAAAATTAAAAAACCCAGTAGCTTAGTCGACCGATCAAGTTGAAACAGTCGACTGGTTTGAGAAAATGAAAAATATATAGTTCGAATCTTTTACAGAACAGTCAACCGACTTTTGTAACAGTTGACTGCCCTGATCGTTTTATTTTTGAGTTTAAAGATCATTGCAAAACAGCCAACTGGTCATATGTGACAGTCGACTTCTCTGATTACTTTACTTTCGAGCTTTAGAACCTCGCAGAACAGTCGACTAGCCATGATTAACAGTCGACTGCCCTGAAGTTTCAAATAATATCTATATTTTGTGAGGAAATTTCTATTACCTGTGGCCTTGTATAAGTGATACTGTTTTTACAAGAAGCAACTTATTTTAATTATTAACTTAAATTGTTTTCTTTTGAAGTTCGAATGGGTTGTTTAAGAAGTTTAAAATGAGATTTTGGTAATGAGAAATTTAAAAAGTGTGAAGGGTGAACTAAGTGAAATTGTGAACTGTGGAATTAGCATGGATTAAAATAGAATTATGTAGGTTATAAACTAGCGATTGTGTCAAGTTGCATTTTTATTGTTATGCATGATATTTTACTTGAGAAATTGAAATTAGTTGACATGATGAGTTAGGAAGAGTACCATGAATATGAATACATGAATGTTATGAATATGAAATGTGAATTGTGATTAATCATTAAAAGATCTTATGAGTATGAAAAGCTCGATATTGTAATTATGAGTTGAAATTGAGAATTAGGGTATAGCCAAGCCTTATACCGGCAATGAAAGAATTGTGAAATGATATTTGAAATGAGAAGACCATGGTTAGGTCATGTGAATTAAGTGAATAAGACCAGTATAGTGGGAGTGCTACATTCTAAGAGTTGATTTTATTCATGATTCAATTAAACTAAGGATTAGATACATAATAAAGATGTAATGAAAGTAAGAGAAAAACATTGAGTATGAGGGCCATTGGATTGGAGGCGTGAAATTATTCACAGGATGTCCCATGATGCGTCATGATAGGGCGTGGATACTGCTCCAGAGTACCGTCCCGGTGGCGACGCTCGTGGGGTGTTTGACGACTGCGGGTGGTGTCATGTCTATGGTAGGAGCTGAATTACCACAGGATGCCTGCATGATGAGTCATGTGTCAGTGCATTGGGATTCCCTCTAGGGCGCCTAGACATGAGTTCGTAGGTCAGAAAACATCTAGGATACTTACCGTAGTTACTGTAGTAAATTAAGTCATAGCGAGGAATTGAACCCTACAAGATGAAGAATAGTTAAGGGCTTGCCCTCGGACCTATGTAGTATGGGCTGCATATACTCTGAACAAGTGCACATTAGTGTCATATAATACAAATAATTGCATTAAGGACTAAGTGCACATTCACAACACGACATCAATAGGATAGTCCCTTTAGCTTTGTTTGTGAACAAGTTTGTGGATTGCTAAGTAATGAGAATCGTTATACTGTTTCCGGCATAGAGAGGATGGCCGTGTATAATATTTCGTCAGTTGAATGAACTGACGTGCCCACAGTTTTATATGTAGGGTAATGATGTTTGACAAATTGAAGTATACATGCTGTGCAAGATTGATTTAAATATTGTTTCATGTAAATTATTGTAAAATTGCTTCCGCTGTGACAATGTACAAGTGTAATGTAACTCTAATGAAAGAAAAGATTTTATTTCCTTGTAAAATTGTACGAAAGAAGTGTAAAGAACCTGTGAAACTTCGAATTCCATTGTATTTTGGAATTCCGGGTGTTACATTCCTCTCCAAGAATGCTATCTCCAAAGCTTGAGATCTTCTTCTCCAAATTGCTCCTTCTTTCTCTCCTTCTCTTTTCTTTCTTTTTTTGGTGTTCTGAAATTTCAGAACTTGGGAGGAGAAATGTAGTGGGTTTCTAATGAGAAAAGAGTGAGGAAAGAGGGAGGAAGGGGAGGGGGGGTGTAGGCCGGCCATAGGGTAGGGTAGGGGTTGGGGTTGGCTAGGGTGGTTTTGCAAAACCATGTATTAGCACTTGGTTTTTCTTTTGAGTTGGAGCTTGGGCTGCACTTATTTAGTTTTGATCAAGCTCCAAATGAGACATGAGAGGATAGATTGAGTGTATGCAATGTATACCCATTGTAGTATCATACAGTTGTATATTTGCATACGTACCGCACTCAAAACTAGTGCATGTACTAGTATCGATCCGTCTCATTCTCACGCATTGTCAATAATGCAACCATCCGCACTAACCTCCCCGTAAACCAATGCACTCCATCATCATACACATATAATCAAACAACACTGCAATATATACATACATACAGACAAACAATATATATATATATATATATATATATATATATATATATATATACTTTTCTTGACCGTCTTCTTATACTTTTCTTGACCGTCTCCAATTCCTCGAGGAACACCCTCGAAAACTGACCCTAAAAGTGCTCAATGCCGGCTCACAAGCCTCAAGTACTCAACGCACTCTTCTATCCTGGAGATCAATCTCATCATGTGGATCATTTTGGGGCATGCCTCATCTCGCATCCATCGTACTGGGGATGAATCACCTTGGGGTAAGTCGCTCTCGTCCTGGACTACTGGAGATCAATCCCTCTCCATCGATCTTTCAGGGGCCTATTCCATCCCACGTTCCAGAAATACTAGGGAATATCTTGCTTTACGGATTATTCTGGATCTCTCACCACACGAACTCCCCATGAGTTTTGCTCTCGTCCCGAAATATTGTAGATCAATCCCACTCCACAGATCATTGTAGGGCCTATTTCATCATTCGTCTAGATTACTGGGGAATATCTCCCTTCGTGGATCATTCTAGAGCCCCTATTAATCCTTAAATTCCTTCGTGGGTACTACTGTCGTCCTCGGAATACTAGAGATCAATTCCTAATCCACAGATCATTCTGGGGCATATTTCATCCCTCGTCTGGAATAGAGAGGAATGTCTCGCTCCTTGGATCATTCTTGTAACGCCCCGATTTTCATACACTGGGAAACCGTGACATAAGCCAGAATCTTTTTCTTCAATTAGTCACAATACACAGAAAAACAGAAAAAATTAAAACTTTTTATTCAACACAAAATGTATTACAAGTCTGAATATTATACAACTGCAATACATTACAACAGTGTTACAATAATACCTTTATAATCCCAAGTGTTACATTTCCAACAACTTACATCAGAGTACAGTGAATGAAGAACAACACTTGGTAATTCTCACTTGGATACTTTTCAACAAATAGATAATCAACATAAATATTACAGCGGAACTTAAAATGACATCGACTCCTCACTTTCCTTATCTTGAGTCCTCCTGAATCTTGCACCTGTACTTCTACGATCCGGTACCTATTGAAGTGGGGACATCAGTATTCACTGACGCTTTAAGGCTGATAACTAGCAGCGAATCTCCCAAAAACAAACATATAAAAACATGGCAAATGTGTCAGTGTAGTTTAAGCGTTTGTGAGTGCTATGACTAGAATCTAATGCAATATCAGCTAAGGCTAGGATGCTTCTATTCTAATGCCAGCAAGTCTCCGAATAACATGCAGCCCATACTACATGCACCCATCTCAAGTCGTTCCTTCATATATAGGGATTTAAACCCGCACCATGAGTTCTACTCTTGTACTCAACTTGTTTCTGAAGATTAGACATGACTGGTGAGGTTTCCCTGAAATGGTCTAATTCCGCCAGGCGCACCGGACCTCACTCAAATATCTGACGAATCCTTAGAGTTTCCATAAATTTAGGTTAGCTCGAAGCATCCCCTGCCGCCCCCTAGCCAAACCGTAGTCTATGGCTTCTCGCCCTTAGATATAAGCCAAGACGAAGTTCCAGGGGGGGGGGGGGGTCCATCCCCCCGGCTCTGACAGGAATCGCTCCCGCTTATTAAGGCACTTCAGAAATTTACGGACGAGATACGGATCCCGTGCTCCCAACTCATGAGAAGGCACAGAACGTATCCCTTTGACAAGAAGGTTACAACCCAATATCACCGCCTAATGGAGGCCTATAGGACAGGTTGGATCATAAGGAATCACCCTTAAGACCAACTCTTTCCCTTCGCCGAAAGATGATAATAATAATGGTTAAGTAGTAATAGTCATAAGTTACTACCATAACAATGTTACTAACCCTAAACAAACTGAGGGATGACAACAGAACTTACACAACATGCTGAGTCTTAACTTAGACTTCGCAAGATAACTCTACTAGGCTTCTCAACCTGGACTTACCAGAATCCCTAAGGATCTAGTTTATGACTTGTCGATCCAAGACCCCAGCAATATAATGTACCCGCATGCCACTACCCTGAACATGGATTTCATCAGTACTCCGGTCCACGATCAACCTACACCGGTTAAGATCCGACGGTACACAAGGAGTGACTCGTCCACAGTCCCTTAGGAGTAAGGAGACACATGTCTTGACGGTCGATAGCCCTAGGGAAATAATATTATCTTAGACGAGCACAACAAAACTGCGTACTAGCTAATGAACTACATACGAGTAAACAGAACACATACGAGACAACAAGCTACGTATAAAACCAATAACTACATAAGAGCCAGGCAGGCTATGTATGAGACAACAATGTACATACTAGCCAAATAAGATGCGTATGAGACCAATAGCTACATACGGGCCAGGCGAGCCGCGTATGAGCAAACTACATACAAAACAACCATACAGGTAATCAACCTAGAAGCAACCAAACATGCTTACTAGCAAACTGGATCTTCTATAATTAGAAGTAACAGAAGAATCTACTAACAATCTAAAATAGGCATTCTACCAATGAGAAGCCTAAAAGCGACATAACAACTTTTATCGAGCTAACAATTACTAGTGACCTTCCCAACCCTTACTACCCATGAAGGTGGGGAATGTTCACATGATATGGTCCAAATTAAGTAGAACTTTATACAACTAGAATCCACGGTCTCGTTTACCAATCGAACTAGAACTACATGCAACTATATTCTTGGGTTCTCTCTCAAGTTTGAGCTAGAATCAACTAGAAGATAAATGCATGGGTCCATGGGTTCTTCCTCAACCTTCACTACAATACTACCATATACAATTCAAGTATGGTTTCTTTTATCTAGGAAGCTACAATATACCATTCAAGCATGCATGGCTCTTGAATCTATAACAACTAAGCAATCTCAACATGGGTTCCTTCTAGGGGATTAGCTAGAACGACCTCACAACTCAATTTTGCAATTACAACATGATTGGTTCTTTACTAACGCTACAACCACAACATGATAGTTCTTTACTAACACAACTTACTATAACATGATAGTTTTTCACTAACACTATAACTACAACATTATAGTTTCTTTGCTAAACACTACAACTACAACATGGATATCTACCATCACTTTATACATGAATGTTTATTACTATTTTAAGCATGGACTTTACTCACACTTAAGTATGAATGTCTACTACTTTAAGCATGTATATCTACTACCCACTTTAAGCATGGATAATCAGTACAACTTAAGTATGGATACAACTTAAGTAGAAAGCTGCTATAAGTTTAAAGCCTGAATAGCTACTAGATTTTAGCATGGATATATCCTACTACTTTAAACATGGTTAATTGCTACAACTTACCCATGAGTATTAACAATTTAGCATGGTATACAATAAGCTTGATTTTCTTTACTACTTTAACCTACAACAATTAGCATGGTATACAACTTTAAACATCTTTCTACAACAATCTCAAGCATGGTAGAAACCTTCAACAATCTTAAGCATGGCATACTACTTAAGCATTCCTACAACAACCTTAGGCATGGTAGGTAATTTAAACATCAATCCTACACATTCCTAAGCATGGTATATGACTTAGAATGAATCTAAAATATTCTAACATGGTATACTACTTAAGTATCAACCTAAAGCATGGTATATATTTTAAGCATGAACCTACAATATTCTAAACATGGTATACTACTTAACATCATTGTACAACATTCTTACATGATATATAGCATAAGTATCAATCCTACAATAATCTAACATGCTATATAATTTTCCTATAACAATCTAAGCATGGATTGTACTTTCCTACAACAATTTAAACATGGATACTTATTTAAACATGGAAAAATGCTACAACTAAGCATGGATAATTAGTACACCTAAACATGGATACTTACTTCAACCTAAGCATGGATACTACAATTTATCCTATAACAAAATAAGCATGGTGTACAACATACTTCAACCTAAGCATGGATACTACGATTTATCCTACAACCAAATAAGCATGGTCTACAACATACTTCAACCTAAGCATGGATACTACAATTTATCCTAGAACAAAATATGCATGGTCTACAACATACTTCAACCTAAGCATTTATACTACGATTTATCCTACAACAAAATAAGCATGGTCTACAACATACTTCAACCTAAGCATGGATACTACTATTTATCCTAAAACAAAATAAGCATGGTCTACAACATACTTCAACCTAAGCATGGATACTACGATTTATCCTACAACAAAATAGACAACTTAAGCATGGATCTTACTTACACTTAAGCATGAAAATACAACATACACATGGACTTCCTACAACATGGTAGAAAACATAAACTTAGATTTCCTACAACATGGTAGACAAACATAAACTTAGGTTTCCTTCAACAATCTAACATGATACAACAATTTAACTTTATGAGCTACCATTTCTAGATACTACAAAAATCTATTTTATCTACAAATTGCAAGTCCTTCTATCTTTTATAATTAGGAGTGCAAGAATTTGTTATTTAATAAATCAGAAAGCAAGAAGCAAATAAAAGACTTAATTTTAACACTTAAGAGTTCTACAACCCCCAGGGGTATGTAGTAGTTCTATGTGCAAAAAATCATTTGCTTATACCAAAGTTCTTGTTTGAGTTCTTCATCCCAAAATGGGTATGTATACAATGTTCATATGCATATGTGTATGAGTCCAATGTTAAGTCCTACAACCCAAAATGGGTGTATACACAATCCTCCATATGTTTCTGTTCAATAGTCCAAAATAACAATAACGAGGACAACAATTACAACAACCAAAAGAGTCAATCTTTATGTTCTTATTTATTCATTCAAGTCTACCATTCATTTTCTCATGTGGTCCTTTCCTTTTCTCTTTCCCACACAAAGGCTGGTTCAAGTTGTTTAACACAAACAACATACCCAACAAAAATAACAACACAACAAGACAACCCACAAAAGGAAACTAAACAACATACAAGAAACAAAAATCAACAAAGAGAACAAGAACAACACACTCAAACAAACAAGAAAGATGGAGAACCCCCACCTTAGTTTTCCTTGAAGGAAGGACTTGCCTAGCACTCCTTCTCCTTCCTTCTAAGCTCTTAGGAACTCTTAAAAACCTACAAATAAAAACTCTCCTATTAGTGTTTTGTTCTCCCTTTCTTTTTCTTTCTTTCTTTTTGTCTTTGTAAAAGTGAGACAAGAGAAGAGGGGAGGGGTATTTAGAGGTGGAAGAGAACGGGGAGAATGCAAAAGTGCACATACACGATTGCACAAACCCCCTCCCTAAAATGGAGGCCAGCCATACCTAGGTATGGGAAGGAGATGAGGTTGAGGTAAGGTGTGAGGGTGAGGTGGATGAGAGAGAGATCTTCTAGAAGGGCAATTCCTTAAACTCTTATGCATACATCTTAATCCTATATTTAATTCTCCAACAAAGACTAACTTCCTAATTAGGTTTGTCATGACAAGGAGAACTATTTTATCCAAAAATACATACCACACAATTTGTACAATGTACTAACTTGGTACAATACACATGTGTATGTATATATATACCAAAAATCTTCGCATAATTCGCATAAAATAAATTTAATTTCGGAAATAACAATAAAATAAATTTATGAAATGTAATATCCGTCCGGGATATTACAATTCTGGAGTCAATGTCCTACAATCCTTCCCATGAGTGTTGCTCTCGTCCTCTGAATACTGGAGACCAATTCCTACTCTATAGATCATTCTTGGGCATATTTCATCCCTCGTCAGGAATACTGAGGAATTTCTCACTATGTAGATCATTCTGGAGCCAACATCATACACGACTTTGTTGATTCTTGATTTTGATGATCACAACACACTGCAACATGTGTCTATGCTATACAGCTAAAACTGCAGGTTGTACACACAAAAGACTATTCAGCTGAACAAATGAACAAGCACAAAGGCTCCAGATAAAGACAATGGTTAAAGCTTCATTCAAGATTCAAGACAAGACT
The DNA here is from genome assembly GCA_017893485.1 of Hemerocallis citrina. Classification (NCBI taxonomy): domain Eukaryota; kingdom Viridiplantae; phylum Streptophyta; class Magnoliopsida; order Asparagales; family Asphodelaceae; genus Hemerocallis; species Hemerocallis citrina. The sequence continues at coordinate 223,338,376 of CM030362.1, read as the reverse complement.
CAAGTCAAGACTCAAAACAAGACTCATGTCAAGACTCAAGACTCAAGCCAAAGTCTCAAGCTCAAAAGTGTCAATAAATTGTCATGTCTTGTAAACAATGTAATCTTATTTTTGTTGAGTCTTAGTATGATGTAAAGCCTTGTCACACACACATACACTCACTATTTTTATAATGTGTGTTTTTCAAAAACATCAAAAAGAATCAAAACAGTTTGAAATAATTTAACTGTTGAGTACCAGTCGACCGATGCTCATATCAGTCGATTGGCAGTACAAAACTGTTTAAATTTATTCAAACTCTGACCAGTCGACTCATTATGGCAACCCAGTCGACTGTTCGAGTGCTTTTGACCGTTTTCTGTTTTCAAAATCGATTTTTCAAATTCAAAAGCTTTAAGATCCGTTGGTTGACAGTTGAGATAACTGTCTCCCAACGCCCAGGAGTTCTAACTCTATAAATAGAGTTCAGATCTCACTGAAAAAGATACAACAACACTTTTTAAGATTTCCGAGCATTCTTGAGTACTTCTAAGTGAAAAAGTGAAAAAGCTTTCAAGTTTTTAAATCTCTGGTTCTCTACACTCAGTCCAGTATAAAATCAGAATTCGTTCTGGACTGGATATAGAAGTCGACCTTTGTTTAGTCACGTTCTACAACACATAACACCAATAAGGCTATAGGTTGACTGTAAATTTTTACTGTTTTCTTTTTGCTCTCGGTTGGAGAGTTAGACTCTAGGGTGTAGAGTCGGTCGTTTCACTCTTGGTAGTAGAGTGGGTCTGCTTTCTCTGGTTGAGAGAAAGGACTACGGGTTAGACAAGGTTGTTGTCTTAACGCCATAGGGTATTCTTGTAAACTTGTTTTTCAAGAATAGTGGAAATCTCAAGTGGGTTGCTTGGGGACTGGATGTAGGTCGGAAGGACCGAACCAGGATATATCGTGTGTACTCTGTGATTGCTTCTCTTGATCTTGCATTTACTTTTTTGTTTACTTAAGTTCTGTGAAACTTGTCTGGACAGTCGACTCCTTACATTATCAGTCGACTGGTCAGGCTCGTATAAGTTGTATATTCACTGTGTCTTCAGTTGCCTGTCTCAACTTTAAGTTGACTGCACAGAGTTGTTTGTATTTTCTTTTATTTAATCATCTCAGTCGACTGGTTCACTACTAAGTCGACTGTACCGAAGAAAAAATTATTTATTCCGCAGTCTATTTTAATTAACACTATTCACCCCCCCTCTAGTGTTTGTTGCCTCGCCTATAGGATCCAACACTTGGTATCAGAGCAAGGTTACAGGCTATGGCAACTACTTCAAATACTAATCAGTACCATGAAGGCCAATCTACACAACGGCCACCGCTCTTCGATGGAACAAACTACAATTATTGGAAGTGCAGAATGAGAATCTACCTCCAATCAATCAACTACGAAATATGGCAAATGACGGAGACAGAGTACACTGTCCCTACTATTCCATATGCACAATGGAATGATAATCAAAAGAACCAAACTATGAATAATGCTAAAGCAATGAATGCATTATTTTGTGCACTCACAAAGGAAGAGTTCAACCGTGTATCAAATGCTACAACCGCACATCAAATCTGGCATACACTCGAGGTAACTCATGAAGGAACAAATAAAGTAAAAGAGTCTAAAATCTCTGTTCTTGTTCACAGGTTTGAGATGTTCCGGATGAAGGAAAATGAAACTGTGTCCGAGATGATCACCAGATTTACTGATATTAGAAACTCACTTGTGGCACTTGGAAAGATATACACTCAAGCAGAGATGGTTAGAAAAGTCCTTCGTGCACTCACTCCTGAATGGGAAAAGAAAACCACGGCAATAGAAGAAGCAAACGATTTGTCACAACTTTCTCTAGAGAATCTTGTGGGAAATCTCATGGCATACGAGGTTCAACTTGAAGATCGAAAGAAGGATGCAGAATCACAACAAGCAAAGAAGAAATCATTGGCTTTTAAAGCCATGACAGACTCAGAAGATGAGGAAGAAGATGAAGAGGAGATAGCAATGTTCACTCGAAGATTCAAAAAATTCTTAAAGAAGGGTAAGTTCAATTCCAAAATTAGAGATTCTAATGACTCTCCTACTTGTTTCAGGTGCAATAAAACAGGTCACATGAAGAAGGATTGTCCCCTAGAAAATGCAAAGAACAAGGGAAAAACATCCAACTTCAAGAAGGACAAATATTCAAAGAATAAGTTTGCCAAGAACAAGAAGGCGTATCAAGCAACTTGGGATGACAGTGACTCTTCTTCCGAAGAAGAAATGGATGAAAACAATGAAGTCGCAAACATGTGCTTTATGGCTTCACAAGATCATGTAAGTAATGACTTCGATTCAGAAGATTTACTTGATGCCTTTAATGAAATATTTCAAGAGGTGAAAAAGGAAAAGATTAGAGTTAAGAATCTAGAGAAAGTTAATCAAACACTTTCTCAAGAAAATCTTAACCTTGATAAGGAAGTGAAATCTTTAAATTCTCGCATTGCAAGTTTAGATACTAATTTTGAATCTCTAAAAAAGAATTATGAAGAGATATCCAAGAATGTGTCTAAGTTTAACAAAGGCAAAGAGAATTTAAATGATGTCCTTCATCATCAAGTAAAATCTAGTCAAAATATGGTCTTGGTTTCAAAAATTCTTCTATAAAAGAATCTTCTTCTAAAAACACTAGTAGAAATAAATCAGAATCTATTTCTAGTGTTACACATAAATTATATGAATTTTTTGAAAAACCTAAGGTAGTAAATTTGAGTGATAAAAGCAAGTCTGACGTTCGGTTAAGTCGACTGAGTCCATCTATCAGTCGTCTGTCCAGAGGTATTGAATCTTATTCAATAAGATCAAAACCTCGTATAAGTCGGCCTATCGTATCATCCAGTCGACTGGCTTTTAGTAGAAGTCGACTGAAGGATACTGTAAAGTCGAATGGACAGAACAAGTTTGTATGGGTTCCAGTTAACTTAAATCAGAATGATAGAATTGCGTATATCAATTCATATGTATTAAATGTGTGTAATTCTATTAATTATATTCCTACTTATGGAGAAAAATCAAACTCTTTATGGGTTTGGTTTCCCCTAAACTAATATGTTTTGGACCCAATAAAAAGGGTACCATATTTACCTTGAATATTTTATAGGTACCCAAGAAAGATCGCTGGATACTAGACAGCGGGTGTTCAAAATATATGACAGGACATGCCAACCCTCTATCCACCATCCAAAGCATAGATGGAGGAACAGTTACCTTTGGTGATAACAACAAAGGAAAAGTCATAGGAATCGGCATGGTTGGTAAAACTTCTAATCCCACTATAGAAAATGTGTTGTTAGTTAGTGGATTAAAGCATAATTTGTTAAGTATTAGTCAGTTGTGTGATAAAGGATATAAAATAGTTTTTGAAAAAGATGCATGTTTGATTTATGACTCTACTATGCAAAATATTATTTTTGAAGGTTTTCGCAAAAATAATATTTATGAATTGTGTTTGAATACAATTGAGTTTTCAAATGATTTTTGTTTAATAGCTTCTAACAATGAATCTTGGCTTTGACATAGAAGATTTGGACATGTGAATATGAAGAATCTCTCAAAATTATCTAAGTATAACCTAGTTAAAGGGCTGCCAAAACTATCCTTTAAAAAGGATAAGTTATGTGATGCATGTCAACTAGGAAAACAAATCAAATCCACTTTTAAAACAAAAGAAGTAATTTCTACTAGTAGGCCGCTTGAATTAATTCATATGGATTTATTTGGCCCTACTAGAGTTGCTTCTTTAAATAAAAGTATATATGTATTTGTTTTAGTAGATGATTTTTCAAGATTCACTTGGACATTCTTTTTAAAACATAAAAATGATGCTTTTGATGAATTTGCAAATTTTTGTAAGCGTATTCAAAATCAAAGATCTCTAACCATAGTCACTATTAGAAGTGATCATGGTGGAGAATTTGAGAATGAAACATTTACAGAATATTGCAACAATAATGGTATAACACATTCATTTGCATTTCCTAGAGCTTCACCACAAAATGGAGTGGTTGAAAGGAAGAATAGGACTTTGCAAGAATGCGCACGTACCATGCTTGTTGAATGCAATTTACCAAAGTACTTTTGGGCTGAAGCTGTTGCTACAGCTTGTTATGTTTTAAATAGGATTCTTATAAGACCTAAGCTAAAGAAGACTTGTTATGAGTTGTTTTTTAACAAAATTCCTAAAGTCTCTTATTTTAAGACATTTGGTTATAAGTGTTTTATTCTGAACACTAAAGATAATTTAGACAAATTTGATCCTAGATCTAATGAGGGTATCTTTTTAGGATACTCAAATAGGAGTAAAGCATATAGAATTTTCAGTAAGTCTACAATGACTATTGAAGAGTCAATGCATGTTACATTCGATGAATCTCTGCCTTCATCAAATGTAAATAAAGATGATGAAACTGATTCATCACCTTTAAATAATGTGATTAAATCATTAGAACAAACTAGTCTGGCTGATAAGTCGACTGATAAGGACTCCCAGTCGACTGAAGTAAAGCAGTCAACTGAAGAACCTGTCAAGTCGACTGATCCTATTGTGATATCTTCAACTTTACCAAAATCCTTTGTTGAAGTTAAAGATCATCCTCATGACTTAATAATTGGTGACATCTCCCATGGTATTCAGACACGATCTCATATTAATATGATTTCTTATACAGCATTCTTGTCGGATTTTGAACCGAAAAATATACAAGAAGCTTGTGAGAATGAATTTTGGATGAATGCCATGCAACATGAATTAAACCAATTTATAAGGAATGATGTATGGGATTTAGTTCCACGACCTCCTGATCAGACTATTATTGGTACCAAATGGGTATTCAAAAATAAGTTAGATGAATGAGGACAAGTTGTAAGGAACAAAGCTAGATTAGTTGCTCAAGGGTATAATTAAGAAGAAGGTATAGATTTTGATGAAACATATGCTCCTGTTGCTAGACTAGAATCAATTCGTATTTTATTATCTTTTGCTTGTTTCATGAATTTTATACTCTATCAAATGGATGTTAAAAGTGCTTTCCTTAATGGGTTTATTAAAGAAAATGTTTATGTTAAACAACCACCAGGTTTCGAACATGAACAATTTCCAGATCATGTTTATAAATTGAAAAAGGCTTTATACGGTCTTAAACAAGCACCTCGTGCTTGGTATGATCGTTTGAAAACTTTTCTTTTAGAAACAGGATTTGAAATAGGTAAAGTAAACACTACATTGTTTATTAAGAGAGTTAAGAATGATATCTTAATCATACAAATATATGTTGATGATATAATCTTTGGTTCTACTAATAATAATCTATGTCAAGAGTTTGCTAACACCATAAAAAACGAGTTTGAGATGAGTCACATGGGTGAACTCAATTATTTTCTTAGACTTCAAATTAAACAGTCCTCAAATGGCATATTTATTAATCAAGGAAAATATGCAAAGGAATTACTCAAACGGTTTAACATGGATAGTACAAGTAGTAAATCCACACCTATGGCTACTACAACCCTGACAAAGATATATTAGGAAAGAGTGTTGATCAAAAACTCTATAGAGGTATGATTGGTTCACTCTTATATATTACCGCAAGTAGACCAGATATTATGTTTAGCATATGTTTATGTGCTAGATATCAGTCTAGTCCTAAAGAGTCTCATTTAAAAGCTGTGAAACGAATTTTAAGATACATTAAAGGCACATCTGAATATGGTTTATTTTATCCACGCACCGATAATTTTCAACTTTTGTCATATAGCGATGCTGATTTTGCTGTTAGTAAAACTGATCGCAAGAGCACTAGTGGAACATGTCACCTTTTGGGACATTCACTAGTTTCTTGGTGCAGTAAAAAGCAAAATTCCGTATCCCTATCAACTACAGAAGCTGAGTATATCGCTGCAAGTTTGGCATGTGCACAAATCTTGTGGATGAAACAAACTTTATTAGATTACTAGGTATGCCCGTGGCACGTGCCTACGGCACGTATTCGGAACTGCATATAAATTTAGTTAGAGTTATTTGATTGGATGAACTGCATATAAATTTATGCATAGTACTTATCAAGCATACCTAGTACTTATCAAGCATACCTACAGCACGTTTCCGAGAACGATGCAGTATATAAAACCCTGTAAAAGGTTAAATATATATGCACGTCTTCATGAATAATGATTTATATAGATGTGTATTTGACAGTAGACATTGATATATTCTGAATTAAGTTGTTTATTGGTTTATATCTTGCAGGATCATTTGTCAGGAGCTCAGGATTGAAAAAGAGTACTGTGAATCTACAACAATAGTGGATCAAAATCACTTGCTATGTGTGACTTCAACAAAAGAGATTTCATATTTGATTTGTTGCCTGCCATAAGTAGCAATTCAGTTGCTAATGCAGTTATCGCCTCAAACTGCATCAGTTAGTTCTCCATTGTCAAATTTTCATGTAGTTAACCATGTATGATTTTAGAGAAGGTTAAAAAAGGGAGAGGGAGAGAGAGAGAGAAAGCTTGTTGTGATGTACATGTTAACGCCTTTTGTTAAATGTGATCAAGTACAATTACGTCTCCATATTAATATATCTGTATCCATATACTGGACAGCGTATTGCAAGTTTGATCTGAAATCTACTTGTTGGACCCAATTTTTTATATATTTCAGTGTATGAGATATTTTACATTCATGAATATAATTATAGATTTAAAAAAAAGAGGTACATGCTAGTAGAACAAACATTGGCCCCAACCCCTCAAAATAATTACGGAGTGATTCACACAAAATACATAAGCCCAACTATCAGGCATTACAAACATTCTGAGAACATGAAAATTACAGATGGATAGACGAATAAATCCACCATAATGAAGAGACCTGAAAAATCATTTTAATGAAAAAGGAATCAATCAAGTCAAAACCAATGAGAACTTTAAAAACCAACACTGATAGTTTATAGGAAAGTGCATTTTCAAACCAAAACCTTTCAAAACGACTGATGTACAAAAGAAATTGCCTTCAAACTCGACGGTTCGAACCGAAAATGCTCTTCATAACTCCTACATATCTGTATAATAAATTTTACTATTAGTTAACTATTACCATGTATGATTTTATTTTTTTAATTTTTTCTACGCCTACTCAATTAAATCCTTATTTCTATTCTAGAATATTAATAGGAATTTTAGTAAAAATTCGACAGAATCACCCATAAAATATTAGCTCTTTTACAGCAATTCCGTACGAAATTCTGCTAACAACTATCTATATACACAACCTGCGAAATGAACCATTCAATTCAAAATGGGTTATTCAATGACAATGAATATGACAAAGTGTTTCCAGCTTGTGGTGATCAACACAACCTGCGACTTCCATGAGAAAAAGAGAGAGATTGCTCTAAATCATTTCCCTAGTGAAACCATTACATTATACCTTTGGGAATCGAGGGATACAGAACAAACTGTTATCTGTAGCAAAAAGAAATAGCAGGCTTAAAATAAAAAGCTTACATTCATACACTTGTATAGAACCAGATAAAGGATCAGAAAGTGTTATTTGTAGCAGAAAGAAATTGCAGGCTAAAAATACAAAGCATAATTTCATAAACTTGTACAGCATGAGATAAAAGGAACTGATAACTTGGGAAGACCTGAAACATAACTCAAATACCTTTACATGACATATACAATTGTGACATTAAGCAGAACTAAGAAAAATAAATAAGACGACAAAGCATGAATAACATACCAGCATAGCAAGAATATATTAAAATCACAACTGAACATAATTTATGCTATAAATTCTTCTGAAGTAGCTGTAAGAGAACTGCAATAAAGCTCAATATGCTGGACAGAAACTGTTTGGACTTTGGATTATAATTTTTTTAAATTTTTATTTGTCTAAAATGAAGTTCTATGTTATTAAGAATCCGGAAACCATTTACAACTAAAAAACACTGTACCAGTAAATAAATTACGGCACACTTAAAGCTATAATAACACAATAACCCAACAATAAATATTACTGTCAAACATGAAATGAACTTCCCAAATAACAGAAATAAATTAATGTTCAAAAGAATGTCAACTTCCAAAACATTCAGCTTTCAATCCAGTATGGTCTTCAGTATTCTTCTTTTCTGCCTGAAGTAACCTTTTGTTTGTCAGATTCTTCTATCAACTCTCCCTCCTCAATGTCATTGTAATTGGCCTCAATTTTACACCGATTACTGGACTTGATTGGCTTCGACTCTCTGTTTTCTTTGGCTTTCATACCAACCCGATGACTGAGGCTGCCTTCACTACTTAATATTTGTGGGAGACTCTCTGCTGGTTTGTATGATGTAGTAGGATGCCTACAATTCTTGTGCTTGTTATCAACTATTTTTTTGCTTTCAACTGCAACTCCACTAAATTTGCTGGACAACTGCAGATAATTGATATTAAAATAAGAAACAGAAACAATTAGTAAACAACAACCCCATAAACATCAACCCCAATAGTAGTCAACAATATCTATAAAATTCATGGCTTAAAACAAAATCTTGCTAATGTTAAATTTACTTCAAAGAAATTAGGCATCAATGTGTTTAATGAGTGTTTAATGAAATCAGTATATATAAACAATGCATGTTTGGCTTCATAGATGTATATCAAGCCAAACATTACATAAAATCTATAATTACCTCCATGTTCAGAAGTATCAGAATGAACAATAACTCCTAGCCAATAAAAGATGGTTTCCAAATAGTATTGTTTGTCTTTCATTAGTTGCCTATTTCAGTAATATAGCTCAAGAATACTCAATGCGGACGATCAACATAAGGCGACACTGTATGGACATACTAAAGAACTGAAGTCGTATAATCTAAGTCCTATAATCTATGTCCATAAACACGAAGACCTGACAACTATATAACAACACCTTAAATTACCTGCTAGTAATACATCAAACTCGGAAGCATCACACAAATCATCAACGAAATATTCAATCTTTAATGTCATAATAATTACAGGGGGAAAAATGAGTAATTACGAAAAATACCCATAAGTGCCTTCTCCGATCTACTCTAATTTCTCAAAGCAGTCGACTCCCCGAGAACCCCATGGTGGGGACTCATCCAAGTTCAGTCACCCTGGACCGGCAAATGCCATCTCTTCCTATATATATATTAACCACCCTTTTCCGGCAACAAATTATTCACATCAATCAACAATATAAATAATGCAAAAAAAAATTAAATTAAATTTAAAAACAAATAAGGTGAGGTTGTAGCGAGATTTACCAATTTCGATGATTCAACTTGGATCCCAAAACTTTCAACAGTAGTGAAGGAGCTGTTTGTAGTAATAACAGTAAAGGCAATAAGTAGGCTTGCATAATGATTATGATCGAATTTTCATGATAACAGGTATTTGCAAATAGGCATGCATGCTTAATAAAGGAGAGGCCAGTCATGAACAAATTAAATTTAAGCATCCTAAAGGATATAACTCACAGAAAACCACCTAGTTCATAAATAAGTTAGCAAGCACAAACGCCTCTACTTGTGCAAGATGATGGGCAAAAAGATCTCTAAGATAATGGCAACTACCAAAGAGAACTCAAGTTGTCCCTAAGAAAGGGAAAAAAAATCTTGCTAATGTTGAATTTACTTCAAAGAAATTAGGCATCAATGTGTTTAATGAGTGTTTAATGAAATCAGTAGATATAAACAATGCATGTTTGACTTCATAGATATATATCAAGCCAAACATTACATAAAATCTATAATTACCTCCCTGTTCAGAAGTATCAGAATGAACAATAACTCCGAGCCAATAATAAATGGTTTCCAAATAGTATTGTTTGTCTTTCATTAGTTGCCTATTTCAGTAATATAGCTCAAGAATACTCAATGCGGACGATCAACATAAGGCGACACTGTATGGACATACTAAAGAACTGAAGTCCTATAATCTATGTCCATAAACACGAAGACCTGACAACTATATAACAACACCTTAAATTACATGCTAGTAATACATCAAACTCGGAAGCATCACACAAATCATCAACGAAATATTCAATCTTTAATGTCATAATAATTACAGGGGGGGGAAATGAGTAATTACGAAAAATACCCATAAGTGCCTTCTCCAATCTACTCCAATTTCTCAAAGCAGTCGACTCCCCGAGAACCCCATGATGGGGACTCATCCAAGTTCAGTCGCTCTGGACCGGCAAATGCCATCTCTTCCTATATATAGATTAACCACCCTTTTCCGGCAACAAATTATTCACATCAATCAACAATATAAATAATGCAAAAAAAATAAAATTAAATTTAAAAACAAATATAATGAGGTTGTAGCGAGATTTACCAATTTCAATGATTCAACTTGGATCCCAAAACTTTCAACAGTAGTGAAGGAGCTGTTTGTAGTAATAACAGTAAAGGCAATAAGTAGGCTTGCATAATGATTATGATCAAATTTTCATGTGGTCACTGCAACAACAAAAGCAAAAAAAATAAATTTTATTCAACAACAAAAATAAGTAAAGCAATAACACATCAAACATTCTAAAATAGCAGAGCAATTATAATACATCAAACTCGGAAGCATCACACAAATCATCAACGAAATATTCAATCTCTAATGTAATAATAATTCCAAGGAAAAAATGAGTAATTCCGAAAAATACCCATAAGTGCCTTCTCCGATCTGCTCCATTATTTCAAAGCAGTCGACTCCCCGAGAACCCCATGATGGGGCCTCATCCAAGTTCAGTCGACTCCCTTTAAATTACAAAAACAAATAAGGTGAGGTTGTAGCAAGATTTACCAAATTCGATGATTCAACTTGGATCCCAAAACTTTCAGCAGTAGTGAAGGAGATGTTTGTAGTAATAACAGTAAAGGCAATAAGTAGGTTTGCATAATGAGTAGGATCAAATTATCATGTGGTCAGTGCAACAACAAAAGCAATAAAAAATAAATTTTATTCAACAACAAAAATAAGTAAAAAATATCGACATGATGGTCAAATTTGTTTGCTTCATATTAAGAGGAATAGTGATGATTGCCAATATAACAAAAATAGGTAAAAATAACAAAAATAAGTATAAAAAAAACACTTCGACCAATACTTCAACCAATTTATGCAAAACATCATCTGTCTTTTTCTCACAACCTAATTAAAGAGAGAAGAACATCATCTTGGTAAGCAAAACACACAAAACACAATTTCTCAGCAAAATAAGAATATATAATTAGTGGCTGATATATACATGTCTGTTGAACATGATGGTGCAATAGCACATTAAATTCAGATCAAGATAACAGTGTTTCATTTTCTTGAACATCAGATAATGAATGAATTAAGATGAAACATTGGGAATGAATAAAGAACAGATGTGTTCATCCAACGTTCATTTCAGATAACCAAAAATAAAGTACCAAAGTGCAATTTAACATCATAGCTTTCTTTGTAATTTAAAGGGAAGGATGTTTAGAACAACAAAAAAAACTATTGGCAGCACCGAACAAAAAAACTTATCAAGCGATGTTCAAAACTATTGGCAGCACCGAACAAAAAACATTCAGTCTCACTATAAAAAAAAACATTCAGTCACAAATATTAGCATCAACCCTCGTGAATACAATCCTAAAATCAACCCTCGTGAGTATCAATCTAACAAATACAATCCTACAAAATTTAAAATCTGCAACTCTAAACAAATACAATCCAAAAATTAGATGCACAATTAGATGGAAAACAATATCAATTTCAAAGAACACTTACAAACAATCAATCCTAAAATTAGATGCATAAATTAGATGGAAAACATTATCAATTTCGAGTACTAAGTGCGTGTACCCAAATTAGATGGAAAGAAAGAAGTAGAATAAACTTGCTAATTCTCATATGTTCCAAATCTGCCCCTTCTTCTGGTGATCTTAACCAGAACAAAAAGGTGAAGTTGGAGGTAAATTTCAATTTTGGTCTACTTTGCTCAGGTAATAAGTAACATGTTGAAATAAGCATGCATATTTAAAAAAATAGTAGAAGGTAATGTACAAAATACCTGATTAGCGGACGAAAATTGAATTGGGAGGTTGTAATCAACAATCCATCGAAGTCCTGCTTAGAAGGAATAAAGAAGTAGGAATTAGAGAAAAGATACTCAACTATACAATATAAACTCGAGAAAATGCAATATGAAAGAAAAAGAACATTTCAAGTTTTCACAAAGTAAATGGTCATTTTTTTTATATGTATTACTTTTGCTTAAGCAAAAAATAGTAGAACATAATGAACAAACGTAATGCTTCAGTGGTCGATTTCACTTCGCATTAGTAGTGCATTAATGTGTGTGCGTGCGTGCATTTGCGGGTGCGGGTGCTCACATTGCTCTCGTCATATCTAGTTTCGGCTATTTATGTAGACATGAGGTAGCAAAGTAACTACAACAATGAAGATTCCACACCCCCAAGTCAGATTTGGGGCAAGTAGACTCACATTAATTTGTAACAGATAACATGAGCAATTTGTACATATAGAGTTAAGTTGCAAAACATCAAAAAAAATATGCATAACAAATAAATATTTGCTACGGCCAGATACTTAATAAACATGCATTTCACATGTTCTTACCTGCAGGTTCATATGCATATCCAGCCGCCCATCACCAAAAACACTGAACCCTCTCTTCGCATATTCACCTACCCATTCCAAACACAAAAACAACTTAAGCATCACACAAATTTCGTGCACTACCAAAATAATTCTTCAAACAGATGTCGTCGGTGCAAGTTTTACATAGTTATCATTAAATGTAATTCTGAAATACTGTAAATCTTCTCTCCTAAAAAAAACAGATAAAGACTTAATTAGTTAATTAATCCTTCTTTAAAAAGAAACTTGTAAAATGCAATAAAAAGAAAAGGTGGATGCATTCTCATTATTTAGAATGAGCACAATATCAATATTGACATTATAAATACCTCGAAAATTATGCAGTTCACTCAATATGTAGAAAACTATATATTGCTTGCTTTATACATAAACTTGCACCTATAGTATGTGTATAGGGTTCCAGCACAGATCTCGAGAAAAATATTACCTTAGGTGGCAAAAAACTACCTGCTTTTTCGCATCCCATGGAGTCAACTGGAGCAACATTAGAAGCCCTCATTTTCATGATTCCCTCAAGAACTTCTTCCCAATTTACAGGTGGTCCTGATAAAGAGGTTTAGTTCAGAGACAATTAGGTAAAAAAGGGAATTGTAGTTTATAAACTACAACTGTAGCTTGTTAGGATAAGCTGAACATTTTTGTTTAATGCTTATGTGTCTCCTATGCATTTCGGGGTTGTCAGAAGGAATTTTTGTTTGAATCCGTGGAATATGCTGGTGAAAGTTTTGCACTAACTGGAGGACCATTTCCCTAAGGAAACAAAAAATAGCATAAATATCAATAAGATGCATCCTAGATAAAGATACTTTTACTAAATCTCATAAATAAGTGGATTTAAATCATCCTAATAGTACATCAATGCAAGGGGTTGAACATTTGTTTCTAAATCAATAACACCAAAGACTTATTGCTTATGTCTAAAATTTTCAATTTATTATTTCAATGGGTAATCTTTTGACACTGTCATAAGACCAAAAATAACTATCAAACGATATCACTTGTAAGTGTAATCTTTAATCAATCACTCGCTTGCAAAGTATAATTTAGGGGGCCCATGGTCACATTAGAAGTAGTCAGAGAGTTAACATAATCGACGGCACACTTCCTTGTTAAATCTTTATCAACCAAAATGTTTCTACTCTAGTTAATCCTTGGCTTGGTCAAAGTAGGATACCAATCAATTCATCAAACAAAACTGAGGCATGTTCTCTTGAGATATATGGAACATAAATTCTACTCCTTCAACAATAATCAACTCTTCTGAAAATAGTCTAAAGACTATGTTACCTAAATAAGTTTAAACTCTTCCAAACATTAAAACATTTTGAAGAACTCCCTTTAATGTATTACAGCCACCAAAACATAAATCGAAATCCCTCAACCCTCACAGCAACTTCAGAACTTTGGTGCATTTCAACAAATCTAAACTGCATTATGAACCTCTATTGTTGGTTCAACAGATCATCTGATTGAGCTATCAATATTGTTCACGGTAAGCAAAATAGAAGGACAAAGAAGTACAATTTCGACAAATAATGACTTCGAGGAAATTGTATTATTTATTCGTGAAAAAGAAAAAAAACAAATCTAACCGAAACAACATGGGAGCAAATTGTAGATACCTTTAACACAGCAGTAAGACAAAGGCGTCGACCGGCTGTGTTGAGACCAATGTCGGTTTGGTGCAGTTGTATTATTTATTCGTGAAAAAGAAAAACAAATCTAACCGAAACAACATGAGAGCAAATTATAGATACCTTTAACATAGCAGTAAGCCAAAGGCGTCGACCAGCTGTGTTGATACCAATGTCGGTTTGGTGCGGTTGAGACTTGACCCTGCAACATAGCCAGACATAGTATACGATGCACAAAAGAAGGCTTAAGGGAACTGAGGTCAGGTCCAACTACCCATTTCTGATCCACTTCATCATCATTCTACTTCACTACTCACTACTCACTACTGGTAGCCTAATGCAAAAGGATGGACTTGTTTAGGCTTAAACTCTATATTCTGATGATGATGATGATGATGATCCAATTAACTACTGTCAATTACTCTTATTTTCTGAGACACACATACTTTTCAATTACTCTTATTTTTTCTTCATGACAGAAGGGGCCAGCAACTTATTGAGCTGTCTGTCATGCTTCTTCTACTTAACCTTACACTTACTCATATTATAAGTTAATGAATGAATGACTAATGAATCAGGGAATTTAATGAATGAATGACTAATGAATCAGGGAATTTAAATTAGTTACAGACACAGAAAACAACAAAGTTCAGTGTGAATGATTGAACAACGTACGACGTCAGTCGGTCGATCGATCGCTCGCCCTCGGACTATTTTTGGATTCATATCTGAACCCAATTAGTCTACAACTGATTGTTGTGGGGAACCCACAACTTCTTGTGGAACAAAATTAATGGGCTAACAACTAAATGTATCACCAACATTACACGGCTTTGGAATATGAAACTAATATCGGACCATCAACGATACTACTTCTTATGGGAAAAGCATTTGAGCTTAATTTACAGTTGCAGAAAACTTAGATTGACCTATAACAGTAACAACTATAAATCAATTAAACAATTACTTACTCGAAGATTCTTCAACAATTCTTCGATCCGAGCCCGCCCCTCCTCATCATGCTTGCAATCTCATTCTCCATCTCACCATGCCCCTCTATAATATGAAACCAACAGTTCTTCAGAACCAAAATCTAAAAAATCAACAGTTCCTCAGAGCCAAAAATTAAAAAATTTAAAAATTTAAAATGCATACAACGGCGGAGGGGCCGGCGGTGCCGAGGGTGCAGTCGACGAAGGAGCGGAGGGTGGACAGGCGTCAGACTTCGAGGACCTCACCTACGGTGGTCGATTGGCCTTGGCCTTGGACGGTGGAGGTTAGAGAGAGACGATGAGAGAGAGAGGGGGATTTTGGGTTGGAGGAGAGAGAGACAGAGAGAGGGGGGGATCGATGTGAGAGAGGCGGAGGGGCCGGCGGTGCCGAGGGTGCAGTCGAGGAAGGAGCAGAGGGTGGAGAGGCGTCAGACTTCGAGGACCTCACCTTCGGTGGTCGATTGGCCCTGGCCTTGGACGGTGGGGGTTAGAGAGAGACGATGAGAGAGAGGGGGGATTTCGGGATAGAGGAGAGAGATAGAGAGAGGGGGGATCGATGTGAGAGAGAGAGACGGGGGATCGATGTGGGAGAGAGAGAGACGGGGGATCGATGTAAGATAGAGAGGGGGTGTTTTTGAAATGTTGGGTTTGAAATTTTGGGCGGGAAAATATGTATTGTGAGAGTATATCTGGTCCATTGATTTTGGGAGAGATTGAATGTGAGCCACCTGATAGCTTTCTTTGTGTTTTATTATATAGATGGTATTTCCTTTGAAATATCTTCAATTATGTGTGATAATACCAGTGCAATTAATCTATCTAAAAATTTGATTCAACATTCACGTACGAAACATATTGATATTCGACATCATTTTCTACGTGATTATGTTTTACAAGGAGATATATCTTTAGACTTTATCTCTACTGATAAACAAGTAGCAGACATCTTTATCAAACCCCTTAAAGAAGATACTTTTATTAACTTAAGAAAAGAACTAGGAATATGTAATTTTATTGACATTTGTTGAAAATTTTATCTGTTAAGTCGACTGTACTATATTTTTATATATACTTATTTTGTTCTCTGACCAGTCGCCTGATCCTTATTCAAGTCGAATGATCAGCAGATATAAAAATTAAGTCTCTTCTCGACTAAGTCGACTGCTATGCCCTACCAGTCGACTGTCGCGAGTTCAATTGTCTTCAGCGACGACTCATCACAGTTTTTGAGATAAAAAGTTCACTTCTTTTCACCCGTGACTACTCAAATCAGCCGTTGATCTCTACCCTTTCAATCTCAGCCATCAATCTCCAGTTAAAAACCCTTTTACTAGCCTCCTTCTTCACCTTTTACTGTTCCCCCAATTTCGAAACCCTAAATCAGAGAAGAAGAAGAAGTCGACTACATTTGCTGCTGCTGCTCGACTCCTTGCTGTTCTTTCTCTTTTTCTCTTGGTAAAACCCTTCCTACACTCTTTTCTTATGGCTCCCAAGCGTTCTAAAAGGTCTCATGATGCTAGTTCATCTCAAGATTATTCCCAATATTTGTTGAGTCCTGATCTATTAGAACGTTGGTACTTAATGTGTAGCATTGTTATTTTTCCTAGCCGATTTGTCAATTTTGGTGATTTAGATAGGTTTAATCTAGTTCCCCTTTTTCAAAACCGTAGTCTTTATGACTATCTCTCTTTAGCCAATCAAACCGACTATTATCCTCAACTTATCTATCTTTTCTATACGAACATGAGAGTTGTTCAATTGAAAGATGGAGATGTTGTTATCCGTTCCTCTGTCAAAAATACTAAAATGACTCTCACACCCGAGAGAATCAATCTAATAGTGGGTATTGATGACGAGGGACTCGATCTAGGTGACATTATCCTTGATGATTTCTCTATTTTATCTCGAATATTTTTGCCCAATCAAGGACCCCCAATGACTAGTAAGAATATAACACCTGTTGCAAAATTAGTTGCAAGAATACTTGCTTATAACATTCTTCCCAGACGAGGAAGTTATGATCAGTATTCTATGGAACTGCAACAAGCTGTTTATGCCATTTTTGGTAAAATAGCTATTAATTGGGGTCGTGTCATCTTTTCCAAACTTCAACAAAATCATATTCACTTTTTACTCTTTGGAGGTCTCCTTACCAGGGTCTTTACGGCTTATGATATTGATCTAGACTCTGAGACCAATGTCGTTATGCAGTATGAATGCTTCGATCGTGCTAGTTTAGCCCGTATAAAGCTTCTTGATCCTGCTCCTAGAACAACCCCTAGGTCTCCTCCTCCTTCACAAGTTCCTCTGGCATCTACTGCTAGACCGTCAGCCTCTTCTAGTTCATCTCGTCCTCATGCTAGATATGAAGATCCATCTACTCTTTATGAATGTGTCAATTATCTTATGGAACATTCAATCTCTGTTGATTCTCAGCTTGACTCCCTTGACACCAAAATTACCCACCTAACCAATCTCTTCACTTCTCAAATTCCCCCTCCATCTCAATCTGCTGATGAAGACTCGGAAGACAACGATTGATGATAATTTTTAATTTTATTTTATGTAATTTTTCTTTTTTCCTATGTATTGATGAACTTGTTAGTTTATGACAGTTATTTCTGTGTTTATCTCTGCAAAAGATAGATTATTTTTTGTTTTTTGTTGATGACAAAGGGGGAGAAATACCTCTCTTATTTATTTACTGTGTTTGTCTGTGTTTGTTTATATTTCTGTGTGTATTTCTTTCTCTGATAAGTCGACTGATATCATCATAAGTCGACTGAGTTTCCTGTATTTGTGTTTCAATTGTGTTCTGTGCATTCTTTCTCTGTTCAGCCGACTGCCTCTATTTTTAAGTCGACTGATACATCTATTTTATGTATGCATGTTGTTATGCATGTTGTGTTTTTAATAGGGAGAGCATATCATTACTATGCTTGTATTTTTCTATGTATATATTGTTATCAGCTATTGTGTTGTCATCATCAAAAAGGGGGAGAATGTTAATTCTTGATTTTGATGATCACAACACACTGCAACATGTGTCTATGCCATACAGCTAAAACTGCAGGTTGTACACACAAAAGACTATTCAGCTGAACAAATGAACAAGCACAAAGGCTCCAGATAAAGAAAATGGTTAAAGCTTCATTCAAG
Organism: Hemerocallis citrina; assembly: GCA_017893485.1. Taxonomy (NCBI): domain Eukaryota; kingdom Viridiplantae; phylum Streptophyta; class Magnoliopsida; order Asparagales; family Asphodelaceae; genus Hemerocallis; species Hemerocallis citrina. The sequence goes on along the minus strand of CM030362.1, from coordinate 223,319,849 downwards.
ACTCAAGACAAGACTCAAGACAAGACTCAAAACAAGACTCAAGTCAAGACTCAAGACTCAAGCCAAAGTCTCAAGCTCAAAAGTGTCAATAAATTGTAATGTCTTGTAAACAATGAATCTTATTTTTGTTGAGTCTTAGTATGATGTAAAGCCTTGTCACACACACATACACTCACTATTTTTATAATGTGTGTTTTTCAAAAACATCAAAAAGAGTCAAAACAGTTTGAAATAATTTAACTGTTGAGTACCAGTCGACCGATGCTCATATCAGTCGACTGGCAGTACAAAACTGTTTAAATTTATACAAACTCTGACCAGTCGACTCATTATGGCAACCTAGTCGACTGTTCGAGTGCTTTTGACCGTTTTCTATTTTCAAAATCGATTTTTCAAATTCAAAAGCTTTAAGATCCGTTGGTTGACAGTTGAGATAACTGTCTCCCAATGTCCAGGAGTTCTAACTATATAAATAGAGTTCAGATCTCACTGAAAAAAGATACAACAACACTTTTTAAGATTTCCGAGCATTCTTGAGTACTTCTAAGTGAAAAAGTGAAAAAGCTTTCAAGTTTTTAAATCTCTGGTTCTCTACACTCAGTCCAGTATAACATCGGAATTCGTTCTGGACTGGGTATAGAAGTCGACCTTTGTTTAGCCACGTTCTACAACACATAACACCAACAAGGCTATAGGTTGACTGTAAATTTTTACTGTTTTCTTTTTGCTTTCGGTTGGAGAGTTAGACTCTAGGGTGTAGAGTCGGTCATTTCACACTTGGTAGTAGAGTGGGTCTGCTTTCTCTGGTTGAGAGAAAGGACTACGGGTTAGACAAGGTTGTTGTCTTAACACCGTAGGGTATTCTTGTAAACTTGTTTTTCAAGAATAGTGGAAATCTCAAGTGGGTTGCTTGGGACTGGATGTAGGTCAGAAGGACCGAACCAGGTTATATCGTGTGTACTCTGTGATTGCTTCTCTTGATCTTGCATTTACTTTTTTGTTTACTTAAGTTCTGTGAAACTTGTCTAGACAGTCGACTCCTTACATTATTAGTCGACTGGTCAGGCTCGTATAAGTTATATATTCACTGTGTCTTCAGTCGCCTGTCTCAACTTTAAGTCGACTACACAGAGTTGTTTGTATTTGCTTTTATTTAATCATATCAGTCGACTAGTTCACTACTAAGTCGACTGTACCGAAGAAAAAATTATTTATTCCACAGTCTATTTTAATTAACACTATTCACCCCCCTCTAGTGTTTGTTGCCTCGCCTACAGGATCCAACAGACTTTCCCGTGAGTATCGCTCTCATCCTCAAAATACTGGAGACCAATTCCTACTCCACAGATCATTCTGGGGCATATTTCATCCCTCGTCTGAAATACTAAGGAACTTCTCACTCCGTAGATCATTCTGGAGCCAACATCATTATACGAAATTTCTGTGTGTATCGCTCTCGTCCTCGGAATACTGGAGACCATTTCCTACTCCACAGATCATTCTGGGGCATATTTCATCCCTCATCTAGAATACTGAGGAACTTCTCACTCCGTGGATCATTCTGAAGCCAACGTCATTATACGAATTTCTCGTGAGTATCGCTCTCATCCCCGAATACTGGAGATCATTCCCACTCCACAGAACACTTTGGGGCCTATTTCATCCCTCGTATGGAATGTTCGGGGAACATCTCACTCCATGAATCATTCTGGAGCCTTTCTACTCATGATCATTCTCGCTTCATCATATCTCCTTTCTAGTGCCTAAGTCAAGTTCTCAGTATATCTTCTAGCTATCGGTTGCACTACTTAAGGGTCGGTGACCACTCCCTCCTTAGAAGAAAACAAGGTTTACCAAGGAGAAGGAAAAAATTTCAGTTATATGCCTTATCCCAAACACTTAAATAAATAAGCACAAGACACGAGATGACCCAAATGACCCAAACTTTCATGCTTTATAAAAGTCATAATATCTTGCTACAGAACACTGTACAAGTTTGCCATTCATGGGTAGCAAGAAATGCAACTAACAAAATATATTACTATTCTAGACCATGCACAACTTCACACTTCTTTCCAGTTAAGTTGAAGCTCGTCGAACCAATTTTTCAAACCTCCGAATGCACAATGGTACTAACTTTGTTCTAAGTCTAGGCCTAAATCTCTGTTCAAATCTCTTGGCCTTCCTTACTTCGTCTTGCACCATCTCTTGGGGCATAACGAGACAGTTAAGTAAATCTGGTTTCTTATTCCAGAATGGTCATACCTCCCTACTTTAGATTTTGAAATTCCATTGTCTTTTCTTCTTGTAAGTCTAGGAAAAAATAATGCTGCTTAAACTCGTCCAGGAAATCCTCCCCATTCTATGGGTCCTCTTCCATTTCACAGGTTTCTTCCATTGCCTTCCTTGGTATTTCGCGAATTCTAGTCTCAATAATGAGCCTCGATGTGGCCTTGTTGTTCTTCCTCAGCTTTGTGCTGCGACTCGTCTTCATTTGTCGTTCGACTGTAGACTTGCTACCTGCACATCAGGTTATGAATTTGCTTTTTCGACATCCGGTTACAGATTTGCCTTCTAGACATTCGGTTGCAGACTTGCCCTCCGATATCCAGTTCTAGGTTTGCCTCCATTGATGTCTGGTTACAGATTAGCTGCCATCAGAACTTGACTGCACCAAGTTTGTTAGTAAAAACGAAGTACACTGAGACTGGTTCAGATATAGTGAAGATCATAATCATAAGTTGTAAAGCGCCACCATATGATTTATGATCATCCGATCTGCAAAACTAAACACAATTTATGTGGCCTTCATGTCTAATTTTCTACAGTGTTCGACTACTATTTGAAGTCAACTCTGATACCACTTTTGTAACGCCTTGGATCCCCGTTACTGGATATCCGTGACGCAACCAGAATCTTTGCCTTCAAATGCATCTCAACACAGTAAAACACAAAAATTTAAAATCTTTTTATTGCCAAATAAGGTTATTACATCATTGATTACAACCAATGTCTTGTTCTTGAACAAGAATACAAATTACATTAACTCATTACATCTTATTACAAAATATATATCACTCCTCTTGTAAAGTTAACAATTGTCTCCCAGAATGGCAGTCGATGGATCACTACCGAACTCCACTGAACGGTCAATCTGCTTTCCTGGGGCTTGCTCCTCGGCTTGAGTCTTATGCTACGCGACTCTAATATCTCTGCACCTGCTCGATAGGTAGGACCGGTACCTAAAAGGTGGGGAATGTCAGTACATCGACTGACGCAATGCTGATAATAACAGCGATCTCCAAACTGGCAACCACAAACCATCTTGAATGGAAAAAGAAATGTGCATCCTAATTCTCTAGTGCTCGTGTATGCCATGATCTAACAACTAAATGCACCAATCACTAGCCTATTCTAAAGCAAGCAAGACCTTTGGACTCTGGATCGGCATGCATCCCATACTACATGCGTTCCAGACCCAATCATGGCCTAAAATATTGCACAAAATAAGAATGCACACGATGGACCTACTCTAATGCAATTCATTTGGGAACGCATGCATCCCATACTACATACCTTCCCAAAATCAACTTCGATGGAAACGTATGCATCCCATACTACATACTTTTCAAAGAGTTCGCCTCTCCTGATTGTAGGGTTCAATCCCTCGCCATGCAACCTAGTCTTGTACTCAGCCTCTTCCCAATAGATTTTTCGTGTCCTAAGAGGTTGTAGTTGGTCGGTCTAGTTCCGCCACCACAATGCCTGAATGGTGGTCGCATTTTCCCCTCAATACCTACAAACGGACCTCACTCAGAAAGTTGGAGCAAAACCTTCCGGTACAAACCATGTAACTGCGACGTCATAATATATCATACCCCACGTGCATAGGGACCCTCCGTACTCGAGGGTCAAATCCCCCTACCTGACAGGAGTGCTCTCCCTGTCCGTTCCACGGCATCCTTAGGAATTAACAGATCGAGATATGAGATCGTGGCCTCAATCCTAAGAACTGAAAACGTATCCCAACGACAAAAAAGTACAACACCCGACTATGGTCTGCTAGTACAAATGCAAGTTACAAACCCCTAATACACCACTCTAATTCACTGCTCATTCTAATCACTTTGGGTAAAGTAAGATTGCCTCCAAAAACTTTGCCTATCGACCTCTGGCCCTGGCGACACCAATTCGGTTTGCCACTTTCCCTAGCTTGGAGTTCGTCCGACATCATGTCCTGCGTTCAGCCTCCCCCAACTTGTATATAACTTGATGGCACCAGTGTGGATGTCCAACGCCTCGGCAGAAATTCACAATTTTTAGAGTTGATAGACGTAGGGCATCACCCTACCCTAGTGACTAACTCGAGTCACAAATCCACCATGGGAGTCAAACAAAACCATTAGTAAGCACCAATCGTCCCCCATCAGCGAGTCATCAACTCTTTATGTACACAGGGGAGGGGTCTTCTCAACACTTGTCCAAACCCAAGATTTAGCAACTATGGTATTTCTGCCCAAAACTTACAAAGATCATAACTCCCGCAATACAACTCAGATTTGGGTGTTCAAGCCCAATCTGGAAAGGTAAAGACCTAGGCTACAACTTCCTAGTTGATCATTTTCCTAGATACTATCATCTAGTCCCTCAAATTGGTCGATGCTCTATGACTTGTGTTTTTTTTCAAATCTTTTGTGACCGGTTGTTTTCTTCGTCTTTTTGATAGCGTATGAGGCCTTTGACGCCGACTTCATTTCTGCCGAGGTCTCCTGGCTCCAAGCTGAGCAGGGAACCACAGAGAGTGTCCTGGCTCGCAACCGTAAGCAGGCTCGGGATCGAGAGGCCGCTGTGAATTACTTTATGAACAAGTCTATGGAGCTCAGCCTGGAGGTCGCTCGCCTGAAGAAGGCCATAGCCGACCAGGACTGATGGGCAGTTAAAACGAACTGGTCGATCTCGGATGCCTCGATTGGGCGACCAACTTTGGAGTCTTTTCTTCGTGAGGCTGTTGTAGAGAAAGAGTTGGAGATTCATAGGCTAAAGCTCATGCTAGGCACTGGTCTGCTCGAGGAGGCGAGCTATTCCGTATTGGGACTGTAATACCCTGATTTTTCAATTAATGAGAAATTATTTATTTTGCACGTGTTGTGCACGTGCAATATTTTTGTTGAATTATTTTATCATAATGTGTATAATTATTTAATATATTTTTCTCAAATTATTTTAGTACAAAAGCCTTCTTTAAAAGCCTTATTTTATTTAACTAAAAGCCTTTTCTTAAAAAGCCCAAAAGCATTTTTTATTTTAATTATTTTTATAAAATTATTTTGGCCCAAAAAGAAAGCCCATGAATTAAGTTATTTTTTAATTAAACTTGTCATGTAGAAGACCTTTTTTAAACAAAATTATTTTTTATACAATTTTAGAATGTACAAATTTGGCCTAGTTGCATGCACGTGCACTACACGTACACGTGCATTGCACATTCTATTTTTGGGCCGGTAGCATTCTTCTTTGGAGGGAAATTGAATTTTTGGGTGTGGAGAACATGGGGGTAGTTTCAAGGAGGTGGGTAGTTTTCCTAACTCCTACTTGGATCTAAGCCTTTCATTTTGCAACCACCAAGATGATCTTAGCCCTCCATTCCCCTCATTTTTTAGTATAAATACCCCCCTTCTCATGGCTAATTTTTCATATGCAAAGTGTAATTTCTAAAGCTAATAGTATTATAATTGTGAGTTATAAAAGATAAGAGAGTGTGTGTTTCCTTGGGTTGCTTGGAGCATTTCGGTCAAGGGCTTGGGGGAGCATTCGGTTGGATTGGAGAAGCATTCGGCTAGGGCTTGGGAGCTTGGAGTGGTGCACTCTTTTGGCTAGGAGGAGGTGTTCTCATCTACTTATTGCTTTTGTGTTCTCTCCATTAAGGTGGGTAAAACAATTCATGTTTCTAATATAGGATTCATGTTAGTTATATTGACAACACTATACATGGAAAATACTAATAAGAGTCCACTCTAATTAAAAAGTTAGTATGTGAATGGTTTAGAATGATGTGATAAATTGTGTATGTGAAATGCTAGCATGAAATTAAACTATATGAAGCACTTTCTATGATTATTTAGTTTAATTGAATAATGATGCAATGTGGTTAGTATGATGTGTGAAAATCTTTATCAATTGCTTGTAAATTATATGGTTGAAACATGACCATTGATTAAGATATTGACACTATGAAATTTGGATAGAAAGTATAAAGTATGCTTGAGTTATGAGTATGTTATATTCATGTGTAGAAGTGGCATAAACGAACCAAAGAATTGCTTGTTGTCATCAAATTAAAAATGTACCAAACTTAGTAATTTTTGAGTTTCACCTATTCATGTGTCACATGAATTCTTGTGCTAATATGAGTATGGGAAAATCCAAAGTTGTATTGTGGTGTGAATGTAGATTAATAACCAGTAAATTATCATGGAAAATTTGGGGATAAAAGAGAGATTAGAAGATCAATCGATTCTTTTTCAATGTCGAAAATAAAAGATTTGCTAGTTTTAATAAACAAATTATTAGTTGGGTGGAAAAATTATGTTTTTAGTACAAAATTTATTTTTATACTTGCTGTTTTGAAGATTAAATAAAGATGATTAATCTGGAATTTTTCTGTAGTTTGTATAAAGGCAATTTGAACTTAATTGATTTGAACATCGAGTTGTTTTCTAAAACAGTACGAATATGAAACTAATGGACTTAAACCCAGTGTTGTGACAACCTGAGCCAGTGGCTCAGGCGGTCGGTGACTGTGTTCGGTTTCCCTGAGCGGCGTGGTTCGAAACCCGGCCTCACCATCTTTTATCCCAACTGTATATATATGAATATGAGACTGCGAAATGACAGCACCTATACCTAATTCGCCTTCTTCTAATCGCTAGCACAAGGTTGGCCTGATGGCGGGTGCTCTGGCCTTCTTCTCTACTGTGCTGGGATCGAATCCTTCCTTTAGCACTTAGGGAAAAATATTTTTTTTTGTGAGATTTTGATGTCCAAAAAATATGAGAAAAATATGGTAATTTTCATAAAAATACAAGGAATTTTATGGGATTGAGTTGGGTATTATTTGAAGAAAATATAAAGTAGTTTGTGAACAAATGGTATAATTAAAGCTATGGTTCTAAGACACTTTTATGGAAATTTCCAGTTTATAAAGATATAATGAAATGGGTTTATTAAGAAGTAATTGAGACAAAGAATTTAGTGGTGTGACATGATATTATTTAATTTTTCACTTGAGGATATTGTGTAAAATGTGAAGTATGAGTGTTAAATTATAAAGTGCATGAGTCCATTGTATGATTATGGAATTTAGAAATCATGTTGATGAAATTGTTGGCCATGAATATGAATTTTTATGAGTTATAAGTATTCACTATGGACTTGTGAACAAAGAGTAATCATGAATAAGAAAGAATATGAAATTGTGACATGGAAGTGGTTATGACTTAAAGATTGTGAAATGAAATTTGAAATAGAGTAGCTAAGTCTCCCCGGCATTGAGAAAGATAAATTGAATTGAAATTAGACCAAGGTTGGTCATGTTAAAAACATATGAATAAGTCCGGTTGATGGAGAGGCTAACTCTAGTGATTATTTTGTTCATGATTTTTAAATAAAAACTAAGGACTAGTACATAGTGGAGATGTGATGAAAGTAGAAGAAAAACATGAGTATGAGGGCCAACGGATAGCGGTGTGCGAGCGATTCACAGGTTGCCTGCTTGATGCATCAAGACAGTGCGTGGGCGCTACTCCGGAATTATCGTCCCGGTGGCGACGCTCGTGGGATGTTCGAGTGGCTATGGGTGGTGCCATTGTTCCATGGCGGAGGTTGAATTGTCCATAGGTTGCCTGCTCGATGCGTCGTGACAATGCGTGGGATTCCCCTCCAGGCTGCCTGGACATGGGCTCATAGATTATAGGACATCTAAGACACTACCGTAGTTACAGTAGTAGTTAAGACATAACGGGGGATTGAACCCTATAAAGATGAAGAACGAATAAGGGCTTGCCCTCGGACCTATGTAGTATGGGATGCATAGAATCCGAACAAGTGCGCATTAGTGTCATGTAACATAATTAACTGCATTAAGGACTAAGTGCACAATCACAACACGACATCAATAGGGTAGTCCCTTTAGTTTGAAATGTGACAAGTTTGTGTTTGCTAAATATGAAATGTTAAGTTATACTATTTCCGGCAAGCGAGGACGGCCGTGTATAATGATCGTCGGTTGAATAAACTGACGTACCCACAGTCTAACATGCAGGTAAATGTCATGCTAAAGATTAAAGAAGATTTGGATGCTTAAAGATTTTATCAAGCTGTTGTACTTAATTGTTGTATTTTACTTCCGCTGTGCAAAAGAAAGATGTAATTATGATGTAATCTCTGATGTATGATGAAAAGTTTTAATTTCCCTGTAAAAGTGTACTAAGAAAGTGAAAAGATCCTGTAGAACATCTCGAATTCAGTGTATTTGGGATTCGGGGCGTTACAGGGACCTTCTCCGACTTTTTTCTTGGCGGCAGCCTAGTCTGCCGACGCGCAGAGCTTTGTTGCCGGGGTGCCCTCACTGGCTGGACTACAGAGCATGCAAAGGATTCCGTGGGAAGCACCGAGTTTGAGTTTTAAGCCGAGCGATAAGCAATTTGTAAACTTTTTATTGTATTGTGTGGCCGTTTCTGGCGCTCTATGAGTAATAAGACTTCGATTTCTTTACTTTGTCAATTTGTTAAGCGAGACCCTTAGGGTCGTAGCTTGGGGCCCTTGTCAAGTGGGGCTTTGTTTGAGGTCCCCGCCGAGGTCGGGGCTACGCCTCGCAGGTAGCCTTCAATAAGAGACGTTTCATCTTCTAATAAAAATTAATGGTGATACTTCACCTTCGGCCGTTTGGACATCCCGATGTCATTAATGAGCCGCTCAGGGGGGCTATATAACCCCCACCCCCACATCAGAAATTTATCAGGGAAAAACTTTCAATCTCATGGGTTCTTCGCTAAGGGGATAACCTCGGGTGCTTGCCAAAGCTAGGCGCCCTACCACAGAATTTTTTGGCCGCGAGTCCCGGATCGGTGGCCCCGTGCCATACTCTAGCATTTTTAGGTAGATCCAAGGTCCGAGACCTCCAGGGTCTGCCCAAAATTGCTAGCATGTGGGAGGTGTGCCGACCGAGGTCCGGGAGCTCGGGGAGTCTTTTTGGCGAGGGTCTAGGATCGGTGGCTCCCCTGACGCCCTCGAACAATTCGGGGTTTCGGCTCTAAGGGACGTTAACCCCGGGTTGTTCGCGGGTGAGAGGTGAGTCGACCAAAAATCCAGGGCCCGGGGCATTTTTCTTGAGGGCGAGCGCCCTAAATCATTAATAAAAAACTTTTTAGTAGGATGGTTGAAGGTCGTCACCGAGCGTAAAGGTCGCATGGCTTGAAAAGGCCAAGGCCTTGCTCGAGGTCGATGCCAAGCTCCCATGCACGTTCTTTGGTAGGTAGCACGGGTGTAGCTAACGGTCATCGCCGAGCGCATAGGCTGCAGGGCTTGAACAAGCCCCAAGCCATGCTCGAGGTCGATGCCGAGCCCCCGTACCTTAGAGAAGCTTGTTATGTAACACCCCGTTTTGTACGGTACCTGAATGTATGCATATGCGTATGTATATTGTTAGCATGCGTGCAATTGATTGTAGTACTATGGGTCGATTTTGCCATCGTGGTGGATGGTTAGGGCTATGGGACGGCTTTTGGGAGAGTTGCATTCCAAAGATGCACGAGAACGAGACGGACCGATACTAGTATAACTGCTAGTTTTCGGCACGACGCACATGCAAATATAACACAGTATGGTACTACAGTGAATGTAGGTTGCATGCACTCGTCATAACACGCATCTCACACTCGTTGGAGCACGTTAAGAGTTAATTTGGGCAGCCAACATAACACACCTCAAACCAATGGGCTAAGCCATGGTTTTGGGGCCTACAAACCACCTATAGCCTAACCTACACCCCCCCTTGTCTAATCCGGCCCACACACCTCCATCACCCTCATTTCCACTTCATTTCTCCCATTTGCTCTAGAATTTTCAGAAGAGAACACCCCAAAGAGAAGGAGGAGAGAAAAGAAGAAGGAAGTGAAGGAGAAGGAGATTTCCAAGAAGAAGCTTGAAGAGATCCCTTCTACTACTACAACCTAAGGTGGGAAGTTTTTCTAAACTTGAATTCTTGTCTCTTAATTAAATTTGGTTACATGTATGTGTGTTAGAATTCGTAGGATTGCTTTTTCTAAAGTTAGAAGTAGAAGTCAGAATGGAACTAGGAAAAGCTGGTTCGGAGCGCCAGGTTGTGGATTTTTTCGAGAGCACAATATGTTGAATTAGACCACAAAATTAAAAGGGTTTGTTCATTTATGTTTTAGGATGATCCATGATTTATTTCAAATTTTTCTACGATTATTTGATGTGCTAATAAAATTGTGAGATGGATATATGTCGTAAGGCAGACTCAGGAAAAAGAAAACAGAATGGTTGCTATTGTAGGAATTTTCGTAATTTATTGAAGCATAATTTTGATCTGAAATTTTTACTCATTATTCCTGAATGCATGTTGATTATCTAAAAAATCAGTGAATTAGTTGGATGATTATAGAGGCATGAGAAAAATCTATCTACAATCAGTATCTGAGGTTGAATTAGAAAACTGGATGGTTTCTGAGCTAACTTGCAGTAGCTATTAATCACTGTATAATTAGAATTTTAACATGAGGTCTTTTCCATGATGTTGGGTATGATGTCTAGTGTCACCACCATAATTTTTGTGTCAATTGGGCAAGTGTGCAATTTACTGTGATTTTGTGAGTGAGCACTGTGCTGTTTTCAGCCAGTTTCGACACTCTATAAGAACTGGGAAATTGAGACCTGTTAGAGGCATATTTTGAGGATCATGACCCAGGAGAGAGTTGTACGGGACACCTAGACCTTTCCAAAAAAACTAGTTTGAGGCAAATCCAGTAAACGGCTGAATTGTTATGATTTTTGTGGGACTAGACAGAGGACTAGGGTAGAGCTGAATGCTCTGAATTGGAGAGACCAATTGTGTAATGGGTGTATTGATGACAGATGAGTGTGTTAGGGTGATTTAATGGTATAATTTGGGCTTGTGACAAACTAGAAAGTTGTTGAGGACACCCACACCCTTATATAAAAATTGAGTTCATGTCGTTCTGATGAACGAATAGGGTTTCGTGTGACTGGTAAGGTGCAGCCCGTGCACTGGAAGCACGCAGGCTGGAACATGAGAAGCTATGTCGATGACTTAGATGGTTTAATGTAAGCTCGTGATCAAATAGGGAGTTGTAGCCTAGGATCGTACCTTTTCAGGTTGGGCCCATACACTCCAATCGGAGTTGTATCGATAGAGGGATGACCATTTTGAGATTCGGGCAGAGACCCATAGGTCGCTTAGTCTGGTTTTGGACTAAAGGTTGTGGAAGCATTTTTCCCTTGTGTGTGAGCTGAATCGGTGACTCGTGTCTAGGGATGGTTGATCTCGGTTATTGTGATGGTTGATTTCCCCAAGTGGGATGTGTGACTCGAGTTAGTCACTAGGGTAAAGGATACCCTGCACCTATCAAGCCTATATTATTAGACTTCTGCCGAGCGTAGGACGTCCGAGCATGCCAGTGAGTGGAGCTCACGGGGCAATTATATATTTACAGCCCTGGTAGCGGAAGGCATAGGCCATTATGCTGGACAAGTTCAAGACGGGAAAGTGGCGAACCGGACCGGTATCGCCAGGGGCCAGAGGCTGATAGGCAAGTGTGGAAGCAGTTCATTCTTACCCAAAATAATTAGAGTAAGGTAGGGGTTAGAATGGTTATTAAGGGGTTGGAAAAACTGCATTAGTCTTACTAAACCATAGTCGGTGTTGTATCTTCCAGTCGTAGGGATACGTTCTCGGCCGCTCACGGATTGAGTCCCCGGCTCGTATCTCGATATGTTGATTCCCAAAGTTTGCCGGAGTAAGGTGCAGGAGGCCCGAAGGAATTGACCTTCCGTGGTGCTCACGTCCCTAAAGCACGGTTTTTTGTGTTTTGTGTTTCTTTTTGGTATATATCAGTTCATTACCCGATGAGAGGTGAACACGCATGCGAGAGTCCATAAATGGACATGTGGAACCAAGGGTCATAAGGACCCGGTTCAACGTGTTTTCTAAGGAGGCTCGTACGCGGGTACCAAGTGATGGTGACCACTTGGGCACTGCAGGGCTAAATTAGACCGACCTGTTGCAATCTCCTTGGGCGACGGACAGTCTATTGGGAACTGGAGTGTGTACAAGAGTAGGGTGCATGGCGAGGGTTCGAATCCCTATATTGTGGAGAAAGACGGCTAGATTTGGGGGCGTATGTAGTATGGGATGCATTCGTGCTCCAATGTCTTGCTTGCATTAGAAGTTAGGCATGTGAGTTTGCTGCCTCTAGACTTAAGGTCATATCATAACACTGCACTAGAACCCGAATCCACTAAACCCTTGTTTTGGCACAACACTTTTCCTGTTTGCATAAATTATTGGTTGTGATTGAATTTTAGAGGATCGCTGTTATCACCAGCTTTGCGTCAGTCGAAGTACTGACGTTTCCCACCTTTTAGGTATCAGTTATACCTTCCGAACAGATGCAGAGATATCAGAGTCGCGCAGCAGAAGCCTGATGCTAAGAAGCAAGTCCCGGGAGAGCCGATGGGCCGCTCAGCGAAGTTCCGCAAGTAATCAGTCGATTACCATTCCAGGAGGCAGCTAATAGCTTCACAAGAGGAGTCTGTAAATACTTGTAATAAGTTATAACGAATTGATGTAATCTGTACTCCTTGTCCAAGAACAAGTTATCAGTTGTAATCAATGATGTAATGACTTATTTGGCAATAAAGAAGATTTTAAATTTCCATGTTATTACTGTGTTGAGATGCATTTGAAGGTAAAGATTCTGGAAGGTGTCACGGATGTCCGGTAACGGGGATCCGGGGCGTTACAGAAGTTGGTATCAGAGCTGACTTCAAATTGCAATCTAACACGGTAGGAAATTAGACTTGAAGGCCAAATAAAATGATTCTAGTTGACAAATAGGATGATTATAAACCATATGGTAGCGCTACAACTTATGATTATGATCTTCCCTATATGTGAACCAGTCTCAGTTTACTTCATTTTTACTAACAAGCTTGGTGCAGGCAAGTCCAAATGGTGGCTAGTTTATTACCAGACATTAGTAGAGGCAAACAGAACAAGATGTGTCTGTGATTCCAAAACTAAACCCAGTTTATGTTTTAGCAGATGGTGTTCAAAGATATCTTCATCCAGGATGGGTCAGTAGGTAAGCCAATACCTGGCAAGAAAGTGATGACGATGGAGGAAGAAATGAGGGAAGTGTTACAGAAGATTGAAGGTGAGGAGAACTCACCTCCACCATCGCTAGACCCAACGGCGGAGCAGCAGAGGATAGCCATCGGGTATCTAGAAATGAGAAGGGCGAGGGAATGCAGGGACAAGGCGATCCACCGGGGCCAACAGCAGATCAAATTTCATCAGGCACAGATGACACACCTGAAGAAAGAACGAAAGCAGCTTCAAGACGTTATGACACACCTTCAGCACCGCTGGTGGGGACTTCAGAAGTGTCCCAAGCCAAAAACTACTGGGAAAATCACCAAACCTTCTAAAGGAGAATACCCCAAGAGAACAATTGCGACTAAGAGTTGCTACAAATGTGGGAAAGTCGGACACTACCAGTCATGTTGCCCAGCAACGATCAAGGGTTGTTTCAACTGTAAGGAACTTGGGCATGTCAAGTCAAATTACCCAGAATTACAAAGGGGATGCTCATCGAGCAAGTAACCGGATAAATGACAAGGTGAAGATAATATGTGGATCTACTATATTTTGAGATCTTTTGAAAGCTGAAGAAGTAATGTAATCAAGTTTAAGTTGTATTTTGGGTTTTTGGAAGTTGATGGACGATGTACTGTTGTAACAGGACATATATATATATAAATGGAATTTTGGCAACAGTCTTGTTTGATAATGGATGGGCTCATTCTTTTGTGTCAAAATCTTTTTGAGAAAATTAAGATGCACACAAAAGGCAATCTCAGAGTTAGCTTTCACGGTAGCTACGCTGGCAAGGGCAAACCTCACTACAAATCTATGCTATAGGGGATGTAAGCTCCAGATTAGCGGAGAAACCCTAAGTATCGATTTGTTGGAGTTGGGTTTTACCGGGACAGATGTCATCATTGGCATGGATTGGATGTCGAGGCACAAGGCAAGCATTGACTGCGAGGAGAAGAAGGTAATTATTTCAGCTAAAAGAGTGGAACTTGTATTCCACGGGGAGCAGAGATCGGAGGCAATGACTTTCGCAACTGCTAGTGAAGTACGGGTACCAGAAGAGGTGAGCAAGATACCAGTGGTGAGGAATTTTCCACTCGTATTCTTAGAGGATTTACCTGGAATTCCCCTACACCGTGATGTCGAGGTTTGCATCACAATTCAACCAGAAAGCGCTCCAGTATCCAAAACACCCTATCGAATGGCACCAGTAGAGCAGAATGAGATCAAGAAGCAGATTGAAGAGTACTTGCAGAAAGGATTTATCAGACCAAGTGCATCGCCTTGGGGAGCACCAGTATTGCTGGTTAAGAAGAATGACGGGTCGTTCAGAATGTGTATCGATTATTGGGAATTGAATAAAGTCACTATTCGAAACAAGTACCCAATTTCCAGGATCGACGAATTGTTCGATCAGCTTCAGGGAGCGACAATATTTTCAAATATTGATCTACGGTCTGGATATCATCAGGTACGAGTCAAGGAAGAGGATGTACCTAAGATAGCTTTTCGAACTCGACATGGACACTATGAATTCTTGGTAATGCCGTTTGAAGTGACTAGCGCTCCAGCAATTTTCATGGACTTAATTAACAGAATTCTACAGCCGTTTATCGACTCATTTGTCGTGGTCTTCATCGACGACATTTTGGTATATTCAAGGGCAGAAGAGGGTCATGCTGAACATCTAACAGCAGTCTTGAGCAAGTTACAAGAGTATCAGTTGTATGCCAAATTATCTAAGTGTGAGTTCTGGAAAATCGGAAGTTGCATTCCTAGGCCATATCCTTTCTAAGGAGGGAGTGGCAACGGATCCTAAGAAGATAGAGGCGGTCAAGGAATGGCCACAACCGAAGACGGTGAAGGAAGTAAGAAGTTTTCTGGGTATGACTGGGTATTACTGGAAGTTTATCCAGAATTATGCAAGGATAGTTGTACCCCTTACGGCTTTGACCAAAAAGAACCAAAGTTTCGACTGGACTGAGAAATGTAAAGGAAGTTTTCAGGAACTGAAGAACCGTTTGATCTCCGCACCTATATTGGTTTTACCTTAGGAAGACAAGGACTACGTCATCTACAGTGATGCGTCGTATTTGGGATTCGGATGTGTGCTGATGCAGGAAGGCAAGGTTATAGCTTATGGATCAAGACAGCTACGACTACACGAGAAGAACTATCCAACCCATGATTTGAAACTCGCAGCGATAATTTTTTGCTTTGAAATCATAGAGACATTATATCTACGGAGCAAAGGTGAAAATCTACACTGACCACAAGAGCTTAAGGTATATCTACCAACAGAAGGATCTCAACTTAAGGCAGAGAAGATGGTTGGAAGTACTCGAAGACATCAGGCCTGAGATTATTTATCATCCAGGAAAAGCCAACGTGGTAGCAGATGCGCTCAGTAGGAAGAGAAGTGTGGCTACATTGATAGCAACCCGGAGGGAGCTAAATGAAGAGATCAGGCAGGCAGGCATCGAAGTGGTTACACAACACATAAGTGCAGTTCTGGCACAGTTGGTGTTACAACCAAGCTTGGTTGAGCTAGTGAAAGAGGCTCAGACCAAAGATCCAGAGATGGAAGACATAAAGAAGCAAGTGCATGAAGAAAAATTGGCGGAATTCAGTATAAGAGAAGGTTCACTATGGTTGGGTAACCAACTATGTGTACCAAAGGATAAGGAGTTGAGGGAAGACATCATGAAGGAAGCTCACTCCACATTACTTGCGATTCACCCCGGAAGCACCAAGATGTATCGCGATGTAAAGCAACACTATTGGTGGTCAGGGATGAAGCGAGATATAGCAAAGTTTGTTGCCAAAGTGTTTGACATGCCAACAAGTTAAGGCCAAAAACCAGAAACCAGGAGGATTCTTACAGCCTTTACCCATCCCAGAATGGAAATGGGAGAACATCAGTATGGATTTTATCACTGGGTTACCCAGGAGACCTAAAAGAAATGACTCAATATGGGTGATTGTGGATCGATTGACTAAGTCAGCACATTTTCTTCCTGTAAAGGCAACCTGGACAGTCGAGAAGTTGGCTGAGGTCTACATTGAGAACATAGTAAAGCTACATGGAGAGCCAGTGTCGATAGTAACCGACCGAGATGCAAGATTTACGTCTCGAGTCTGGCGAAGTCTACAGTCAGCATTGGGAACTAGAACAGACTTCAGCACAGCTTTTCACCCTCAGACGGATGGACAGACGGAGAGAGTCAACATGATTCTCGAGGACATGTTACGGGCATGCATTTTGGACTTCGGAGGAAGTTGGGAAAAAATACTTAGCCTTGGTAGAGTTTTCTTATAATAACAACTATCAGGCAAGCATTGGCATGGCCCCGTATGAAGCTTTGTATGGACGAAGATGCAGGACGCCGGTTTGTTGGTTCGAGGTAGGAGAGCGGCAGATGTATGGACCAGAAATCGTGCAACAGACGTCGGAGCAGATCGAGCTTATTCAGAAGAGGCTTCAAGGAGCACAAAGCAGGCAAAAGAGCTATGCGGACAACCACCGAAGAGAGTTGGAATTTGAGGAAGGCAACTCCGTATTTCTCAAGGTATCGCCGACCAAAGGAGTTATCAGGTTTGGGAAAGGCGGGAAGTTAGCTCCGAGGTATATTGGACCATACAAGATGTAACAACCCGAAAAATAGCATATGGCTATTTTGCATCGTAATCTGTGCGCAATAGAGAATTTCGCGTGAATATGTATTTTCTGATAATAATTATTTTTAATTGTGAAATATCCGTTATTGGCTACTTTACTTATTATTATTTTCGAATTAAATTATTTTATACGGATTATTTCGAAGTAGTTTTAAGGTATCTTGTATTGTTGGATTATTAAAGTAGAGAGTTAGGCTTTATTTGAAATGTATTAAGGCTAGGGGGCTTGTACGAAATATTCCCTTGGATATTTATCTATCTATCATTATTTATTCCCTTTTACAAAAAAAAACCCCTCCTCTCTCCCACCTTCTCTCCTTCCTTCTCCTTCCTTCTTTCTCCTTCCCGTTTCCTTCCCCAAACCGAGGAAGGAACCCACCCCCTGCCCTTCTCCCTTTCCTTCCTCCTCCCCATTCCCTTCCCATCCCGACCCCAAAAACGAAAAGAACCCCAACCTCTTCTTCTCCTTTCCTTCTTCTTCTCCCGTTTGGTTCCATCCCGACCCAGAAAACCACCCCCTCGGCCCCTCCTCCCTCCCTTCCTTCTCATCCCGTTCACTCCTAACCGATGGAAAACCCCCATTTCCTTCTCCTTCTTCTTCTTCTTCCCGATTGGAAGGAAACCCCCGCCATCGAACCCATCGACCGATGCTTCCCCACCTCAAAATCCACCTCTATTCTTCGTCGATTCCAAATTAAATCGAGGGGTAGACTAAGTGAGGGATTCTCTACATTGTAGTAGTGTCGGATTTTCGATTGGATTTCGGGAAGGTAAACCCTAACTATTTTATTGTATAAAATTAAGTTGGGTTAATTTTTATTGAGTAGGATTATTGTGGTAGAGAGATTTAGAGATGTTGAAAATTGTAGATGTGAGAAATTAGCGGATTTTTAGAGAGTTTGCAAGTTGTCAGTAAAATAGGTTTTGGGTTTGTAAAAGAGAATTATATGGATATGAATTAATTCTCGTATAGTGATAAAAATTGTAGTTAGACTATTAGAATATTTTGGGGGCAATTTTAGTAATTATTTGGGGATGAAAATACCATAGGCATTAGATTATCACGTGCATCGCATGTGTATATCCCAAGCGTTCAATAAACGCTTGTGTGATATTTGAAATAGTGTTATTAACTCTTGTGATTCGTTTGGATGAATTGAGTTTTAATTTCTTTGAAATTGATGATAGGATATATATTGCGACTTTGGATGCGAGGTGACATGGTGGCGCTTTGGATCTTCGCAAAATATGTGAGTATGATTTATTTATGTATTGATGTTTAAAGATGTTTGAATAACGTATATGTATAAGGGGATGAGTTATATCTATATGATGATATCAAAATATGGTTAGTATAAATTTATCTACGTATTTTGTGGTTAAGAATACGTGAGTGTAAAATTATTTACGTATTTATGCGGTTAAAAATATATGTGAGTTAATTTATTTATGTATTTTTGCAGTTGAGGAATATGTGAGTATCGATTTATTTACGTATTTTTGTGATTGTAGAAATATGTGAGTTAGTTTATTTGTATATTTTTGTGGGTTTAAGAAATATGTGAGTATTGATTTATTATATATTTTGTGGTTTGAAGAATATGTGAGTTAACTTATTTATATATTTTTGTGGTTTGAAGAATATGTGAGTGTTAATTTATTTATGTATTTTGTAGTTTAAAGACATAAGTAAGTATCGATTTATTTACGTATTTTGTGGGTTTAAGAAATATGTGGGTACTAATTTATTTATATGTATTTTGTGGTTGAGAAATATGTGAGTATGATGTATCTACTTATATTTTATGTTGTGGCCGAATTTTATGGCTTTTCGATATATTTCGTAGAAGTTATGTTAAAGATTGATTTAAGGGAAAATACGGATTTTTATGGGCCCGAAAATATGTTTTTGTGATATTTGGTGAAGTTAACTATTTTGAGTATATAAAACCGATATAAGGAATTAGTTATGTATGTGAGGATTCTCTATTTCTAAATTAGTTGTTTGCTCTCCTTATTTGTTTATGTATATGTAGAAAGAACCATCTTTAGGGTTACTACTTGTGTAGGTGAAGAAAAGTGTAATACCTCGTATTTCTGAAATATATATATGGTTTGAAATATATATAATAAATGATTTGAAACTTGTCCTATAGAAGTATTCTATAGGAGGGATTTATAAAAAGAATTTGAAATGAAATGGGATTGTTTGAACCGGTTTGAAAGGCAAGGTGGGGGGACCCACCGGCTTTGATAAGTACACAGCATAGTGTGCTGGTTTGTTTGAGAAGTATTCTCTCATGGATGATGTGGCATATTGTATAGTATGCTCACGGAAATGGTGAAGGGATTAAGGGATTTAATCCCACATCGATAGTTTCACATAATAAAGTATTATATAAATATAATTGCCAAGGATCAAGAGTCACCAATTCGGTTAACCACCTTTTGAGAGGCAGCCTGTGGTGGGCAGTTGTACTACATAGTATCTAATTTGTCTTATAAATTGTATAAATTGTCCGAGCCCTGGGCAGGGGTGTTACAAATGGTATCAGAGCCGACTTTCGACACCGATGGTGTAAGAGCAGTGAGTTATGGACCACCAGATTTGCGGCGGAGAGTATTTCACAGGTTCTTCACGATGAGTCGTGACATGACGTGGATACGGCTCCAGGTACCGCGGCGGCGGAGAGTATTTCACAGGTTCTTCACGATGCATCGTGACATGACGTGAATACTGCTCCAGGGTACCGTCCCGGTGGTGACGCTCACAGAAATGCTCTGCATCGGCTAGAAAGTAGATCCTGCACTAGATTGTTGTGCATGCCCCGTGCTCATCAGCGAGGACGCTGATTTCTGAAGGGGGGGTGTGTGTAATACCCCATATTTCTGAAATATATATATGGTTTGAAATATATATAATAAATGATTTGAAACTTGTCCTATAGAAGTATTCTATAGGAGGGATTTATAAAAAGAATTTGAAATGAAATGGGATTGTTTGAACCGGTTTGAAAGGCAAGGTGGGGGGACCCACCGGCTTTGATAAGTACACAGCATAGTGTGCTGGTTTGTTTGAGAAGTATTCTCTCATGGATGACGTGGCATATTGTATAGTATGCTCACGGAAATGGTGAAGGGATTAAGGGATTTAATCCCACATCGATAGTTTCACATAATAAAGTATTATATAAATATAATTGCCAAGGATCAAGAGTCACCAATTCGGTTAACCACCTTTTGAGAGGCAGCCTGTGGTTGGCAGTTGTACTACATAGTATCTAATTTGGCTTATAAATTATATAAATTGTCCGAGCCTGGGGCAGGGGTGTTACAAAAAGAACCCATCTTTTAGGTGTGAGTCATTGTAGGTTGAGAAAGAACCCATTTTGAGGGTTGAGTAAATTGTGGATGCTAAAAGAACCCATCTTTTGAGTATGAGTTGTTGTAGGTGTAGAAAGAACCCATTTTGAGGGTTGAGTAAATTGTGGATGCTAAAAGAACCCATCTTTTGGGTATGAGTTGTTGTAGGTTGAGAAAGAACCCATTTTGAGGGTTGAGTAAATTGTGGACGCTAAAAGAACCCAACTTGATGTTATGTTAGTTGTAGTATGATAAAGAAACAATCTTTTGATGTTGTCAGCTGTAAGATGTTAAAAGATCACACCTTTATATTGATTACTTGTTGTAGGTTGAGAAAGATCCCATTCCTATGGCTATATTATTTGTGTATGCGAAAAAGAACCCATTTTAGTTGTTAGTAGTAGTGAGTCAAAAGAACCCATCCTATGGATTTGGATTGTTGTAGAGAAAGAACCCACACTTGTGATATATTAAGAATCCATGCTTGAGTTGTGTGAAGAACCCATTCATGCCTATGTGATATTCCAGTAAAACCTACCATGCTCGAGTTGATTTTAGAAAGATACCATGCTTGAGTTGTTGTAGGCTGATTATAGTGAGAAACTCATGTTTGAGTGGATTATAGTAGGTATGCCATGATGAGTTGATTTTAGAAGGATACCATGCTTAAGTTAATTATAGTAGATTCTTCTGTTACTTCTAATTATAGAAGATCAAGTTTGCAAGTAACCACAGTTGGTTGCTTCTAGGTTTCATTACCTGTATGGTTGTTTGTATGTGGTTTTGCGCGTACGTGGCTCGACTGGCCCGTATGTAGCTGTGGGTCTCATACGCAGCTTATTTGGCTCGTATGTATGTTGTTGTCTCATATGCGGCTCGACTGGCCCGTATGTAGATGTTGGTCTCATACGGAGCTTATTTGGCTCGTATGCATGTTGTTGTCTCATACGCGGCTCGACTGGCCCATATGTAGCTGTTGGTCCCATACGTAGCAGTTTAGCTCGTATGTGTTTTTGGTTATTCGTATGTAGCTTCTTAGCTAATACGCAATTGTTGTGCTCATCTAGGGTGATATCATTACCCTAGGGCTATCGACCAATAAGACTTGTGTTTAGCTTACTCCTAAGGGTCTGTGGACGAGTCACTTCAATGGTGCCGTCAGATCTTAACCGTTGGTTGATTGCGGACCGGAGTGTGACGAAATCCAGGTTCAGGTAGTAGCATGCGAATACGTTCGTATTGCCGGGTTCTTGGATCGATAGGCCATGAATCGGATCCTGAGGGATTCTGGTAAGTCTAGGTTGAGCAGCCTAGTAGAGTTATCTTGCGAAGTCTAATTTAAGACCTAGCATGTTGTATTTATAATATTGTCATCCCTAGGATTGTTCAGGGTTAGTGACATCATTAGGGTAGTGACTCATAAAGATTCTTTTACTTAACCATTTTTCCAGAAAGAGAGGAGTTGGTAGTAGGGGGCACCTTATGACCAACTCGTCCTTTGGGCCGACCTTAGGTGGTGCTATTGGGTTGTACCTTCCCGTCAAAGGGATACGTACGGTGTCTTCTCATGAGTTGGGAGCACGGATTGCATATCTCACACTGTTAATTCCTGAAGTGCCATGATAAGGCGGGCGGAGCTGGGGGATGGACCCCAAGACTCCGTCGGGTCCTTGGCCAGGGAGAGCGAACAGGCCATAGATCACGGTCTATGATGAGTGACACAGGATAGGCTTTATGCTATCCTGCGCTTGGGAGACCCTGTGTTCGTCTGGTTTTTGAGTGAGGTCCGGTGCGCCGGGTAGTAGTGGCAAACATAGACACCATGAGCGTACTGCATTGGTGGGACTTGACCCTTAGTGTTTGGCAAACATAGACACCCTTAGTGTTTGGGGGTTAGGGAGTCCCTGGACTACCCTAGGTTCCTACTGTTACAGGTCTTCAGCAGTGCAGAGGTGAGGTATAGGTACAGGTTTCTGTGGAGTGGAGCTCCAGTTTACAAATTTGTTGTTATGGTTTAATTGTAAATAGTAAAGGTTTTATGCTTTAAATTGTATTTTTGATGTATAAGTATGTGGACGATGATGCAGAGTATAGTGTGAGATGGCATGATATGGTTTTGACCCGTACCCATCTCGTTGTGGAGTACCGGGCGTTGTAGTATGTTTTTACAAATTATTTTCTAAAAACTTACTGCGTTTTCAAAAGAATTTATGGTTTTTAATTGATAATTGATATATCGTTATGAGTTTGGCCCCCAGAGCATATATATATATTGCCTGTGTGATGATGCTCATTTTGGCCTGGGGAGCCCGTGATATTATTGCCTGTGATGTGAGCTACGGAATTTAGAGCAGAATTCCGTAAGCTTTTTGTGTTTTGGGGCAGAAATTACAAGGGAGACTCTGCCCAAATTTTCTTTGAAACATAACTATTTTAGTTTATGTTTAAAGTAATATAGAAATTGGAAGAATTGATTTTGGAGTCAAAAAGAAAAGAAAAGGGCAGGCGTTACAGTTTGGTATTACAAATTGATATTTGTAATTACTGCGTAGTAACTCTGTGTTGAAGAAAAGTTTTTAAATTTTCCCTGCTTTCCTGTGTATCGTGACTAATTGAAGGAAAGATCTTGGCATGTGTCACGGTTTCCCAGTTACGTGGAAATCAGGGCGTTACACAAGATTCTGAAAAGGATAGGTAGGATGGCTTATAAGTTGGAGCTGCCGGGCGAGCTATCTCAAGTGCATGACGTGTTCCACGTCTC
The DNA here is from genome assembly GCA_017893485.1 of Hemerocallis citrina. Classification (NCBI taxonomy): domain Eukaryota; kingdom Viridiplantae; phylum Streptophyta; class Magnoliopsida; order Asparagales; family Asphodelaceae; genus Hemerocallis; species Hemerocallis citrina. The sequence goes on along the minus strand of CM030362.1, from coordinate 223,296,630 downwards.
TATTCTACGGAAGTACGTCCCAGATTCGAGCCATTGGTTGCCAGAGGTTCCGAAGGATTTACAGATAGATCTTTCCTGTAGAGAGAAACCAGTCAGGATACTTGATCATCAGGACAAGGTACTGAGAAACAAGCTTATCCCGATGGTCAAAGTTCTCTGGAAAAACCAGTTCGTGGAAGAAGCCACGTGGGAGTCGGAGAGCCGCATGAAGGCCTTATGTCCGGATTTATTTTGAATGTTTTCTATTTTGTTTGTTGTTTTTCTTTCTCCCACTAAGGACGTTCTGGGGACAGAACGGTTCTCAGGAGGGAGTGATGTAACACCCCGTTTTGTACGGTACCTGAATGTATGCATATGCGTATGTATATTGTTAGCACGCGTGCAATTGATTGTAGTATTATGGGTCGATTTTGCCATCGTGGTGGATGGTTAGGGCTACGGGACGGTTTTTGGGAGAGTTGCATTTTAAAGATACTAGTATAACTGCTAGTTTTCGGCACGACGCACATGCAAATATAACACAGTATGGTACTACGGTGAATGTAGGTTGCGTGCGCTCGTCAAAACACGCGTCTCACACTCGTTGGAGCACGTTAAGAGTTAAGTTGGGCAGCCAACATAACACACCTCAAACCAATGGGCTAAGCCATGGTTTTGGGGCCTACAAACCACCTATAGCCTAACCTACCCTCCCCTCCCCCCCCCAGTCTAATCCGGCCCACACACCTCCAGCACCCTCATTACCACTTCATTTCTCCCATTTGCTCTGGAATTTTCAGAAGAGAACGCCCCAAAGAGAAGGAGGAGAGAAAAGAAGAAGGAAGTGAAGGAGAAGGAGATTTCCAAGAAGAAGCTTGAAGAGATCCCTTCTACTACTACAACCTAAGGTGGGAAGTTTTTCTAAACTTGAATTCTTGTCTCTTAATTAAATTTGGTTACATGTATGTGTGTTAGAATTCGTAGGATTGCTTTTTCTAAAGTTAGAAGTAGAAGTCAGAATGGAACTAGGAAAAGCTGGTTCGGAGCGCCAGGTTGTGGATTTTTTCGAGAGCACAATATGTTGAATTAGACCACAAAATTAAAAGCCTTTGTTCATTTATGTTTTAGGATGATCCATGATTTATTTCAAATTTTTCTACGATTATTTGATGTGCTAATAAAATTGTGAGATGGATATATGTCGTAAGGCAGACTCAGGAAAAAGAAAACAGAATGGTTGCTATTGTAGGAATTTTCGTAATTTATTGAAGCATAATTTTGATCTGAAATTTTTACTCATTATTCCTGAATGCATGTTGATTATCTAAAAAATCAGTGAATTAGTTGGATGATTATAGAGGCATGAGAAAAATCTATCTACAATCAGTATCTGAGGTTGAATTAGAAAACTGGATGGTTTCTGAGCTAACTTGCAGTAGCTATTAATCACTGTATAATTAGAATTTTAACATGAGGTCTTTTCCACGATGTTGGGTATGATGTCTAGTGTCACCACCATAATTTTTGTGTCAATTGGGCAAGTGTGCAATTTATTGTGATTTTGTGAGTGAGCACTGTGCTGTTTTCAGCCAGTTTCAACACTCTGTAAAAATTGGGAAATTGAGACCTGTTAGAGGCATATTTTGAGGATCATGACCCAAGAGAGAGTTGTAGGGGACACCTAGACCTTTCCAACAAAACTAGTTTGAGGCAAATCCAGTAAACGGTTGAATTATTATGATTTTTGTGAGACTGGACAGAGGACTAGAGTAGAGCTGAATGCTCTGAATTGGAGAGACCAATTGTGTAATGGGTGTATTGATGATAGATGAGTGTGTTAGGGTGATTTAATGGTATAATTTGGGCTTGTGACAAACTAGAAAGTTGTTGAGAACACCAACACCCTTATATAGAAATTGAGTTCGTGTCGTTCTGATGAATGAATAGGGTTTCGTGTTACTGGTAAGGTTGTTGAGAACACCCCCATACTTTAGAGAAGCTTGTTGTGGCTCGCGGTGATATCCGAGCACCGAACCGCAAGCTGAATTGAGGAGAAATTTTTGACTCGCGGTGCCGTCCGAGCGCTGAGCCCTAAGCTGGTAAGAGAAGGTTTTTGTGGCTCGCGGTTCCGTCCGAACGCCGAGCCCCAGACTTATTTTAAGAAAGCTGGCACAAAGACGAAGTTTGTTTTAAGAAGGCTGGCACAAAACCGAAGCTTGTTTTAAGAAAACTGGCACAAAGCTGAAGCTTGTTTTAAGAAAGCTAGAATAATTATATCATATTGACTTTACAAAACAAGGCACAGCGTGCCGATTACATTTGATGGTTTACATGGGGGTATCTGTAGAGGCTACTCCTCCCCTTCGAGGAATTTGATGAGGTGCTCTGCATTCCAGGGCCTCTTGATAGCCTTGCCATCCTGGTCGGTGAGGCAGGACGTGCTCGGGCGTACGACCTCAAAAACTTTGTACGGGCCTTTCCAGTTTGGGGCCAGTTTCCTCTTTTGGCCGGGGTTAGATACCGCCAGCTTTCGGAGGACGAGGTCCCCAAGCTTGATGTCAGTGGGACGCACCCTTTTGTTCTAGAACTTTTCGATCCTCTACTGGTATGTGTTTCTTCTGATGGAGGATTTTCCCTTGACCTCGTCAATGAAGTCCAGATCAGCACGTAGCTGCGCCGAGTTGCTTTCTTCGTCGAAGGCCATCATTCGGTGCAAAGGGAGCCCGATCTCGAGGAGAATTACTGCCTCCGTGCCATATGTCAGATTGAATGGTGACTCTCCCGTGGGGATTCTTTTCGTCGTTCAATGGGCCCAGAGAACGCTTAGAAACTCATCGACCCATAATCCCTTGGAAAAGTTATCAAGTCATTTCTTGAGACCATCCAGGATCTGGCGGTTCGCGTTTTCGGCCTGGCCATTCGACTGTGGATGGCATACCGAAAAGAAGCGTTGCTGGATCCCGAGATCCTCGCAGAACTTTCAGAATTTTTTACCCGCGAACTGAGTCCCATTATCGGTAATGAGTATGTGTGGAATCCCGAATTGGCAGACGATGTGCTTGCAGAAAAATTATTGGGTCTGCTGCTCGGTGATCGTGGCCAGGGGCTCGGCCTCAATCCACTTAATGAAGTAGTTGATTGCTACTATCGGAAACTTCCTTTGGACGGTTACCTTCGGAAATGGGCCTACCAGGTCCATCCCCCACATAACAAAAGGGATCGGACTGGTCAAGGAGCAGAGGTTTGCTTGCGAAGCCCTTCTCACCGAGGAGAACCTTTGACAAGGGCCACACTTTTTGACCAGGGCAAGAGCATCTAGCAACATCGTGGGCCAGTAGTACTCGTGGTTCAGTGCCATTTGTGCAAGCGATCGACTTCCCATATGGCACCCATCAATTCCTTCATGGAGCTCTTTGAGAGCGTACTTTGCTTCGTCGAGGGTCAAGCAGCGGAGGTATGGCCTTCCGTCCATTGCGCTGTACGACCATTTGAAGAGAGTCTAGCTGATCATGGCAAACCTTTCTGAACAGACCCTGATCTGCCTTGCCTCGGCTCGGTCTTCGGGGAGCTCTCCTTTGATTAGAAACTTTCTGATGGGAGTGGTCCAATTGTCAGGCTGAGCTCCGTCTGCTATACAGAGGGTCTCGGGAAGGTCGATACTTGTCTTCTGGAATACTTCGATCAGAACGGGGCAGTCGAGACCTTTAAAGAACGAGGAGGCTGATTTTGACAAGGCATCGGCCTACGCGTTCTGCTCTCTTGGGATACTTAAGACTGCAGACTCGTCGAAGGATGCCAAGAGCCGCTGAACCATGGCCAGGTACCGGATCATTCGATCGTCACGGGCCTCATACTCTCCGGTGATCTGATTGACCACGAGCTGAGAGTCGCTGAAAGCCCTAATCTTTCTTGCGCCTGCCTGGTGCGCCAGGGTTAGCCCGGCAATCATAGCTTCATATTCGGCCTCATTGTTGGAGGGTGGAAACTTGAGGCAGAGGCAACATTAGAGAAGGAAATTGTCAGGTCCTCGTAAAATGATGCCCGCACCACTTCCCGCTTCGCAGGAAGAGTCATCGACGTAAACCTCCCACATCTGGTCGGCCTCCCCACTTTTGGGTTGCTCGAAGATGGCATTTAGTGATGAACTCAGCGAGGTCCTGTCCCTTGATGGCCGTTCTTGGCTGATAGCCGGTGTCGTATTGACTGAGCTCGATCGACCACTTGACTAGTCGGTCGAAGCTGTCGGGATTGTAGAGTACGGCCTTTAGAGGCTGGTCTGTGAGGACCTGAACTGAGTGTGCCACGAAATAGGGGCGGAGCTTTCGTGCGGCCATGACAAGGGCGTATGCCACCTTTTCCATTTTTGAGTATCTGGTCTCGGCCGCGAGCAGAACCTTGCTCACATAGTACAGCGGCTTTTGGACTCCATCCTTTTCTCGAATGAGAACAGCACTGAGCACATTTTCCAAGGCCGAAAGATAAAGCCAGAGGGGCTCGCCCGGTTCGGGCTTGCTGAGGAGAGGAGGGTTGGCGGGGTACTCTTTCAATTGGGCGAACGCCTCTTGCTGTTGAGTACCCCACTCGAAGCCTCCAGTTCGGTGCAAAGCTTTGAAGAACGGGTGGGACTTCTCTCCGGACTTGGAGAGAAAATGGCTGATGGCTGCCAGTCGTCCCGTGAGCCGCTGGACCTCTTTGATGTTTCTAGGAGGGGCCATGTCTATTATGGCCTGGATCTTCTCGGGGTTCGCCTCGATGCCGTGCTGGCTGACGACGAACCCGAAGAATTTCCCCGAGGAGATGCCGAACGCACACTTTGCCGGATTGACCCTCATATTGTGGGTCCAAAGGACCCCAAAGGCTTCTTCCAGGTCGGCAACGTGGTCCTGTCCCCGCTGGCTTTTGACGAGCATGTCTTCGATGTATACTTCCATGTTGCGACCGATTTGATTCTCGAAGACTCGGTTGACGAGCCTCTTATAAGTGGCCATGGCATTCTTCAGCCCAAAGAGCATAACCCGGCACTTGAAGTGTTGTCCAAGGGATTTGAGTGTTTTTTTAATTGAAAAAAAAAATTCAAGCGACGGCACTTGAAGTGCCGTCCGACAAAAAAATATTAATTTTTTTGTTGGGACGGCACTTCAAGTGCCGTCTCTCAAATATGAATAAATCTCATATCCGCTCTTATAATTGGCAATCTACTGTAGCCAAATATGCATAATATGCATATTTGGCTAACGAGTGCAGCGTCGTTTTGAGCCAAATATGCATATTATGCATATTTAGCAAACGACTACAGATGCTCTTAGGAGGCTAACGTCCAATAATGTCATGTCTTCATCCCAACCGGTGAACATCCCAGCTTAGAGTTTGTCTCCCGTTTCCATTTTACATCCAACGACTTGAATTCCCTACAAAAGAAATGGGAAAGCCCGGCGAAACAACCCTGGCGTTTGGGTAGTTTCACCAGGATAACCTCAGCGTTTTTTAAGAAGCTCCAGCGGAGGGAGAGGGATACCCTGACATTTGTTACAAAACTCTGGGAGATATATACATCTCGACATTTTAAAACACCGGGCATTTCACATATAGAAAACCCAAACCTCAAACCCTATTTTCCCACAATCTCTAATTTCCTCTCTCTTTCCCTTTTCGCGCTCAAACCTGCCGTACGCTCTCGGACCCGCCACCGCCTTTCCCATCGTCGCCATCCCCTTCCTTCAATTTCTCTTCAAATCTCCTTCCCCAAGTTCATTTCCCTCCTCCCTCTCTCTATCCTCGTCGCCCCCTCTCTCTCTCCTTTGGCACTGTCCCTGTCCCCATTTCTGTGCCCGTCCTCATCCTCGTCGCTTGCTCGTCGTCCTCCTCCATCTCTTTTTCTGAAACCCTAGGTATTATGAAAACAATTATTTGTGATAGTGTGATTGATATAGCTAAAAATAGAACCAAATCGAGACCGTTCAAATCAGGCACAAATCTTGAAGCTCCCAGGGGTAAAGCGGTAATTTCTACCACAAACGGGTCCGAAATGGGAGCTGAATCTTTTCCAAGCCCAATAACCCAAAAACGGGTTTGTCCTACTGGGTAAGGGTGACGGCCCATTACAAACAAACCCAGGATATTTAAAGAGTAATTCAAATTTATGATTATCTCTAAGAGATGGTTTAAACCAAATCTCTTATCATGAAACGATTTAAACTCCGTTTCTAATCCAAAACAATGGGAAGTAGAGATAAATAATTATCTCGAAACTGTTTTCAAATATGGCTATAAGTACCCCTACCCCACAATAAAAAAGGTAATCAGTATTTTCTCCACAAAAGCTCTTTCATAATATTCTAGATTACTGACTTGAGCGTCGGAGGGTTCGTCGTCGGGAACAATCCCAGTGTTTCGAACTTGTTTGCAGGTCAGCAACAGCGTCAAGAAACAGTTAACACCGGCAAGAAGTCAACAGGTTCGCTTTTACTTTGTATAGAAGAATTCACATATCGTCTGTTTGCTCCTACACCAAAATTAGCAGCAACAGATTGGCACCGTCTGTAGGAAACAGAAAATGCGATCCAACCACATATCCCTGGTGAAAGTTGTTTCTAGTCATGCCTCTGAAAGGAAAAGGGAAGGCAGCGGCGTCCATCTGAAAAGCCACTCCTCTTCCTCCTCCTCCCCTACTCCAAGATGTTCTTCCTCAACCACACCAATAAGTTCAGCAACCGCAGTCTGAACAACCTCTTTCTCAACAGCCTACTCCTAGGTCCATGGGGGCTCCCGTCGAAGCCGTCAGGGACTAACACTCTCACCATGACCACATCTCAGTCCACAATCCTTCAACTGACTCCATGGCCTCTCAAAGTCCTCCAAGGCTGGGAGATCTGAGCCAAGTTATTATTAACTGTCAACAGGGGGTAGACCTCCACACTCGCTTGAATGAGAGGCGAGACCTTGATGAAGTCCCTCATCCAGAGCACCGAAGGGCCCCAAGAGTCCGATCCTCCCACATGCCAACATCCAGAAGGTCTGGCTCCCTAAGGGGGCGAAGGGGGTCTCCTCCCCGTTGACAGCGAAGGAGCCACACCGCTGTAAGCTGATCACCACCCAGGGTTCACTATGATGGAGGGCACCAGTCACCTAGGTAGAATTCCGAAACTTCAAAAATGACATCCTGCGAGCTCTTGACATCGTCCCAAATCACAACTGACAAGCACACAGCTCTCGCCATGCCACCACTCACGAAGGAGAGTCCCGAGGGTCGACTAGATCCGACCAGAGGAACGACTCGATTTACTGTCACCTTTGAGAGATAGAGAGGCGCCTCAACAAGATCAATCCCGAAGAAGAACAACGGACCAATAAGTTTCGCCCAAGCAGACATCCCTTTCCCAGGGCCATCATGGAAGCTCCGGTCTCTGAAACCTTTAAGCCTCCCCGCTTTAAATCCTACAATAGGGAGTCAGACCCGGCCGATCATATCAAGAGTTTGAAAACTCTCATGATGATTCATCAAGCCTCGGATGCGCTCCTCTGCAAGGCCTTCCCAGCACCGGTGAGGGGACCAGCACGATAGAGGTACTCTCGTCTATCCCCAGCCTCCATCTTCTCATTTGACCAGTTTGAGGAGCTCTTCCTCACCCACTTCGTTAGCAGTCGCCGAGCTGAGAAAACAAGTGCATCTTTGCTAGTCCTCAGCCAAAGAAAGGGTGAAAGCCTAAGAGATTATGTTTGGTGCTTCACCGTCGAAGCTCGGTCTATTGCCTCTCTCAACAAATCAATAGCCTCTGCAGCATTCAGGCACAACATCAATAACACCGACCTCAAGGCCTCCCTTGCCAGGAAGCCTCATCGGGACTTTTCGAAACTCCTACTTAGGAGTGAGAAGTACATCCGAGCAGAAGAGGCTCTCAACCTCCCCAGTCGAGAAGAGTCATCTTTCGGGAACAAATGGAAGAATACAAACAAAGAAGGGTCCCAGAAATTCAAGAAAGGACGACAATGGCCAGTGCCACCCAGCTCCTCGTTTTGAGAAGTTCACCTCCCTCAATGCCAGTATATCAGCAGTTCTTATAGAGGTGGATAAGGAAGGACTACCCCGTGGTCCCCCTAAAATGAATACCCCTGGCAAGAAAAGGAACAGAGATAAGTGGTACCGTTTTTAAAGGGACCATGACCACGACACGGATAATTGTCAGACTCTCAAGGAGGAGATCGAAGAACTCATACAGCGGGGACATCTGGCCAAGTTTGTCAGAAAGGATAGGGCCAATCCTCTACCCCGATGAGCCAACAAGCGAACCGAAAGGCCCACCGAGTTTCAAGACTCCGAACCTGGGGTGTAACCTCCATTCTCGCTAATAAGTATTTTTCGTGTATTTTCTATAATTTAATTTTTATAAATTTATTTTGTGCTAAATTCGTTTCAGATATTTTATTAAAGTATTTTCTAATAGAAAATTTTATTCATTTCGAATAGTGGTGTATTTTGATCTTATTTTCTATATCTTATTGATCGACTGTTCATATTTGAGCCTAAATCAAATATATTATTCTTAGATTATATTAATAAAATTGTTAAACCCGAATATTATTTTGTTGTATGATTTTATTATTATTAGGATTATAATAATTAATTGTTATTTCTTGATTACTTATTAAAATTCATTTATCGAAATATTTTATTGTACTGGATATGGTTTCTTGGAGAATTCTAATTTAATTGCAAGCACAGTTGATATTCTTTTCATTTGTATTATTTATTTATTTATTTGAATTTAAATTTTCGTTCATGAACTATTTTCTCTTTTTGTTGGGCTATATATCTTGTGGGTCATATTTTATTGGATTGTGGTTTTATTTGAACCCTATTGTCTTCAAACCCATCCTTTATTGAACTCTAAAACCCAATTTCAATTGTTCTTGACCAAAAACCGTTATTATTGGATCCTAAACCACTAACCCAACATCCTAATTACAACCTATAAATACAATCCTAGTGCAAACCCTAAAAATATACAATTTGAAACCCTAGAGTCGTCTACTCTCTCTCTTCTTCCTCTCTCCTCCCGTTTCTCTCTCCCCGACATTGGATTTCCCGCCAAAACTCTAACCCACTACTGTGATGTTCTTCTCCGGCCATCTCCGGAGCCTCCTTTGTCTACCCTACCTCCAGCGACCACCCCCCTCGTCGTCGCCCTCCTGTCGGCACCGCCGCCACACCCGAAACCCCCAGTGCCTCCTCCTCTATCCTCGACAGCAGTGCCAAGCCAAACCCCGATGCTGTTTTCCCCTGTTTCCATCGACTAACACCACAGGCGCCACCCTCCTGCCTTCGTCGTGCGTCCATCTGCGATGCTGTCCACTGCCATCGGCCAGACCCTAACTACCCTCTTGCCCACTGCTCACGTTGCTGCTGCCGTCTCTTTTGTTGCTGTGTGTTGCTATTATTGCTTGGATTTGCTTTTGCACATATTATACATGTGCTAAATTGTGTTAGTTCGTGGGTTCATTGCTTCAGGATGCTTATTTCGTTATTCTTGGTATTCAATTTCATCGTCTAAAAGTCACTTTCCCCTTGAATTGTACATTGTATCAAGTTCAAGTTTTATTGAAATTCTTGCAAGTAGATCCTATTCGTAATCGTATCATTGTATTGATTATTTTCATTGGGTCTATTGAGGGTTTACTCGAGCTAACCCCAATATTCTTGATATTGTGCTACTTTTGACACCAAAGATTGAATCTTTCATGCAATCATGTAGAATTGATAATAGGGTTACACATATAATTACGACACAATTAATTATTGTAGAAAGAATTGCTAGGTTGTATGTTTGATTGAACGATTGTTGTTTAAATGATGTTAAATTATTGCATTTATGTTTTCTTAATTTTATTGATCATATTATTACACCATCATGCTGATTATAAAGTTCATTGACTAATAGAATTGATACCCATCATGCCTAATTTAATTATTTCATGAAAAATACTCTAAAACCTGTATCTTGCTTGCTAGTTGTATGTTGTCTGCTATTTTTGACCCAGTAAATGATCTTAAAATAAATTACTTTCTGAATAAGAATTGTATCCTTAAGTTTCTAGTCTCCAGAAAATCTTGAATTTCTAAATTCTGAGTTGTGTAGCAAAAGTTATGTCCGCTTTACTACAGCTGGGTGTTTACTTTCAGATTTTCAGATTCTTATACGTTTCATGTTTAAACAGTAAAAAGGCTGACCAAATGATAAAATTTTGCTCTGATAATTTCCAGATTGTTAGTAATCATGTTTAGGAGTCTAATAAATATTTTTATTGAATTTATTATTAATTTTTTGCTGATTCTAAAAATATAACAACATGATGTCGAAATTCTGCATGAACCTGAAATCTGTGAAGAATGGTGTGTTTGACGTAGCTACTGTTGTCGGATTTTGAACTTTTAATATGCATTGGAACCGTGCGGAAGTCTAATTTCTAGAAATTTTGACGAATTCAGTTTTCGAGTTCTGAAACAGTGGGAGATTGTATTTTTGTACAGGCTACTCTTGCTGTCCAGAATTTTATCTTCTAGTTTTTAATAAATTAATTGTTCATATATCATAGTATTGCATGAATTAAAGTGTGTATATTGAATTGCATGATCCTAGTATCCTATTGTCACCATTCTAATTGTCCAATCCAAGTTATCGTCCTATTATTGTTACTATCGTTCACATAATGTCTCTTGATTGCATATTATATTGTTGCATTAATAAATTAATTAACAAGCCGGGGTTTAAGGGTTGACACAAGTAGTGGACAATATAGGGACTGTAATCGGATAAGGGGCTCGTGGTAACCTATATCGTTATCTTGTGATCTTGTGTTCTTGTGATCTTGTGATCTTGTAGCATATTATGATAAATTATCATTATGGATGGAATATTGTTATCGTGCTGAGTACATGATCTATTAAATCTACCACTAAGTCTAAACGTAACTTGTTTGTATGTAGCAACTATGTGGTAAATAAATGGGATGCATGAAGTGCTACATTAGTTTCGATTAAAATAATTAATAGACTTATGAATTGACACAGCATTGACACTGCAAATTATTCATCATTGTTCCTATTGATATCGAATCTTGGCTAAGTGTTATTATTATTGTTCATTGAATATTGTTATTGATTATTGAATCATTTTTTATACCAATTGCATCGATTACTGTGATATTGATTATTGATTATTGTCCCATATTATTGATTTCTATTGATCCATTGAATTCATTGTTATATCGTTATTCTATTGTTCCTTGCTTTCTCTACTTTCTGTCCATGACTTGCTCTAAGGACAATTTTTCTCCTCTTTTTAGATGAAGTGTTCACAGGTGATCATGGAGAATTGCCTGCTGGGATTGGAGAACAAAGATTCTGAAGTTTTAATGCTTTTAATTGCTTATTGTTTTATCAAACTTAATGTATTGAGACTTATTATCTATTTGTGATTGGATTATTACTGTATTGAGCTTATGACCCAAATTTTGTTATTGTTTCCAGACGTTGTTTTATTGTATTTGGATATTTCATATTGTTTATTCTATGTATTATTGTTCATGAGATTATTATTATTGCCTGTGCAATCGTACTGTATTAATTATATTGTTAAGTTGATCGGATAAATAGCTTATGGGTGACGTTAGTCATTCGGTGGGCTAATGTCATGTACTTGTATTACGTATTTTTGGGAAGCGGGGCGTGACATGGGGCCATCCTCTACCTTATCCATGGAGGTCTAATGGGGGGAGAATCAAACTCCTCCCGAAAGGCCTTCATCCGAGAGGTGAGTTGGATCTAAAACTTTCCCCCAGCCAAGAACCATGGGGTCTCGGTACATTCTCAGACAAAGACGTGGAAGGCATTCGAACGCCCCACTGTGACGCGCTCGTAATTAGTCTCCACATGGCAAACCACGAGGTGCACCGAATCTTGGTCGACAATTGCAGTTCCGTCAATATCCTCTTCTTAGAAGCCTTCCAAGGCCTCAAACTTTCTCGAGATCATCCCAAGCCTACCGAATACACACTCCACGGGTTCTCTGGGGTTCCGGTCCCAATCGAAGGAATAGTCACTGTTAATGTGACCACAGGAAAAACCCTGACTACCCAGATAGAGTCAATGGACTTCATGGTCATCGATGTGAAGGCCACTTGGATTTCATGGTCATCGATGTGAAGGTCGCTTACAATGCTATCTTGGACCGACCAGGCCTACCAGTACTTCATGCCGTATCTTCAGCTTTTCACATGAAAATGAAGTTTCCAACCTCTACAGGAAAAGGAGGAGTGAAAGAAAAACAAAAGACAGTTCGGAGTTGCTACACAACCGTAATGGGGGGGCTCGGTCCTCCCACATGAAGCATTAGAGCTCCTCCAATGGAATAGTCAAGTCATTCCCGAACTAGTTAATGGACTCAAGGAGATCCCCCTCTTTGGGATAGGTGGACTTGGAATATTGAGCATCAAATAAAGTACCACGATGGTGCCTAACACCCACTCGTAAAAATAGGTCTTCAATTTTCAATAAGGCCACCACTAGAGATATGGCCAAAACATGTAATAAAGCCTCGCACCATTGAAGTGGTTACTTAGTTTGTTTCAATAAAAATTAGCTTTTTCTTTTGAAAATTATTGCATTGGCTTCATGTCTATCTCTCTGAGTCGCATCAATGACTCGTTAAATGGTAAGTTCGAAGTCCAGCTTGTCCAACATGGCTGCTTCCACAACGTGCCAAGCTCAAAATACGAGTTTGGAGTCCAACACTTGGTTCGACGCTGTTTTAGCCGCTTGTAAACAAGCAAGTGCAGAGTAGCTCGTCATTCAAAATTGCTCATACAACTCGTTGAAATCCCCAAACAACAAGTTTGGAGTTCAACACTTGGTTCGATACCGCTTTAGCTGCTTGCAAACAAGTGCGGAGCAGCTCACCATTCGGAATTGCTCCTACAACTTGAAACCCCCAAGCAACAAGTTTGGAGTCCAACACTTGGTTCGATGCCACTTTAGCCACTTGCAAACAAGCAAGTGCGGAGCAGCTCACCATTTGGAATTACTCCTACAACTCTTTGAAACCCCAAACAACAAGTTTGGAGTCCAATACTTGGTTCGACACTGCTTTAGCCGCTTACAAACAAGCAAGTGCGGAGCAGCTCACCATTCGGAATTACTCCTACAACTCTTTGAAACCCCAAACAACAAGTTTGGAGTCCAATACTTGGTTCGACGCTGCTTTAGCCGCTTACAAACAAGCAAGTGCGGAGCAGCTCACCATTCGAAATTGTTCCTACAACTTGTTGATAACTTCGAAACAACAAGTTCGATGTTCACAATCATGATTCGAAAATTCCCCTCACAACTTGTAAATATGCGATTTTGGGGCTCGAAACAACAATTCATACTACTCCTACTACTGGTTAAATTTTGCAACAAGCAAGTTTGAAAACCAGCTCTTTTCCTGGACTATCTCCAAAATTTTACTCGAACATACTAAATCTAGAGCCCAAGTTGCTCATCAAACTTGTCTCCCAAACGGCTCTCTCCTAGAGCCCGATGATGCTCTTCGCCCCGCTTGCATCCCGAGCGATCTTCTTCCAAACGAGTTCGGAGCTCAACTCACCCCTAGAGTTGCTCATCAAACTCGCCTCCCGAGCGGCCTTCTTCCAAACGAGTTCAGAGCTCAACTCACCCCTAGAGATGCTCCTTGAACTCGTCTCCCGAACGACTCTCTCCTAGAGCCTGGTGATGCTCTTCGCTCCGCTCGTCTCCCGAGCAGCCTTCTTCCAAACAAGTTTGGAGCTCAACTCTCCACTAAAGATGCTCCTCAAACTCATCTCCCGAATGGCTCTCTCCTAGAGCCTGGTGATGCTCTTCGCTCCGCTCGCCTCCCGTGCAGCCTTTTTCCAAGCGAATTCGAAGCATAACTCACCCCTAGAGTTTCTCCTTAAACTTGTCACCCGAACGGCTCTCTCCTAGAGCTTGATGATGCTCTTCGCTCCGCTCGCCTCCCAAGCGATCTTCTTCCAAACGAGTTCGGAACTCAACGCACCCATAGAGTTGCTGCTCAAACTTGCCTCCTAAATGGCTCTCTCGTAGAGCCTGGTGATGCTCTTCGTCTCCTTCGCCTCCAAAGCAACCTTCTTCTAAACGAGTTCAGAGCTCAACTCTCCTCTAGAGTTTCTCCTTAAACTCGTTTCTCAAATGGCTCTCTCCTTGAGCCTAGTGATGTTCTTCATCTCACTCGCCTCTTTATTGGCCTTCTTCCCAACGAGTTCAGAGCTCAATTCTCCCACAGAGTTGCTCCTCAAACTTGTCTCCCGAACGGCTCTCTCCGAGAGCCTGGTGATGTTCTTTGTCTCACTCGCCTCCCGAGTGGTCTTCTTCCTAATTAGTTCGGAGCTCAACTCTCTCTTAGAGTTTCTCCTCAAACTCGTCTCCCGAACTGCTCTCCTCTAAAGCCTGGTGATATTCTTTATCTCACTCGCCTCCCGAGTGGTCTTCTTCCCAACGAGTTCGGAGCTCAACTCTTCCCTAGAGTTTCTCCTCAAACGCGTCTCCCGAACGACTCTCTCCTAGAGCCTAGTGATGCTCTTCGTCTCGCTCGCCTCCCGAGCAACCTTCTCCCAAATGAGTTCGGAGCATAATCACTTAGGCATAGTTACTTTAAAAAGAAAACATGTATATCATGGTGGTTGCAGTGGTCATGGTTAGCATTGTTGCTAATTTCGGGTAAACAAATTAAGGTTGGAGAAAAGCAATCCATGTTTTAACAAAATTCAGGTATTAATTTATTGGATTGAAATGGATTAGTTCATCTTCTTTAGTTTCATGTAATTTAAGAGAATTACTTGAACAGATTAGTGATTGAATTTTTATGTTCGGATGTGAGACAAAATATTTTATTTTAAGTTTGATCATTTGTTAATAATGAGTACAATATTCTCATAATGAAGTTTTTTGATTGACTTATCTAGTGAGATGCACACTTTAATGGGATATCAAAATAAAATTTTAATTTATTAAATTTAATTTTTAGATTGAGTGATATTAATCAAAATGGATAAAAGTTGGATAAGTAAGTCATGATTGTTTAAGGAGTATCGGGATGGTGTAGAAGGTTTCAATATCTTCTCCAAACAAAATTTCCGTTATCTTCGCCAAGCAATGTTGTACTCTTCAGGTTGGCATATTGTATTGTATAAAATGCTACGTACAAAGTAATGGCCTTAACATTTGTGAGGAGACTCAGAAGCTTATATATGCATGCTTAAGTTGATTTCCTTTAATGTTTTGCTTATACCACCTAGTTACTTGAAAGATTATGTCATACAATTAGGATGTCCATAAAGGAAACATATCCTAGAGCTAGTTAATTTCTAGTAAAACTTGAAATCCCGTATAGTAAATCTAATGAAATATAACTTTCAAAATGGTCACTTAAACAATTTGACGTGTTTGAGTAGAATGTTAAGAAAATATAGAAAGTACACTTCTTTTGTTAAATTACGGAGTACCTCTTCTGTTCCTTTCTTTATTACCGAATATAGATTCCTCTTGTGTACATTAATAAAAAAAAAATTAATCCAATACAACTTGCTGTGTTTAAATACCTTTGTGCGGTATATATTTTTGATTGGAAACCAAGGGGTGGCATTTGGGCTCGCCGGGCCGGGTCGGGCCAAATACCACCAGGCCTAGGCGGGCTTGGCCGGGGAAATTTTCGGTCCGGGCCAGGCCGGGCTAGAGTGGGGATAGGGGAGGCCCAGACCCGACACTCGGCCCCAGGCTTGGGGGCCGGGCCTTAGCCGGTTTTGATTTTTCTATAAAAAAAAGGTTTTTTTTGCGTGTGTGAATAGAGTACAGAATAAATGTATACATTATTTGTGATTGAATTTAGACAACAATTATAAGAACATATTGAATAAAGGAAAGATTCATATATTAAATCATTTCAATGAATTACAAAATTTCAAATATAATGAAATAGATAATCAACATCTCATACAACTACGAAGTGATTGAATTTAAATTTAGAAGTTGATGGGAAATATAGACTTTAGAGTTTGAGTTGACTTATATTTATATTGAAGAGAAGACATTGTACTACTGTCGTGCACTTCTACTTAACCTAAATATAGAGTCTCGTCGCCATAAATTTCCAATTTTTTGAAAGACTTATCCGTAGTCAATCTTCAATCTTCATTTGTCACTACTTGATCCATTTTGTGCCGTTTGAAGTAAATCTTGGGTCCTTTCTTTCGCTTTCATCTAATCTTTCGTACATACTAGCATCTCCAAATTCTTCGAAAGCAAGTGATTCCTATTTGGGCTTATAATTCTGCCACCCAGAGAAAAAATATTTTTCGATGCAATAGTTAACATCGGGCTATTAGCAAATCTTTAGTCATACGAGAAAGAATAGGAAAATTAGTTTCACTGTGTTTCCATAAAAATAACATATAAACTATATCATCGACGAGTGGTTGTGCATTATACAAATTCAACTCATTAGGTACATTTGTTCTTGGCTTTTTTGATTTTATAAGATTTAAAACACCATTAGTTGAAAATGCAAGACCCTTTCCCTTTGATATACAAGAAGAAGCAGAACTAACATTTTGTGTAGTATTAGATGTGTAAAAAAGCCTATTGTAACTATCATACAAATTATTCAAAACATGCTCAAATTGTGTAGCAAAATGATCATAGCCTTATATTGTTTCGTGTGGAGCATATGAATAAAAAATCTCAACTAAACTCTTTGTGCCCTTTAACTTTATTACGAGATTCATTACACTAGCAACACTATAATATAGGAAGATGATGAAAATATTTCATAAATTTTATATAAGCGTCATAAACCATTATTCCAATAAAAAGGTCGCTTATCAAATTATTAATAGTGGTCATCATAGTAACAATTCTAAGTAAAATACCACTAGAAGTAGATGAATTTGTTTTCAAAAATTGTAAAGTTGCATCATTAAAAGGTTCTAAAAATTTTAACAAATTAAAGGCAAAAAACTAAAAATCATCATCTATTGTACAATCTTCCATACTCATTGCAACACAGAATTATTTTAAACCTTATCTATAATGAGTAACTACACTTAAGGATTAATATGTCGAATTTCAACGATGTTTAACATTTTTAGGAAAACATTTAAATATAATGTCCCTAAGTTGACACCAATCATGAAAAACTTGATATGTAGGACCACTCAAAGTAATAAAATTAATGCAATCTCTTATTGCACTAATCTTATCGTCTCCATATTTTAGTGCGTCTTGTACACACAGATTTAGAATCTGACAAGCACATCTAATATGAAAAATATCGGGTCTTTCTTGACTCTGTTAGGTTTCGAAGGTAATCACAGATTAAATACACAGTGAAAAAATTACAAAATATCGAAACCTAGCCATGGATCTATGCACAAATTATAAATCGTATTTATGAGTTATACCTTAAAGATGATCTGTTGTCTCCACATTTTGTCGATCACAAAACTGTAATATTGTGGTGCCTCTACAGTATCCACACGAACAAAACGAAAAATGGCTCTCCCTCAGACCGCGGTGCTAGTTGCGGAAAGGGGATGTTCCTCACGATCTCTCTCTCTCTCACTTTCTATGACGGCTAGAGTTTTCTTTTACATGTATCTTTTCCATAGATACATATCATATATACAGGTGCAGAAAATCCATCCTAAGAGAGTAATGAGGCTGTTGAGCTCACAATCTAACGTGGGTTAGATTCGTGTGTGGGCCATTCAACTTTAATCAGCCCATTTAATCTAATTAAGTGTCCAACCAATGTCAGGAGTTCAAGTCTTACTAAACTCCCCAATTAAATTCATTTTATGAATTTATATCCTAATTTCAATCCATTCTGAGTGACCTTGTAGGTTTCCATTACGTTGATAGTAATACTAAAATTATATTCTAGTATTACAAATAGTGAGCGGAATTTAACAATACATCACTGCTACTCAAGTAACGGGAATGTCAGTAATTTGATATAACTTATCCGTGATGAATGTTAGCATGTAGTATAGTCCATTTATCTAGATATCTTAACTAACCACAAGGCATAGAGCGTATCACCCTTGTATAGTTCAATTTTTGGTTTCTTGATGTCCGAGTAGACAACCTAATATAAATGATCTCAATATCTCATATTAACTCATTTAAGCACGACCATTCATTTTGTAGTCTCACTCAATCAAGGGGCCCATAGATATATCTCCTATTATGTAAGAGGGACAAATCCAATCTAAGTCACTCATATCACTCCGCATGATTTGTAGTATATCCAATAGTCGACTTTATAATCTCATTATTTAAGGCAATGTTTGATGATATTAAAATATATGACTTCTCATGTAGGACTTTAAGTCAAATGACTACGTACACTATGGTCACTGTGAGAACCGCTTATGACACTCAACTAATGATCCATGCCGCATTCTCATGGTGGGTTGGTCCAGTGCATTATTACTCTAATATGTACCCATGTGAAGACTTGATATCTCATATCCATGACCTGTGAGAATGGTCATCAGTCTACGTACACACTAGTCTCTATGTATTATCGTATCCTAATTCACAGTAATACTTGACTAGGGACATTTAAGAACAATTTTATGATTTCAGCCAATGAGATCTCATAATCAAGTCATGCTCTTGATATCCCATGACATTGAACTTACTATTTAAAGGACTTTATTATGTTCATTTAATTCACAATAAATAACATAATAAATGAAATGCCTAAATATGGAATAAATGTCATGATGCAATGTAAACTAGTAATGTCAATACACAACTGACCTCTAGGGCATACACTAACAATGGATGTCTCAAGTTCGAAGCCATATTACATCTTATTACCTACTATAAAAGAAAAATAGAACGTGCACTGCACGTGCAAATTACTAGTATCTCTTTAATGTTCATTTCTATTATGGCTATTCTGAACTTTTTACATAATCCGTGACAAACTAAAAGTGTCAAAGTAAGAATATTTTTGATACGAGCTTTCTTAAATTATTTCAGGTCATTCTTTTTGTTGGGATTTGATGTATCTAATACACAAGCAATATGGGTTTGAAGAAGGAGAAGAAGTGAGGCAGCAAGTAGCAGTAGCATTAGCAGCAAAACTTGACAGTTGACTGCATTAATTTGTCGTTGACTGCAACCTGTTGGGCTTCTCTCGACTAAGAGAGCAGTCGACTGCATAGGAGGGAAGTTGATCACAACTATCAACAATGCTTTCTGACTTCTCGACCCTCAAAGCAGACGACTGTAAATTTGTGTAGTCGACCCCAACGGTGCAGACTTGGGAATTAGATCAGTGGCAAATATCTAGTTCATTGTAATCCAAAATATATGGATGGTTTAATCTAACAGTGTTCTACCACGAAGATAGAGTCTTGGGCTTCTGATCGTGATATATTAGAGTGGAAAAAGACCCTACTACACATTGGGAGTGAGTTCTAAAGTAATTGTAAACCTTTTTCTCTTCATACTCTCTAGTGAAAATCGCAAGAGTGTCACTGCATATGGAATTAACTATTGCATTTGGTGAACCTCTATAAAAATCTTGTGTGTTTGTGTAGTTGGCTACATTTGTTTGTGTTTCTTTGATTTTGATTCTTATTGCATTTAAGTTTTGATTATTGAACTCATCAATTTTGAAGGTAGTTTATCGTACCTTACAATCTTACGACTACTTGTAAGTTATACTTCAAATCTATGTGGATGAAATGTTAACCATGTTGAAAATAAGAAAGTGCGCAATTGGATTTACGTATGAATAAATCTAATTTCACATTTTGAAGTTAAAAGTTGGCGTATAATGGAAATGGAGATCGAACGTTGAGTCGTGGTAATCGCTAGAGGTGTTGAAGATTTGACTTTAAAAAGGAAGTTATCTTTCTACATTAGTAGAGTTGGATATTCTATATATTTCAATAGTATGGTATGAATATTTCATTTATTTTATTTACATAAGGGTAAATTTCAGAAAATCCTACTGAGTTTTATTGATTTGACAGAAAACCCTACTATTTCTTTTTGGCAGAAAAGACTACTAAGCTTTGTTTTTCGTTAGGAGCCACTAACGCTGTTATCTTTAGCATGAAATGTCTAAAATACCCTTAGGTGACTTAACCTTTTAATAAGACTACTCCACTTCCCCTCTTCCCCTTTTCCCCTCTTCTTCCAGTAAAACCCAAACTCAAATATATTCTTCTTCTTCTTCAGCCTCAACCTCCAAATTCCAATATCCCAAACCCTAAATCGAAAAAAACTCCCTCAAAATGGTCCACCACCACAACCAAACCCCACCTCCCTCACACGTGTGACCCGCCTCAACTCCATGGCCGCCTCCTTCGCCCCTCTCGTAACCGACCACCTCACCCTCCCCATGCCCACCATCGACGTCATCATTTGCAAGTAGCCGTAATTTTGTATATATCAGAGAGAAAGAAAGAAAGAGAAAGAGAGAGAGAGAGAGAGAGAGAGAGAGAGAGAGAGAGAGAGAGATGGGGCTATGGGTAGAGATGTACCTGTGTTGATGCGCCACAACTCTGTCTACATCACCTTCATCATCGCAGGCGCCTTCGCCGGTGAACGAGTGAGCTCCGTCCCTCATGTTTGGATCTGATTTGAATTGATTTGGGGGATTATTTTGAATTTATTTGAATTTATAGTTGATTTGATTTGGGCGAGCTAGTAGTTGATTTGAATTTGTTGAAATTGCAGGCTATGGATTACTGTGGATTTGAATTGGTACCACTTGATTAATGAGTAAGAAGCCCCCCCCCCCCCCTTTTTCTGTTGTAAACATACTTCTTTGAGACATTGACTTGATGAATTGTGTTGATCATCATTGGGGTCCCGCCGTGGGATTACAATCACTCCATAATTTGGAATTTTTGTTATGTAGCAATGAGGTCTTGTTTTCTCTATTTCTTAGATAGAAGGGAGTCTCCTCTGTATATGAGATGATTGCCTAATATTGAGTGATTGTAACCACTATGTGGATACCTAATGGACCATCAACAGTGTTTTTTTTATAAAAAAAATTCATAATATGCTTGCTAGTAAAATTTCAACCAATCAATGCATGGGTAAGTAGCATCTAATTGACTAACTTTGTGTAAACGTACATTTTTATGATATAAGAAGTGATGCATGAGTGTTATAGCTTGTAGATTTATTATTATGAATGTTAAGCTCAAGTACACTTGTTTAAGCCCGAGTATGCGAGATTGTATAAAAACAGATGAATTAGAACCACATCTTGCATGACGCCAAGAGTAATATATCTCTAAATTACTTGATATTGTTGTTTGTGAGAGACATGATGTTGGCAAGTACATCGTGATTATATTGATGTAGGGAGTGAGAGATATGTGAGAGGCGAGGGAGATAAGGGAGAAGAATGTGGCATGAGAGTGGTTTGAGAATGAGACAAATACAGTGTTCAATGATAAATGAATAGCTCTTTTATTGAAAGTGAGTTGATTTCCAATTTCTTCATGCACGGTTCATCTTTCCTGGATCTAAGCTTTGGTAGTAACTGTGATTTACTTCAACTTTGCTTTCTTTTGTTCCATTTCTTGTTTTAGTTATCCACATTAATTATATTGGTTAACGAATATTCCCGAATCAGTGATTGATCAGGTTAGGGTCCTTAAAATATGCAGATTCATCATTTTGTAATGATGGCTTTTCAAATTTCTATGTGTAGATGTTTTCCCTGATTAATAACATTTACTAATTGGCATGCAATAGGTAAATGCATCCTACAGAACAAGACACGAGCCTAGTCATGTTTTCTATAATAGAAGTAATAGTTAGTTATTAGTTCATATTTATAATTATGCATATAGATTTACTATTACCTCATATTCCCTACCGGTTTGAGCCTTAAAATATTGGTACAGGTTTGAGTGTTAATCATTTCTAACATGTATATGTGATTGAAAGAATTGTTCAGTCTCAACTATTCATAACAAATATATATCAATAACTAGTTAACTTTGGCTTGTTTGTTAGTTTTGCTTTATGCATCCAATGTGATGATGAGCGAGGAGATTATAGTTTCAAAAGTGACCTGAGATTTTCTTGTTTTAGATGTAAAATCTACTGGAAACTGATGAATTTACATACACTATTTTTTTGTATTCAAGTATTCATAATAGTGCTATATAGATTAGCTTAATAAGCTGACAATTATGTAAACTGATTATTTAGGAACTGACGCAAGAGCAAACCGTAACTGTTAGGTTTCGAGGGTATTCTCAGATTAAATACACAACGTAAAAATTACAAAAAAATATCGAAACCTAGTCATGGACCCATGCGAAAATCATAAATCGTGTTTAGGAGTTATACCTTGAAGATGGATCTGCTGTCTCCATGGTATGCAGATCACAACACTGCAATATTGCGGTGCCTCTACGGTGTCCACACGAATGGATCGAATCAAGCTTTCTCTCACGCCGTGGTGCTAGCTGCAGGAAGGAGATGTTTCTCACGATCTCTCTCAGAATTTCTGTGACAGCTAGCATTTTCTCAAGTGTAACTTTTTTCTCAGATACGTATCATATATATAGGTGCAGAAAATCAACCCTAAGAGAGTAATGACGCTGTTGGACTCACAATCTGCCCTGGTTTAGATTTGTGTGTGGTCCTTTGAACTTTAGTCAGCCCATTTAATCTGAATAAATGTCCAACCAATGTTAGGAGTCCAAGTCTTACTTGGATCACTAATTAAATTCATCTTATGAATTTAAATCCCAATTTCGATCCATTCTAAGTGTATGACCCTGCAGGTTTTCATTACGTTGACAGTAATACTAAAATCATATTCTAGTGTTACAAACAGTGAGCGATATCTAGCAATACATCACTGCTATTCAAGTAACAAAAATGTCGGTGATTAGACATAACCTATCCGTGACCAATGTTACCATGTAGTCTAGTCCCTTTATCCAGATATCTTAATCGACCACAAGGCATAGAGCGTGTCACTCTTGTATAGTTCAATCTTTGGTATCTTGATGTCCAGGTAGACTTGCTAAAACAAATGAGCTCATTATCTCATATTGACTCATTTGAGAACGGTCATGCATTTTGCAGTCTCACTCAATTAAGGGGCTCATAGATATCGCTCCTGTCATGTAAGAGAGACAAATCTATCTAAGTCACTCATATTCCTCCGCATAATTTGTAGTATATTTAATAGTCAATTTTATAATCACCTGATTACAGGCAACGTTCAACGACATTAAAACATATAACTTCTCATGTTGGGAACTGTACTGACTTTATGTCAAAGGATTACATACACCATGGTCACTGTGAGAACCGCTTATGACACTCACGTAACGGTCCATGCAACGTTCTCATGGTGGGTCAATTCAGTACATCGTTACTTTAATATGTACCTATATGAAGACTTGATATCTCATATCTGACCCGTGAGATATGGTCATTAGTCTACGTACATACTAGTCTCTATGTATTATTGTTGTCCTAATTCACAACAATACTTGACTAGAGACATTTAAGAATAGTGTTCTAATTACAACCAAAAGGATCTCACAATCAAATTATGCACTTGATATCTCATGGTATTGAACCTACTATTCTAAAGACTTTATTATGTTCATTTAATCTCAATAAACAACACAATAAATAAAATACCTCATATATGAAATAAATATCATGATACAATGTAAACCAGTAATGTTAATACACAACTGGCCTCTAGGGCATATACCAACAATAACAACCTCATTAAGTTCATTCTCAATAATATGTCGGATAGCAAATGAGGTTTGAAATCATTCTCATTCATAATACTTCAGTTCAGTAAAACTTTTGATCAAGTTAATTGGAATAATTTAAAACAACGATACATGTGTACTAGAATCTGAAAGATTTAATTATGATTTTCTAAATTTATTACTAAAAGCTTATGGAAGCATCAATTAGATCTGTGATGTATCAAAATTTTGTATTTAAGCTTATGGAGGCATTAATTATGATTTTTGTTGACCCATTTTAATGGGATAATTAGGATTTGTGAAGTATCAAATTTCTTTTTGATGTTTTTTTTTGTTGGCAGCAAAAGAAGAAGTTTTTGTACTGGAAGAAGAGTTGGAAGAAGCAGCAACAGCTACTCGAAGAAGAAGAAGGTATTTTGGGTTTGAATGAGAGAGTGAAATTTGTGATTTTGTGATGATTATGATGTATGTTTATTTTACTTCCAGGTATCTTGAGCTCTGTTTATGTTGTTTGTGAGCATTGTGACCTCGGTTTATGTTGTTTCCAGACATCCTGAGCTTTGTTTATATTTGGTAGTGAGCATTATGAACTTTGTTTATGTTGTTTTTAGGCATCTTGAGCTCTATTTATGTTATTTGTGAGCATTATGAGCTTTGTTTATATTGTTTTCAGACATCTTGAACTCTGTTTATGTTGTTTCTGAGCGTTATGAGCTCTGTTTATGTTGTATCCAGGCATCTTGAGTTCTGTTATGAGCATCATGAATTCTATTTGTGTTATTTCCAGATATCTTGAGCTCTGTTTAATATATTTATGAACATTATGAGCTCTGTTTATAAGGTAATTTCACAATTTTGAACGATTTTTTGTTCAATTTTTTTAGGAATTGAAGAAATTTTAAGGAATTTTAAAGAAATTATTAAGCAATTAAATTTTTTTTTAAAACAAGTGATGAAATTTGCAGAAATTTCTCCCAAATTTCCTCATCATCTCCCAATTTTTCAAAAAAAAAAAACCCCAAAAAATGCCATCAGGGTATTTATAACAACTGGATAAGAATATTTTCGTCATTGAAAAATTGACACGTCAGCACTGTTTTCATATAACAGTTCAAAATTAACGAGTATGGCTTACTGTCTAACGACACAAACTTGTAGGGTTATTTGCATCCAAAAAAAACCGAGTATAGTTTTTTGCCAAAGAGATAAAACTCAGTAGGTAATCTGAAATTTACCCTTTATATAACTTTGTTAAAAAACCATTGCAATGATATTTTATAATAGAGATATAAAATTTTTAAATTTTAGTATTGATACAATACAAATGAAATAGTATTCAATAATATTGAATTAGGAGGCTAACATCCTGTCAAAGTCATGTCCTCATGCCAACCGGTGAACATCCCAGCTTACAGTTTTGTTCACCGTTTCCATTTGCCATCCTAGTTTCAAAAAGTGAAAACTTAATTCATTAGTGCACCTCGCCCTTTGTCCAGTTGTGTAGATTAATGATGTGTAACATTTTCTCAAAGAATTTAATTGTACCCTCCGGGTGGTCATATTGTATTATATAAAATGTTACGTTCAAAGTAATGGCCTTAAACATCTGTGAGGACTCACGAGCAAATACATATATGCTTAAGTTGATTTCCTTGAAAGCTTTGCTTATACCACCTAGTTACTTGAAAGATTATGTCATATAATTAGGATGTCCATAAAGGAAACATATCCTAGAGCTATTCAATTTCTAGTAAAACATAAAATCCCGTATAGTAAATCTAATGAAATATAACTTTCAAAACGGTAAAAACAATTTGAGGTGTTTTGAGTATTAGTAAGAAAATATAGGAAGTACATTTCTTTTGTGAAATTAGGGACTACCACTTATTTTCCTTTCTTCATTTAGGAATACAGATTCCTCTTGCGTACATTAATAAATAAAAAAAATTAATCCAAGAAAAGGGATTTTAATGGAAGGAAGGTGAGAGATTTTAATCAAGACTTTGTTTCCATTAAAATAGGGGAGGGGAGGGGAGGGATGGGAAAATAATTTTCTTCTTGTTTAGTTCACAAGGAGATGGAAGGGATTTTATAATTAAATTACTTTTATATCCTTTTACATTTTAGGAGAGCCTATATATTATTGTTTGTAATTCCAATTTGGTAATATAAACAAAATAATGAAGACCAATAACCAATTAGTCCAAATTCTACAAAATTTTAGTAATGAAGACTAATAAACAAAATAATGAAGACAAAATTAGACTTACTTTTTCTCCCCTCCTAAGACCAATAAACAATTAGTCCAAATTCTACAAAATTTTAGTAATGAAGACTGTGACAGTGTAAAAATGGCCTGAGGCCCAACCAGGGCCCAATACAATTCCCACTCAGAAAGGTAAAGATAGCAACCTGGTTCGGCTCCGGGTCACTTCAGGGTCGGTGCCGAACCTCGTGTTTGCCCTCACGGTGCCGGCCTCCTCGTACTGACGAGCCTCAGTATCCCTCGGAGTCCGATCCGGAGTAGTCCCACAGACCGTCCCCCCTCTCTGGCGGGGCAGAAGGATGACCTGGCGCAGCCTAGGCCCTCCGATTCCCCCCAGAGGCACAGGGGGCTCACGATGGGCCACGTCAGCTCCAAATATCGCCAAGGGTTTCGCCACGTCAGCCCTA
Organism: Hemerocallis citrina; assembly: GCA_017893485.1. Classification (NCBI taxonomy): domain Eukaryota; kingdom Viridiplantae; phylum Streptophyta; class Magnoliopsida; order Asparagales; family Asphodelaceae; genus Hemerocallis; species Hemerocallis citrina. The sequence goes on along the minus strand of CM030362.1, from coordinate 223,270,155 downwards.
TACCACTCCTGGTATCGCCACGTCCGCCCTAAACCCCCTGGGCCTTCTGCCACGTCAGGCCCATGGGCTTTCGGATCCAAACCCGGCCCCCAAGTGGAACCAAACCCGGCTGGGATTCTCTATAAATACTAGACCCACACCCACCTTTTGAGGTAATCAATCTTTTGCCACTTAAATATACCTAGTTATTGCTACTCTCTCACAGAGACTGACTAGAGCGTCGGAGGGTCCGCCACCGGGACAAATCCCGGTGTTTCAGGACCGTCTGCAGGTACACAAGACCTCGGATCCGACCCTTCCGATCCGAGCCCAACCTCCAACATCTTTCCGAGCTCATCGTAGGTCCCAGAAGGTCAACTGAAGGTCGGCAGACGAGCGGCAATCTCCTTCAATACAAATTGAGTCCGAACTCACACCTGGTGCTTCCACACGTTTCTCAGAAATAAACAGCATCAGGTTGGCGCCGTCTGTGGGAACAGCTGCTCCAGAAGCCGATCCGACCCAGACCCTCAAAGGCCATCGACAGCCGATTCCTCATGGCCTCCAAAGGCAAGGGGGCTGCTTCCTCCGTCAACCAACGGGACTCGCCCCCACCCACCGATAAAGCCAGGCCACGCCCGTCGAAACACAAGGCTCCCTCTCGGGAGTCCCAAAGGAGCGTCGGCCGGCCAGCCCAGCCCGACCTCCAGGGAATAATCCTCAACCGCAGGATTACCCGCCGCAGGGGAAGGGCTGCTTCCAACCCGGTCCCGAACCGTCCGAGACCGCCGCCCGAGGTACGAAGATCCGCGCTCAGCCGAGTCGGAAGACAACCCTCGGACCAACCAAACCAAGTCGATGGAGCCCCCGTCACTCATAAGGAGCTCCAAGACTTCCGCAGAGAAATGCTGGGAGCCCTCCGACGGGCCCCCAGGGAAGAAACCCTCCATTCCCAAACGGGGTCGGACGCCGAAGCCAGCGCGTCCCGCCCTTCAATAATCCAGCCGGGGGATGATGACGTTCTCCTAAGGCGCCTACAAGGGATGGAGGATCGCCTCGATCACATAGGGGACGGCGGCCGAAGAGCGACTCAGGGGTACAGACCTGTCCGTCCTCCCTTCTCCACCCCCATCCTCCAAGCGGAAATACCCAGGAATTTCCGACCCCCTCAGTTCGAGACCTACGACGGCGAGGGAGATCCTGCTGATCACATGGGGGGTTTCAAAACCCTCATGATGATTCACAGCGCCTCGGATCCCCTGCTGTAATATCCCGGACGGATATTACCGTATATAAATTATTTTATTATTATTATTTTATTATTATTCTATTGTTATTTTGTTTTAATTCCAAAATTAGAATATTTTGGTGATTTTCACCCGGTCTGTCCATAGACATTATCTGTATCCAGATATCGGTCAGTATACATCCGTATTGTATCAAATTGATACCGTGATCTTCCGAACTAATAATAGAATTTATTTTATTATTATTTCCGAGATTTAATTATTTTTATACGGATTATGCAAAGATTTTTCGGTATACGGACATATATGCGCACGTGCGAGTAGTATGTCGATTAGTACATTATTGTGTGTTGTATATTTTTGGACAACACTTAGTTGGCTATAACAAAACCTAGTAGGGATGGTTAGGGTTTGATTAGGATGTTAAACCTAGGGTTACAAAGACATAAGGGATTAAGAACTCTTCTAGAACAAACCCTCCTCCATATCAAACCTTCCCTCACATAACACCTCCCCCACTCTCCCCCTTTCTCCTAGGTATGGCCGGCCCCTAAAAGAAGGAATGCATTTTGTGGAATTGTGGGGGGCTTATGTGCAAATGTGTGAGTGCACAATTGCACTTTCCACCCTTCTCTCCTTCTATAAATAGCCCTTCATTCTCCTCCTTCTCTCATTTTAGAAAGATCAAAAAAAAAAGAAAGAAAGAAAGAAAGAAAGAAAGGAAAGAAAAAGAAAGAGAGAACCATTCTAACTTGAGAGTTTTTTTTGTAGGTTTAGAAGCTTTCAAAAGCTAGGGGAAGGAGAAGGATTAGCAAGCTAGTTCTTCCAAATAGAAAAGATAAGGTGGGGGTTTCTTCACTTCTTTGCTTTTGATTGTTTGTTTGTTTGTTTGTTTGTTTGTTTTGTTGTGTGACTTCTTCTTCTTCTCACCTTCTTGTTTTGTTTTCTTTGTTCTTTTGTGGGTGTGTATGAGATTGTGTTGAATGAAAGTGAAAGAAAGTTAGTAGTAGTGACTACTAACTCAAAAAGTTCATAGCTTTAGTATGGTAAACTTTTGTTGTATGATTTTGGACTAAGAAACTTACATATGGCATATTGTTGAACAATACAACCATTGATTGGTTGTAGGACTTAATTGTAACTAATGTGAATTTAAAAAGATCTTCTTTTTATTTTAAAACACTAGTTGTAGCTAATTAATTAAAAAGATTTTCTTTTCTTTTTAACCAACTAGTTGTAGTTAATAAAATTAAAAAGATCTTCTTTTTATTTTAAAACACTAGTTGTAGCTAATTAATTAAAAAGATTTTCTTTTCTTTTTAACCAACTAGTTGTAGTTAATAAAATTAAAAAGATCTTCTTTTTATTTTAAAACACTAGTTGTAGCTAATTAATTAAAAAGATTTTCTTTTCTTTTTAACCAACTAGTTGTAGTTAATAAAATTAAAAAGATCTTCTTTTTATTTTAAAACACTAGTTGTAGCTAATTAATTAAAAAGATTTTCTTTTCTTTTTAACCAACTAGTTGTAGTTAATAAAATTAAAAAGATCTTCTTTTTATTTTAAAACACTAGTTGTAGCTAATTAATTAAAAAGATTTTCTTTTCTTTTTAACCAACTAGTTGTAGTTAATTAAAAAGATCTTCTTTTATTTTAAAACACTAGTTGTAGCTAATTAATTAAAAAGATTTTCTTTTCTTTTTAACCAACTAGTTGTAGTTAATAAAATTAAAAAGATCTTCTTTTCATTTTAAGACACTAGTTGTAGCTAATAAATTTAAAAAGATCTTCTTTTTATTTTAAAACACTAGTTGTAGCTAATAAGTTAAAAAGATCTTCTTTTTGTTCTTAATCACTAGTTGTAGCCATTAATTAAAAAGATCTTCTTTCTATTCTTAATCACTAGTTGTAGCTATTAATCAAAAAGATCTTCTTTTATTTTACCCACTAGTTGTAGCTATCTTAAATAAATTAATCCTTTCTTTATCACTAATAATAAATAAGGTTAGGAAGCAACTAAGTAGTAGTAGGCTAAAATAATAAGTAATGGTATGTAATGAAATGAAGTAGTAGCATGTATGTCGATTAATAAGGTAGTAGTAAGTTGTATGTAGTAGTAGTAGTAGTAGTAAGTAGTATGTTGTGATTTTGATAATGAAGTAGTAGTAGTAGTAGTAGCAAGTTGTATGTTGTGATTTTGATAATGAAGTAGTAGTAGTAGTAGTAGTAAGTTGTATGTTATATGTTGATCAAAGTAGAAGTAGTAGTAGTAGTAGTAAGTTGTATGTTATATGTTAATCAAAGTAGAAGTAGTAGTAGTAATAGAATGTTGTAGGATGTTTTCTAAAAAAATATTCCTTTATGTTTGTGCCTAAGACATTGTAGGATTGCATTTAAAAATATCCTACCATGCTTAGTTAGTGGTAGCTTTACTTCTAAAAATAATTAGAAGCCATTTCTATGCTTCATGTGTTGTAGGATTACACCTAAAAATAATTAGAAGCCACATTCATGCTCCAAATGTTATAGGATTACTTCTAAAAATATTTAGAAGCCATTTCCATGCTACTAATGTTGTAGGATTATTTCTAAAAATGATTAAAAGCTATATTCATGCTACTTATGTTGTAGGACCTTTTCTAAAAATAGTTAGAAGCTATATTCATGCTACTTATGTTGTAGGATCTTTTCTAAAAATGATTAGAAGCCATTTCCATGCTACTAATATTGTAGGATTACTTCTAAAAATATTTAGAAGTCATATTCATGCTTCTAATATTGTAGGATCATTTCTAAAAATATTAGAAGTCATATTTATGCTTCAAGTGTTGTAGGATTATTTCTAAAAATAATTAGAAGCCATAATCCATGCTTAGTTAGTTGTAGGATTGCTTTTAAAATATATCCTACTATGTTTACCATGCTTAGTTAGTTGTGGCTTTGCTTCTAAAAATAATTAGAAGCCATATCTATGCTCCATTAATTGTAAGATTGCTTTAAAAATGTCCTACCATGATTCTATGCTTAATTAATTGTAGAATGTTTTATAACTTATCCTACCATGCTTAACGTTTAGAATGTTGTAGGATTCTTTTCCTAGCATGCTTGGTAATGTTGTAGGATTCTTTTCCTATCATGCTTGGTAACTCACTTATACTAGGAATTTTGTAGGATTCATTCCTAAAGTTTCCTATTATGTTTAGTGACTTAGTTATGCTTAGAATGTGTAGGATTCAATCCAAAGGTTTCCTACAATGTTTGGATAAATTTTATTGCGCCTAGAGTGTTGTAGGATCCATGATAAAATCATATACCATGCTAGTTTAAATTGTATGCAAATTGTATACCATGCTAGATAAATGGTAGAGAAGTGTATACTATGTTAGTGAATGACCATGATTCATGCTAAGTAAGTAGGGATCATGCAAATTATTGATCATATTAAGATAAGGATACCCATACTAGGATGTTCATGCTTAGGGTAAAGAAACTACCCGTGGCTAGTTGTAGTGATTATGTTGGATTCTATGCCATGCTAGAGTAATACATGATTAAAACATTGTAGGAGTAATGCTAGAATATCTACTATACCTTAGAATGATTGTATGTTATATTAGTTATCTATCCGTGCTTGTGTTATGGTGATTAGCCAAGATAAGTAGTAAACTTCCATGCTCGCTTGACTATATTAGACTCTATGTCTAGGTCGTAGTGATTTTTATGCTTAAGCTCGATGAAAGCACAAGCATTAATAATATTCATACTTAGGAGTGTGATGGTGAGTAGTTCTATTTTGTAATTGGATTACTTTAGGAAGATGCCTACGAGTGTATGTCATGCCTAAGACATTATAGGTCGAAGTAGTAAGATCGGGAAGACCACTAGCGATAGTTAATTCGATAAAGGCGGTTATGTCGCCTTCGGATTCTTCCTTAGTAGAATACCGATCTTAGACTACTAGTAGATCCCTTTGTTGCTTCTAATAGAAGAAGATTAAGTTTGTTAGTAAGCACGTTTGGTTGCTTCTAGGATTGATTACCTGTATGGTTGTTTGCACATGGTCGTGCTCGTACGTGGCTCGACTGGCCCGTACGTAGCTGGGGGTCTCATACGTAGCTTAGTTGGCTCGTATGTAGGTTGTTGTCTCGTACGCGGCCCGACTGGCCCGTACATAGCTGTTGGTCTCATACGCAGCTTATTTGGCTGGTATGTACGTGGTTATCTCCTACGAGGCCCGCCTGGCTCGTAGGTAGTTATTGTTTCATACGTAGCTTAGTTGGCTCGTATGTGGTTATTACTCGTGTATAGCTTGTTAGCTAGTACACAGTTAGATGTGCTATCTAGGGTGATGTTACCACCCTAAGGGCTATCGACCATCAAGACATGTGTTTCTACCCTAAGGAACTGTGGAGGAGTCGCTCCTTGTGTACCGTCGAATCTTAACCAGGGTAGGTTGATCGAGGACCGGAGTATAGACAGAATCCAAGTCTAGGGTAGCGGCGTGCGTATATATTCGCGACGGCCAAAGTCTTGGATCGATGAGCCACGAACCGGGTCCTGAAGGATTCGGGTAAATCTAGGTTGAGCGGCCTAGTAGAGTTGTCTTGCGAAGCCTAACTTAAGGCCTAGCACGTTGTGGATAATACTGTCGTCCCTAGGATTGTTCAAGTCAGGGACATCACTAGGATAGTGACTTACAAGGATCATTTTAACTTTTGCCGGGAGAGAGGAGTCAGTTGTAGGGGGCCCCGACACTAACTCGTCTCTTGAGGCAGATCATAGGTGGTGTACAGGGTTGTGCCTTCCTGTCAAAGGGATACGTGCGGTGCCGTCTCACAGGTTGAGGACACGGGTTGCGTATCTCGCGCTGTTAATTCCTGAGGTACCGTGGCTAGGGGTGCCACAGGATGCATTGTGCAGTCCTGCGCTTGCGATACCCCAGAGAGTGCCACAGGGTAGGCTTCGTGCTACCCTGCGCTTGCGAAACTCTATGGTTTGATTTTTGTTATGACGCCCGATATACTGGGTTCGTCTATTTTGAGTGAGGTCCGGTTAGCCGGGTCGCGGTGGCGAACATAGACACCACGGGCGATATGCAACAGTGGCACATGACCACATCTGCAGCTTCGCGAGTCACGTGTAGGGTGTCAGGAACAGGTTGTGTACAATTAGAATTCATAACGCGGGTTCAATCCCTATGTATGGAGAAACGGCTTGAGATGGAGTCGCATGTAGTATGGGCTGCATGTTGCTTTCGGAGACTTGCTAATATTAGAATAGGAGTGTCCTAGTTCTACTTAAGTGTCACATTAGAGTCTAGTCATAGCACTCACGTACACTTAAACTACACCGACACCATGGCTATGTTTGTATATTTTGTATATTGTTTGGAAGATTCGCTGCTATATGATCAGCCTTTAAGCGTCAGTGAATACTGACGTCCCTACTTCCATAGGTACTGGATCGCCCAAGTACAAAGGCGATATTCAGGAGGACTCAAGGCAAGGAAAGCAAGGAGTCAGTATTAAGTTTAGTTCCGCTGCAAAAATATGTATTGATTCTGTATTAGTTAAAAGGTACTCTGATGTAAGATGTGAAGGTTGTAATACTTAGAAATGTAAAGGCAATATTGTAACTCCATTATAAAGTATTACAGTTGTACAGTATTCAGACTTGTAACATATTGTGTATTGAATAAAAAGTTTTAAATTCTCCTGTTTTTCTGTGTATTGTGACTAATTGAAGCAAAGATCTTGGCTCGTGTCTCGGTTTTCCAGTATCGGAAATCGGGGCGCTACAGAGTGGTATCAGAGCTAACTTCAATTTACAGTCCAACACGGCAGGAAAATTAAACTTGGATGCCCTTTAGGAGTCGGGTCTTAGTTAGTTATAGGCAATTGTAATTCATATTGTTGTTCCTTTCAACTTATGTTTTATGATTTTCCTATATCTGAACTAATTCCAGTATATGTATTTTAGGATGGCATTCGAAGATATCATAACCGAGGATGTATTGATGGAAGAGATTGAGCCGAATACAATGGAGGATCCGATAATCTCGAATGAGGAACCGAAGGAGATTTCACCATAAGTTAACCTCAAGATGAACTCGCCTTCACCACCGCAAGGGCCAAGTATGGATCAACGCAGGACGGCGGCGGCCAGCATATATCGAGAAATGAGGAAGCTAATGAAGTACGTAGCCAGGATAGATCGTCAAGCTAAGCAACTGGGTAATGCTTGTATAGCCACATTAGCATGCTTGGCGGAGGAGCAGAAATATTTCAACGCCAGATTGGCACAACTGCGACGTGAGTGGGAGCAAGTTCTAGAGACCGCCAAGGTTTTAGTATGCCATTTCTGTGAGGAGGATGGGCACGAGAAATCAGTCTGTCCACAACGACAAGGAAAAAGGCCTACACCAGCGTCAGGATTCGAGAACCAAGGTCCGAAGCAGAAGACTCAGAAAACAAAGGGCAAACTTGGAGGTGCCAACCCGAAAAGATGTTTCCTATGTAGTGAGCAAGGTCATTTCATGAGTCATTGCCCGAAAAAGGACCCTCAGTTGGATGCACGTGTCTGTTACAGGTGCGGAGAGATTGGTCATATCAGGCCAAATTGCCTCCAGTTTCCCAAGAATAGTAGCGGTATATTAGCCCTGAGGATGGATAACAAAGGGAGGGAGCCTGTCCCCCAAGAGTAAAAGTCCGCACTCGTTAAAGGCAAGCTGAAGTAGGTAGTAGAGCCAGTACCACTATGTGTATATGGAACTGCAACTAAGTCTAAAGGTTGCATCTTTTGAAACTTATTTTTGGACGGAAGAAGTTATATATGATGTAACACTTTTTGTAACCCGTCGGATTTATATATATAAAAATCTAGGCAACTGTTTTGTTCAACTCGGTTCATCATAATCTTCTGTCTAAATTATTTTTCCAATAGTTGAAGTATGTGCGGGAGGCAACTCAAGAATCAGTTCGGTTAATTACACCACATGAAGCGTCAAAATTTCAGGAGAGAATCCTGGAAGTTGGAAGTGATGTTCATAGGACACGTCCTATTCTAAGGAGGGAGTAGCTACCAAATTGCAAAGGTCGGGTTCTTCGGAGAACCAGTTCACGGATGAGCCACTTAGGAGCCAAAAAGCGGCATAAGCTTTCTTTCCCCAAGTTATTAGGGTATGAGTGTTTGCCTGTTTTCCTAACTTAACGTAGTTCTGAGGACAGAACTATTCTAAGGAGGGAGTATTGTAATATCCCGGACGGATATTACCGTATATAAATTATTTTATTATTATTATTTTATTATTATTCTATTGTTATTTTGTTTTAATTCCAAAATTAGAATATTTTGGTGATTTTCACCCGGTCTGTCCATAGACATTATCTGTATCCAGATATCGGTCAGTATACATCCGTATTGTATCAAATTGATACCGTGATCTTCCGAACTAATAATAGAATTTATTTTATTATTATTTCCGAGATTTAATTATTTTTATACGGATTATGCAAAGATTTTTCGGTATACGGACATATATGCGCACGTGCGAGTAGTATGTCGATTAGTACATTATTGTGTGTTGTATATTTTTGGACAACACTTAGTTGGCTATAACAAAACCTAGTAGGGATGGTTAGGGTTTGATTAGGATGTTAAACCTAGGGTTACAAAGACATAAGGGATTAAGAACTCTTCTAGAACAAACCCTCCTCCATATCAAACCTTCCCTCACATAACACCTCCCCCACTCTCCCCCTTTCTCCTAGGTATGGCCGGCCCCTAAAAGAAGGAATGCATTTTGTGGAATTGTGGGGGGCTTATGTGCAAATGTGTGAGTGCACAATTGCACTTTCCACCCTTCTCTCCTTCTATAAATAGCCCTTCATTCTCCTCCTTCTCTCATTTTAGAAAGATCAAAAAAAAAAGAAAGAAAGAAAGAAAGAAAGAAAGGAAAGAAAAAGAAAGAGAGAACCATTCTAACTTGAGAGTTTTTTTTGTAGGTTTAGAAGCTTTCAAAAGCTAGGGGAAGGAGAAGGATTAGCAAGCTAGTTCTTCCAAATAGAAAAGATAAGGTGGGGGTTTCTTCACTTCTTTGCTTTTGATTGTTTGTTTGTTTGTTTGTTTGTTTGTTTTGTTGTGTGACTTCTTCTTCTTCTCACCTTCTTGTTTTGTTTTCTTTGTTCTTTTGTGGGTGTGTATGAGATTGTGTTGAATGAAAGTGAAAGAAAGTTAGTAGTAGTGACTACTAACTCAAAAAGTTCATAGCTTTAGTATGGTAAACTTTTGTTGTATGATTTTGGACTAAGAAACTTACATATGGCATATTGTTGAACAATACAACCATTGATTGGTTGTAGGACTTAATTGTAACTAATGTGAATTTAAAAAGATCTTCTTTTTATTTTAAAACACTAGTTGTAGCTAATTAATTAAAAAGATTTTCTTTTCTTTTTATTTTAACCAACTAGTTGTAGTTAATAAAATTAAAAAGATCTTCTTTTTATTTTAAAACACTAGTTGTAGCTAATTAATTAAAAAGATTTTCTTTTCTTTTTAACCAACTAGTTGTAGTTAATAAAATTAAAAAGATCTTCTTTTTATTTTAAAACACTAGTTGTAGCTAATTAATTAAAAAGATTTTCTTTTCTTTTTAACCAACTAGTTGTAGTTAATAAAATTAAAAAGATCTTCTTTTTATTTTAAAACACTAGTTGTAGCTAATTAATTAAAAAGATTTTCTTTTCTTTTTAACCAACTAGTTGTAGTTAATAAAATTAAAAAGATCTTCTTTTCATTTTAAGACACTAGTTGTAGCTAATAAATTTAAAAAGATCTTCTTTTTATTTTAAAACACTAGTTGTAGCTAATAAGTTAAAAAGATCTTCTTTTTGTTCTTAATCACTAGTTGTAGCCATTAATTAAAAAGATCTTCTTTCTATTCTTAATCACTAGTTGTAGCTATTAATCAAAAAGATCTTCTTTTATTTTACCCACTAGTTGTAGCTATCTTAAATAAATTAATCCTTTCTTTATCACTAATAATAAATAAGGTTAGGAAGCAACTAAGTAGTAGTAGGCTAAAATAATAAGTAATGGTATGTAATGAAATGAAGTAGTAGCATGTATGTCGATTAATAAGGTAGTAGTAAGTTGTATGTAGTAGTAGTAGTAGTAGTAAGTAGTATGTTGTGATTTTGATAATGAAGTAGTAGTAGTAGTAGTAGCAAGTTGTATGTTGTGATTTTGATAATGAAGTAGTAGTAGTAGTAGTAGTAAGTTGTATGTTATATGTTGATCAAAGTAGAAGTAGTAGTAGTAGTAGTAAGTTGTATGTTATATGTTAATCAAAGTAGAAGTAGTAGTAGTAATAGAATGTTGTAGGATGTTTTCTAAAAAAATATTCCTTTATGTTTGTGCCTAAGACATTGTAGGATTGCATTTAAAAATATCCTACCATGCTTAGTTAGTGGTAGCTTTACTTCTAAAAATAATTAGAAGCCATTTCTATGCTTCATGTGTTGTAGGATTACACCTAAAAATAATTAGAAGCCACATTCATGCTCCAAATGTTATAGGATTGCTTCTAAAAATGATTAGAAGTCATATTCATGCTACTAATGTTGTAGGATTATTTCTAAAAATGATTAAAAGCTATATTCATGCTACTTATGTTGTAGGACCTTTTCTAAAAATAGTTAGAAGCTATATTCATGCTACTTATGTTGTAGGATCTTTTCTAAAAATGATTAGAAACCATTTCCATGCTACTAAGATTGTAGGATTACTTCTAAAAATGTTTAGAAGCCATTTTTATGCCACTTATATTGTAGGATTACTTCTAAAAATGTTTAGAAGCCCTTTTTATGCTACTAATGTTGTAGGACCACTTCTAAAAATGTTAGAAGCCATGTTCATGCTAAATTAGTTCTAAAAAATATCCTATCATGCTTGCCATGCTTAGTTAGTTGTAGCTTGCATCTAAAAATAATTAGAAGCCATATCTATGCTCCATTAATTGTAAGATTGCTTTAAAAATGTCCTACCATGATTCTATGCTTAATTAATTGTAGAATGTTTTATAACTTATCCTACCATGCTTAACGTTTAGAATGTTGTAGGATTCTTTTCCTAGCATGCTTGGTAATGTTGTAGGATTCTTTTCCTATCATGCTTGGTAACTCACTTATACTAGGAATTTTGTAGGATTCATTCCTAAAGTTTCCTATTATGTTTAGTGACTTAGTTATGCTTAGAATGTGTAGGATTCAATCCAAAGGTTTCCTACAATGTTTGGATAAATTTTATTGCGCCTAGAGTGTTGTAGGATCCATGATAAAATCATATACCATGCTAGTTTAAATTGTATGCAAATTGTATACCATGCTAGATAAATGGTAGAGAAGTGTATACTATGTTAGTGAATGACCATGATTCATGCTAAGTAAGTAGGGATCATGCAAATTATTGATCATATTAAGATAAGGATACCCATACTAGGATGTTCATGCTTAGGGTAAAGAAACTACCCGTGGCTAGTTGTAGTGATTATGTTGGATTCTATGCCATGCTAGAGTAATACATGATTAAAACATTGTAGGAGTAATGCTAGAATATCTACTATACCTTAGAATGATTGTATGTTATATTAGTTATCTATCCGTGCTTGTGTTATGGTGATTAGCCAAGATAAGTAGTAAACTTCCATGCTCGCTTGACTATATTAGACTCTATGTCTAGGTCGTAGTGATTTTTATGCTTAAGCTCGATGAAAGCACAAGCATTAATAATATTCATACTTAGGAGTGTGATGGTGAGTAGTTCTATTTTGTAATTGGATTACTTTAGGAAGATGCCTACGAGTGTATGTCATGCCTAAGACATTATAGGTCGAAGTAGTAAGATCGGGAAGACCACTAGCGATAGTTAATTCGATAAAGGCGGTTATGTCGCCTTCGGATTCTTCCTTAGTAGAATACCGATCTTAGACTACTAGTAGATCCCTTTGTTGCTTCTAATAGAAGAAGATTAAGTTTGTTAGTAAGCACGTTTGGTTGCTTCTAGGATTGATTACCTGTATGGTTGTTTGCACATGGTCGTGCTCGTACGTGGCTCGACTGGCCCGTACGTAGCTGGGGGTCTCATACGTAGCTTAGTTGGCTCGTATGTAGGTTGTTGTCTCGTACGCGGCCCGACTGGCCCGTACATAGCTGTTGGTCTCATACGCAGCTTATTTGGCTGGTATGTACGTGGTTATCTCCTACGAGGCCCGCCTGGCTCGTAGGTAGTTATTGTTTCATACGTAGCTTAGTTGGCTCGTATGTGGTTATTACTCGTGTATAGCTTGTTAGCTAGTACACAGTTAGATGTGCTATCTAGGGTGATGTTACCACCCTAAGGGCTATCGACCATCAAGACATGTGTTTCTACCCTAAGGAACTGTGGAGGAGTCGCTCCTTGTGTACCGTCGAATCTTAACCAGGGTAGGTTGATCGAGGACCGGAGTATAGACAGAATCCAAGTCTAGGGTAGCGGCGTGCGTATATATTCGCGACGGCCAAAGTCTTGGATCGATGAGCCACGAACCGGGTCCTGAAGGATTCGGGTAAATCTAGGTTGAGCGGCCTAGTAGAGTTGTCTTGCGAAGCCTAACTTAAGGCCTAGCACGTTGTGGATAATACTGTCGTCCCTAGGATTGTTCAAGTCAGGGACATCACTAGGATAGTGACTTACAAGGATCATTTTAACTTTTGCCGGGAGAGAGGAGTCAGTTGTAGGGGGCCCCGACACTAACTCGTCTCTTGAGGCAGATCATAGGTGGTGTACAGGGTTGTGCCTTCCTGTCAAAGGGATACGTGCGGTGCCGTCTCACAGGTTGAGGACACGGGTTGCGTATCTCGCGCTGTTAATTCCTGAGGTACCGTGGCTAGGGGTGCCACAGGATGCATTGTGCAGTCCTGCGCTTGCGATACCCCAGAGAGTGCCACAGGGTAGGCTTCGTGCTACCCTGCGCTTGCGAAACTCTATGGTTTGATTTTTGTTATGACGCCCGATATACTGGGTTCGTCTATTTTGAGTGAGGTCCGGTTAGCCGGGTCGCGGTGGCGAACATAGACACCACGGGCGATATGCAACAGTGGCACATGACCACATCTGCAGCCTCGCGAGTCACGTGTAGGGTGTCAGGAACAGGTTGTGTACAATTAGAATTCATAACGCGGGTTCAATCCCTATGTATGGAGAAACGGCTTGAGATGGAGTCGCATGTAGTATGGGCTGCATGTTGCTTTCGGAGACTTGCTAATATTAGAATAGGAGTGTCCTAGTTCTACTTAAGTGTCACATTAGAGTCTAGTCATAGCACTCACGTACACTTAAACTACACCGACACCATGGCTATGTTTGTATATTTTGTATATTGTTTGGAAGATTCGCTGCTATATGATCAGCCTTTAAGCGTCAGTGAATACTGACGTCCCCACTTCCATAGGTACTGGATCGCCCAAGTACAAAGGCGATATTCAGGAGGACTCAAGGCAAGGAAAGCAAGGAGTCAGTATTAAGTTTAGTTCCGCTGCAAAAATATGTATTGATTCTGTATTAGTTAAAAGGTACTCTGATGTAAGATGTGAAGGTTGTAATACTTAGAAATGTAAAGGCAATATTGTAACTCCATTATAAAGTATTACAGTTGTACAGTATTCAGACTTGTAACATATTGTGTATTGAATAAAAAGTTTTAAATTCTCCTGTTTTTCTGTGTATTGTGACTAATTGAAGCAAAGATCTTGGCTCGTGTCTCGGTTTTCCAGTATCGGAAATCGGGGCGCTACACCTGCTATGCCGAGCCTTCCCTGCCACCCTTCGGGGTCCCGCTCGTGAGTGGTTCTCGAAGCTCGCCCCTGGCTCCGTTTACTCCTTCGACCAACTCGAGGGCAATTTTCTCGCCCACTTCGTCACCAGCCGGAAGACCGAAAGGACCAGCGCCTCGTTACTCGGACTCAAACAGTTAGAGGGGGAATCACTCAGAGTGTTCGTCCGGAGATTTACCGCTGAGGCAAGGTCGGTCTCCTCCCTCGACCCGGGCGTCGCTTCAGCGGCATTCCGTCACAACGTCCATCACGGACAGCTGAAGGCGTCTCTGGCGAAGAAGCCTCCCGTCGACTTCCCCGACCTCCTCGGTAGGGTCGAGAAATACATTAGGGCAGAAGAGGCCCTTAACCCCGAAGATACCAGGGATGACACCGGGAAGGGAAAGCGGAAGACCGACGAAGTCGAACCATCGAAGAAAGCTCCAAGGGACCCGGGGGCCATGAAGAAGGTCCCGCCGGTCCCCCGCTTCGAGAAATACACTCCCTTGACGCACAACATATCCGCCATCCTCCTAGAAATCGAAGACAAAGGCATCGTTCGACTACCTCCCCGACCTAACAACGGCAAGAACCGAGATCAGCGCTTCTACTGCCGCTTCCACCAAGACCATGGACACGACACAGATCAATGCCGGGCCCTGAAAGACGAGATTGAGGAACTCATCTCCAGAGGATACCTCCGAGAATTCACCCGAGAAGTCCCGCGGGGTCGACGAGATAATAGGAGCGGGATACACTTGCCCCCGAACCCCCCTCCGAGCCGCATACCGGGTCGGGATCCCGAGTCCGAGGGAGCCGCGGACACACCATTTATCTTACATTGAGCCCATGGAGGGCTAATGGGAGGAGAATCAAATACTTTCCGAAAAGCCTTCCTCCGAGGGATGAATACTGTCCAAGACGATCCCTCTCCCGAGCTACAAGCCGTGCCAGTCTCCTTCCCAGGGAAGGACCTCGAAGGCGTTCGCCTCCCCCACTGCGACGTCCTCGTCATTAGCCTCCGCATGGCTAAGTGTGAAGTTCGCCGGATCCTTGTCGACTACGGCAGCTCGGCGAACATTCTTTCCCTCAAAGCCTTCGAGAAACTGAAGTTACCTAGAGGCAAGCTCCAACCGGCCGGATACACCTAACATGGGTCTTACGACATCCCTATCGAACTAGAAGGAATTGTCACAATGCCATACTCGGCCGATCCAGATTATGCTCCCTCCAAACGATGCCTTCGGCCTACCATTCGGAGCTCGAATCTTCCACCCCACACGGGGTCGGCACCGTCCGAAGCAGCCAAGAAGCAACGCGGTCGTACTGCATGACCATCGACGGAGGAGCAATGTTCCCTCCCAACGCCGTCATGCTCTAACCTAAGAAGGACAGCCCTACCCCCGGGCCTACCGTCGAACCAGAGAGGTTCCCCCTTGACGCCTAGCACCCAGTGAACTCCTGCAAAGAGCAAGCCTAGACTGTAACTTAACTAGAAGTAAACCTTTTGTAAAGCTTTCCTTTGTGTAGGACCGTTTTTAGCGGCCCCCCCTATCTTATACTAAGGAAATCTCGTTGTATCGTACTCCAAACACCTCGGCAGACCCGACCTCGCCCCACTCCAATCCCTCGCGAAACAATAAGGCCGAGCCACATCCCCTTCATCACTTTATATGCTGTCAACCGGGGCAAAGGCCGTTGCAGAAATACTCCCCTCGTCTCGAGCGGCACGCCACGTCGGAACGACCGGGCCCCACCTCGGGAAGGGAAGCCGCAACCTACGAAGTGAGCCAACTCGAAGCACATAAGCGGGGAGAGCCGGAAACGACCAGCGTCGAAACCCTTGGCAAGTCCAAATTACTTTTTTATATAAACACAAAAAGGCGGGGGCCAGTCCGCGGGAGGCAAATACAATCGAAAGGAGAAAAGAAGAAAGAAAGACAAAACTATACAACTCGATTTCCCTCCTCGGCGTCAATCGGGTTCACAGAACGATCACCGGCCGGGTTGTCAACGAGCCCCTCTCCGGCAGGGACCTTCGGGGTCCCATCAATCTCCATGTCGTACTCGAAGTTCGACAGATCGAGGGTCGGATAGAAATGCCTCACGTGACTGAGCGCCTTCGCGTAGCACTCATCCTGGGCGGCTATCACCATCTGCTGGCCCGCATCCGTCAGCTCTTTCCTCTCCTTGGCGAACGCGGCTATCAACTCCCCCTTCTCCTTGGCAAACTTCCTCTTCAAGGAGGCCACCCTCTTCTCCCACTCGGTGTCCTTGGCCTCGAGCTCCAGCTTCATCTGCTGCTCCCTCCGAAGCGAACCCTCGAGCTCGATCCGCATCTCCTTCGTCTCTCGTCCGCTCTTGTCCGCCCGAGCGCGCTCTTGTAACAGGGACGCTTCGTAGAGATTCTTCACATTAGCTCCCTGCATACAAGCCTGCAGCCGAAAGAAGCGGATAAGAAGAAAACTCCTAAGGCAAGACCAAACGGAAAGGAGGAGGTCGACAAGCTTACCGACACGGTGGCCTGCGCCAGGCGCGTGAATGCCACCTCCACGGGCTCGTTCTCCATCATCTGGCGATCACGAGGCGTTGCCAGCTTCTCCACCACCTCTACAGCCTGGGCTTCCTCGGTCAGACAGTCGCTCAGCCGAACCGACCAGTCCGGCGCCCACCGCTGCCGCAACAACTCCACCACCGGGTCCTCCTCCTCGACCCCTACCAAGGGACCTTTCCCCTTGTCAAGATCGGATGCCCTCGCCGGGCCCTTACCCCTCAAAGGGGCACCCCCCTTGCCCGTCTCCGAACTAGTCCTCTTAGCCCTCGGCTCAAGCGGTACCTCCGAGATAACAAGGGGCAGCTCCCTCGGCCTCTTCGCCGCCTCCGCCTTCTTCTTCTCGGCATTTTCCTTCTTCATGGCGAGCCGCCTTGCTTGGATCGATGCCTCATCCATGTCTGCAGAAAAAACCATTAAGAGCAATGAGCAAGAATGTACGAAAGGATCGAGGGAAAAGAAACAACTACATACGGAGAACGGCGGGGCTCAGTCCAACGCTCGCCAGGCGAACCTCCGTCACCTTCGTCCAATTAATACTAGGGGACAAACGAAGACGCTCCACAAACCCCCACTCCTCGACCGTCAGATCCCCCTGCCCCGGCGCAGGATAACTCGGCTTGGAGTAATTCCATCGAGTCGGAATGTCCCAGGGCTCTTCACTCCGGATCACCAGATACTTTTTCCTCCAGTCCTTAATAGAGTCAGGGTGGCTATGAACAACCTTCCTCCTGCTCCGGGGGGAGATATAGTAAACCCCCTCGGCTGCCGAACAAAACATCAGCGTCGCTCGGAACACGTTCAAGCGCAAGGGTACCCGTTGTTCCTCGCACATCAGTACAAAGCTGATTATCTGCTCCCAAGAGTTCGGCCCATACTGCATCGGCGCCAAGGAGGCCCAATTCAACACTTCCCGAACAAACGGATGGACCGGCAGCCTCAGTCCAGAAATAAACGCGTCCACGGGGAAGACACAATACCAAGCAGACAGGGGATCGGTTGGGCGAAGAGTAGAGCTCGGCAGCATCAACTCGTAACTAGGACCTATGTGGTACGCCGACTGCAAGACTTCCAAATCCCCGCCGTCCAAGGCGGTCAGAATCGCGTCCATCAACACTCTCGTCCGACTCGGCGAAGAGGCCTGCACACCAAAGAGCTCCTGGTCGGACAGGTCGTCAGGATATTGACGGAAATGCTTCGGCTGCGTGGGCGAACCAGTCCCCTGGCTCGAGCCACCGGTCCCCAACCCTACCTTCCTCGGAGCCTTCTTCCTCTTCTCGGATCGCTCCGACGAGGGAGTGAATAAGGGCCCCCGACCAGTCAGCATGGAACTCGGGCCTGTCCCCGGAACCGTGGATCTCCTTACAATGCCGCCCTCGCCTCTCTCACCCTCGGTAGCCGGCTCCAAAACACGGACGTCGTCCGAACCGTCAGTCGCTTCCTCCGACTCACTGCTCTCCACCACGAAGGGACGACGAGAGCGCGACCGCCTCGCACCATGTGCCGCCTCCTCAACCACCGGTTCCTCCCACGAAACCGTGTCAGAAGACTCATCAACGTACACTGACTCCTCCTCGAGTGCGGGCTCCTCCCAGGACGTCGAATCAGAGATAGGCTCCACCTCCCCCCTAGACGTCGACGCTGATGAGCCGGACTGAGCCCTGTCCATCTATGCCTAGGCTAAGTAGACTTGCTAACTCACCTGGGGTTACTTCGGAAGGGCAAGTCTGGTACAGCAAGACGCGAAGATGAGCGCTGAAGTGTTGAAAAATTTTATTTTGAAAGAGAAAGGAGTGGACAAATAGGGGAGAGGGGGGACTATTTATAGGAGGTAGAAGCGACCCCTCGATTCCCGCGAGTACTGTTCACCTATCCAACATGCAACTGCCGCCTAAGAATTCGCGCCACATCCTCAAAACGTGCGACGCTGACATCATCCATTGACAGGCTGGCAGCCAGTCAAGGAGGCCAGCGCGGAAGAAGTATTCGGAGGAAGGAACATTTTTATTTTTAAGATTTAAGGCGCCGTCCTCAGACAGACGCCCCGAGCTCCGAGACTGGGTCGGTTCCCCTTTCACCCGCGAGCAGCTCGGGGCTTACAGCGTCATCGGCCGAAGACCCGAACTGTTCCCGGGTGAGACAGAAACCGCCTCAACCTGGAGCCCTATTGGGACACAGAATAGTCAGCCTCCAATCGGAGAACTACTCATCTACCCGGGGCCTAAAGCTTCGAGACGCCCCCCTCGGCAAGCACCCCGGTCAAAAGCAGATCGACACCCGAAGGCCGAAAGAAGTGCTCCATTCCGAGCCAGTTGATGCAACTGCAAAGGCCCAGCCTACTCCAGCAACGGAACCTTCGCAGTTGCAAACAACCGGCCCGGAACGCCCTTCATCCCTCTCGGAAGGATAGAACCTCCACAGTTGCAGACTGCTCACCCTTCGAAGTTCGGTCGTTATCCCTCTCGCCCGGATCCCCCCTGGATCTGGCCGCCACATCAGGGCCATCAGATCCAAGAGAAGATCGGGCGACAAAGAAACTACCTCTCCAACAAAACCGGGGGTAAGAATTATCAAAAAACAGGCGTCCGCCGAAGCAGACACCTTTAAGGGCCAAGCAGGCCACCTTTGCTTTGATCTGAACCACAACGAGAGAAAGGGAGGGGGATACTTATAGCCTCCCCCCAGGGGCCGGCCTTTATGATATGGGGAAAACCAAACGACGGAAGACCATGCGCCATACATTTATTAGGCGGCGCCATTAACGCACCTAGGAAATGGGAATCTTGCACAGGTCCCAGGGCGCCCCCAAATGCTCCGCGAAAACAACGGACTACCCTACTCAAACAACCCCAAGGCACAACGGTTCGCCCCCTAAAGGCCCGACCTATGATCCCCTCACCAACTCGAGGTCCGGTCTGGCACCAGGGCACCCCTCTTCGGAGGATCCACGGGCTGGCCATCACCCTTACCAGCCCGTAACTCCCCCTCATCTCGAGGTCCGGTCTGGCACCAGGGTACTCTGCTCAGGAAGAAACAACGGCTCACCTTCACCCTCACCGACCCATAATCCCTCGCCCGCTCGAGGTCCGGTCTGGCACCTGGGTACTCTTCTTCGGAAGATCCACCGGCTGGCCATCACCCTTACCAGCCCATAATTCCCCCTCATCTCGAGGTTCGGTTTGGCACCAGGGTACTCTTCTCAGGAAGAAACAACGGCTCGCCTTCACCCTCACCGACCCGTAATCCCTCGCCAGCTCGAGGTCCGGTCTGGCACCTGGGTACTCTTCTTCGGAAGATCCACCGGCTGGCCATCACCCTTACCGGCCCATAATTCCCCCTCATCTCGAGGTTCGGTCTGGCACCAGGGTACTCTTCTCAGGAAGAAACAACGACTCGCCTTCACCCTCACCGACCCGTAATCCCTCGCCAGCTCGAGGTCCGGTCCGGCACCTGGGTACTCTTCTTCGGAAGATCCACCGGCTGGCCATCACCCTTACCGACCCATAATTCCCCCTCATCTTGAGGTTCGGTCTGGCACCAGGGTACTCTTCTCAGGAAGAAACAACGGCTCGCCTTCACCCTCACCGACCCGTAATCCCTCGCCAGCTCGAGGTCCGGTCTGGCACCTGGGTACTCTTCTTCGGAAGATCCACCGGCTGGCCATCACCCTTACCAGCCCATAATTCCCCCTCACCTCGAGGTTCGGTCTGGCCCCTGGGTACTCTTCTCAGGAAGAAACAACGGCTCGCCTTCACCCTTACCAGCCCATAATCCCTCGCCAGCTCGAGGTCCGGTCTGGCACCCGGGTACTCTTCTCAGGAAGAAACAACGGCTCGCCATCACCATCGTCGACACATAAACCCTCGTCCTCTCGAGGTTCTGGCAGGCACCAGGGTAATCCTCTCCGAAAGATACCGACGGTTCGCCATCGCCTTCGCCTACCCATAAACCCTCGACAAACTCGAGGTCCGGTCAAAGCCTCAGGACAGCACCACCAGGAAGGCCCTGTGATTCGCCCTCCCATTTTGTTTTCTACAACCATAAACACTCCTCCACGGCTAGCTCCCGCACCCCCTGCAGGAGTGGGGGGCTTGTGTGACAGTGTAAAAATTGCCTGAGGCCCAACCAGGGCCCAATACAATTCCCACTCAGAAAGGTAAAGATAGCAACCTGGTTCGGCTCCGGGTCACTTCAGGGTCGGTGCCGAACCTCGTGTTTGCCCTCACGGTGCCGGCCTCCTCGTACTGACGAGCCTCAGTATCCCTCGGAGTCCGATCCGGAGCAGTCCCACAGACCGTCCCCCCTCTCTGGCAGGGCAGAAGGATGACCTGGCGCAGCCTAGGCCCTCCGATTCCCCCCAGAGGCACAGGGGGCTCACGATGGGCCACGTCAGCTCCAAATACCGCCAAGGGTTTCGCCACGTCAGCCCTATACCACTCCTGGTATCGCCACGTCCGCCCTAAACCCCCTGGGCCTTCTGCCACGTCAGGCCCATGGGCTTTCGGATCCAAACCCGGCCCCCAAGTGGAACCAAACCCGGTTGGGATTCTCTATAAATACTAGACCCACACCCACCTTTTGAGGTAATCAATCTTTTGCCACTTAAATATACCTAGTTATTGCTACTCTCTCACAGAGACTGACTAGAGCGTCGGAGGGTCCGCCACCGGGACAAACTCCGGTGTTTCAGGACCGTCTGCAGGTACACAAGACCTCGGATCCGACCCTTCCGATCCGAGCCCAACCTCCAACATCTTTCCGAGCTCATCGTAGGTCCCAGAAGGTCAACTGAAGGTCGGCAGACGAGCGGCAATCTCCTTCAATACAAATTGAGTCCGAACTCACACCTGGTGCTTCCACACGTTTCTCAGAAATAAACAGCATCAAAGACCAATAAACAAAAAAATGAAGACAAAATTAGACGTACTTTCTCTTCCCTCCAAATCTCCCAAATATTGAAGGATAGGCAAAATTGACTCAGGAGAAATTTTGCACCCCTCATTTCCCCTCCCCTCCCCTCCTAAAAAGTAAACCAATCAAAAATTGTTTTGAAAAATCCGTCCCCTTCCCTTCTCTCTATTCCCCTCCAACCAAACAGACCATTACTGTGGTTAAATACCTTTGTAGGATATATATTTTTATGGGCAAAAGCCAAAATACCCCCCCAACGTTTGGCCTAAGTACAATATGCCCATATAACGTTTGAAAAAATACACTAAACCGATTATTCCGTTAACTTAACTTATTCCGTTAAGTTAGAATTATTGAATTACCTTTCTACCCTTACCCTTTGATATCTCAATCTCTTCTTTCTTCCTTTCTTCATTCCTTTTTCCTTATTTCATCTTTCTCTATTAACAACGATTTATTCGACAACGATTTCTTTGAGAAAAAGTACATGAAGAGATATCTATGAAACCATTGCACACTAGAAAACCAAAATCTTAACTTTAGTCCTTAAAATTCAAATATCAACAGAGAAAACATCTGCAGTAAATTTAATTTAATAAAAAGAAGAACCCTTGTTTGATTGAGTAAAACTTCTTACAAATTTCAAACTAATCACAAAAAATTTGGCAAAATAAAATATCAAATTAAATAATTTAACATATCACATCCCAAATTCATAATTGGATTAACATATTTGTCTAATTATTTAATGACATTATATTCATCAAAATTGATATCATAATGTGAAATTTGGAAGAAGGTCCACACCTTGTCAGAAACTTTTTTAAAATCAAATTCAAGTCGCGACCAACATTTATACTGTGGATATTCAAATTGTAAAGGACAATCTGAAAGTAACAACCCTTTCCCTCGTTTCAAAATTATAGTTGTTATAAAACGAAGCCTCTAAGATTACCAAGAACTTTTGATAAATGAAGAAGTTCCATGTGATATGACTTGCTAATTCTTAAACTGCCACAGGCAATTTCATAAACGTTCGTGGATCATTACATGACCAATGAAACAATTTGCATGGTTCATCTGTTCCTTTTACAAACAGATATTCATGTGAAAATTAACTTGTTTAATATTGTTCATTCAATAATACGTGTACACTACTGTAGCATCCCACTCTTCTAAAACGTTCGTGGACCGAAGAAATCGTTGTCGAATCAATCATTATTAATAGAGAAAAATGAAATAAGGAGAAAGGAACGAAGAAAGGAAGAAAGAAGAGATTGAGATATGAAAGGGTAAGGGTAGAAAGGTAATTCAATAATTCTAACTTAACGGAATAAGTTAAGTTAACGGAATGATGGGTTTAGTGTATTTTTTCAAACGTTATATGGACATATTGTACTTAGGCCAAACGTTGGGGGGTATTTTGGCTTTTGCCCTATTTTTATTTCTGATTGGTTCTACCAATCATTTTCTTAACTGGCAGTGCTCAAACTATATATTTTATTAGTTATCTACTTAACTCCACAAATTGACCTAGTTGGCTTTTTTTTTAGTGATATTTTATTTGCTGCGTTGTGCAAGACAATGATCACACATTATGTTTTACTGCCGGTTATATCTCTTTAGCGTCCATTTCCATTATGGCTATTCTGAATTTTTTTACCTAACCGGTCACATACTAAAAGTGTAACATTTTTTCTACGGGTTTTCTTTAATTATTTTCGGTCATTCTTTTGTAGGTAGCTTATTAATACGTGTAAAAATAGAGTCAAATTGAGAACCTTCAAACCGGACACAAATCTTAAAGCTCTCAAAGATAAAACAGTAACTTCACTAAAAATGAGTCCATTAACGGAAACTGGGTGTATCTTAAGCCCAGTAACCCAAAATAGATCTGTCATACAGCTCAATATAAATGAGTCCAAATTATTTAAATATAATTTAAACTCATAATTATTCATTAAAGCCGGTTAAAAAACTATATCTCTTATCATGAGAAGCGTTTAAACTCAATCCTCTCAACCACTCTTATCTCTTCATGCAGAAGAGATAATAGATTCAATCCAAAAACACCGGAAAGTAGTAATAAATCAGTATCTTGAAACTGACCAAAGCGACTATAAATACCCCCTACCTCCATCAGAAATAGGTAATCAGTATTTTGCCACAAAAAAACTCCTTTTCTATTCTTGAGTCTGACTTGAGCATTGGAGGGTCTATTGTCGGGATCAACCCTGGTGTTTCAGACTTTTGTAGGTCAATCAGAGCGATCATCACCATCAATATCAAATACAACGAAGCAAACAAGTAAGAATCAGAAGTCCACATCGATTGAAAGCAGTCAACATCAGTGAAAGTAAAAAATGTTAGCTTTTTACTGTTTTTAAAAGAACTCATATCATTTGTTTGCTCCTACACAGAAATTAGTAGCAACAGATTGGTGTCTTCTGTGAAAATAGAAAAGCAATCCGACCAAATTTTGCCAATAAAAATAGTTTTTAGCCATACCTACAAAGGAAAAAGGGAAGGCGGTGGCCTCCAGCCAACGCGCCAACCCTCTTCCTCCACCTCCACCTCATAAGGACGTCCCTCCCACCCTTCAACTGAATCAACCTCCTCATCAAAAATAGCCTACCCAATCTCCCTCTAGAGAGGCTCCACCAGGGGCTCCCGAATAAGTCAGCACCTCGCACAACATAATGGAGAGAACCGAGGGCCGGTGTACACCTCCACACCCTCTTCAGTGCCCTTTAAAGCTCCTCAGCCGTTGCAAGACCTCCACCATCTCTTAACCTCCAAACAGCAAGAGTTTGTATGTCGGGGCTGTTCAAGTAGACTGCGAGCAAGGGATGGTCTATCCCCATCCATCTCGCCAAGAAGGCACAAGTGGTCCTCCCCATAATCGGGGATGCAGAAGAACCCTCCCTTCCATAGGGCATAGAAGAACCCCCTCTCCCAGGGGTCGAATGAGCCGTCATTCTCCAAGGAGACACAGAAGAACTCCCCTTCGGGAAGGAAGGAACCCTACTCCAACAAGCCGACCAACTCCTAGAAGAGAAAGAGGAGAAGAAGTACTTGTAACCTGGGCAGAGTTTCGAGAATTCAAAGATGAGATTCCTTAAAGCCCTCAACACTGCTCTGAGCAGGAGGCGACAAACTAGTCATCACTATGCCACTTCCCCTCAATGTGAAGAATCCCACGGGTCCACTAGATCAGAAAAGCAAGACAATGTCGTCATTTAACGCCTCCAATGTTGGAAGATCGCCTCGCAATGATAAAGCAAGAAGAAGGAAGCTATGAAAGAATATAATGTCCCTCCAGGTCCCCTTCTCCAAGGAAAATCCTCGAGGCTCCAGTTTCAACCAATTTCAAGATCCCAACCTTCGACTCTTACAACAGGAAGACCGACCCAGTAAACCATATCAAAAGTTTTAAAACTCTTATGATGATCCACCAAGCATCTGATTCCCTCTACTGCAAGACTTTTTCAACAACCCTAAAGGGATATGCACAAGAACGGTTCTCTCGTCTCTCTCCAGGGACCATTTTCTCCTTTGAACAACTTGAGGAGCTCTTCCTCATGCACATCATCACTAGCCATAAGACAGAGAAGACAAGTACCTCTTTACTTGACCTGAGACAAAGAGAATGGGAGTCTCTCAAGATCTATGTTCGGCGCTTCATAGCCAAGTCCCGTTCATTGCCCTCGCTCGACTCGGGCGTGACCACTGCTGCCTTTAGGTACAATGTGAATCATGATAACCTCAAAGCATCCATCGTCAAAAGACCTCATCGGGACTTTTTTGATCTCCTTCATCGGGTCAAGAAGTACATCCGAGTGGAAGATGTCATCTGGCCCCAAGAACAGAATGAGCCATCATTCGGGAACAAACGAAAGAGTACAAATAAAGAAGGACCCAGGAAGACCCAGAAGGATGCTTCAGGCCAATGCTGTCAACCCCTAGTGCCACGCTTCGAGAAGTACACTCCACTTAATACTAGCATCTCTACCATTCAAATGGAAGTCGATAAGGAGGGACTCCTCCAACCTCCTCCTAAGATGGACGCCTCAAGCAAGAGAAGGAATAGGAAAAAGTGGTGTGCTTACCAAACGATCATAGGCACTTCACAGATGACTGCCGAGCCCTCAGGGATGAGATCGAAGGGCTACTCCGGTGGGGTTTCCTCGCCAAGTTCGCTCAAGGAAATGATACCAAACCTTCTCCTGTGAGAGGAGCCAACAAGCGACCAGAGAAACCTTCCGAGTCCCAAGGCTCGGGACACATGGAGATCTTCACTCGATCCATGGGGGACCTTTGGGGGGATTATCTAACTCCTCAAAAAAAGTATTTGTCCGGAAAGTGAACTCAGTCCTAAGGACTTGGGGATTCCGATCACATTTTTAGACTGAGATCTTGAAGGAGTTCGAACACCTTATTGCGACGCACTCGTAATCAGCATATGCATGGTGAACTATGAAGTGCATCATGTCTTACTAGATAACGGGAGCCCGGTAAACTTTTTCTTTCTGAATGTGTTCGAGGGCCTCAAGCTCAAACGTGATTGCCTCAAACCCGCCAGGTATACCCTCTATAGATTCTAGGGAGCCCCCATTCAAATCGAAGGAATAGTCACCCTTGACGTGATCGTAGGGAAAGCTTTAGCCACCCACAACGAAGCATTAGATTTCATGGTAGTTCACATGAAGTCCGCCTACAATGCCATCTTTGGTCGCCCATGATTAGCAGTCTTGAACGCAGATGACTCATTCTACCATATGAAGATGAAATTTCCTACGGCAGTAGGAATAGGGAAAGCCAGAGGAAGCTAAAAAGCGGCTTGGACATGTTACACAACTACTATGGGGGGCTCGGTCCTTCTCCAAAATACTTTGGAACTTCCTCAAGATAAGGGACAAGCCAGCTCTGATCCTGTAGATGAACTAGCATAAATTGTCTTCTCCCAAGAGGATAAAGCTAAGTGTTTTCAGGTGAGCAATGTACTCCCTCATCAGGTCAAGGACTAGCTCATCACCTGCATAAGGGAGAACCGATACCTTTTCGCTTGGACAGCCACCGACATGTCGAGCATATCTGAAGACCTCATCATGCACCATTTAAGTGTGAACCCAGAAGTCAAACGTGTCCAATAGAAGCATTGCAAATTTACCCAAGATAAGCAGCAAATAATCAAGGAAGAAGTAAAAAAGCTCATAGTCGTCGCTTCATTTAGGAAGTTAGCTACCCCGAGTGGCTAGCAAATGTGGTTATGGTCAACAAAGCAAATGGCAAATGGAGAATCTACATAGACTTCACTGACCTCAACAAAGCATGCCCAGAGGACCTCTTTCCCCTACCAAGCATAGATGCCTTGAACGAAGACACTTTAGGCCATGAGCTCTTAAGTTTTATGGATGCCTACTCGGGATACAACCAGATCCGAATGTTTTCCCTGACATCCCGAAGACATCCTTCATCTGTGATCAAGGGCTATAATTTTATCGAGTTATGCCCTCCGGGCTAAAGAATTTCGGAGCTACGTATTAGTGCTTGGTGAATCAAGTCTTCAGGGAGCAAATCGGCCGAAACATGGAGGTGTATGGTGATGATATGCTCGCCAAGTGCCTCAAGAAAGAAGACCTTGTGGTCGACCTCCAAGAATCCATCAAAGTGCTTCAGATGAACAACATGAGACTGAACCCCTTGAAACGTGCCTTCAGTGTCTCCTCAGGAAGTTCTTATGGTTCATGGTAATCCAGAGAGGTATCAAAGCTAATCCTGAGATGTTCAAAGCAATACTCGACATGTCTCCCCCAACTACAGTCAAAGAAGTCCAGAAACTCACAGGTCGCCTCACTGCCATTAGGCACTTTCTTTCCTAGTCTGGGAGAAGTGCCTTCCTTTCTTTAAAGCTATTCGAGAGCAAAGAATTTTGAGTGGGAGAAGAACAACAAGCATCCTTCGAAGGCCTTAAAGCACATTTTGTCAATCCCCCACTCCTTAGCAAGCCCATGCCAGGTGAGGTTCTCTACCTCTACCTGGCTACTTCAGACCAAACCCTCAGTGCTGTCTTGGTAAGAGAAGAATAACTAGTGCAAAAGCTAATATACTGTGTAAGTAAGGTTCTCTACGATGCCGAGCTCCGGTACTCACAGATGAAGAAGATGGCTTATGCTTAGGTGATGGCTGCCTGAAAGCTCCGATCATACTTCCAAGCATACTCTAATTGGGTCCTCACCGATCAACTGCTCAAGAAAACCCTTCACAAGCAAGAGAGCTCCAGAATACTCGTGAAGTGGTCCATTGAGTTAAGCCAACATGACATCACTTATCGACCAAAAACTGTCATCAAGGCCAAAGCCTTAGCCAAATTCATTGTAGAGAGCACTATCCCTGATCCTCCTGAAGAATGAGACAACCCCCCAAAATGGAGTGTATACGTGGACGAGTTTTCCTGTCTCGAGGGGGTGGAGTCGGTGTCATCCTACTACGTCTCAATGAGTTCACCCTCCAATGCTCGCTGTGCCTCAACTTTCCAGCTTCCAATAACGAGGCCGAGTATGAAGCCTTCATCACCGAGCTCCTCTTAGCAAAGAAACCAAGGGCACAAAGATTCGGAGTGTTTAGCGACTCCTAATTGGTAGTGAACCAAATTCAGGGCGAGTATGAGGCCCGAGACAACCGCATGATCAAGTCTGCCCACATAAAGAAACTCATGGCTACTTTCACGGAAGCTGTAGTCACTCGCAACCCACGTGAAGAAAACGGGCAAGCCGATGCCCTCTCTAAGCTTTCATCCTCCTCACTCGATCTGCTCAACCACACTGTGCTGATTAAGGTCCTACTCAAGCCAAGCATCGAAGATTGTTGGATGAAACCCTTAGTCAAATTCCTCGACAAGGGAGTCCTCCATACGGATAAAAAAGAAGCAAGAAAGATTCAGGCAAGGGCGGAGAGATATACAATCATCGAAGGAGTTCTCTACAAGCGCTCCTACACTCAAATTGACGGCTGACCCTACCTAAGATGCCTCTCCCCAAAGAGGCTGAGTACGCCATTAAAGAAGTACATGAAGGACTAGGGGGCAATCACCCTGGCACGAGGTCTCTCGCATGAAAAATTATCAACTATGGTTACTATTAGCTAACACTCCTCTGTGCCCAAGCATATGTCTGTCGATGCATCCCTTGCTAGAAGTACTCCTCCATCAAGCGGGTGCCGCAAGCCAACCCCAGCTCTATGTCCAACCCTATCCCCGTCGCAATGTGGGGAATGAACCTGCTTCGACCCTTTCCTCCCGCTACTGGCCAACGTATTAACTGGTAATCGCAATCGACTACTTCACAAAGTGGATCGAGGCAGAACCACTTGCAACCATCACAGAGCACAGGGTCCAACATTTCTTCTGTAAGAACATAGTATGTTGGTTCCCGCACACTAGTCACCGATAATGGAACTCAATTTGTTGGCAAGGGATTCCGCAAGTTTTGCACAAATCTAGGAATTGAACAACGCTTCTCATCCATTTTGCACCCTCAGAACAACGGCCAAGCCAAGAACGCCAACCGAAAAATCTTGGATGACCTCAAGAAGAAACTTGGTGATGACCCAAAGGGACAATGGGCCGAGGAACTCCCATTCGTGCTCTGGTCCTATAGAACCACGAAGAGAACCCCCATGGGAGAATCCTCATTCAATATCACCTTCGCCACGGAAGCGCTTATTCCTATGGAAGTAGGAGTACCTTCCCCTCGCATTCTCTCCTTCAACAAAGAGCAGAATTCAAAAGACCTTTAGGCCAATCTAGATCTCATCAACAAAGTTAGAGAGATGTCCGTCCTGAGAAGAAACATCTACCAGTAGATGGTAGAAAAGTTTTACAGCAAGAATGTCTGACTGGCCAACCTCAAAGATGGGGACCTTTTCCTTTGAAAGCTCGAGATATCCAACCCACGCAAGAAGGAAAAGCTCGCTCCCAACTGGGAGGGACCGTACAAGGTCTCACAAGTGGTTCGTCCGGGAGCTTACAAAATTGAAGACTTGGGGGGGGGGGGGGGGAGAAGATATCAAGGACTTGGAATGCTGAGCACCTGATGGAGTACCATGTGGGTTCTTAATGCTCTCCCTTGTAGCTAGTTCAAACATGTAATATATGCCAACAATTATAACGGTCACAACATGTAAAAAAGGCTTGCAATCAAGCAGCCGCCTAGGTTAAACTTTTAATAAAATTTAGTTTTTCTTCTGCAAAATTCTTGTGTTACCTTTCCGAATATAATATACCGAATACAAACAAAGAAACCACACATGGTTCGCTCCCGAGTAACACCATTTGCTCTTAAAGCACCCCAATGGACAAGTGTGGAGTCTATTCATGGTTCGTAGGGTCCCTCTAGCATTTTTCCCCGAGCAAGCATGCAGAGCGCGATTCGCCATTTGAATGCTCCCAAAACTCATCATCACCTTATTCGTAATCCATTCGTGGTTCACAGGGCCACTCTAGCCTCATACCCCTGAGTATGTAACTCTCCGAATTCCAAACACAGGTAATTCGTAGCAAATACAAGATCTTTTACTTCAAATTTTTATACAAATTTACAAAGAATTTAAAGCTTTTTATTTACAACAGCACAACGAAAATAAATGAATACAATACAATCTACAACTAAAAATTCTTCAATCTCTTATCAACTAATCATAGTGACTTCAAGCCCCTACCAAGTATAATCATGCATTTGGGAAACTGTGGGCACGTCAATTGCATACAACCGATGTAATGCTATAATACAACGATTCTTCTACTTTAGCAATCACAAACTTGAATGCGAAACAAAATGTGAGAAGTGACTATCCTAAATATGTCAGTGTATGATATGACCTAATGCCTAATTCAGACATTACACTACGATGCACTAATGCACACTTGTTCGGATTCTATACATCTCATACTACATATGTCCGAGGGAAAGCCTTTATTGTACTCCACATTATAAGGTTCAATCTCTCGTTATGAAATCCTACTACAGTGACTAATGTAAGGTTTAGATACCCTGTGAGTATCTAGTACCGCCCCGATAATTCTTGAGGATCGCCCCACCACCGCGAGTTGTAACCCCGATAATTCTAGAAATGAAACCCACACCATGAGCCATGACCCCGATAATTCTTGAGTCATTCTCCCACTGTGAGTGTTTTTTGGACGTCACGCCTCACACCCTGATAATTCTGGAGACGAAACCCACACCGTGAGTCATATTGTACCTCATCACACAAATACCCCATGAGCATCGCCTCAATCCCGATAATTCTGAAGAAATATCTCCCATCGTATGCGATTTTGGACATCATGCCTTAAGCCCCGACAATTCTGAACATAATTCTGAAGATAATCTCGCACTGTGAGTCTTGATCCTGATAATTCTGAAGAAATATCTCTCACCGCGAGTGATTTTGGACATCATGCCTCACACACCGATAATTCTGGAGATAATCTCCCCCCGCGAATCAAATAAGGCCCTCATACTCATGTTTGCCCATACTTCATCACATCTCCTCCTAGTGCCTGTCCTTAGGTTTAATTATAACCATCACAACCTAGAGCTAGCTTACCCTACCGGACTTAAATCAACACACGGAGAAATGTCAGCCCACACTGGCTACTTCTCAAATTTCATTTATCATAACTTGCCGGTTTCTACGAGTCTCGCTCAGCCTCTAGATTCCAACAACCATCTCAATATAGAGATCAACTAGGTTACATCTAACCTCATATGAAAATTCCCATTCCCATCTTTTAACCTCTTTTATCTATTCTCTTTGCTCTTATCATTCATGAAGTAACCAACTTCTTATAGCAAAATTCAAAAACACTTGATGAGTTAAAACCCTTATAAACATCACATGATCAATATTCCAAATTCATCCCTTTATTACCTCTTAATTCCTCATAAGGTACATGTTACTAACATTCCAATTTTAAATCAAATTTTATATGTTTTAAAAGGTTTAGGGCAACTAGATAAAAGACATCAACCAAATGCTATTGAATAAAATCATATAAATTTTAGTACTCCAAAAACAGATTTATTAATTTCATAGGAATTATAAATGAGTGTTCTACAACTTTGTATTTAAGATCATCTAAAATCATCCTCAATTACCTTTTCTAAATTTATTTGCAAAATAGTAGGTTCAAAATCTGAAAACTGCAGCTCATGCTACTTGTAAAAATCATAGAAAATTTTATACTTCATAAAGTTTTGTGTTCTTTAGATCATATTAAAGGTATACAAGTCTACTATAACTTTGTAGTTATAAGTTTCTCCAAAATATTGTGTCTATAATCCTGAATTCTTTGAAATCTATAGTATGGTCGAAATGTTGTATAGACTACCACTGTTCAAACTTGTAAAATTCATTATAAATTCAGTTCTTTATGAAAATTTAATTTCTTAGACTTTCCAGAAAGGTTAACGAGTCTACTTCAAGTTCTTGGTTTTGACTTTTCTCAAAATACTGCTTCTAAGATGCCAAAATGATCAATATCCGAAATGTGTACAAATTTTCAGCAACTAGCCAACTGACAATCAGTTCTAAGTTTGGATTTTATTAAAATAGTAAACGACATCCAAATATTCAGAACTCTTAAGGAGATGTTTCTGAAATATACGGGATGCTCCTATAAAAATTTTAGCTCTAGATTTCATATAGTTTAATAGTTATAAATTTTTGAAGTGCAACTAGAACTCAAAACAAAACCTTATTAAAATATCCTCAAATCAATCATATCATAATTTCACATGTTCAGTCAACAACAAATAATCTAAACATAAATACTCAATCTATATAAGTTACCATGTATCTAATAATTTACACATATCAAGCATTCTACTAATAAAAACTATATTAGAAAGTTGGAGAAACACTCACCTCAAATGTAAAATTTCTAGCAAATATGAACTCCTAAAACTTGCTCCAAAGCTCCCTAAATGATGACCAGCCTTCCCCCAAGCTCCAACATGCAAACTATTCTCCCCCTTTCTCTCTTTTGTTTTTATTTTGAGTTGTGTTGTTCATGACAAAAGTAGGGACTATTTATAGAAAAATTGTGTGGTCAAAATGCTCCCACTTCCCAAAATAACTCCGCACTTCTCCATGCACTCTCCCACTCTCTCCACTCCTCACCATCTAGGCTAACCACTCCCTTAGGTGCACAAACACGTGCACGTGCACCCTATGTGCACACTCTTTCATACAAATTCTGTTATTAATTTTTATTAAGTTAGATGTATGTGTGTGTTACACATGGCAAGTGTACTAGACTTTAAATGTACATTTAAGTGCAAAAATAATTGTGGGCTTTAAATTTTTAACTAATTTTTAGTGGGCTACAAAATTGGATTTAGGCCTAATGGATTTAATTAAAACAAATCACAAAATTTGACTAAAAAATGGGAAGAAAAATTCCCATGACTAAAGAAAAAATTTAGTAACCAAAATGTGCATAAAATTTTACGTGCAATGGACGTGCAAAAATAAAATAGTATTAAAAGAAGAAAACACGTGCATAAGAAAGACACGAGCGTCGCACGTATCAATAAGTATTCAAATACAAAAATAGGTTTGGGCGACCGAAATATAACATAGTAAAATACTTATTTTGATAATGTTACGGATATTTCACGTGACAGAAAAATATACGTAATCGACACGTGCAATACACGTAAAAACACAAAGATTAAAAATAAATATTTAAGTTGGCTTAGAATCGGATAAAAAATGAATTTTGAGAAGATGGAAAATATATAAATAATTGAAATGCAGAATTACATAGGCCGTTTATTTTAAAATACATTATGAATATAACTCGTAACAACAAAATACATGTGCGTAACACTCATGGGCAAAATTATCATAAATCAATTTTGCGGCGTAACAGAGCAAGTATGAGGAGCCTGGCTTGCCACTCGAGTGCTCCCAAAACAACTCGGACAATTGGGGAGTCTATTCATGGTTCATAGGGGTCTTTCTAGCTACTCACCTCCGAGCAAGTATGTAGAGGGCGGCTCACCATTTGAATGCTCCAAAAACTCATCATCACCTTGTTCGAAGTCCATTCGTAGCTCACAGTGCCGCTTTAGCCTCTTACCCCTGAGCAAGTATGCGGAGCCTGGCTCGTCACTCCAGTGCTTCCAAAATATTCCGAACAAGTGTCGAGTTCATTCATGGTTCATAGGGTCTCTCTAACTACTCGCCTCCAAGTATGCGGAGCACGGCTCACCATTCGAATGCTCCCAAAACTCGTCGTCACCCTATTCGGAGTCAATTCGTAGTTCACATAGTCGCTTTAGCCGCTTTCCCCAGCAAGTATGTGAAGCCTGGCTCGCCACTCTAGCGCTCCCAAAATAATCTGGACAAGTGTTGAGCTCATTCATGGTTCATAGGGTCTCTCTAGCTACTCACCTCCGAGCAAGTATGCGGAGCGCGGCTCGCCAATCAAATGCTCCCAAAACTCGTCATCACCTTGTACGGAGTCCATTCGTGGTTCACAGGGCCACTCTAGCCTCTTGCCCTATAGCAAGTATGTGGAACCTCGCTCGCCACTTGAGTGCTCCCAAAAAAACCCGAGCAAGTGTGGAGTCCATTCATGGCTCATAGGGTCCCTCCAGCAACTTGCTCCCGAGCAAGTATACAGAGCACTACTCATCATTCGAATGCTTTAAAAACTCCTCGCCACCTTATTCGGAGTCCATTCGTGCTTCACAGAGCCGCTCTAGCCTCTTGCCCCGGAGCAAGTATGCGGAGCTCGACTTGCCACTCGAGTGGTCCCAAAAAGTCTTCACAAGTAACACAAAGAGACAAAGCATGAACACAGAAGACTTTTGTTCCACATCTATATCTGATTACAAGTGTCATGGGAGAAAAAGTCTTCACAAGGTTACAAGTCTCTTTACAAGATTGCGAGTCTTTATAAGATTATAAGTCTCTTATAAGATTGCAAGTCTCTACAAGATTATAAGTCTCTTACAAGATTGCAATTCTCTTCAGGATTACAAGTTTCCCTCGGAGTCATCTTTCCCTCCTAGTGGAGGATGTTTCTATTAAGAGACACGTGTGGCTTACGCACCATTTTGGTAGAAGAGCACCGCTTCTCTCCCTTGACTGATCAGTAGGAATGACCAAGCCTGCTGACTGTGTATGAGCCACGCGACTATCAACATGTCTCGCCTTTTCAACAGAGGCAACACTCGACAAGCCGACCACTCCACTCTAGGTATCTCTTAGATTAATCGAGGTTTCATACGAGTGCAAAGACAACCCGTGAAATGTCCTCCCCTTATTTATCTCGTCACTGGAGCAAGAGGTAATTATCATCTTAACCCCCTCACGGAGGCACTTCAGTCGATAAATTTCCACTTCTTGTTCAATAAGCCTCTCCTTGAGTTGGACGTCCTCCACCCTCATCTTCTAGTGAAACGTACTCGTGTATGCCGAACCACCAGGGCGGGTCTCCGTCAAAAGCTTAGAAACTGCTTTCTTCAGTTGAGCCACATCTTAGCTCTTCTCAAGTATTACGTTCTTCACCTCGTCCCGTTCTGTAGTAGCCGCAAGCAAAGAACGACGAAGAGATTTCACTTCCGAGCTCCACCCAACTGTCGCCTTAATGAAGGCAGCCCCACTATTATAGGGATAATCCTCCACTCCGGCTAAAGTTCTTTCCCGTAAACCTTCATCACGACACCTATTTTTGATATCCCTTCGGATCAACAGTCTCCTTAAATGGCGAAGCTCTACTTCTATGCTAGAGAGCTTCTCCCGTGGCAAGAAAGTCCTAGCTCCACGCTCAACTATGTGGAGCTTAGTAAGGAGATGGGCAATCTCGCTATCACGATGGTCACACCCAACATACACGATGACCTGTTAGTAGAAAAGAGTGGTGGATTACTACAAAAACAACCAAGACTACAAGATACACACTAGGAATCAAACACCCAAATTCAACAGAAGTTATGAATGACTAAAGCATATTCAACACAAGTTATGAAAGACTAAAGAAGATTTCACTACAATAAGGAAGATACATCAAGCGATGGACCTTTCGCTATTCGGCATCGATAGAAAAACAAGAATGAAAAAGAAGCCAAGACAACAAGCTAGAGTAAGAAAACAGAAATCAGGGAGCTATTCGGCATTGATATAAAAACAAAAATGAAAATGAAGCTAAGACAACAAGCTAGAGAAAGAAACAGAAGTCAGGGGTCCACCTCGATCGATGGAACCCCAGAAGTGGAGTATTCATCTCTTGCTCCCCCCCTACAGCTGTAACGCCCCTGCCCCAAGCTCAGACAATTTATACGATTTATAAGACAAATTAGACACTATGTAGTACAACTGCCCACCACAGGCTGCCTCTCAAAAGTTGGTTAACCGATTATGTGACTCTAGATCCTTGGCAATTATTATTTATACTCAAATTATTTTTGTACACATCCAATATGGGACTAATATTCTCAATCCTTCACACAAATCCCGTGAGCATACTATACAAGATATGCCACGTCATCCATTTCACAAACCAAATCAAACCAACCAATCCGCAAGCATTCTTTTTCCAAACCGGATTTTAACAATCCCATTTCAAACCAACAGCATACCTGATGCTCTCAACCAACCGTGGGCCATACATTTCCTAATCAAATCTCAAACCAAAGCATGCATTATAATCCACAGCCAATATATTTATTTTTCAACAGAAATTATGTATATATATACTTATATATATGTCTTTGAAAATTTACGGGGTGTTACACACACCCCCCCTTCAGAAATCAGCGTCCTCGCTGAGCACGGGGCATGCACAATCTAGTGCAGGATCTACTTTCTAGCCGATGTGGAGCATCTGTGAGCGTCGCTCTCGTCTTTGGAATTCTGGAGACCAATCCCACTCTGCGGATCATTCTGTGGATCTCTGTCCATCGTCCCAGAATTCTGGGGATTGTCTCACTCCGCCGATCATTCTGGAGTCCATAACTCACTGCTTTCCTACACTCGGTGTCGAAAGTCGGCTCTGATACCATTTGTAATGCCCCTGCCCCTAGCTCAGACAATTTATATGATTTATAAGACAAATTAGATACTATGTAGTACAACTGCCCACCACAGGCTGCCTCTCAAAAGTTGGTTAACCGATTATGTGACTCTTGATCCTTGGCAATTATTATTTATACTCAAATTATTTTTGTACACATCCAATATGGGACTAATATTCTCAATCCTTCACACAAATCCCGTGAGCATACTATACAAGATATGCCACGTCATCCATTTCACAAACCAAATCAAACCAACCAATCCGCAAGCATTCTTTTTCCAAACCGGATTTTAACAATCCCATTTCAAACCAACAGCATACCTGATGCTCTCAACCAACTGTGGGCCATACATTTCCTAATCAAATCTCAAACCAAAGCATGCATTATAATGCACAGTCAATATATTTATTTTTCAACACAAATTATATATATATATATATATATATACATATATATATGTCTTTGAAAATTTACGGGGTGTTACAATAGCACCCAACCTCTCCACGACCGCGATAGAAGATCAGCCATGTCTTCCTCAATCCCCTCCTCAGCCGAGGCATGGGCCGTCCTGAACAACGCATACCCCGAGCTGTCGAAACCTGGGACTCACTTGCTGACGTCCTGAAGAGCTCTAGCGTATGCCTTCTCCATGTTCTTATCCAAAATCTACTCCGCCTCGAGCATCGTCCACGCCACTACAGTCTCTCTCTCCCTCGCAGCGCTCTCCCTCTCCCTGGCCACCTATTCTCTCTCCTGAGCTACTTCCTCCTTCTCCTTGGCCAAGGTCGCCTCCAACAGAGTAATCTACATCACCTGAGTCTCCGCTCGAAGCGTTGCCTTTTCCAACTTCTTAGCGGTCTTCGACCAGTCTGCTCCACCCTATCTGTCGCCGCCTTCAACTCCTTCTCTTGCTCCGTCACATTCTTTAGGAGGTGGCTAAAGTGGCAAGTAATCTCTGAGAATAGAGTGATTCAGAGTCATAAAGAAGAAGACAACTACTACCGTTTCACAAAAAAAACTAATACAATAAGCAAATTATAAAGACGGACCGACATATTAGCCAAAGCAATATCCAAAGCAGAATCACCAACAGGCCCCACAGCTAGCACAACTCTATGCTTGGGGTTTGCGAAATGATGGATCGCCTGCATGCAACTCACTAAATTCCCAAGGAAGCTGTTATGCCTCTTGACCTGTCAATCCGGGACAAATATCTTTGTCAGCTCATCAGTGAGAATCGCGTTATCCTCTACAGTAAGAGGATGAGCCTCAAGCACGAGAGCCGAAGCTAAGGAGAATCCACCGGCAGCAGGTGTAACACTCCGAATTCCAAATAAGACTGAATTTGAAGTTCCACATGATCTTTACACTTCATTTCGTACAATTTTACAAGGAATTTAAAACTTTTATTACAACAGAATCTTTTATAACAACACGCAGTGGAATAAATAAAATAAAACAATGATAAATGTACAATTGTAGCAACTCTAGCATTTAAATAATCATCAGCATCAACTTCATCTTTAAGTCTTCTTGTAAACTCCAAGTCCTGCATATAAAACTGTGGGCACGTCAGTTGCTTACAACCAACAAAGTATTATACACGATCATCCTTGTTATGCCAAACAGTATAACGATTCTTACATATTTTAATAAACACTAACTTGATCACAATCAAAGCTACAAGGGGACTATCCTATTGATGTCATGGGTGCTGTGCACTTAGTCCTTAATGCAAATATTTATATTACATGAGACTAATGCGTATTTGTTCGGATTCTATGCATCCCATACTACATAGGTCCGAGGGCATGCTCTTAATCGTACTTCATCTTGTAGGGTTCAATCTCTCGCCATGACTTAAACTACTACGGTAAGTATCCTAGATGTTCTATGAGTTACGAGCCCATGTCCAGACAGCCTGGAGGGGAATCTCGCGTCATGACACGACGTATCGTGTAGAACCTATGGACAATACAGCCTCCGTCATGGGACATTGGCACTACCCGTAGTCACCAAATGTAATATCCCGGACGGATATTACCGTATATAAATTATTATTTTATTATTATTTTATTAATATTCTGTTTTAATTCCAAAATTAGAATATTTTGGTGATTTTTAACCGGTTTGCTCCTAGACATTATCTGTATCCAGATATCAGCCAGTATATATCCGTATTGTATCAAATTGATACCGTGATCTTCCGAACTAATAATAAAATTTATTTTATTATTATTTCCAAGATTTAATTATTTTATGTGGATTATGCGAAGATTTCCCGGTATACGGACATATACGCGCACATACGAGTAGTATGTCGATTAGTGCATTATACGAATTATGTGTTGTATATTTTGGACAACACTTATTTTCCTATAACCTAGTTGGATGGTTAGGGTTTGATTAGGGATTTTTGGTAGCTAAACCTAGGGTTACAAGACAAAAGAGGGTTAAGAATCCTTCTAGAAAAATTTCTCCCCCACATCAAACCTTCCCCCACATAACACCTCCCCCACTTCTCCCCCTTCTCCTAGGTGTGGCCGGCCCCAAAAAAGAAAAGAAGGAGGGGTTTTTGTGAAATAGTGTGTGTGCATTTACACTTTCCACCCTTCTCTCCACCTATAAATAACCCTTCCTTCTCCTCCTTCTCTCATTTTAGAAAACAAAAGAAAGAAAGAAAGAAAGAAAGAAAGGAAAGGAAAAGAAAGAGAGAACATCACACTAACATGAGAGTTTTTCTTTTAGGTCTTCCCTAGGAGTTCTAAAAAGATAGGGGAAGGAGAAGGTTAGCATAGGCAAGTCCTTCCTACAAAGAGCAAAGGTGGGGGTTTCTTCATGTTCTTTGTTTGTTGTTTGTTGTTTGTTTGTTGTTGTTGTTTGACTTCTTCTCCTTACCTTCTTGTTTTGTTTTTCTTTTGTTTGATGGGTGTGTTTCTATGGTTGGGAATGATGAGAAAAAGTAAGAAGAAGTAGTAGTAGTAGCTACTAATACATAAAGATCATAGCTTTATTATTGTAGTTGTTGTTTGTATGTTATTGGACTAAAGAAACTTACATATTGCATATTGTTGAACAATACAACCATTGTTGGTTGTAGGACTTTATTGAACTAATGTAATAATCAAAAAGATCTTTCCTTTCTTTACTAAACACTAGTGGTAGAAATAATTAAAAAGATCTTCTTTTGTTTTAATCACTAGTTGTAGCTAATAAATAAAAAGATCTTCTTTTTATTCTTAAACACTAGTTGTAGCTATTAAATAAAAAGATCTTCTTTTTATTTTTAATCACTAGTTGTAGCTATTAATTAAAAAGATCTTCTTTTTATTTTTAATCACTAGTTGTAGCTAATAAATAAAAAGATCTTCTTTTTATTCTTAAACACTAGTTGTAGCTATTAAATAAAAAGATCTTCTTTTTATTTTTAATCACTAGTTGTAGCTATTAATTAAAAAGATCTTCTTTTTATTTTTAATCACTAGTTGTAGCTAATAAATAAAAAGATCTTCTTTTTATTCTTAAACACTAGTTGTAGCTATTAAATAAAAAGATCTTCTTTTTATTTTTAATCACTAGTTGTAGCTATTAATTAAAAAGATCTTCTTTTTATTCTTAATCACTAGTTGTAGCTAATAAATAAAAAGATCTTCTTTTTCTTCTTAAACACTAGTTGTAGCTATTAAATAAAAAGATCTTCTTTTATTTTTAATCACTAGTTGTAGCTATTAATTAAAAAGATCTTCTTTTATTTTTAATCACTAGTTGTAGCTATTAATTAAAAAGATCTTCTTTTGTAGCTATTAATTAAAAAGATCTTCTTTTATTTTAAACACTAGTCGTAGCTAATAAATTAAAAAGATCTTCTTTTATTTTAAACACTAGTTGTAGCTAATAAATTAAAAAGATCTTCTTTTTATTCTTAATCACTAGTTGTAGCTATTAATCAAAAGGATCTTTCTTTCATTTTTAATCACTAGTTGTAGCTAATTAAAAAGACCTTTTCTTTTGTAAAGTAAAGTAAAATAAAATAATCTTTTCTTTATCACTAGTAATAAATGAGGTTAGTAAGTAACTAAGTAGTGGTAAGCTAAAGCAATAAGTAGTAGTATGTAATAAAATGAAGTAGTAGTAGCATGTATGTTGATTAATAAGGTAGTAGTAAGTTGTATGTTGTGATTTTTTTAGTAGTAGTAGTAGTAGTAGTAAGTTGTATGTTATGTGTTGATCAAAATAGAAGTAGTAGTAGTAGTAGAATGTTGTAGGATATTTTCTAAAAATATTCCTTTATGTTTTTGTGCTTAGAATATTGTAGGATCATTTCTAAACAATAAATTAGAAGCCATATCCATGCTTAGTTAGTTGTAGCTTTGCTTCTAAAAATGATTAGAAGCCATATCCATGCTTAGTTAGTTGTAGCTTTGCTTCTAAAAATGATTAGAAGCCATATCCATGCTTAGTTAGTTGTAGCTTTGCTTCTAAAAATAATTAGAAGCCATATCCATGCTTAGTTAGTTGTAGCTTTGCTTCTAAAAAATAATTAGAAGCCATATCCATACTTAGTTAGTTGTAGCTTTGCTTCTAAAAATAATTAGAAACCATATTCATGCTACTTATGTTGTAGGATCATTTCTAAAATGATTAGAAGACTTATTCATGCTTCACATGTTGTAGGATCATTTCTAAAAATGTTTAGAAGCCATTTCCATGCTACTAATATTGTAGGATTACTTCTAAAAATATTTAGAAGTTATATTCATGCTTCTAATGTTGTAGGATCATCCCTAAAAATAGTTAGAAGCCATTTTTATACTACTAATGTTGCAGGATGTATTCTAAAAGTATCCTATCATGTTTCATGCTTAGTTAATGGTAGGATTTATTCTAAAAATATCTAGCATGCCTAATGATGTTAGAATGATGTAGGACAAATTCTAAGAGTTTCCTACCATGCTTGGATCAATTTTACTATGTTTAGGATGTTGTAGGAGCAATGATAAAATTTCTTACCATGTTAGCTTAATTATAGGTAAGTGGCATATCATGTTAGTT
This sequence comes from Hemerocallis citrina, assembly GCA_017893485.1. Classification (NCBI taxonomy): domain Eukaryota; kingdom Viridiplantae; phylum Streptophyta; class Magnoliopsida; order Asparagales; family Asphodelaceae; genus Hemerocallis; species Hemerocallis citrina. The sequence goes on along the minus strand of CM030362.1, from coordinate 223,228,472 downwards.
CAATTGTAGGTATGTAGTATACCATGCTAGTTAATTGTAGGTATGTGATATACCATGCTAAATTTCAAGTATATGCTTAGGAAGTTGTAGGAGTAATACTATGCCTTGGAATGTTGTATGTTATATTAGTATCTATCCGTGCTTGGTTTGTGGTGATTGGTGATGATAAGTAGTAGGCTTTCATGCTCATTCGTAACCTACGCTTGACTATAGTGGACTTCATGTCTAGGTTGTAGTGATCGTTATGCTTAAGCTCGATATGAGTACAAGCATTAATCACATTCATACCTAGGAGTATCATGGTGGTTGTGTTATATGATTAGATTGTCGTAGGAGTATGCGTGCAATTGTGTGCCGTACTTAAGGCGCTATAAGTTGAGGTAATAAGGATTGGGAAGACCACTAGTGATAGTTGGTTCGATAAAGGCCGTTAGGTCGCCTTCGGATTCTTCCTTAGTGGAATACCGACCATAGAATATTAGTAGACTCTTCTGTTGCTTCTAAAATTAGATGACCAAGTTTGTTAGTAAGCACGTTTGGTTGCTTCTAGGATTGATTACCTGTATGGTTGTTTGCACACGGTTGTGCTCGTACGTGGCTCGACTGGCCCGTATGTAGCTGTGGGTCTCATACGTAGCTTAGTCGGCTCGTATGTAAGTGGTTGTCTCGTACGCGGCCCGACCGGCCCGTGCGTCGCTGTTGGTCTCATACACGGCTTATTTGGCTGGTATGTACGTGGTTATCTCCTACAAGGCCCGCCTGGCTCGTGGGTAGTTATCGTTTCATACGTAGCTTATTAGCTCGTATGTGGTTGTTACTCGTGTACAGCTGTTAGCTAGTACACAGTTCGTTGTGGGCTATCGACCATCAAGACATAGCGGCATGCATGTATATTCGCACGACCGAGGTCTTGGATCGATGAGCCACGAACCGGATCCTGAGGGGTTCTGGTAAGTCTAGGTTGAGCAGCCTAGTAGAGTTGTCTTGCGAAGCCTAATTTAAGGCCTAGCATGTTATGTTATAATATTATCGTCCCTAGGATCGTCGGGACAGGGACATCATTAGGGTAGTGATTTATAAAGGTCATTTTGCTCGGACCCTTGCCGAAGAGAGAGGAGTTGGTTGTAGGGGGCACCTTACGACCAACTTGTCCCTTGAGGGAGGCCTTAGGTGGTGTACTGGGTTGTACCTTCCCGTCAAAGGGATACGTACGGTGCCGTCTCACAAGTTGAGGACACGGGTTGCGTATCTCGCTCTGTTAATTCCTGAAATACCGTGGCTGGGGTGCCACAGGATGCATGGTGCAGTCCTGCGCTTGCTATACCCCAGAGAGTGCCACAGGGTAGGCTTCGCGCTGCCCTGCGCTTGTGAAACTCTACGGTTTAAGTTTGGAACGATGCCCGATATACTGGGATCGAGTGAGGTCCGGCTTGCCGGGTAGTAGTGGAAAACGGAGACACCATAAGCAGACTGCATGGGGGGCACTTGACCCCTTCTGCAACCTCACAGAGTCATGGAGTATTGTCAGGAACAGGTCGTGTACAATTAGAATTCGTAACGTGGGTTCAATCCCTATATATGGAGAAACGGCTTGAGATGGAGTCGCATGTAGTATGGGCTGCATGTTGCTTTCGGAGACTTGCTGACATTAGAATAGGAAGCGTCCCATAAAAGGGATACGTACGGTGCCATCTCACAGGTTGAGGACACAGGTTACATATCTCGCTCTGTTAATTCCTGAAATACCGTGGCTGGGGTGCCACAGGATGCATTGTGCAGTCCTGCGCTTGCGATACCCCAGAGGGTGCCACAGGGTAGGCTTCGCGCTGCCCTGCGCTTGCGAAACCCTATGATTTGGATTTGGATTAAGGCCCGATACACTGGGCAATAGTGGCAAACATGGACACCACTATATGACTGCAGTGGCGGAACTAGACCGCACCTGCAACCTTGTTTGAGTGAGGTCCGGCTTGCCGGGTAGTAGTGGAAAACGGAGACACCGTAAGCAGACTGCATGGGGGGCACTTGACCCCTTCTGCAACCTCACAGAGTCATGGAGTATTGTCAGGAATGGGCTATGTATAATTAGAATTCATAATGCGAGGAAGCATTCTAGTTCTACTTAAATATCGCATTAGAGTCTAGTCCTAGCACTCACGAACACTTAAACTACACCAACACAATTGCTATGTTTGTATATTTTGTATATTGTTTGGAAGATTCGCTGCTATATGATCAGCCTTTAAGCGTCAGTGAATACTGACGTCCCCACTTCCATAGGTACTGGATCGTCGAAGTACAAAGGTGAAATTCAGGAGGACTCAAGGCAAGGAAAGCAAGGATTCAGTGCTATGTTTTAGTTCCGCTGCAGTATATGTATTAATTATCTGTTAAGTGAGAGGTACTCTGATGTAAGATGTGAAAGTTGTAATACTTAGAAATGTAAAGGTGATATTGTAACTCTATTGTAAGGTATTACAGTTGTACAATGTTCAGACTTGTAACACATTGTGTATTGAATAAAAAGTTTTAAATTCTCCTGTTTTTCCGTGTATTGTGACTAATTGAAGAAAAGATCTTGGCTCGTGTCACGGTTTCCCAGTGTCGGAAATCGGGGCGCTACAGAGTGGTATCAGAGCTAACTTCAATTTACAGTCCAACACAGCAGGAAAATTAAACTTGGATGCCCTTTAGGAGTCGGGTCTTAGTTAGTTATAGGCAGTTGTAATTCATATTGTTGTTCCTTTCAACTTATGTTTTATGATTTTCCTATATCTGAACTAATTCCAGTATATGTATTTTAGGATGGCATTCGAAGATATCCTAACCGAGGATGTATTGATGGAAGAGATTGAGCCGAATGCAATGGAGGATCCGATAATCTCGAATGAGGAGCCGAAGGAGATTTCACCACAAGTTAACCTCAAGATGAACTCGCCTTCGCCACCGCGAGGGCCAAGTATGGATCAACGCAGGGCGGTGGCAGCCAGCATATATCGAGAAATGAGAAAGCTCATGAAGTACGTAGCTAGGATAGATCGTCAAGCTAAGCAACTGGGAGATGCTTGTATAGCTACATTAGCATGCTTGGCGGAGGAGCGGGAATATTTCAACGCCAGATTAGCACAACTACGACGTGAGTGGGAGCAAGTTCTAGAGACCGCCAAGGTTTTAGTATGCCATTTCTGTGAGGAAGATGGGCACAAGCAATCAGTCTGTCCACGACGAGGAGGAAAAAGACCTACACCTGCATCCGGATTTGAGAACCAAAGTCAGAAACAGAAGACTCAGAAAACAGGGGGCAGAATTAGAGGCGCCAACCTGGGAAGTTGTTTCTTATGTGGCGAGCGAGGTCATTTCAGGAAACAATGTCCGACGAAGAACTCTCAAGTGGAAACCCGTACATGTTACAACTGTAGGGAGATTGGTCATATTAGGTCAAACTGTCCCCAGCTTCATAAAAATGACGACGGGTCATCTCCAAGGATGAACGCTAAGGGAAAGGATCCCGTTCACCAAGGGTGAGAATTCGCACGTACTAAGGGCAAGCTGAAGGAGCCAGTAACCATATGTGCATATGAAACTGCAACTAAGTCTAAAGGTTGCATCTTTTGAAACTTGTTTTGGACGGAAGAAGTTATATATGATGTAACACTTTGTAACCCGTCGGATTTATATATATAAAATCTAGGCAACTGTTTTGTTTCAACTTGGTTCATCATAATCTTCTGTCTAAATTATTTTTCCAATAGTTGAAGTATGTGCGGGAGGCAACTCAAGAATCAGTTCGGTTAATTACACCACATGAAGCGTCAAAATTTCAGGAGAGAATCCTGAAAGTTGGAAGTGATGTTCATAGGACACGTCCTATTCTAAGGAGGGAGTAGCTACCAAATTGCAAAGGTCGGGTTCTTTGGAGAACCAGTTCATGGATGAGCCACTTGGGAGCCGGAAAGCAGCATAAGCTTCCTTTCCCCGAGTTATTAGGGTATGGATGTTTTGCCTGTTTTCCTAACTTAACGTAGTTCTGAGGACAGAACTATTCTAAGGAGGGAGTATTGTAATATCCCGGACGGATATTACCGTATATAAATTATTATTTTATTATTATTTTATTAATATTCTGTTTTAATTCCAAAATTAGAATATTTTGGTGATTTTTAACCGGTTTGCTCCTAGACATTATCTGTATCCAGATATCGGCCAGTATATATCTGTATTGTATCAAATTGATACCGTGATCTTCCGAACTAATAATAAAATTTATTTTATTATTATTTCCAAGATTTAATTATTTTATGTGGATTATGCGAAGATTTCCCGGTATACGGACATATACGCGCACATACGAGTAGTATGTCGATTAGTGCATTATACGAATTATGTGTTGTATATTTTGGACAACACTTATTTTCCTATAACCTAGTTGGATGGTTAGGGTTTGATTAGGGATTTTTGGTAGCTAAACCTAGGGTTACAAGACAAAAGAGGGTTAAGAATCCTTCTAGAAAAATTTCTCCCCCACATCAAACCTTCCCCCACATAACACCTCCCCCACTTCTCCCCCTTCTCCTAGGTGTGGCCGGCCCCAAAAAAGAAAAGAAGGAGGGGTTTTTGTGAAATAGTGTGTGTGCATTTACACTTTCCACCCTTCTCTCCACCTATAAATAACCCTTCCTTCTCCTCCTTCTCTCATTTTAGAAAACAAAAGAAAGAAAGAAAGAAAGAAAGAAAGGAAAGGAAAAGAAAGAGAGAACATCACACTAACATGAGAGTTTTTCTTTTAGGTCTTCCCTAGGAGTTCTAAAAAGCTAGGGGAAGGAGAAGGTTAGCATAGGCAAGTCCTTCCTACAAAGAGCAAAGGTGGGGGTTTCTTCATGTTCTTTGTTTGTTGTTTGTTGTTTGTTTGTTGTTGTTGTTTGACTTCTTCTCCTTACCTTCTTGTTTTGTTTTTCTTTTGTTTGATGGGTGTGTTTCTATGGTTGGGAATGATGAGAAAAAGTAAGAAGAAGTAGTAGTAGTAGCTACTAATACATAAAGATCATAGCTTTATTATTGTAGTTGTTGTTTGTATGTTATTGGACTAAAGAAACTTACATATTGCATATTGTTGAACAATACAACCATTGTTGGTTGTAGGACTTTATTGAACTAATGTAATAATCAAAAAGATCTTTCCTTTCTTTACTAAACACTAGTGGTAGAAATAATTAAAAAGATCTTCTTTTGTTTTAATCACTAGTTGTAGCTAATAAATAAAAAGATCTTCTTTTTATTCTTAAACACTAGTTGTAGCTATTAAATAAAAAGATCTTCTTTTAATTTTTAATCACTAGTTGTAGCTATTAATTAAAAAGATCTTCTTTTTATTTTTAATCACTAGTTGTAGCTAATAAATAAAAAGATCTTCTTTTTATTCTTAAACACTAGTTGTAGCTATTAAATAAAAAGATCTTCTTTTTATTTTTAATCACTAGTTGTAGCTATTAATTAAAAAGATCTTCTTTTTATTTTTAATCACTAGTTGTAGCTAATAAATAAAAAGATCTTCTTTTTATTCTTAAACACTAGTTGTAGCTATTAAATAAAAAGATCTTCTTTTTATTTTTAATCACTAGTTGTAGCTATTAATTAAAAAGATCTTCTTTTTATTCTTAATCACTAGTTGTAGCTAATAAATAAAAAGATCTTCTTTTTCTTCTTAAACACTAGTTGTAGCTATTAAATAAAAAGATCTTCTTTTATTTTTAATCACTAGTTGTAGCTATTAATTAAAAAGATCTTCTTTTATTTTTAATCACTAGTTGTAGCTATTAATTAAAAAGATCTTCTTTTGTAGCTATTAATTAAAAAGATCTTCTTTTATTTTAAACACTAGTCGTAGCTAATAAATTAAAAAGATCTTCTTTTATTTTAAACACTAGTTGTAGCTAATAAATTAAAAAGATCTTCTTTTTATTCTTAATCACTAGTTGTAGCTATTAATCAAAAGGATCTTTCTTTCATTTTTAATCACTAGTTGTAGCTAATTAAAAAGACCTTTTCTTTTGTAAAGTAAAGTAAAATAAAATAATCTTTTCTTTATCACTAGTAATAAATGAGGTTAGTAAGTAACTAAGTAGTGGTAAGCTAAAGCAATAAGTAGTAGTATGTAATAAAATGAAGTAGTAGTAGCATGTATGTTGATTAATAAGGTAGTAGTAAGTTGTATGTTGTGATTTTTTTAGTAGTAGTAGTAGTAGTAGTAAGTTGTATGTTATGTGTTGATCAAAATAGAAGTAGTAGTAGTAGTAGAATGTTGTAGGATATTTTCTAAAAATATTCCTTTATGTTTTTGTGCTTAGAATATTGTAGGATCATTTCTAAACAATAAATTAGAAGCCATATCCATGCTTAGTTAGTTGTAGCTTTGCTTCTAAAAATGATTAGAAGCCATATCCATGCTTAGTTAGTTGTAGCTTTGCTTCTAAAAATAATTAGAAGCCATATCCATGCTTAGTTAGTTGTAGCTTTGCTTCTAAAAAATAATTAGAAGCCATATCCATACTTAGTTAGTTGTAGCTTTGCTTCTAAAAATAATTAGAAACCATATTCATGCTACTTATGTTGTAGGATCATTTCTAAAATGATTAGAAGACTTATTCATGCTTCACATGTTGTAGGATCATTTCTAAAAATGTTTAGAAGCCATTTCCATGCTACTAATATTGTAGGATTACTTCTAAAAATATTTAGAAGTTATATTCATGCTTCTAATGTTGTAGGATCATCCCTAAAAATAGTTAGAAGCCATTTTTATACTACTAATGTTGCAGGATGTATTCTAAAAGTATCTTATCATGTTTCATGCTTAGTTAATGGTAGGATTTATTCTAAAAATATCTAGCATGCCTAATGATGTTAGAATGATGTAGGACAAATTCTAAGAGTTTCCTACCATGCTTGGATCAATTTTACTATGTTTAGGATGTTGTAGGAGCAATGATAAAATTTCTTACCATGTTAGCTTAATTATAGGTAAGTGGCATATCATGTTAGTTCAATTGTAGATATGTAATATACCATGCTAGTTAATTGTAGGTATGTGATATACCATGCTAAATTTCAAGTATATGCTTAGGACGTTGTAGGAGTAATACTATGCCTTGGAATGTTGTATGTTATATTAGTATCTATCCGTGCTTGGTTTGTGGTGATTGGTGATGATAAGTAGTAGGCTTTCATGCTCATTCGTAACCTACGCTTGACTATAGTGGACTTCATGTCTAGGTCGTAGTGATCGTTATGCTTAAGCTCGATATGAGTACAAGCATTAATCACATTCATACCTAGGAGTATCATGGTGGTTGTGTTATATGATTAGATTGTTGTAGGAGTATGCGTGCAATTGTGTGCCGTACTTAAGGCGCTATAAGTTGAGGTAATAAGGATTGGGAAGACCACTAGTGATAGTTGGTTCGATAAAGGCCGTTAGGTCGCCTTCGGATTCTTCCTTAGTGGAATACCGACCATAGAATATTAGTAGACTCTTCTGTTGCTTCTAAAATTAGATGACCAAGTTTGTTAGTAAGCACGTTTGGTTGCTTCTAGGATTGATTACCTGTATGGTTGTTTGCACACGGTTGTGCTCGTACGTGGCTCGACTGGCCCGTATGTAGCTGTGGGTCTCATACGTAGCTTAGTCGGCTCGTATGTAAGTGGTTGTCTCGTACGCGGCCCGACCGGCCCGTGCGTAGCTGTTGGTCTCATACACGGCTTATTTGGCTGGTATGTACGTGGTTATCTCCTACGAGGCCCGCCTGGCTCGTGGATAGTTATCGTTTCATACGTAGCTTATTAGCTCGTATGTGGTTGTTACTCGTGTACAGCTGTTAGCTAGTACACAGTTCGTTGTGGGCTATCGACCATCAAGACATAGCGGCATGCATGTATATTCGCACGACCGAAGTCTTGGATCGATGAGCCACGAACCGGATCCTGAGGGGTTCTGGTAAGTCTAGGTTGAGCAGCCTAGTAGAGTTGTCTTGCGAAGCCTAATTTAAGGCCTAGCATGTTATGTTATAATATTATCGTCCCTAGGATCGTCGGGTCAGGGACATCATTAGGGTAGTGATTTATAAAGGTCATTTTGCTCGGACCCTTGCCGAAGAGAGAGGAGTTGGTTGTAGGGGGCACCTTACGACCAACTTGTCCCTTGAGGGAGGCCTTAGGTGGTGTACTGGGTTGTACCTTCCCGTCAAAGGGATACGTACGGTGCCGTCTCACAAGTTGAGGACACGGGTTGCGTATCTCGCTCTGTTAATTCCTGAAATACCGTGGCTGGGGTGCCACAGGATGCATGGTGCAGTCCTGCGCTTGCTATACCCCAGAGAGTGCCACAGGGTAGGCTTCGCGCTGCCCTGCGCTTGCGAAACTCTATGGTTTAATTTTGGAACGATGCCCGATATACTGGGATCGAGTGAGGTCCGGCTTGCCGGGTAGTAGTGGAAAACGGAGACACCATAAGCAGACTGCATGGGGGGCACTTGACCCCTTCTGCAACCTCACAGAGTCATGGAGTATTGTCAGGAACAGGTCGTGTACAATTAGAATTCGTAACGTGGGTTCAATCCCTATATATGGAGAAACGGCTTGAGATGGAGTCGCATGTAGTATGGGCTGCATGTTGCTTTCGGAGACTTGCTGGCATTAGAATAGGAAGCGTCCCGTCAAAGGGATACGTACGGTGCCATCTCACAGGTTGAGGACACGGGTTACGTATCTCGCTCTGTTAATTCCTGAAATACCGTGGCTGGGGTGCCACAGGATGCATTGTGCAGTCCTGCGCTTGCGATACCCCAGAGGGTGCCACAGGGTAGGCTTCGCGCTGCCCTGCGCTTGCGAAACCCTATGATTTGGATTTGGATTAAGGCCCGATACACTGGGCAATAGTGGCAAACATGGACACCACTATATGACTGCAGTGGCGGAACTAGACCGCACCTGCAACCTTGTTTGAGTGAGGTCCGGCTTGCCGGGTAGTAGTGGAAAACGGAGACACCGTAAGCAGACTGCATGGGGGGCACTTGACCCCTTCTGCAACCTCACAGAGTCATGGAGTATTTTCAGGAACGGGCTATGTATAATTAGAATTCATAATGCGAGGAAGCATTCTAGTTCTACTTAAATATCGCATTAGAGTCTAGTCCTAGCACTCACGAACACTTAAACTACACCAACACAATTGCTATGTTTGTATATTTTGTATATTGTTTGGAAGATTCGCTGCTATATGATCAGCCTTTAAGCGTCAGTGAATACTGACGTCCCCACTTCCATAGGTACTGGATCGTCGAAGTACAAAGGTGAAATTCAGGAGGACTCAAGGCAAGGAAAGCAAGGAGTCAGTGCTATGTTTTAGTTCCGCTGCAGTATATGTATTGATTATCTGTTAAGTGAGAGGTACTCTGATGTAAGATGTGAAAGTTGTAATACATAGAAATGTAAAGGTGATATTGTAACTCTATTGTAAGGTATTACAGTTGTACAATGTTCAGACTTGTAACACATTGTGTATTGAATAAAAAGTTTTAAATTCTCCTGTTTTTCCGTGTATTGTGACTAATTGAAGAAAAGATCTTGGCTCGTGTCACGGTTTCCCAGTGTCGGAAATCGGGGCGCTACACCAAACACCCCACAAGCGTCACCTGCGGTACGAAATCCTGGAGATGTATCCACGTCATGACATGACGCATCATGTAGACAGCTTGTGAATACTCTCACATCGTAGACCCGAGGCCCTCATACTCGTGTTTTTCTCTTACTTTCATCACATCTCCACTATAGTGTAGTCCTTACCATTTCAGTTTGTTTTAAAAGAAAATCATCACAACCTAGAGCTAGCTTATCATACTGCACATAAACCAAAACAAAAGAGACAGTCAGCCTACTTGGTTACTTCTCAAGAGATGCTCAACCCATACTGGTTAGCTCTCAAATCATAAATAAAACTGCCGGTCACTAGGGTATCACCTAGCCTCTAAATTCCAACAACTATCTCTTTCTAGAGATAAAAAATAATTCATATTCAATCTCAAATAACCATTCAATTTCTTTATTCACAATCTCTTTCTCAAGGAATACATTTCTTTATAATCTCATAACGCGACATAAGTCAATTCAACCTCTTTATCAATTTAATCATTTATAACATTGTCTGCAATATCAAATGATCTCAATCAAGTATTAAATTCATAAAATCTCATTAAGAAGAAAATCTAATTGCAATCCAAATATTCATCTCTCTTTAATTATACATGAGTCAAAATTTTCGTTATAAAAAATCCCTTCTAATTCTTTTAATCGATAAACTCGAGTTCTTTAATGTAAAATCTACTTTTTATCTCACAAAATATATCCAAATAGTATAGTCCTTATAATTTCAGTTTGTTTTAATAGAAAATCATCACAACCTAGAGCTAGCTTACCCTACCTGACTTAAACAAAAAAAAAAGAGACAGTCAGCCTACCTGGCTACTTCTCAAGAGATACTCAACCCATACTGGTTAGCTCTCAAATCATAAATAAAACTGCCAGTCACTAGGGTATCGCCTGGCCTCTAGATTCCAGCAACTATCTCTTTCTAGAGATAAAAAATAATTCATATTCAATCTCAAATAACCATTCAATTTCTTTATTCACAATCTCTTTCTCAAGGAATATATTTCTTTATAATCTCATAACGTGACATAAGTCAATTCAACCTCTTTATCAATTTAATCATTTATAACATTGTATGCAATATCAAATGATCTCAATCAAGTTTTAAATTCATAAAATCTCATTAAGAAGAAAATCTAATTGCAATCCAAATATTCATCTCTCTTTAATTATACAAGAGTCACCATTTTCGTTATAAAAATCCCTTCTAATTCTTTTAATCGATAAACTCGAGTTCTTTAATGTAAAATCCACTTTTTATCTAACAAAATATATTCAAATAATGTAGAAATAATTTTCATAAAGTCTAAACAATTTTAGAAAATTAAATAGGATTTTTCCCAATTTTTGTTTCATATTAAAACCCAAATTACCCAAAAAAATAAAAAAAAGAAAGAAAGTGGCAAGAACTGGATTCGAACCAATCAAACCCGCCAGCTACAGTAACCCTCCCAATTCACACCCAATGACTAATTGGTCTAAAGTGTTTCACTGATATAAAGAGAGATCGAAATATACTTAAGTATAACCTTTCAGTGATTTAATTTAAATTGAAAATCATAAAAACAGAGTCTCCAACCAGATTCAAACCCTAGCCCAATAGCTCCACCGAGCTACAGTAACATACTTAAAATGCACCCGAAAACCAGTAAAGCCAAGTGACTAACCATCACAAAATGAGTTGGGTTCCTTAAACTCTAATTCTCTAGTTGTTACTAATATTTCATAATTCGAAACTCTTAAACTCTTTTTCTCTTTAATTTATTTCATGAAAATTTCTAGATTACTGATATTACATATTAGCAACATAACAATAAGTAAAATTATTATTTTGACATAAACACATGAATTTTCATCTCTATTTTGTATTCTATGTCTACAATTTCGATATTTAAAAACAACCATGATTCTTACCACATTTAGCACCCAAATTATCACATAACTTTGTTTACTTGTTTTCTTTTATTTCTACAATAATTTCTAAAACATAATATCTTTTATCATACTAGTGTCACATTAATTAATATAGCATATAATCAATATTTCAATTAACCAACTAGTCATTTACAAACATACATTCTACATCTATCATGGTCCAAAATTCACATTTTCATAGCAACATGATAATACTAATGTAATAATCACATTTCATAGCAACATGATAATATAAATTTAACAACTCATACTACATCTACCAAAAATATTTAAGCATCATACTCCTAAATTAGAAAGGATTTAAGAAACACCCACCCAAGGAATTTAATTCCTAGCAATTTGAATTCCTAGACTGAGAGCTCCTAGAAACACCCCTTCGCATCCTCAAATTTCGCGCACCAAGAAAACTCCAATTTCCATTTTCGGCCAAGCACAGTGAGCCCTCCTCCTTCATTTTTACAGCAGAGCACAGTGAGAGCATCTCCACTTCTCAATTTCGGCAAATACAAGGGCAGCACTAACTCATCATCATATACATATATGTGTATAACTATGTATATATATTTACTTATATATACATAATGTATGGTGGAAATTAGTGGAAAAGGCACAGGAAAGTGGCTGGATGGATGGGCTTTCGGATGACACAGAAGGAAAAGGAAGGGAATGAGAGTGTGCATTAGGATTAGGAGGTATAAGTACACACACACACACACACACAGAGATATATATATATATACACACACACACAAGAGTGGAGAAGCAAAGAGTTCGTTGGACGGTTGGTGCGGCAGAGCAACAGGGAAGAAGGTAGGGAGGTTGAGGAGAAATGTGAAGGATTGTTGGGGTATTATATAAGTAACAATAGGAGATATAACCACCCCCCATTAACACCACTAACTCCACTCTCACATTCAAAAAATTTCCTTCCCTCTACTCCAAAGTAACCAGCAGGCCAACTTTTAGTCTGCTTCTTGCACGTATGCACGCGCACGTGCTTTGTGTACACTAAAAAATAAATTATTTATATTTTTAAATTAAAATATAAGTAATCTATATAATAAAACACACAGAAAGCTATCAAGCGGCTCTCCTTCAATCCCCCCAAAAATCAAAGGCTCAGATCTTATCTTACAAAACATATTTTCCCCCCAAAAGTTTTTCCAAAACTCAAATTCAAATCTCCTACTCAAAACAACTCCTATATTTATTTCTATTTTTTTTCTCTCTCTCTTTCCTCCCTCTTCTATTCAAAAAATTAAAAAAATAAAAATTTTAAATATTAAAAAAATTTAAAAATTCAAAATTCAAAAGCTTTAAAAATAATTTAAAAGAATTCAAAAAAATTCAAAAAAAAATCATATAATATGTTTTTGCTCTATGTTTGCTACTTCAATTAATTTGCTGGACCTCCGAAACTATTTTATATAATCAAATAAGGTGCACCGTTCCGAAGACGTGCCGTAGGCACGTGACAACGGGCAAACCTAGTATATTTATAAAATATGTATGAAAAATTAGTTTAATCAAAAATTATAGTTTCTCATGCATAAATAAAATAGACACACACATTTTATGAAATTCATTTCAAAAAAGAATACGCCCAAATACGCGCACTGAAACACATGCGTCGCACGTAAAAATACAAAAATTCGAAATCGACTTTATCAATGGAATTTTTTTAAACATAATCTAAATACAATATAAGAAAATATATTTATTAATTTTTATATATTCCACGACGTAATCACTGCGTACGTAAAAAACACGCGCATTACACGTACAAAATTATTTTAGTCAAAATAGAAGAAAAATGAATTTCCGTTTATAAAAAGAGTTCAAATACATAAAATAAATAATTGAAATACAGAAATATCACACGTAGCGGTGAAAAATACGTAATCGATACGTGCATCAAAAATACGTAAAAAGCATGTAAAAATGCAAAGATTGAAATACTATATTTTAGTCGACTCAAATAGGATAAAAATATATGAGAAATACATAAATAGTTGGAAAACAAAATACGTAGTGAAACACGTTACAAATATTATCAGTAATGGTACAAAATACATGTGCGTAACACACGAGGACAAAATTGTCATTTTCAATTTTGCGGGGTGTTACAGCAAAGGTAGTCGAGGAAGCAGGTGGAAACCCGAAGTCCTCCCCCGAAGCAACCCATGTCGGTCCATTTGCGAGCTTCGATGGCGCAGGCCTAGTAACCATCATCTTCCTCTTCTTTTCAGGGGCTTTGCTGCTCAACCCCGAGCGTTTGGCAACAATCACATCCAAATCCATGCCGATCGCTCCTACAAAACAAAATTCCAAATGTTCAGAGAAGAAAAAGGGAGAAGAGATAACTACAAGAGAAGAAGTAAAATGCAATGAAAATACAAAAGCATACTAGAGTTGATCGGACTGAGACCACCCTTGAATGGAAACTCCTCGGTCATCTCTCTCCAACTGAAAGCTGGCCAATCTAAAAGACCCCTAACCATGTCCTCCTCCTTGGGGCTCAGAATTGGATCAAATTTCGCTCTCTTTGGCACAGCCTCACTACAAGTCGTGGGAATCCCCCACGGCTCGTGACTACGAATGATAAAGTACTTTTCCCTCCAAAACAGGATCAAATCAGCATTGTCAATCAACTTCACCCCGTGAGGTGGAGTGAGAGGGAATCTGAACTCCAACCTGTTCTTCTGGTGGAGCTTGTGGAACATCATCAACACACTCAGTCGCGGCTCGAACCCTGCTTCCTGACTACAACATGAAGCCGTTAACATGTCTCCACATGTTCGGTATATACTACATGGGACTCAGAGCATACCACCTCAAGATTTCTCTCACGAATAGATGAATAGGGGGACGGAGCCCCGCATGAAAAACATCAAACGGCAAGAAGCACAGATTAGGAGAGATCGGTGGACAAGCTATAACCCCAGAGCCTAGTAACACTAGATCGAACTCCCTCGGTATCATGAAGTACACCTGTATGCGACCCAAGTCCACCTATGTCAGCATCAAAGATACATCATCCACTACCGAATGCCAACGATGCTCATTCTCCTCATATAATGGTGCCATCCCATGCTCAACTCGCCCCAATAAATCAGCGGGGTAATCTCGGATGCCACCAAGACGACACAGGGCACGAAAGTCTCCCCGATTCCCCTATTCTTCAATCTCTCTATAATATCGTCTCCACAATAACTGAAGGCATCTCCGTTACACCCTTCCTCTTTTACGCTTTAGAAGGTGGAATCAACGATTGCTCTCCAACAAGACTAGAAGGGGAGGTCCCATCACCCGAAGAAACCCAAGACATTTTGATAAATTATATATATATATATATATATATATTACCTTGATGTGACAACCACGGTCCGAAAAGTTTCGCCGGAGCAAGGAATTGACTGTCGGAGCTTTCTCAAAGTGAAAACCATGCCAGAAAGAAATCTTTTGAGTATATGAGAATGAGGAAAGGGTGGAGGGAGGGATTATAGAAGAATGGAGGCAGTAGTTGGGCTCTCAAGTCTATTGGACTCCCAACCAATGGAGAAGCCCAACAGTCGGGAAGGCCAAACGAAGAAACTCCACTGACCGGTCAATGGTCAACAGGACACTTGGCTAGTAGCAAAAGCATCAAAGCAGTTCGGAGGAGCACGCCGACAAAACATGGCCCAATCGAAATCAGAGCAAAACTTGACAGACCGATCAACGGTCAACGGGATGAGTGGCACGCAGCCGAAGCATCAAAGCAGTTCGGAGTCGCTCACCAAGTAAACGTGCCCCTAATAAGAAACGGAGCAAAATACCTCTGACCGGTCAATGGTCAATGTACAACGGGACACGTGGCGCGCAACCGAAGCATCAAAGTAGTTCGGCGGCGTGCGCCGAAGAAACATGCCCCCGATCGAAATTGGATGAAAATCCCATTGACTGGACAAGGGTCAACGATCAACGGATACATGTCGAAGAGCCAAAGCATCAAAGCGGTTCGGCAGCGCGCGCCAAACAAACACGCCCTCGACCTAATGTGGAGTGTTTTTACGTTGACTAGTTAACACGCCCCAGCCGCTCGATTTTGAAGATTCTCGCGCCGTGTCAAGACCTACGCTCCTGATTTTGCCACAACATCAGGTATTGAATTAATTCTTTATTTAATTATTAAATCGAATTAATTATTTAAAAATTTCGAAAAAATCATCAATAATCAAAAAAATTAAGTAAAAATTCCACAAATAATTATTAATTCAAAAAATTATTTTATATTCAGAAAATAAAATTATTAATTTAGAATAATTATTTAAAAATATTTAAAATTAATTGCTAAAATAAAAATATTGATAAAAAAATTCATAAAATGATTAAAAATTAGAAGAAAAAAATCTGGAAAAATCACAAAATATACATAAAATTTTAAAAATAATTTTAGGTATTTTATAAGCTCAGAATAACACCATTACACCTAGACGTCCCCGAAAACTCTAATAAGTTCTGTAAACCCATAAAAACGGACGAACTACTCATCAAAGGCTGTGAAACTCAGTCTTCGGGAGTGGGGGCTTTTGGGAGTGGGGGCTTTTGATATACATAAATGTAGAACCCAATTGTCACAGTTCAAACTGAGTACGAATCTTAAAGCTCTCAGGGGTAAAATGATAATTTCACTAAAAAGAGGTCCACGAATGGGAATTGGTGTCTCTTATGCCCAATAACCCAAAATGGATCTGTCTTACTAGGTTATCATAACAGCTTAATATAAATGTGTAACCCCCGTACCCGTTGATACGGATTTTTATTTCTCTTTTCTTCGTATTCTTGTATTCCAATTTTCTTATAAATTATTTCTTAAAATTTTGTTATATACATCTCATATCTGATCGATCCCAAGCTCGTATATAAACTTCTATTCTCTTGAACCCAAATTCTTATTTTATTCTACAATCTTATGCTTCTTTTCGCCTGATTTTATATTTTGGCAAAACCATTTTTTATTCCTTCTCTTTGGATTATTTGTTAGCTTTTCAAAGCCTAGTCCAAACCCAAACACAAATCATATTCCATTCTACAATATTTATCTTTATTATCTATTATTTTGTCAAAATCCTAATTTTTCCCCATACTGTTGTTATTATTGTTTGATCTCTTTTGTGAAGCCCAACCATTATTATTGGATTTATTATTTTTATTATTTTTATTGAAGCCCAATGTCATCCTATTGTTAATTTGTTAATTGAATTCGAGCCCGTTAATCCAAGCTCACACTTTTAAACAAATCTATTGGACCCTAACCCAAACCAACTAACCCAAATCCCCTAATATGCTAATTACCCCGTCTTCAACTCCCCATCACGTTCCCCCACAAATCTCTGCATACCCCCACTAATCTCTCCCCCATTAACTGTAATTCAACTAACTATTAATTATCATACTATAATAATATATCTATTATTAAATTCACCCTCCCAACTTCCACTCTTGTTTCTCTCTCCCCGACTTCATCTTCCCCCTTCTTCTTCCCTTCTGCTCCCGCCTCCAGCACCCATCGAAGCCACCGCAGTGACCTCCCACCGTCGAGTCCCCCCTCGCCTCTTGCGCGTACACGCGCGATGAACCGCCACCCCGTCGACCTCCTCTCATCGCCACCACCATGTGACTGACCACCGAACCCACTCCTCCTCCTGCTCGCGACTCCACCTCCGCAGCACCGCCATTGCAGCCTTCCTCCACAGTAACCCCCTCCGCTTCTCACCGCTACGTCCATCGCCAGCATCACCAAGCATCTCTGCGCCCCTCGGCAGCTCTCGCCGTCCCCAAGCGCCCACCGCCTGCTCCTTCCTTTATCTGCTGCCGCAACCACTGACCCCCGTCGCTGCTCCACCACCGCTCGACTACCTCGCCCCTCCTCACGGCCTTGCACCACGATCGCAAACCACCACTTCTGCTCGTTGAGCCCTTCACTACCGCAGCCCACCCCGTCGACTGCCACCCGTCGACGGCCTCCTTTCCTCCGCTCGACAACCCCGCCGACCACTGCTGCTTGCCGCTCACAGTTGCTGCTGTTGCCGCATGCTATTGTTGCTGTGTCTAGCTGTTCTCATCTCTCGTGTGCTGTGTTGCACGTGTGTGCTGCCGTACGTAATTTGTACGTGCTGTCGTTACGTTGGCTGCACGTGTTGCCGTCGGGATTCTCATCTCGTTATTCTTTTGTTTTCCGAGTCGCCATTTATAAGGCAAGTCTCCTTGAACACTATTTTTATTCTATTTCAAAAACCGTTGATTTCCGCAATTAGTTTGTATTTCTATTATTGTTATGAGTTGCTTTGATACCCTTCAAAGGGGCTACTACGGATTCATCGGTGAAACCAAGTAGTAGTTCCCTTTTCGTGCCATACCATTGCATCAATCCCAAGCTTTTTTATCCCCATATGCATGCAGTACATGCACACAAACTAGAAATGCTCATATATAGGTGATACAATGATTGGATGTATATCGACTGAATGTGTTATTGCGACTTGATTTATAGTAGTGTTGATTTGTCGGGTGGACTATAGGAATCCACCATAGTTGCTAATATCAATGATAGTTTAATTCATGCAATAGTATCATGTGGGTGGGTATTTTGTTGATCACATATGAATTAGGTTTCTACTATTCTGCCAGTTGTTGTTGCATTAAGTTTTTGGCCCTATTGCTGTTAAAATCAATTAAAACTATATAAAAAAAAATTGTATCTTTATGAATCTAGTTTCTAGAATATTCAACAGATCTAAATTTCGACTTATAACCTGTATGTTATCACACTTTTTGTACTGCTAATTTTTGATTTCCAGACCTGCTGTTTAATGCTACAACAACATAATTTCTAATTAATATATAGTGTTAACAGTAGAATTAATGCTTGACTTCCCCCTGGGAGTTGCTAGACATTCTTAGGTTTCATCTTACGATTTTTATAAAATTTTATATTGAATTTACAGTCCCGTTATGCATGCAAAACTTTAACTCTTGGTTGCTGCCAGAATGCTTAACCAGTAAAGAGTAGGCTAATTGACCTAGATGTGGTTAGAATCATCTAGAACTTGCAAAATATAAGTTGTAGCTCTTTGAATCTGGGATCAAGATCATCTGACGATTTTGCGATCTGACTCTCGGAGTGCAAGATACTCAAATTTTACTACTGTACTGTCGAGATTTCAGATTCACTATTTTGTAAGGACGTCATCGTGTTAACTAATGGAAACGGTAAGATAAATTATGAACTAGGGTCCAATAAATTCAAGAATACTAATGAGAAACTCCAGGAAGTAGAATATAGTTTTTGTAATAATTTTGGCCTAGTTTTAATTGATTTACACCTATAACAATTCTTGCATTGAGTTGTTGTCTAAAAAGCAGACCTGGAAAGAACTACCGGGTAGACTAAATTTTTGCGGTTGCAATATGTTTTGTAAATATGCGTTGGAACCGGCAGGGAGTCTAATTTCTAGAAACCTTGACGAACCCTAATTTGCTTTCCTGTAGCAACGA
The DNA here is from genome assembly GCA_017893485.1 of Hemerocallis citrina. Taxonomy (NCBI): domain Eukaryota; kingdom Viridiplantae; phylum Streptophyta; class Magnoliopsida; order Asparagales; family Asphodelaceae; genus Hemerocallis; species Hemerocallis citrina. The sequence goes on along the minus strand of CM030362.1, from coordinate 223,209,299 downwards.
GAAAACTAATTTTTGTACGCAACATCTTTCTGTCCAGAATGTGTGTTTTGTGTTTTTAAGCATATTCATGTTTGATTTTTGCATCTAGCAGATGGAACTAGTTATATCAAGCATTGCATTACCTTGATATCTTTTGACATCGCCTCATTGCTCCTATACTCATTGCATGTTCACATTGAATATAATAAAATAATAACAAGTCGGGGAAATAAGGATCGACTTAGTAGTGTACATCATCAGACACTGTACTCGGAGAAGGGTCCCTTATCTCGTTATTATTATTACTATGGATTGTGGGTTCTTGATTGTGAACCGTAGAATATTGATTGTTAATTATTGTTCATTGTGCCGAGTACACGACCTGTATAGATCACCACTATAGTCTAAACGATCATTGATTGCATGCACCGAACCTATGGTATGGGACACAGTATTACATGCATTTGATAATATAATAAAAGACTAAAACACCTAGAATTGATACTTGTATTTCCTGATCTTGATTATTGTCATTGGCATTGATTATAGCTCGTAACCATTGATTATTGTTGCAACAATTGATTATTGCTCGATAACTCTAGACCCTTGAGCTCATTATTTAACCCTTGTTATTGCTTTTGACTTTGTTCTAGTTCATTTTCTTAATGTACCATACTTCCTTTGTTCCTTACTTTTTACTACTCGCTGTCTGTGACTTGCTCTAACAGATAATTTTTCCCCCTCTTTAGTTGACGAGTTCGCAGGAACCCAAGGTGAGCTTAACGAAGGATTGGGTGAGCAATCGTTCTAGTGGATGAAGCCGCTTAGCAATTTACAATAACTATTTGATCCATGCTTCTTTATTTCCTGCATTGTTATTTCCTATATTTTATATTACGGGCTTTGTTAACCCGAAGTTTGTTTTCCAAATGTTGGATGTTACTTTGGTGGATTATTTCATGTTATTGAAATTTACTTATTGTCTATGTGGTTATTTACCCATGCGTGATTATGTTATTTCCTTTATATTGCTGAGTTAAACAGGTATAACTTATGGATGATGTTTACATCAATCGCTGGGCCTCGGTTATGTGCTCGTGTTCTCGTACTTTGGGAAGTGGGGCATGACAAAATGAGTCCATATTATTTCAATATGATTTAAACTCATAATTGTCCAAAAGAGACAATTCAAAAACTATATCTCTTATCACGAGGAGAGTCTAAACTCAATCCCTTCAAATACTTTTATTCCTTCATGAAGAAGAGATAACTGATTCAATCCAAAAACACCGGGAAGTAAATATAAAATCATTATCTTGAAATTGACCAAAGCGACTATAAATACTCCCCATACCTCCATCAGAAATAGGTAATTAGTATTTTACCACAAAAAAACTCTTTCTATTCTTGAGTTCTGACTTGAGCGTCAGAGGGTGTTTCGCCGTGATCAACCCCGGTGTTTCAGACTTTTACAGAGCGATCGTCACCATCAAGATCAGATCCAACGATGCAAATTGTCAGATTCAGAAGTCCACATCGGTTGAAAGCAGTCAACAATAGTGAAAGTAAAAAATGTCAGCTTTTTACTGTTTTTAAAAGAACTCATATCATTTGTTTGCTCACACAAAATTTAGCAGCAACACTTATCGTACCTTGTAATTCGACTACTGCTTGTAAGTTATACTTCAACTCTATGTGGATGAAATGTTAACCATGTTGAAAATAAGAAAGTACGCAATTGGATATATGTAAGAATAAATCTGATTTCACATATTGAAGTTAAAAGGTGGCGTACAATGGAAATGGAGAACAGGCATTGAGTTGTGGTGATCGCCCTAGGTGTTGAAGATCTGACTTTTAAGAGGAAGTTATCTCAGTAGAGTTGGATATTCTATATATTTAATAGTATGGTATGAATATTAGATTTGTTTTGTATAACTCTGTTAAAAAGTGTTGCAATGATATTATTTAATAAAGATATATAAATAAAAATATATAGTATTCATTAAATACAATATCTAGATTTAGAAGTATTGCAATGATATTATTTATCTGTAAGTTGAAGCCCCAGGTTCGGTACCATCAACTTGTAATCCAGGGGAATGAAATATCTCGCCCATATCAACTGAAGGTTGGTGATTGTCAGCACACTCTGGGTGTTGTCCGCCTTGACCCTCTGGCGGCACGGTGTGGAGGGTTGTAACCCATACTGTACCAAATCCTCGAGATCGTTCGGGTACATTTTGATCGGAGCCAACTGTTGAAGACCGGGAACGTCGAGCCCTCCCTTCGGTTGAAATTCAATAGGCAATTCAGGACTGTCAGGAAGAGTCCACTTCAGCAACCTTCCCCGAATATGGGGGGCCCTCACGGGAAAAATCGTCGCCAACTATTCCAAACCCGCGGTCTCCTCGGGAGAGCCGACCTCCTTGGCTCTGCCATCTTCCTCTTCCCCCTCGCCATGTTTGGCTCTACTTCCTCCATCTCTCCTCGCCCTCAGCCACTTATACAGGATCGCTCTTGCCGACCACCCCCTTCTCTTTAGCCTCTTCTTCTGAATAGCTCGACTCAACCACAAAGGGTATTCGGCTTCGGATAAGCTATACCACATGGACCTCTTAGATTTCTTCTCAGGAAGTGTAGTGGGAAGAAGAACCACTATTGCCTCGACCGGACATGGAGGCGGAAGAATTGGACCGAACCCTCTACATAATATAAAATATTAACTTGTTTGTCGGAAAGTTAACCACCGGTGGCCGAACAGAACCTAGAGAGAGAAGCTCCCAAGCAAGTGAGAGAAAGAAAAGAAGAAAATGAGAGTGGGGAAAAGGGGTTATATAAAAACCCTCAGGGATGCCATGATTTCCCCAATCAATCTTGGCCATCCAATTTGATCTAATGATGGATAATCCAAAGACTGCTCAATTTCTCCAAACCATGACGTCAACCGAATCACATGCAACACATGTGCCTTTACCACAACCACTATGAGTGCTAAATGGTTTTCTAAAACATCTCCAAGTATGAAACGCTCAATGCCCGATAGTGACCTCGAGCCACCTACAAAGGATCAGATTACCTTGCCATCGCTTGACACTCGGCATTGACTTCGAGTGGCCCATAAGGTTTCACACTACACAGTCATTGCTCGGCACTCGGCATTGACTTTGAACAGCCCACAAGGTTTCACACTACCTTACTGTCGCTTGACGCATGGCATTGACTTCGAGCTGCCCACAAGCTCTCACACTACATTTTTATCGCTTGGCGCTCGGCATTGACATCGAGCAGCCTAAAAGGTTTCACACTACCTTGTTGTAGCTAGACGCTCGACGTAGACTTCGGGCAGCTCACAATGTTTCACACTACATTGCCTTCCCTCGGCGCTCAATATTAACGTCGAGCAACCCACAAGGTTTCACACTACCTTGCTGTCGCTCGACGCTCGGCAGTGACTTCGAGACACCTACATGGTTTCACGTAGCCAGGACTTCGCTCGGCGCTCGGCGGTGACCTTGAGCCCTAATAACAATGCGATCTCGAGCACGATGCTCGGAACACGGTAGACACCTTACCCAATATGACCCGGAGCGCGAGGCTCAGAGCCCAGTGGGGCTCGGCACTCGACTGATTTTTCCCACAGGATTGAACTGCTCCTCGTTGGCTGAAACACCCAACCCTCCAGTAGTGGGGGGCCTATGATGTGGGTAAAAATCCAGCCTCATCTTAGCCGTCTGATCCCATCAAGGTCCTGAGACCCATCAGAACAAGCATGCTCGCTCCATGGGCCGCTAACCAGCCCTATACACCCATCATGCTCATGGAGAAGGGTCAATCCGGTCCACTAGGGTTCTCTCTTTCTGCCTATAAATAGTAAACCCTCTTCACTGTAACCAGGTAATCAACATTTAGCCTCAAAAACCCTAGTTTCCATTTTCTCTCTCTACCAGTCACTGACTTGACAGTCGAAGGGTCGCTGGCAGAAAAACTCTCGATGTTTCTGGATTTTGTGCAGGTGACCGCTGACCCAGGGTCGAAAGTAGCCACCGACACATCAGCTCCTCCTACCTATCACCAGATCCCGATCTACGACTAAGATTTGTCCTTCCACCCTAAAAAATTGAACTCATCATCTGTTGCTCCCACACCCTAAAAATAGCAGCATCAGCTATCTACTTAACACCACCACCAATTGACCTAGTTGACACCTTTTAACTGATATTTTATTAGTTGCGTTGTGCAAGACAACGCTTACAAATTTATGTTTTACAGATTATATCGCTTTATTGTCCATTTCCATTATGGCTATTCTAAACTTTTCACACTATACATCACATACTAAAAATGTAAATGCAAGTAAGAATATTTTTGCTATGAGCTTTCTTAAATTATTTTAGGTCATTCTTGTTGACCCTAAGTTTGGTGTGCACAAAACGTATTATTAAAACAAATATTTTTAGTTGAGATCACACGATTTAGAGAGAAGGTAATTCAAAACAAATAGCCAAAAGAATAGCTATCAAGCAAAAGATGAATGTATCATAGAACATTACAAATACCAAGAAGTTTTTAACTCAAGAAACAAGTGCTTCAAATCTTCAAGAAAGCCAGCAATAATTAATTATTTATTTCTGTTTTTGTGAGAAAAAACTATGTAAAGAGTAATTGATTGATTGATTAGTATTTGGAAAGAATATAAAGTGGATTCGTCAAATAAATGTTGAATATAACGGTAGACCGTACAATATGTTGGTCAACTGTCGCAACAGTCGACCGCTCATCAAAGTGAAAAAGGTGAGACAATTGACCGGTCATCGCTCAACCTTCGAGTTAAAGGATGAATGGTCGACTGCTCAACAAAGCGGTCGACCATCCACATGCAGTTTTGACTATTTCAGACATATCTTTTCGTTTTTTGAAAGATTCATTTTCTCGTTCTATAAATAGAGACAAATATACCGAGTATTCTTCATCCCTTGCAATTATAGTTCTTCTGAACTAATAATTCAATCAATGATCCGAGTATGAGAGCTTTTATTTTTTTCTTCAGTCAAGATGTTTATAGATCGGTGAGTTTTGCAGGACTTGTTTGTAGAAGTCCTTGGGTGTAATAGGACACTCGACCTGAATTTCGAGAATCACTGTAAAAGGGTTTAAAGTATAGTGAAACGCTTGTAGCGGAGAATTGCTACAAGTAGGTGGTTTGGACGTAGATCTGGGCATCGAACCACGTTATATCGATGTGTCTTGCGTGCTAGCTCTGTTTGCTTTTTCTAACTCTATCTGTTTACACATTTTATTATGTTCTTAATTTCCGCACAATCGCCTTATTCACCCCCCCCCCCCCGGCTGATTTACAGTGGCATCAGAGCGAGGTGCTCATTAATTGCTTAAAGCTTGATGAAAAGGTCCAATAGCCGAAATTCCTCCTCCTGAAAACTTGTACACATCGGAGTCATTCATCTCCAATGGAACAAGTCTAATATGTTCACCTTATTTTGATGGAAAATGCTATGATATTTGGAAAGTTCGTATGTCTAATTTTTTTGCAGATGTTGGGAAAAGAAGTATGGAACGTTTGTGTCAATAAAATAGAGATCTCTGTCAGTGATGGAAAGAGGACCTTCACAGCAACTGAACTATCATTGAAAGCTGCAAACTCCAAAGATATGACAGCACTTTATGCTGGTCTGAATAATGAAGAACTGATGTGATAAGGATGCAACTGCAAAACAACCAATGAAATCTGGAACAACATGTTAAAACATCATGAAGGAACTGCATCTGAGGTAAAGGCCAACGTTACTTTATGTTTTTATAAGTTTGATGTTTTTCGTTTGCTTCCAAAAGAGACCATAGATTAGCCCGCTTTGATATCACCTCGCATGAACTTGAGAGCTTAGATAAAGAGGTTAGATGATGATCGAAAGGTTAAAAAACTCATAAGCTATCTTACACCTGAATGAGATATCAAGGCTGCTGCAATGAGGGATACACTTGAAGAGAAATGTTTCGACTAGTACACATTTCAAGGAAAATTGAAGACGTATGAAATGGAGATGGCCAAAACAAAGAGGTACCAGCAGAATTTTGTGATTATACCTAAAATTGAAGAGAAAACTGTTGCCTTGAAAGCATAAACTTCACGACCATCAAAATCAGAGTATGATCATGATGAATCAGCTGAAGATATCGCACTGCTGACTAAACAATTCTGTAAATATTTCAAACGCAAAAAAGTATGGCAGGTCTTAAGGAGGAAGAGAAAAAGACAAAGAAGACATGTTACAAATGCAAGAAGCCAGGACACAACCGTGCAAACTGGCCCCTTTCACATGATAGAAACAAAGATTATCATCACTCCAACTCAGGATTCTCAAAAGAAGGCATTAAAGGCAACATGGTTAGATTCAGATGTCAGCGTTGAAAAGCAAGACCACAACGACTTTGGATTCATGGCTCTTTGGGATGGTGAGGTGCAATCATCACTCCAAGAAGAGGTAATTCGAAGAACTCACCTATGATGTTCTAGTTGACATGTGTAATGGCTTAGGAGATTATACAAAGAAATTAAGTGGTGAGTTGAGACAATATAAGTAAATGTCTAATGAATCACATGATTCATGTATTGCCAAAAATAAAAAGCTAAAAGATGCAAATCCTTGATTGTTTAAAAATCTGAGTCATTTAGGATGGATCAAGATGTATTGATAGAAGAAAATGAATGTCTAAAATGACAGATTAAAAAATCTTTGGCAATACATAATGAAAATCTAAAGGAAATTCATGAAAAATCTGCTTTTATTGCTAAACTCACTGATGATTTAAATGAATAGAAAAAAATGACGAGGTAGTTGAAGGTTGTAAGGAAGCAATCGAACAAAATAGGATACTTGATGGTACTCTAAATACTCTTTGTTGGAACACGAAAGACGATGAGAAAACAGAAAAAGACTATGTAATAGAATAATTGAGTTCGAAAAAATTGTTAAAAAATATGAAGCGTCCAGTTATCTTATGACAAGGAAATCAAGATCATATCATGATAATCGAGGATTTGGTTACAATGAGCCACTACAATGTCAAAATACTGAGAAATCATGTCATATACATGTACATAGTTATTCAAAATCTTGTCAGACATATATGCATAACCATCAAAATAGCTACAAAGTAGTACATAACTATGCAAATGTGCACGACCTAAGGCATAATCACATTACATATCACTATTGCTGTAAATTAGGACATATATCTTATAATTGCTCACTAAAAAGGAATACTAATTTTGTTTGGGTGAAAAAGAATGTAAGTGCAGGCACAGTATCAACTTGAGCACCCAAAATTACACCTACTAATTTAAATGTAGGTGCATCAACGTGCCAAACCTAAAGATCGGTGGTACCTTGATAGTGGATACTCAAACCATATGACAGGTGACAACAAACACTTTGCATGACTATCAAGGAAAATAGGGAAGGACATCATCTTTGGAGATAACAATACCGGTCAAACCATCGGTAAAGGTAAAATAACTTTAGTTCATCATGCTCCATTGATGATGTACTTTTGGTAAGGGATTTGAAACACAATTTACTTAGTACCAGTCAGTTATGTGGTAAAGGTTATACAGTTACTTTTGATAAAAATGCATGCACAGTATTAGATAATAATAAATCCTGTTTACCTCTTGATAAGATGCAATAATGTGTTTGTCATCAATTCTAATGAATTAGCACAGGAAAATATTAGATACTTTGTTGCTAGAAACGAAGATGGTTGGCTATGGCATCAGCAACTTGGAACACAACTATGGATAATCTCAACGAACTTGTACGTGGAATTCAAAAAATTAGGTTTGAGAAAAATAAGCCATGTGACTTGTATCAGTTCGGTAAGCAAACTAAAATTTTCCACGAGCCCAAGAAAATGGTATCAACTTCTAAACCTCTTTAACTTCTACACAGGGACCTTTTGGACCATCACGAACACGTAATAATGGTGGTGCACGATATGCTTTCGTAATTGTAGATGACTATAGTAGATTCACTTGGGTTGTTTTTTTATCACAAAATGATGAAACCTCATATATTTTTCAAAAAAAAAATCGTAGAGTAGAAGATAAGAAAAGCCTTACCAATGTCACTATTTGTAGTGATTATGGTGGAGAATTTTAAAATGAACTCTTTATGTCGTTTTGTGATGAAAAAAATGAATAAAACATGAGTTCTCATGTCCTTGCACTCCTCAACAAAATGGGGTTGTTGAGAGAAAAAATCGACCACTTCAAGAAATGGTCCACACCATGCGTAGCAAAAATAATTTTCCAAAGTTCTTTTAGGCAGAAGCTGCCAATACAGCATGTTACACCATTAATCAATTAATCATTAGAAAATATCTTGAGAAAACACCTTTTGAACTGTATTATGGAAAATTTTCAAAATTGTGTTATTTTTGTATAATTGGATGCAAAGTATTTATTTTAAATACCTTAGATAACTTGTGAAATTTGATAGTGATGAATGCATGTTCTTAGGATATTCCCTAAATAGCAAAGCTTATCATGTATTTAATAAAAGAAGATGCACAATTCAAAAATCTATTGATGTTATATTTGATGAATCTAATCATCTCACGAGAGAGATATTACATGTTGTTGTTGATGAGATAGGTATTCGTATTTAAAAGAAACATCAATAAAGATAGGTATTCGTATTTAAAAAAAATTTGATGGACAGGATTCACACACAACAAACCGATGCTGTGGAAGATGATCTCACTTCTTCACCACCACCAACTCAACCTCCAACAATTGAAAACTTCCTGATTGGAAAATCATGTCCAGTCATCCCACAGATCTAATACGAATTGATATGTCAAAAGGGGTAACTATTCATACAAGCTAAAAATTTCAAGTGTTTTATTGCATTTGTATCCATACTTGAAATGAAGAATGTTAAGGAGGTCCTGCAAGACAACGACTGGATTGTTGCCATGGAAGAAGAAATTAATCAATTTGAACGTAATCAAGTATGGAGACTTGTTCCAAGACCCCCTAGTAGAACCGTTCTTGGTACAAAATGGGTATTTAGAAATAAGTTAGACGAATCAGGTCATATAGTTAGAAATAAAGCTCATCTTGTTGCTCAAAGTTATAATCAATAAGAGGGAGTCGATTTTGATGAAACTTATGCTCTTGTGCACGGTTTGAAGCCATTCATATTTTACTTGCTTTTGCATCCGAGATGGAGTTTACGTTTTTTCAAATGGGTGTAAAAATACTTTTTAAAATGGTTTTATTTATGAAGAAATTTCTGTTGAACAACCACATGAGTTCACTGTCCTAGTACACCCAAACCATGTATTTCGTCTTGATAAAGCGCTATATGGTTTGAAGCAAACTCCTCGTGCTTGGAATGAGAGACTAAGTTTGTTCCTTATTCACATAGGTCTTTCAAAAGAAAAAAGCACTACACTTTTTATCAAACATGTTTTAAAAGATATTTTGATCGTTCAGATTTATGTTGATGGTATTATATTTGGATCTTTTAATGAAAATCTATGCAAGGAGTTTTCTAAACAAATGCCGGATGAATTTGAAATAAGTATGATGGGCGAATTAACCTACTTTCTTAGACTTCAAGTAAAACAACGGAAGGACGACATCTTTATAAATCAATCTAAATATGATAAAGAACTCGTCAAATAGTTTGGCCTTGATAGTGCAAATGCATACAAAACTTCCATTGCCACTACCATTAAACTTTCCAAAGATGAATCGGGTAACAATGTTGATATTTCTACCTATCGCGATATGATTGGTTGCTTACTTTATAAAACTGCATCTCATCTTGATATAATGTTTCATGTCTATTTATGTGCCTGTTTTCAATCGTGTCCAAAAGAATCACATTTGGTTGCACTTAAGCGTGTCATTTGATTGTTGCGCCCCAAATTTCAATAATAGAAATAAGAGATACAAATCCAGAATCTTTACTTTAATGTAATCCAAACACAATAAAAATATAGGGAATATTATATCTTTATATTACAACAGTTCTTTCTTACATTGCACAATGGAAAATTAAACATATTTATAACACAACCCAACACTTAAACTTCAGACATCTCAAGTCCAAATTCCCACTCTGCTTGAGAAACTCACTCACATTTCCTGCAAAACTTGACAACTGCGGGTATGTAAGTTGAATACAACCTATGCTACTATAGCAACATTAGCCATCCAAAGTCTCATAATCACAAACTTGCCACATAACATGAAATAAAACAGTGATAAAAGATTCATAAATCAATCAAGTGAAGCAAAAAAAAATGAATGAGTGTGTGTCGAGAAAACAATGAAAATACGAAAAACAGAATTCAAGAAAAACACAATGCACACGATGCACATTAAGGTACACTTGTTCAGATTCCATGTATCACATACTATATAGGTCCGAGGGCAAGCCCTTAGCGTCCTCCACATTATAAGGTTTAATCCCTCGCTATGCAACCTACTACTATGACTACTATGAGATTTAGATATTTTACTAGTATTGGCTCTTGTCCTTAGAATACTGGAGACCAATCCCACTCCGCAGATCATTCTGGGGCCTCTCATACCCTCGTCCCGGAATACTGGGGACTATCTCACTTCACAGGTCATTCTGGAGCCCTCATTGCACAAATATCCTATGAGCGTCGCTCATGTCCCGGAATACTGGAGATCAATCACATTCCGAAGATCATTCTGGGGCCTATTTCATCCCTCGTTCCGAAATACTGGAGATTATCTCACTCCGCAAATCATTCTGGAGTCCATAACTCATGTTTGCTCTTGTTTCATCATATCACCATCTAGTGCCTGTCCTTATGAATACACATGAGTAACCTGAGACACCTAGAGATAGCTCCACCTTACCGGTCTTAAACCAAAAAAACTAGGAACACTAGCCCTCCCTGGCTAATTTCCACAATCAATCAACTCGCTGCCGATAATCATGGGTCCTGCTCAACCTCTAGTGCTCGCAACTCCTCACAATCTTTCTAGGGTTCACATCACAACCCTAAATCTCAAATCAAAACCCAACTTTGCTAAATTATACAAAAGTACTTTTCAATAATCACATTCCTTTTAATCAACTGATACAGCTATAAAAGACTCTTTCATATATTGAAACATATTTAATTTACGAAAATTCTTTAAATTCATTCATAAAGTTCAATAAATTCTACTAGAAAGTCAATCAACTCCACTGAAACAGCCTCTTAATTATATGGGATCTCGTCCCCAAAACCTGAAATTCTTTTGGTCTAAAAATATGAAATTTGCCTCTTTTTGAAACTGAAAATACCTCTTTAGAACTCAAAGTTCTCATCTCTAAAAACTAAAATATATATCCCCTCAAAACTGAGAATTTGATCTCTGAAAATATAGATTTGTTTCCCTCAAAACATTACTCGAATATGTCAAAACTTGAAACTAGATTTCAACAAAAATCTAAAATTTAACTACTTCAAAACTCAATATAACTCAATTAAACTTCACACACATATTAGTTTTAAACACATATATATACTCATCTATATGTGTACTAGAAGTCTCAACCCTAGCACACAGCACCACACGCAAAATCCCACTAAAAAACAAGTCAAAAACCCAACCCGAAACAAAAGACAGCAGCTCGGGTTTGAACAGTAACCCTCGGGTTATTGTTCACCCGAGACCGAAACCCTCAACCCTAGGGTTTTGACCTCAAAACCCTAGTGAATTTAAGTGTATTTCTCATATATATTTCTTTCCATATACACATTGCATGCATAAGCAATTATGATTCATCATCAAAAATTTTATTTGTATTAAAACAGTGAATAAACACTAAAAACCTCAACTTTTAATCTTTTAAAACATGTTTCTTGGATTAAACACCAAGACCCAACATCTACAATCACATATATTCTGATTAGATCTATTTGTTTAAACACAAGATTAATCTTTCATGCATAAACCACTTCTTTTTCAAGACAAATTATTTTAGATCTATACACAAACAAGATTCAATCTTTATGTTCCATAATCCAAATTTAAAATCATGCACACATCTCTACAACTATTATAATCATGCTACATACAATCCATGGTTAACAAAAGTTTATCCCTAGCATGATACTATGTAATCAAGAGATAAAACATGTCGAGAGTCAGATGTTACCCACCTTAAGATGAAATATGGATGTAATTAGTAGCCTTCTCCTCCAAGCCAAAAGATCAACTCCAAAATCCACCAAAGAAAACCAAACAAAGAGGGAGGCCAAAATTCTGCCCCTCTCTATATAGGCCGAGATTTAGAATATTAAGGTTTTATCACACTTTTGCAAATTAGTCCCCCAACATTACCAAAATAGCTTAAATATATATGTACACAATAAAAATCAAATCAAATCAAATTAGTGGGATAAAATCTCTCCCCCCAATCCCTTCACTGCCTAACCGGCCTGCCAAAATAGCACAACAAATTTGAAATTCGAAATTTTTCCTTAAACGACAAATTGCATAAAAGCCCTTTTCTTTCAAAGTATTTACAAAAATAGTTTCTTTATTCAGAAAAAACTCAAAATTTTGAATGTACTCAATTATAAATATGAGAATTTATCCAGCAATTCAAAAGTTGAAATTTTCAACTCGAAAATATTTATAAGTGTTTTGCACGTGTGAAAAAATGTTTATTTTACAAAAATTCAAAATAATCAAATTAATTAATTTAAAATCTTATTTATTAATTAAAAATATTGCATCAAAAATTTTGGGTCGTTACATCGATATCTTAAAGGCACACCAAGTGTAGGTCTTTGATACTCGAAAAATAGAAAATTTTCTTTTGTAGGCTATTCAGGTGCCGACTATGTTGGCAGTTTAACAGATAGAAAAAGCACAAGCGGTACATACCACTTCTTAAAAAATTGTCATGTATCATGGGCATCTAAGAAACAAAATTTTGTCACATTATCCACCGTCGAAGCCGAATATATAGCCACCTGATCTTGTTGTGCGCGGGTATTATGGATGAAACATACATTAAAAGACTATAAGGTATTCTTCGATCACATCCCTTGGCTGATATTTTTACCAAACCATTAGATGAAAAACATTTTCACTTTCTAAAAGAAGAACTAAATGTCATTGATAATTCAGCCTGAACAATAAAGTTGTTCGGTCGCCTAAATAGTCGACTGTCACCCTGTTGGGTTGTATGGTCGACTGGTCGGTCGACTATCCTTCTTACTGTTTCTTTTACAGTCACATGTTTCTTTTTTAATCACAGTATGACCGGTCGACCACACAATCGATCGGCCCCTATTCTGTTTTTTTTTACAGGGTTTCTGGCATCTTTTGTGGTCGGTCGACCGTACCTGATTTTTTAAAAACTTCTGGACCTTGTGTCTTTTGCCCCCCTCTTGGTGTGTTTCAAAATGGGGGAGAAAATGGAACTTAGAATTTAACTTCTCAGAAGAAACTTCAAACTTAGTGTTTAACTTGTCTATTAACCTTCTCAATATTATGTAATTCTGAAATCTCAAATCTAAGATACCATGTGGAACTCTCACTGTATATCAAAGAGCTTCGTGATCAACGGTATCATGTAAGTAGATTTATGTATTTCTGTATTTTAAATATGCATCTCCTTCAAAACAAAAAATTTTAATTAATATTTATGAATGCATATTTTTGCGCATGATTCGTTTTATGCATATAGGATGCATCATGAACATCTCTACTACTATAATGGGAGAAGGCCTTAGTGTAATTTGTCCTTCTACCAACCCGTGTAACGCACGTGCATTACTATCTCTATATCTCTATCTAATCTAATCTATCTAATATCTAATCTAATCTAATCTATCTAATCTATCTAATATTATAATGGGAGAAGGCCTTAGTGTCATTTATCATTTTGTCATTCTACCAACATGTGCAATGCACGTGCATAACTAATATAAAAGAGATTTCGGGTTCAAATCCTCCCTACGTAAGAGTTTTTATTTTTATTTTTTTAAATTATTAAAACGTGCATCACACGTGTTTATTTTTATTTTTTGAAATTATTAAAATGTGCATCGCACGTGTTTATTTTTATTTTTTGAAATTATTAAAATGTGCATCGCACGTGTAAATTACTAGTACACTTAATTAATTATTATGTGCTTGAATTTAGGGGGGGTACTGGATTAAGAGGGAACAGTTGAATTTTTTTAAATTTTAAATTCTAAGGTATGTTTTGCTCACACCAAAGGGGGGAGATTGTTGACCCTAAGTTTGGTGTGCACAAAACTTATTATTCAAACTAATATTTTTAGTTGAGATCTACAGGATTTACAGAGAAGGTAATTCAAAACAAAGAGCCAAAAAATTAGCGAAAGAGGAATGTATCAAAGAAGATTGTAAATATCAAGAAGATTTCAACTCAAGAAATATGTACTTCAAATCCTCAAGAAAGCCAGCAGTAACCAATTATTTATTTCTGTTTTTGTGATAAAATACTATGTATACAGTCTTTGATTGATTGATTAGCATTTGGAAAGAATATAAAGTAGGTTTGCCAAAGAAATGTTGAATCTACATGATAGCGGTCGACTGTACAATATGTTGGTCGACCATCACAACAGTCGACCAATAGCGAAAAAGATGAGTCAGTAGACCGGTCATCACTCGACCTTCAAGTTAAAAGATGAACATTCGAATGCTCAACAAAGCGGTCGACTGTCCACGTGCAGTTTTGACTATTTTGGAAATACTTTTTTGTTTTTGAAAAGATACATTTCCTCGTTCTGAAAATAGAGGCGAATTCACTAAGTATTCTTCATCTCTTGCAATTATAATTCTTCTGAACCATCATTCAATTAACAATCCGATGTGAGAGTGTTTATGTTTGCTTCAGTCAAGATCGTTATAGATCATGAGAGTTTTTCTTTTCTTCCACTTCGGTGAGTTTTGCGGGACTTGTTTGTAGAAATCCTGCGGGTGTAATAGGACACTTGGCCTGAATTCCGAGAATCTCTGTACAAGAGTTTAATGTTGGGGTATGCCTTAGAGGCGATTATTTCATATTCAAGCATTTTATTTATAGTGTTATTTATTGTAAATTAAATGGACATAATAAAATCCTTAGAATAGTAAGTTCAATGCCATGAGATATCAAGTGCATGACTTGATTGTGAGATCATATTAGCTGAAATCAAAACACTGTTCTTAAATGTTCCTATCAAGTATTATTGTGAATTAAGACAACGATAATACATAGAGACTAGTGTGTGCGTAGACTGATGACCATTCTCACGGGTCATGAATATGAGATATCAAGTCTTCACATGAGTACATATTAGAGTAATAATATACTAGACTGACCCACAATGAGAACGCTGCATAGATTGTTACGTGAGTATCATAAGCGGTTCTCACAGTGACCATGGTGTACATAGTCCTTTAACTTGAAGTCACTATTGTTCCCTAAATGAGAAGATATATGTTTTAATGTCGTCAAACGTTGTCTGTAATAAGGTGATTATAAAGTCGACTACTGGATATACTACAAATCATGCGAAGAGATGTGAGTTACTTAGATAGGATTTGTCCCACTTACATAAGATAAGCGATATCTATGGGCCCCTTGATTGAGTGAGACTGCAAAATGCATGGTCGTGCTCAAATGAGTCAATAAGATATATTGAGCTCATTTATTTTAGTAAGTCTAATCGGACATCAAGATACCAAAGATTAAACTATACATGGGTAACACGCTCTATACCTTGTGGTTAATTAAGATATCTGGACAAAGGGACTAGACTATATGGTAACATTGGTCACAGATAGGTTATGTCAAATTACTGACATTCCCGTTACTTGAGTAGCATTGATGTACTACTAGATACCACTCACTGTTTGTAATACTAGAATATAATTTTAGTATTAATGTCAACGTAATGGGAACCTACAGGTTCACACACTTAGAATAAATCGAAATTGAGATTTAAATTCATAAGATGAATTTAATTGGGAATCCAAGTAAGACTTAGACTCCTGACATTGGTTGGACATTTAATTAAATTAAAGACCCACACACGAATTTGACCCATGTCAGATTGTGAGCCCAACGGTCTCATTACTCTCTTAGACTTGATTTTCTGCACCTATATATGATATATATCTATGGAAAAGACACGTGAAAAAAATCATAGCCGTCACAGAAATCGTGATAGAGGGAGAGAGACCGTGAGGAAATTCTCGTTCCTACAACTAGCACCACAACGTGAGGAAAAACTTAATTTGACCCGTTCGTGTAGATACCGTAGAGGCGCCGCAATATTGCAGTGTTTTGATCGGTATACTGTGAAGAAAGCAGATCCAATATAAGGTATAACTTTTAAACACAATTTATGGTTTTCGCATGGATCTATGGTTAGGTTTCGATATTTTTTTGTAACTTTTTCACTGTGCATTTAATCTCTGATTGCCTTCAAAAAAGCTAACATTTAAAGTATATTGAAATGCTTAAGGCAGAGAATTGTTACAAATAGGTGTTCTGGACGTAGACCTGGGGGATCGACCCACGTTATATCGCTGTGTCTTGCATGCTTGCTCTGTTTGCTTTCTCTAACTCTATCTCCTTACTTTATGCCTTTTATTTAAGTTATTAATTTCCGCACAACCACCCATCATCCCCCTCCCCCCCCCCCCTCCTCCTCTCTCCCTAGGGTGATTTACAATTCTTTTCTAGGTAGCTTATTGTACCTTACTATCGAAGTACTGCTTGTAAGTTATAGTTCAACTCTGTGTGGAGGAAATGTTAAC
Organism: Hemerocallis citrina; assembly: GCA_017893485.1. Lineage (NCBI taxonomy): Eukaryota > Viridiplantae > Streptophyta > Magnoliopsida > Asparagales > Asphodelaceae > Hemerocallis > Hemerocallis citrina. Next base: position 223,192,474 of record CM030362.1, on the reverse strand, counting down.
CATGATGAAAATAAGAAAGTAGGCAATTGAATCTACGTAAGAATAGATGTTGCTCCTTACTACTCTATGTTGGTGTACGTCTATGTATGTGAGAAATCACTGGAGAGAGCAAGAGCATGAAAGATGCGAATGTATCCTTTTCACATCTCTCTCTTTGACTGTGGTTTTGGTTAGGGTGAGTGTGATGTTTGACCAATTGTAGGAGGAAATGAGGAGAATGCTAGGTTTCGGTAGTTGTCAAATTTTCGTCTGACTCGCTTCAGGTGGGTGTGCATTTGCTGTGGAAGTGGGACACGAAGCTAAACTAACGTACAAATAATTATGATGGACCGAGCACTGTGATTGGGCCCAAGATGGGGTCCATTATAGTTTTGGAGGAGAAGTAGTGATGGGACCTCCTCGATGGTGGTGAAGACTATCGGTTTGTCGGCCCACCCTCTAAGATTTGTTGTAGGAATATCTTGTCGTATGTATGGGTCATGTTGCTTTATATTTTATTTTCTGTTCGTAGTTTGTATTATAGTTAAGTACTCTGGGTACATTTTGTTAATTCATTATTAATGAAATAGGGTGGCTTTATACCACTTTTTTCTTTAAAAAAAGAAAAAAGAAAAAAATCTAATTTCACATCCTGAAGTTAAAAGGTAGTGCACAATGGAAACAGAGAACATACATTGAGTCTTGGTGGTATGGTATGAATATTATATTTTTATTTATTTATATAACTCTGTTAAAAAGAATTGCAGTGATATATATATATATATATATATATATATATATATATATATATATATATATATACTAGGTATGCTCGTGGGCACGTGCCTACAGCACGTATTCGGAACGATACAACATATGAAAAATTATGTAAACAGTAAAGAATGATTTATATAGATGTTTATTTGTTGGTAGCCGTTGATGTATTGATGTGATTTGAAGTAGGAAGTGACCTTGATATTTATTGGTTTGTATATTGCAGGATTATTTGTCAGTAGTTCGGGATTCAAAAATAGTATTGTGAATCTTATACTTCCTCCCACTCCCAACCGATATGGGATATTAATCCCCTAGTCAACCGGTCAAGCATTCCATTCATTCATTCATTCCTTCATGTCCTTCCTTAGCCCCATAGAACATCTCATAGGCCCATCACACTATTAATTCTCATAGGATCATCGATAGGCCACCATCTAACTCATTTCCTTTCTTTCTTTTCCAAGCCACGTCATCACCTTCCATTCTATCTGTACCAATGTCTTAAAAACTGTATGTTCTTGTGTCTTGGTTCTTATGGAGATTTGAGTTATATATTTACACTACATGCATGAATTATCATTTTCTTCATATGGAATTAATAGGATTCAAATAATGGTTTTTTAGGTTTGCTAATATCGTACACACTTGGTTATTAATATTTTCTTTCCTTAAAATTTTAAATTGTAAACATAATGGAAATTTTATGAAAATACAAAGCCATTGTTTGGAACAACTGATTCAATTTTAAATGAAGTTTATTCAAAAAAATATTGTTCTCTGTCATGAATTTGACTATTTGATACAACTTAAGCCGTCGTTTGAGTCAACGACATTATCTCACCTAGGTCATTGTTCATGACAACAGCTTCAGTTTATATGAAAAATTTGAGCAATTTGCCTTGTTGTATGAGCGTCAACCCTGGTAACCCTAGGTTGTTGCTTAAAACAACAGCTTCCATTTATGCCAAGAAACTAATAGTGCTCTCTGACATTGAGGGGGCATCTACCTCTTTTTTCTTTATTTAAATTTTTTTTTTCCCACGCGTGTATCGGTTTTTTGGTATTAAAGTGTAGTTTTAATGTGAACCAAGTTATTGGAGAATTTAATTTAAATTTATCTTGTCACATCTCTAATGTATGGGATGAAAACATCTATTAGGATCATGTTGAATGTAAGGAACAATGTTTTTAAAAAAAAGTGGAATGATTTTTAAATAAATTTAAACTAAGTTTCCAATAAAGATTGTTGTATTTTATTCATCTGATCTGTATTCTATCCCCAATCTTTATGTTCCCTACTTAAACAAAGGTTTCAAATAAGTTCCAATGTATTATCCACTAGATAGAATCATTTGTGTAGAGACTATCCCTAACCCTAACCCTCCATAACCCTTACCCTACCCTAACCCTTCCTAATTTAGGCCGTTGTTTTGAACAACGGATAAAGTTAGTATGGTATTTCGAAGATATTGGCAAGTTCAAGTCAGAGAACATATCAGACATTGGCCTCATTAATTTGTACCTTAGGCCGTTGTCTGAGACAACGACCTAAGTCAATCTACAACAACTCGTACATAAAGATTGTCATTGGTAAAAATGGCCACCACAAGTCAAAGAGCAGAGTCAACTGCTTCACTTTTTTTGTTGATCTTAGCCCGTTGTTTAGAACAACGACCTAGTTAACCCTAGGCCGTTTATTCCAACAACGACTCAAGTTTATATCCCACTTTTGAATATTTTTCCTTGCTCTCTGACTTGAACCCTCAAATGTTTCAAGAAAATTTTTGTTTAATAGTATGCCATTGTTTCCAACAATAGATTAGGTAAAAAAAATAATATTTTTTAAAGAAAAAAAAAACTGATACCACAATATTTTCTGTTCAGCTGCTAGTCATATATTTCATACCCAATCTCATTCAACCTTCACAATACTCGTACTCTTCCGACAAGAACATATTAAGCCTCATCAATCAACACCCAAAATAAAAACATAATGAATATCAACTAAAACAACAAAAAACTTTATCAACTAACACACTACATCCACACATCCATCCACATTTGTTTGGAAAATATATTATCATCAAACAAATAAAAAAACAATCAAGACATAACTTTAACCGATTACATATAAATATATACATAGTTTTAATTAAGAATATGATGCAACAAAAGACAAGGGAGCTTCCTTCAATAAATACCTGCAAGATTTATAAAATTCAAACAACAAGGAGATTAGAATTGTTAGTCTACAAAATTCAAATACTTCACCCCATTAAAATTTTACCTCACAATGCTTCATCAAAATTATCGTCAGAACTCTCTTCATCAGTTGGAACAACTTCTTCTGGAATGATTGCCCTAAAATAAATGACAAGTTTAAGTTAGTCAGCATTTTATATATATGCACGTCAAAATACAAAGAAAGATTGAATATTTTAAATATAAGTTAACAAAAGTTACAAATATATTACCCCTCAACTAGGGTTGGACAATTTCTTGAATCATGTCCGAGTACGAGCAAGCCGCAGATTTTACACTGTTTAGGTTTTTTACCACGAGGTTCCTCTCTTATCGGCTTCAATCTCTTCCATTTAGGCCTTTCCTTTGTAACACACTGTCTTGGGTCCCTCACACATGCACGTGCATGGCCACTGCCTTCAACATGGGGTTGTGCATGTCCTTCTTCATGGGGTTGTGCACTACCTTCAGGATGTATTTGAAGACGAGAAACACCGTCAATGCCTTTGAGCATAAGATCGAGCATGTATTTGTAAATAGAATCGGAGGAACAACCAAGATCAACAACTTGTTTTGCGTGATGACTCAATTCACAATAGTGAGAAGCAAAATTTTGACTACTTCCTTCGTGTGGAACAGATGTATAACTTCTTTTCACCACATCTTGGGTCCATTTTCTTTGAATATATATCCGGTAGAGAAGTGTGATGACTGAACCGAAGAACCGCCAAAATATGTTTGTAGAGAAATCCAAAGAACTCGAACATGTTACACCACAAGTAACAATTTTACGGAGTTTTCATAATTGAATTAACCCCCCCCCCCCCCCCCCCCCCCCGATTCCGATTCTCTACAAAGCATCACATGGAAGGTTGAACTATCTGATGTGTCAAGATTGGTAGCGAAAGTCAGATTATATAATAAGCTTTTTGTAACTTCATCTTCGAATTTATAGAATATTTTCAAAGTGTATATTAGCGTCATATGTTCTTCCAACGCCCATTGGGTCTTCAATTTCGGTCTCCTCTCATGGTTGCAATGATTTTCTTTAAGTTCATCGTGTCCTTGCTTTCCCAAAAATCTGTTGAAGATGATGGCAAATTCATGTAAGGAGTACCTTTTTTTCTGTATGATGCTTCAAGGACGAATGCATAGATTCAACCCGTTGGCTACTCAACATGCCGACCCAAAATAAATCTCTTGCATAGATGGCTGCCCATTTATCACGAATTTTAAATAGATCGTTCACCCATTTTTTATTCTCAACTCCGTGGTTGAGAAGCACTAATTTCTATTTCTCTTCGAAATCATGTACATATTCGAAATCATAGATGATAGTCTTCAAATCGTCCCTATACTTATCAACATCATTAGACATATGCACCTCCTATGTGCCAAATGCAATACTGATGCCGAGTCTCGGGAAAAAAACTTTCTTCACTGCGACGATGATCCCACAACCTGGTCCGTCATGATGCCGGATGGAGCACGATTCATTACTCCTATCCACTTTTCAAAGAACCACACAAAAGAGGAGACATTCTTATTTTGAATGAACCCACCTCCTAAGAATGTTGATTGCCAATGATGATTGATTCCGACAAATGGAACAAATGACATTACATATCAGTTCTATTGTGTGGCATCAAAGCAAAGTGCATCCCCAAATTCTTCATAGTTCATCCTACAAGTACCATCCACCCAAATACAATGAGACAAGCGGCCTTAGGAAGCCCATGATGAAGGGTTACCTTCCGTTCGGACACCCTTTTGAGGCAGCCTCTGGTGGGCGTGGCTAGAATTTAGTTAATTGTGTGCGTACGAGTTGAGTGCGGGGCGTTACAGATGGTATCAGAGCCAACTTTCGACATCGAATGTAGGACTTGTATATAGGAAGTGAGATATGTGTATGAGATGCGTAAGACCCTGTGTGGGCAGCGATTAGGAGACAAGTTTACATTCGACTAGAAAGACGATCCTGTGCTAGATTGCACGTCCCGTATTCAGCGAGGACGCTGAATTCTTAAGAGGGGGTGAATATAACACCCCGTATTTCTAGAGGGTATATATATATATATATATATATATATATATATATACTAGTATGGAATGGTATATAGTATATATATACTAAGTATAAGAAAACAAAAGAAAGAATGGAAGGTGAAATGGAAGGTGATGACGTGGCTTGGAAAAGAAAGAAAGGAAATGAGTTAGATGGTGGCCTATCGATGATCCTATGGGAATTAATAGTGTGATGGGCCTATGAGATGTTCTATGGGGCTAAGGAAGGATATGAAGGAATGAATGAATGAATGAATGAATGGAATGCTTGACCGGTTGACTAGGGGATTAATATCCCATATCGGTTGGGAGTGGGAGGAAGTATAAGCATATATTAGGAAGCCCATGATGAATGGTTACCTTCCGTTCGGACATCCTTTTGAGGCAGCCTGTGGTGGGCGTGACTAGAATTTAGTTAATTGTGTGCGTACGAGTTGAGTGCGGGGCGTTACACAACCCCCTAGGTATATATATATATATATATATATATATATATATATATATATACTAGTATGGAATGGTATATAGTATATATATACTAAGTATAAGAAAACAAAAGAAAGAATGGAAGGTGAAATGGAAGGTGATGACGTGGCTTGGAAAAGAAAGAAAGGAAATGAGTTAGATGGTGGCCTATCGATGATCCTATGGGAATTAATAGTGTGATGGGCCTATGAGATGTTCTATGGGGCTAAGGAAGGATATGAAGGAATGAATGAATGAATGAATGAATGGAATGCTTGACCGGTTGACTAGGGGATTAATATCCCATATCGGTTGGGAGTGGGAGGAAGTATAAGCATATATTAGGAAGCCCATGATGAATGGTTACCTTCCGTTCGGACATCCTTTTGAGGCAGCCTGTGGTGGGCGTGACTAGAATTTAGTTAATTGTGTGCGTACGAGTTGAGTGCGGGGCGTTACACAACCCCCTAGGTATTGGGTTGGTTATGGTTAGAGGGTTAGGGTAGGGTTAGTGTTAAGGAGGGCTAGGGGTTTGGGTAGGGTTAGGGTTAGGGTTAAGGTGTACACAAACGAATCTATCTATTGGAAAATACATGAGAACTTATTTAATCATAATTTTTGTATCTTTAAAATATTGTAGTAATTTTAGCATAAATTTATTTAAAAACCATTCCACTTTTAAAAAAATTGTTCCTTACATTCAACATGATCCCAATAGATGTGTTCATCCCATACATTAGAGATGTCATCACATTTACAATTTAAATTAGATTCTCCAAAAACTTGTATGTCACTAAAATTAACCGGGATGTACTCTCTCATATTTTGAATATCCCCAAAATTATATGTTCCAAAATATTTCAAATTTTATGTTATATATAGATTTAGTGTAATATTCAGTTTTCCATATAAAATATTTAAATATACAAATAAAATTGCATATAAAACTTCAAATTCCAAAGAAATATTTTTTTTAGTTCCAAGCAAATAATTTCAGCAATTTATCCTTGCTATTATTTTTGTTCGTTTTTACGGCTAAAAATGAAATTAATAAATTATTGAGACTAAAAACAAGATTATGGATGTCTTTGGTGTAGTGTTCAAAAACCTCTATTCGTAAAGACATAACAAGAAAGTTGTAAAAAAGGAGATGAGATGAAAGATAGAGATGAAGAATGGGAATTAACTTAGGCCGTTGTGTCCAACAATGGCTTTAGTTATACCTTAACAATATACAAAAAACTATTGTTCAAGTTAGAGAGCAAGGGAGCTGAAACAGAAATTTATACATTAACTAAAGCTGTTGTATCCAACGCCGGCCAAGGTTATCTTATGTCGTTGTCTCCAACAACGGCTACAAGTGGTTATTGTTCAAGTCAGAGAACAACGGAGCTAAAAAAAAAAATTTATACATTAACTGAAGTCGTTGTCTCCAACGACAGCCAAGGTTATCTTATGTCGTTGTTTTGACCAATGGCTTCAGTAGTTATAAAATAAGTATATCAAGTTAGAGAGATTCCATCTTTTGTCTATATTTTGGCATTTAGCTTAGGCCGTTGTTCTAGTTTAATAAAAAAAAATTAACAATGGCATCAGCAGGAGCTAAAGCTGCTACACGTGTATCCCATCAGCAACAATATATTAAAAAAATGACTTTACTTCACTAACAACAATAGCTTCATAATCACTTCAATCCACATAAAAACTAACAACAAATACAATATAATCAACATAAAAAAGAGGAACAATTTTAAAAGTTAAATTACATAAAAAAATTAACATTATCATTAATACCAAGTTTCATGTACAACACGAATAAAAAACACTCAACCTACCCCGGTGTGTAGTGTTGTGGCGCTCGCATTTTCCAGGTAGGTTGTCGCCGAGCACGCCCAACTTTGGTTACTTGCGAATGGACAGTATCTTCTTCTTGCACTTCTTGGTCTTCTTCTTCGTCCTCTTCTTGATGCTCTTCTTGCTGCTCTTCTTCTTGTGGTGGAGGTTGGTGTAACCGTTGTTGCCCCGAGCGAGATGACCTATTAATCATGCTCTCACGACGCTGTGAAGGTACGTTCATATTTAAATAACGAGTCAAGGCTTCACCATCTCCTACCCCTTCTAGTGTTCCCCGGCATGAAGTAAGCATCTTCCGAGCGAAGGCTTTCATGTTCGCACTGACATTGCTCTTAAGTACCTGTATACATTCCTTTGCCATATCCCAAGTATTCTCAATCTACAATAAAGATGAAAATATGGTAGCACAATTCCTTGATGAAATCATCAATTTAAAAACAATTAATGTGAATACTAAAAAATTATTCCTAACAAATTTGACTTACCAATAACTGATATGATGATGCATTTGCTTGGTACATAGGTTATGATGTAGAATGCACCGGTGGTGGTTCTCTCTCCAGAATTGGTACTTAAATGCCAACTGGTACTTCGTGTCAGGTTTTGAAGGAAATCTCATATTAAATACACAACGGAAAAATTACAAAAAATATCGAAACCAAGGCATGGATCCATGTGAAAACCATAAATTGTGTTTAGGAGTTATACATTAAAGATGATCTTTTGTCTCCACAGTATGCCGATCACAGTACTACAATATTGCGGTACCTTTACGATATTCGAACTAAATAATTTCATCAAAATCAATAACTTTCTGAATATGAAATGTAGGCCCATGTTTCTAGTTTCTAGAACATCCAGAATTTTTGAATTCCAACTTATATTGCATGAGTTATAATCTTTTTACTGCTGCTGCGCTGTATTTTCAGATTTATGCATATACCAGGTTAAGCTGATGATTTAGATGAACTAATGATCAAATATCACCATAATAAATTCCATATTGATAGTCAACATGTTTAGGGTAATGAAAATTATTTTCACTGATTTTTACAATGAATATTTACTGCTGTTACAACTGAAACTAGTTGACACTGATAACCAACCGGAATCAGTAATCTGTAAAGAACAATGAAATTCACCTAGCTACTGTTGTTGGAATTTGGACTTTAAATATACATTGGAACCGGACAGGAGTCCAGTTTCTAGACCTTCTGACGGATCTACATTTGCTATCCTGTAGAAACGGAAATTCTGATTTTGGTACAGCAACCTACTACTGTCCAGAATTGGGTTTCTATGTTTAATAATATATAATTGAATCTATAATGTCGAATTTGGTGTATTTGGTTGTATGAAGTACATTGCATGATCTTAGGGTTGTGTTTACATCATTCTAGTGTCCCTTATTAATCACCTTATTGTTTTCCATTAATATCTCTGTCCCTATTGTCCCCTATTAGTATTGCATGTTAATTAAATAAAGAAAGTTAATCAAGCCGGGGTTAAGGGTTGACCATAGTAGTGGACAATATAGGTAAGTGTACTCGGAAGGGGGCTCGTGTTTCCCATATTTTTAAAGTTAAATGGAACTAAGTGCCATGTAGAACTAAGTGCCACATCAGGGGTTGACGGGGACCACCACTAGAATTTACGGGGGCCATCTCTAGAACCCATTACATGATTACATGATTCATGAACGTGTTTATCGATTTTCCTATTTACAAGTTAAATGGAACTAAGTACCACGTAGAACTAAGTGCCACGTCAGGGGTTGACGGGGACCACCTCTAGAACCCATTACCTGATTACAGAACATGATATAATGATGCCTGAGTACACGGCCCTATAAAATCCACCACTAAGTCTAAACGTAACTTGTTTACATGTAGCAACCATGCAGTAAATAGATGGGACGCATGAAGTGCTACATTAGTTAGGATTAAAATGAATAATAGACTTCAGACTTCATCGCATTGTCATTGCATTTTGTCATCGTTATCGAACTGTATTATCATTATTGCTTACCGTTATTGTTATTGTTTATTATGTATTGTTATGGTTATAAATCCTCGTTTTTGTACATTGTACTATTATCGCTTTGTTACTGTTCAATACTATTGATTCCATCGTTCATTGAATTCATTGTTATACCGTTAATGCCATTGTTTCTCTGTTTCTCTACTTGCTATCCACGACTTACTCTAATGACATATTATTCTCTTTCTTTAGATGAACAGCTTACAAAAAATCAAGGAGATTTGCCTGACGGACTAGGAGAGCAATGATGGTGAAAGAAGTGTTGCTGCGTCACTTAAATAATTATTGTTTTATTTTGAGAGCTTTAATAATTGAACAATGTTGTTTTCTTGTATCTGTGGGCTTTTGACCCGAATATTGTTATTGTTGATTCCAGATGTTGGATTGTTATTATGTTGGTTATTTTATGCTTAAATTCAAAGTATTGTTATTCATGTGATTACTCTTTTTGATGCATGCGCGGTTGTATTACTTTCTTTTTATATTGTTCAGTTGAATCGATAACAGCTTATGGGTGACACAAGTCATTCATTGAGCCATGTCACGTGCTTGCATTCCGTATTTTTGGGAAGCAGTGCATGACAAGGTTTTTAGTGGTATCAGAGCCAGGTTAGACTCTAACTAGTTTGGGATTGGACCCTGATTAGTTTGAGTTTAACCTGTTTGACTCAATAATATGTACAACGCGTCAGTCACATGGATAATTGATGACCAACTTATAATCTGGATGCTAACCGTTTGATTTTATTACAGACCATGGCTAGAAAGGGTTCTTCTTCTTCCCGAGCTAAGGATGATCAGTCGGAAGACCCCACTATTGTGCAAGTGATGCAAATGCAGTGTTTGGAGAATGAGATGCTGATGCAACAGATGATGCAGATGCAGCGGGAGCATGGTGAATTGATGAGGGTGGCTTTGGGAGCTGCCTACAGAGAGCCCGTTGTACCTGCACTCGGGGTGTTGCCACCGAGACCTGGCAATGTAGCGGACTTCATGAGGCTACACCCATACAAATTCATGGGTACTGAAGGTCCGCTGGATGCCGAGCAATGGCTTATCAGGAATGAGCAGCTATTAATCGCCATGTAGATAGTAGATATTGATCGCGTGGATGTTGTAAGCATCCAGCTTGTTGACCTCACTCACATCTGGTGGCGAGCTGAGATGGAACGGCTAGGGTGCCCCATCGCCCGGGCCATCTTTAGAGAGGGATTTCTAACGAAGTTCATTCCTGATGTCACCAGAATTGAAATAGAACGGCAATTTGTTATGCTTACTCAGGGGAGTCAGACCGTAGACGAGTATGCTGCGGAATTCACCAGATTGAGTCGCTTTGCCACTTCCATGGTGGCCAATAATGATGATAAGGGCCTCCATTTCATTTTGGGCCTGGACATTAAGATCTAGGATCACCCGGCTGCCATGTGACTCTGATCCTATGCTGACATCCAGGAGGCTGCCAGAAGCCAGGAGTAGACTATTAGGCGGAAGCATGCCATTCAGCGGTCCGTTCTGCATCCTGTCGCCGCTAGGCCATCTGGAGCGCCTATCAGGAGGCCCGTCTCGACCTTTCTTGCTAGGGCAATGCCATATCCACCTCCCGCTTAGAGGACGAACCCGATCTGTGCGCACTGTTACAAGGCTGGGCACTTGTGAGAGAAATGTAGGATAGTCAACCGCCGGTGCCTCCTGTGTGGTAGTAGCGACCACATGGTTCGTGATTTCCCGAAGTCCAGGGCCCTTACACCGGTTGGAGGTTCCACTCCGCAGGAAGCGCTTGCTCATGGTCAGGGCAGACCACCACTCCTACCTTAGAGGCAGATTTTTGGTCAGAAGAGAGCCGCTCCTCAGGGAGGTCCTTCAGGAGGTCATGGTCAGGTCTACAACCTGACTGCTGAGGATGCTGAGACCGTTTTGGGAGTTATTGTAGGTATATCTTTAGTTATGTTTTATTTTGATTTTCTTACTATCGTGTTATTTTATTTTGTTGCTCTATCATGTTATTCTTTCGTCCATATCTGTTCTTGCATTTTGCCTTCTACATATTGTGTTCTCATCTTTGAATTCTTGCTAGGCATTATTCTTGTTCACTCCTTTCCTGCCCATGTCCTCTTTGATTTCGGGGCAACTCATTCTTTTGTCTCCCTGCTTTGTCAGCTTGCACAGTTTGGTCTGTAGTGAGATGTCAATAGCCTGGAACATCACTACAGGTGGAGGTACCATTGTGTGCTCTCAGATCTGTGAGCAGAGCCTTTGGTTATTGGAGGAGTTAATTTTGTAGCCGACCTCATTGTCATCAGCAATTCGGGTTTTGATGTGATATTGGGCATGGACTGGCTCGGTATTACTCATGCTATGAATGACTGCCGTAAGAAGAAGGTGGTGTTCCAAATACCAGACCATCAGGAATTCGAATTCCACGCTGGTGAAATGTCGCTTGGCCATGTTGAGAAGTCGACGAGTCTTGAAACTAGAGTAATGCAGGATGTGGATGCTGATGGTGTTGCCGCACCTTTGATTGTGCGAGAGTTTCTTGATGTGTTTTCGGATGATTAGCCAGGGCTACCGCCAGACTGAGAAGTTGTGTTAGGGATTGACGTTCAGTCAGGTACAACTCCTATTTCTAAGAGCCCGTACCGGATGGCGCAAATTGAGTTGGCGGAGTTGAAGGAACAGATTCAGGAGTTGCTGAATAAGGGTTTTATCAGGCCGAGTGTCTCTCCTTGGGGAGATCCTATACTATTCGTCAACAAGAAGGATGGTAGCCACAGGTTGTGCATCGACTACGATGAGCTGAACAATGTCACAGTAAAGAACCGGTATCCGTTGCCGAGAATTGATGACTTGGTGCTTCTCTGTTCTCGAAGTTGGATCTTCGTTCTGGGTACCACCAGGCAAGGTGAAAGCTGAGGATGTACAAAAGATTACCTTCTGCACTCGATATGGTCACTTTTAATACTTGGTGATGCCTTTCGGGGTTACGAATGCTCCAGCCGTGTTGATGAGCTTTGATGAATCGGGTCTTCTCTCCCTTCCTGGATAAGTTCGTTGTGCTGTTCATCGACAATATCCTCGTCTATTCCCAGAGTCGTGATGAGCACGCTGAGCACTTGCGGATTGTCATGCAGACGCTGAGGGAACATCAGCTGTATGGGAAGCTTAGCAAGTGCGAATTTTGGTTGGATCGGGTTGCCTTCCCAGGGCATATTATTTCTGCCGATGGAGATTTTGTCGATCCGTCAAAAATCTCTGCAATTAAGGATTGGCCGACGCCAAAGTCTCTGTCTGAAGTTCGTAGTTTCCTTGGGCTAGTAGGTTACTACAGAAAGTTTGTTCGGGATTTCTCAAAGATTGCCGGGCCGTTGACCAAGTTGACTGGGAAAGAGCAGAAATTCGTATGGGATGAGTCCTGTAATGAAGCCTTCGCTGAGATAAAAGATCGGTTGACATCAGCACCGATGTTGACAATACCGGATGAATCAGGAGGTTTCGTAATTCATTGTGATGCCTCAGACAGAGGTTTGGGTGATGTTCTGATGCAACGAGGCAGGGTTGTCGCTTATGCTTCCAGGCAATTGAGGCCTCATGAAAAGAATTATCCTTCACACGACTTGGAGCTTGCTGCTGTGATTTTTGCCATGAAGCTTTGGAGGCACTACCTACTTGGAGACCGAGTGGAGATTTTCACTAACCACAAAAGTCTTAAGTACGTATTTACTCAGAAGGAGCTGAATATGAGGCAGAGATGATGGCCAGAACTGATGGCAGACTTCGATATTAATTTACAGTACCATCCTGGTAAGGTCAACTTAGCACCTGATGCTCTGAGCAGAAGACCGGCTGATATGGTTCTTACTGAGCAGAAGGAGCTTTTCGAAGAGATGAGAAGAATGGAGTTGGAAGTGATTTTGCTTGGTACCGAGCAGAGCTGTATGATGCTTCAGCTGCAGTCGTCGTTGGTGGAACAGATTAAACAAGCACAGTCAGGTGATGAGCAGTTGCAGGAGATTCGAGCTGAAGTTGAAGCAAGTTCGAGGACTGACATGGTTATTCATGAGGATGGATCTCTCCACTTTGGGATTCGTCTGTGTGTTCCGAAGGGGGAAGTCAGGTAGAAGATGCTCGAAGAAGCCCACCATTTGCCGTATTCTATCCATCCCGGTGGTACAAAGATGTATTGGGATCTGAAATTGCACTTTTGGTGGAATGGTATAAAGATAGTCATGGCGAGATATGTGTCGCAGTGTTTGAACTGCCAGCAGGTGAAGGCAGAACATCAGAGGACTGCTCGGCTTCTTCAACCTCTTCCTATTCTGGAGTGGAAATAGGAGAACATTACCATTTGTGACCGCTTTGCCAAGAAGTCCCAAGGGTCACAATGCCATCTCGGTAATTGTGGATCGCTTGATGAAAAGTACTCACTTTATTCCCTTCAGAGTGGGCCAGTCTACAGAGAGCCTTGCAGAGAAGTACATGTAGGAGTTTGTCAGATTGCATGGGGTCCCTATCAGCATTGTATCAGATAGAGACATTAGATTCTTATCGCAGTTCTGGGAGAGTCTTCAAGACAGTCTTGGCAGCAAGCTGAACTACAGTATTGCATTCCATCCGCAGACAGATGGGAAATCGAAGAGGACCATTCAGACATTGGAAGATATGCTGAGATCATGTGTTCTACAGTTTGGAGGGTCTTGGGAGGATCATCTACACTTGGTGGAGTTTTCATACAACAATAGCTACCAAGCAAGTCTTAAGGCAGCTCTGTATGAAGTCTTGTGTGGTCGGAAGTGTAGATCGCCAGTGTGTTGGGATGACATTGGTGAGAGGAAACTTTTGGGGCTTGAGCTGATCATGAAGACTGTTGATGCAGTGGTCCGGATCAGGAAACACCTACAGACAGCTCAGGACAGATAGAGGAAATGTGCAGTTGTTCACAGGAGACCATTAGAGTTTGAAGTGGGTGATCATGTGTTCCTCAAAGTATTACTGTGGAAGGGGGTTATCCGGTTTGGAGGTGGGGGCAAGCTAAGCCCTGGAGTCATTGGGTCGTTTGATGTTGTGGAGCGAGTAGGCAAGGTGGCCTATAGACTCGCGTTGCCACCGACTCTATCGGGAGTGCATGATGTCTTTCATGTCTCCCAACTCAGGAAGTATGTAAGGGATGATAGTCATGTCATCGACTACTCAGAATTGTCTGTTCGGCCGGACTTGTCCTGTGAGATCCATGCGGTTTCGATCTTGGACCGACGGGAGAAGGTTTTGAAGAATAAGATTATCAGGTTGGTTCTGGTTCCTTGGAATCCTCACTCGCCAGGTGAGTTGACTTGAGAGCTTGAGGATGAGATCCAGAAGAAGTTTCCCCACCTTTTTGTGTGATTCTTTTTTTTTGTTCGGGGTTATCCTATTGCTACTTGAATAAATTTCGAGGACGAAATTTATTGTAAGGTGGGTAGGATTGTAACTCATATTCTCAATTTTTTTCCCTTTTATTATTGATCTCCATTGTAATCTCTTTTGTAATTCTACAACATTTCATTCCTTTTGTTTCTTTATTGTATCAAATGATATCAACTCTAATATTATTCATATTTATCCTTGATTTTAGTTTGATTATTTGAATCTTACTCCTCCTTTCCTAATTCAAATTTTATTTCATGAAATTGTCTTTTTTCTTGTTGGGTTGTGAATTGTCCTTCTATTTGATCCATATTGTATCTAAAGCCCAATATCCACCCCCTATCGGATCCTACCCTCAAGCCCACTAACCCAAAACCACCCCATATCTCCACTAATAGCCAAATCCCCAAAAATCTCTCCTAATCATCATCACATCCTGTAACCCCCCAAAATTGAATCCCTAACAATCAGCCCTACAATCCTCCCCATTATTGTGGTTATTATTATACCATTACAATTTTAATAAACCCTAACCCTGGCCTCCATTAACCTTAACCCCGTTACTGTCCATACCCCAACTCTCTCTTCCTTGTTCATCCCGCTCTCTCCCTCCTTCCCTGTTCTCATCTCCAACCCATCCGACCATCCACCGCCCTTAACCGTCTCCGACCACCACCCCCATCGTCATCACCGTCATCCCCTCGTCACCTCGATCCCGTCGCCTCCGATCATCCCTGTCCTCGTCAACCCCTCCGCTCAAACCCAACTCCACCACACCCATTACCATCGTCGCCATCATCTTCCACCGCCGTTCCTATCACCGCTCCTCGCCCATTGCCTTTGTCGACCCTCTCTGCTCACCCTCTTTATCCACCACATATCCCCTTAGCTGTCGTCGTCGCCGTCCAAGCCCGAACACCACCCCCTGTTTTGTCACCTTTGTTTTCGAGCGAAACAGAGTTCGCTCGCGCTACCCTTGATTGCTGCCGTCGCTCCTCGACCGCAGTGCGTCGCCGTCGTCCCGAGAGCCGCCAGTTGCCGTCGAACTTTCCTGCGTGCTCTCTCTCTCTCTATCGAAGTGAGGAAGGAGAAGGAGAACCAACGGATGATGTTCGCTGTTTGCTGTTTTGGTAGTTAATTATTGAGTATAGGAATAGGGATTATTATTGTATTTCATGTCATGACATTACACAACTATTGTATATTGTATACTAGTATTGATTGTTTATATGATTGATGTTGGTGTGTTAGTTGATTGTGACAAGTAAGATTAGGGACATTATACATCTTAGTACCATGTTCACAAAGATGTAACTTGCTGTGATTTATGATTGTTAACCCGTAACTCATCGTTCATAACATTCTAATCATTTTATGCATGAAAAATAAATTGAGACCCTGAAAATTATTGCCATCCAGAACATTACCATGCTGTTTCGACGTAGATAATGTCATCAAAATCTATAACTTTCTGAATATGAAATGTAGCCCCATATTTCTAGTTTCCAGAACATCTGGAAATTTTGAATTCCGACTTATATTGCATGAGTTATGTCCTTTTTACCGCTGATGTGCTGTATTTTCAGATTTATGCACATACCATGTTAAGCTGATGAATTAGGTGAACTAATGATCAAATATCACCATGATAAATTCCAGATTGATAGTCAACATACTTAGGGTAATGAAAATTATTTTTACTGATTTTTACAATGAATATTTACTGCTGTTACAATTGAAATTAGTTGACACTGATAACCAGCCAGAAATAGTAACCTGTAAAGAACACTGAAATTCACCTAGCTACTGTTGTCGAAATTTGGACTTTAAATATACATTGGAACTGGGCAGGAGTCTAGTTTCTATACCTTCTGTGGGATCTACATTTGCTATTCTGAAGCAACGGAATTTCTTATTTTGGTACAGCAACCTATTGCTGTCTAGAATTGAGTTTCTATGTTTAATAATATATAATTGAATCTATAATGTCGAATTTGGTGTATTTGGTTGTATGGAGTACATTGCATGCTCTTAGGGTTGTGTTGTGATCATTCTAGTGTCCCTTATTAAGCGCCTTATCGTTTTCTATTAATATCTCTGTCCCTATTGTTCCCTATTTATATTGCATGTTAATTAAATAAAGAATGTTAATCAAGCTGGGGTTAAGAGTTGACCATAGTAGTGGACGACAATATAGGTAAGTGTACTCGGAAGGGGGCTCGTGTTTCATATGTTTTTAAAGTTAAATGGAACTAAATGCCACAAAGAACTAAGTACCACATCAGGGGTTGACGGGGGCCACCTATAGAATTTACGGGGGCCATCTCTAGAACCATTACATGATTACATGATTTATGAACGTGTTTACCGATTTTCCTGTTTACAAGTTAAATGGAACTAAGTGCCACGTAGAACTAAGTGCCATGTCAGGGGTTGACGGGGGCCATCTCTAGAACCCATTACCTGAATACAGGACATGATATAATGATGCCTGAGTACATGGCCCTATAAAATCCACCACTAAGTCTAAAAGTAACTTGTTTGCATGTAGCAACCATGCGGTAAATAGATGGGACGCATGAAGTGCTACATTAGTTAGGATTAAAATGAATAATAGACTCAAGACTTCATCGCATTGTCATTGCATTTTATCTTCGTTATCGAAGATTGTTATCGTTATTACTTACCGTTATTGTTATTGTTTATTGTTATGGTTATAAATTATCGTTATTGCACATTGTACTATTATCGTTTTGTCACTGTTCAATACTATTGATTCCATCGTTCACTGAATCATTGTTATACCGTTAATGCCATTGTTTCTCTGTTTATGTACTTGCTGTCCACTACTTGCTCTAAGGACATATTATTCTCTTTCTTTAGATGAATAACTTACAGAAAATCAAGGAGATTTTCCTAACGGACTAGGAAAGCAACAATGGTGAAAGAATTGTTGCTGCGTCGCTTAAATAATTATTGTTTCATTTTGAGAACTTTAATAATTGAAAAATATTGTTTTCTTGTATTTGTGGGCTTTTGACGCGAATATTATTATTGTTGATTCCAGATGTTGGATTGTTGTTATGTTGGTTATTTTATGCTTAAATTCCAAGTATTGTTATTCATGTGATTACTCATTTGATGCATGCGTGGTTGTATTACTTCCTGTTTTTGTTGTTGAGTTGAATCGATAACAGCTCATGGGTGACGCAAGTCATTCGCTGGGCCATGTCACGTGCTTGCATTCCTTATTTTTGGGAAGCGGGGCGTGACACATACTTCCACCAAAAACAAGCAAACAGTATTTTGCCACCAAAAGCTTTCATATTCTTCTTGAGTTCTGACTTAAGCATGGAGGGTCTGTCGCTGGGATAACCCTAATGTTTCAGACATTTGTAGTTCAATCAGAGCGATCGTCACCATCAAGATTAGATCCAAAGGTGCAAACGAGTCAGATACTGAAGTCAAGAACAGTTGAAAGTTGTCAACATCGGTAAAAAGTCAAAATGGTCAGTTTTTTATTATTTTTAAAAGAGCTCATATAATTTGTTTACTCCCACACAGAAATTAGTAGCAATAGATTGGCGCCGTCTTTTGGAATAGAAAAAGCAATCCAACCAAACTTCGCCGGTGAAAATAATTTTTGGCCATACCTCTGAAGGAGAAAGGGAAGGCGGTGGCCTCAAGCAGATGCGCCAACCATCTTCCTCCTCCTCCTCCTCCGGAGGAGGATGTCCCTCCTAGCCTTCAACTGGGTCAACCTTCGCCATCTCATAACCTCCAAATAGGAAGAGTTTGAACATCGGGTCCGCTCAAGCAGATTGCGAGGAAGGAACGATCTTCCCCATACATCACACCAAGAAGACACAAGGGGCCCCTCTCCCCAGAGTTGGGGAGGCAGAAGAACTCTCTCTCCTAGAAGGCAGAGAAGAACCTCTGTCCCAGAGGTCGAAGAAACCATCATTCTTCAAGAGGGCACAGATGAACTCCTCATTGGGGGAGAAGGAACTATACTCCAACAAGTTGACCAGCTCCCAAGAGAGAAAAAAAGGAAGAAGTACATGTCAACCCGGACAGAGTTCTGAGAATTCAAGGATGAGAACCTTAAAGCCCTCAACACCGCTCCAAGTAGACGTCGAAAAACTAGCCCTTGCCGTCCCACTCCTCGTAAACGAGAAGAGTCCTACGGGTCCACTAGATCTGAAAAGGAAGACAATGTCGTCCTTCAACGCCTCCAAAATATGGAAAATCACTTTGCGCTGCTAAAGCAAGAAGAAGGAAGACACGAAGGAACATATCGTCCCTCCAGGCCCCCCTTCTCCAGGAAATTCATCGAAGCTCTTGTTCTGACCAACTTCAAGATCCCAGCCTTTGACTCTTACAATGGGGAGACCGACCCGGTAGACCACTTTGAGAGTTTTAAAACCCTCATGATGATCCACCAAGCATCTAATTCTCACCTCTGCAAGAATTTTCCAGCAACCTAAAGGGATCTGCACAGGAGTGGTTCTGTCGTCTTGTAATATCCCGGACGGATATTACCTTATATAAATTATTATTTTATTATTATTTTATTATTATTTTGTTTTAATTCCAAAATTAGAATATTTTGGTGATTTTCACCCGGTTTGTTCATAGACATTATCTGTATCCAGATATCGGTCAGTATACATCCGTATTGTATCAAATTGATACCGTGACCTTCCGAACTAATAATAAATATTATTTTATTATTATTCCCGAGATTAAATTATTTTATACGGATTATGCGAAGATTTTCAATATACAGACATATATGCGCACATACGTGTAGTATGTCGATTAGTACGTTATACAAATTGTGTGTTGTGTATTTTTGGACAACACTTGTTTTGTTATGACAAAACCTATTAGATTGTTATGGTTTATAAGTGTTTAACCTAGGTTAAGTGTGCATGAAGAGGTTAAGGAAACCCTTCTAGAAACCCTCACATAACACCATACTCACATAATACCTCCACCACATCCTACCTCCACCAATTCTCACCTCCCCAAGGGTATGGCCGGCACCTATTTTGTGGGAGGTCTCTTTTGCAAATGTGTACATGAACATTTGCACTTTCCACCCCTTTTCCCACCTATAAATACCTCCTTTCTCTTTAGAAAGATCAAAAAGAAAGAAAGAAAGAAAGGAAAAGAAAGAGAGAACAAAGACTAACATGAGAGTTCTCTTTGTAGGTCTTCTTAGGAGTTCTTAGAAGCTAAGGGAAAGGAGAAGAAGCATAGGCTAGTCCTTCCTACAAAAAGATTAAGGTGGGGATTTCTCCATATTTGTTTGTTTGTTTGTTTGTTTGTTTGTTTGAATGGTTGTTTTGATGTTCTTCTTCTTCTTACCCTCCTTATTTTACTTTCTTTTTTGGTGTGGTTGTTTTAGTAATGTGGTTGTATGGGATTCTTATTTGTATGTTTGTGAATATTAAGAGTAATAACCACATGAAAAGAAAAGAACAAATGGTAGTGCTAATACACATAAAGATCGAATCTTTGTAGTAGTAGTAGTTGTTTTGTGGACTAAAATGACACATACATATGGACTTGTACATACAACCATTTTGGGGTTGTAGGACTTGAATATGAACTATACATAAAGCATACGAACATTTTATACAACCATTTTTGGCTGTAGGACTTGTATTGGACTTGGACTAAAAGATAAGCATATGGTTGGTTGAACCAAATGAGGGTTCTTACTTTATTTTGTTATTGTTATTTTTCGTTAATAATCTTAAGTAAAAAGAACATACATTAGATGTTAGTTTTGATTTATGAAAAAGAAACTAATCCAACTCACTAGTTGTAGAATGAATAAAAAGATCTCTTTTTTATGATCACTAGTAATAAATAAATACTAATAAAGATTAGTAGATATTTAAGTAATAGAAATAAAGTAGTCGTAGTATGTTTAAATAAAGTAGTAGTAGTATGTTTAAATAAAGTAGTAGTAGTAGTAAATGTTAAAAGAAGTAGTTGTAGATGTTTTATGTTCATATTAGAATAAAGTAGTAGTAGTAGATGTAAAATGGTCATAGTAGATGTCTACATAAATTATAGAAAAGGTTTATGGAAGTGGTAGTAAATGTTATGTTGTAGTAGATGTTATGTTTCAATAAAGATGGTAGATGTTCATGCTTCATGCTAAGGTAGTTGTATCATGCCTAGATAGTTGTAGGAAAAATCATGTACCATTGTTGTTCATGCTTGGTTAGTAGACATACATGCTTAGAATGTTGTAGGATTTGTATTAAAAATACCTACCAGGTTTAGATTAATTTATTTAGGCTTAGAATGTTGTAGGATTCATTCTAAAATTTCTACCATGCTCAGATTAATTTATTTAGGCTTAGAATGTTGTAGGATTCATTCTAAAAATCCTACCATGTTTAGATTAATTTATTTAGGCTTAGAATGTTGTAGGATTCATTCTAAAAATCCTACCATGCTTAGATTAATTTATTAATACTTAGAATGTTGTAGGTTTTATCCTAAAAATACCTAGCATGTTTAATGATGCTTAGAATGTTGTAGGATTCATGCCAAAATTGTCTAAGATTGACATACATGCTTAGAATGTTGTAGGATCCATTATAAAACTATTTACCATGTTAGAAATGTATATATATATATACTTAGGAATGTTGTATGTTCATACTAGTAGCTACCCATGCTTAGTAAGACATGCATGCTTAGTAGTTATTCATGCTTAGTAAAGATTCATGCTTGGATGATAGTAGGAAAGTAGTATACCATGTTAGCTAAATTTATCTATGCTTAGATGATTATAAGAAAGTAGTATACCATGCTAGTTTCATTTATCTATGCCTAGATAGTTGTAGGGAAGTGGTATATCATGCTAGATTAAATTATCCATACTCACATGCTTATAGGTAAATTGTATACCATGCTAGATTAATGGTAGAAAAGTTGTATACCATGTTAGTTTAATTGTAGGAAAGTTGTATACCATGCTAGATCAAATAAATATTCATGCTTACATGATATCTATGCTTAGATAAGTATATGTTCAAGCTATGTAAGTAGGTGATCATGCTTAATCGTTATTCATGTTAAGTTAGTAGATGACCATGCTAATGATGATGTATGTTAAGTTAATGGTATCCATACTAATGATATTCATGCTTAGACTAAAGTAACTACCCATGGTTAGTTGTAGTGATTTTTACCCATGCTAGTAGAAACTCATACTATGTTGAAGGTTGATACTTAACTAGTATACATGACTAGAGTGTTACTAAAATGTACACCATGCCATATGTTAGTGTTAAAGTAGCATACCATGTCTAGGAATGAGGCATACCATGCTAAAGTTTAAATGCGTGCTTAGAATGTTGTAGGGTTAATGTTAGAATATCTACCATGCCTTGGAATGTTGTATGTTATATTAGTTATATATCCATGCGTGGGTTGTGGTGATTAGTCATGATAAGTAGTAAGCATTCACGCTCAAGTTATAACCTATGCTTGACCGTAGTGGGCTTTATGTCTAGAGCATAGTGATTTTCATGCTAAGATTGATATAAGCACATGCTTAATCATATTCGTACTTAGGAGTATAATGGTGAGTGGTTTTGTTATATAATTAGATAGTCGTAAGAAGATGCTTGCGATTGTATGCCATGCTTAAGGCACTATAGGTTGAAGTAATAAGGATTGGGAAGACCACTAGTAATAATTAGTTGATAAAGGCTGTTATGTCGCCTTCGGTTCTTCCTTAGTAGAATACCGACCATAGACTATTAGTAGATTCTTCTGTTGCTTCTAATAATAGAAGATCAAGTTTGCTAGTAAGCACGTTTGGTTGCTTTTAAGATTGATTACCTGTATGGTTGTTTGGATATGGCGGTGCTCATACGTGGCTCGACTGGCCCGTACGTAGCTGTGGGTCTCATACGTAGCTTATTTTGCTCGTATGAAGGTTGTTGTCTCGTACGCGGCTCGACCGGCCCGTGCGTAGCTGTTGGTCTCATACGCGACTTAATTGGTTGGTATGTTCGTTGTTGTCTCCTACGAGGCCCGTCTGGCTCGTAGGTAGTTATTGTTTCATACGTAGCTTATGGGCTCGTATGTGGTTGTTACTCGTGTATAGCTTGTTAGCTAGTACACAGTTCGTTGTACTCGTCTAGGGGGATATTACCACCCTAGGGGCTATCGACCATCAAGACATATCTTTTCTTACCCTAAGGAACTGTGGAGGAGTCACTCCTTGTGTTCCGTCAAATCTTAACCAGGGTAGGTTGATCGAGGACCGGAGTATAGACGGAATCCAAGTCTAGGGTAGTGGCATGCATGTATATTCGCACGGCCGAAGTCTTGGATCGATGAACCACGAACCAGATCCTGAGGGGTTCTGGCGAGTCTAGGTTGAGCAGCCTAGTAGAGTTGTCTTGCGAAGCCTAATTTAAGGCCTAGCATGTTATGTTTATAATATTATCGTCCCTAGGATCGTCGAGTCAGGGACCTCGTTAAGGTAGTGACTTATAAAGGTCATTTTGCTCAGACCCTGGCTGAAGAGAGAGGAGTTGGTTGTAGGGGGCGCCTTACAACCAACTTGTCCCTCGAGGTAGGCCTTAGGTGGTGATAGTGGGTTGTACCCTTCCGTCAAAGGGATACGTACGGTGCCGTCTCACAAGTTGAGGACACGGGTTGCGTATCTCGCGCTGTTAATTCCTGGAGTACCGTGGCTGAGGGGTGCCACAGGATGCATTGTGCAGTCCTGCGCTTGCGAGACCCCAGAGGGTGCCACAGGGTAGGCTTCGCTCTACCCTGCGCTTTCGAGACCCTATAGTTTGATTTTGGAATGACGCCCGATACATTGGGTTCGTCTGTTTTGAGTGAGGTCCGGTTAGCCGGGTAGCAGTGGCGAACATAGACACCACGGGCGTACTGCATCAGTGGCACATGACCACGTCTGCAAACTCATCAGTCATGTGTAGGTGTCAGGAACAGGTTGTGTACAATTAGAAGTTCATAACGCGGGTTCGAATCCCTATATATGGAGAAACGGCTTGAGATGGGGTCGCATGTAGTATGGGCTGCATGTTGCTTCGGAGACTTGCTGACGTTAGAATATGGAGCATCCTAGTTCTATTTAAATATCGCATTAGAGTCTAGTCCTAGCACTCACGAACACTTAAACTACACCAACACCATTGCTATTTTTTGTATATTGTTTGGGAGATTCGCTGCTATATGATCAGCCTTTAAGCGTCAGTGAATACTGACGTCCCCACTTCCATAGGTACTGGATCGCCGAAGTACAAAGGCGAGATTCAGGAGGACTCAAGGCAAGGAAAGCAAGGAGTCAGTGTTATGTTTAGTTCCGCTGCAGTGTATGTATTGATTATCTATTAGTTGAGAAGTACTCAAGTGAGAGTTACCAAGTATTGTTCTTCATTCCTTGTACTCTGATGTAAGATATTGAAGGTTGTAATACTTGGAAATGTAAAGGTAATATTGTAACTCTATTCTAAGGTATTGCAGTTGTATAATATTCAGACTTGTAATACATTGGGTGTTGAAATAAAAGTTTTAAATTCTCCTTTTTTTCTGTGTATTGTGACTAATTGAAGAAAAGGTCTTGGCTCGTGTCACGGTTTTCCCAGTATTGAAAATCAGGGGCGCTACAGAGTGGTATCAGAGCTAACTTCAATTTACAGTCCAGCACAGCAGGAAAAATTAAACTTGGATACCTTTTAGGAGTCGGGTCTTAGTTAGTTATAGGCAATTGTAATTCATATTGTTGTTCGTTTCAACTATGTTTTATGATTTTCCTATATCTGGACTAATTCCAGTATGTATATTTTAGGATGGTATTCGAAGATATCCTAACCGAGTATTGATGGAGGAGAGTGAGCCAATTTCAAGGGATGATCCGATGATCTCGAGCGACGAGCCGAAGGAGATTTCACTACAAGTTAACCTCAAGATTAACTCGCCTTCGCCACTGCGAGGGCCAAGTATGGATCAACGCAGGGCGGCGGCGGCCAGCATATATCGAGAAATAAGGAAGCTAATGAAGTATGTAGCCAGGATAGATCGCCAAGCTAAGCAACTGGGTGATACTTGCATAGCTACACTAGCAGGCATGGCAGAGGAGTGGGAATATTTCAACGCTAGATTGGCACAACTACGATGTGAGTGGGAGCAAGTTCTAGAGACCGCCAAGGTTATAGTATGCCATTTTTGTGAGGAGGATGGGCACGAGAAATCCATTTGTCCACGACGACGAGGAAAAAGACCTACACCAGCATCAGGATTCGAGAACCAAGGTCAGAAACAGAAGACTCTGAAAACAAAGGGCAAACTCAAAGGCACCATGATAGGGGGATGTTTCCTATGTAGTGAGCAAGGTCATTTCAAGAAACAATGCCCGATGAAGAACTTTCGGGCGGAAACCCGTACATGTCACAGCTGTGGGAAGATTGGTCATATTAAGCCAAACTGTCCTCAACTTCACAAAAATGACGACAGATCAGCCTTAAGGATGGACAACAAAGGAAAGGAGCCTGTTCACCAAGGGTGAGAATTCGCACGTGCTAAGAGCAAGTTGAAGGAGCTAGTAACAATATGTGCATATAGAACTGCAACTAAGTCTAAAGGTTGCATCTTTTGAAACTTATTTTTGGACGGAAGAAGTTATATATGATGTAACACTTTTTGTAACCCGTCGGATCTATATATATATGAAATCCAGGCAACTGTTTTGTTCAAACTTGGTTCATCATAATCTTTTGTCTAAATTATTTTCCAAGAGTTGAGGTGTGTACGATAGGCAACTCCAGAATTGGTTCTGTTGATTACAACATCTGGAGCGTCAACTTGAGCAAATTACAGGAGAGAATCCTGGAAGTTGGAAGTGATGTTCATAGGACACGTCCTATTCCAAGGAGGGAGTAGCTACCGAATTGCAAAGGTCGGGTTCTTTGGGAAACCAGTTCGCGAATGAGCCACTTGGAAGCCGGAAAGCAGCATAAGCTTTCTTTCCCCGAGTTATTAGGGTATGCCTGTTTTCCTAACTTAACGTAGTTCTGAGGACAGAACTATTCTAAGGAGGAAGTATTGTAATATCCCGGACGGATATTACCTTATATAAATTATTATTTTATTATTATTTTATTATTATTTTGTTTTAATTCCAAAATTAGAATATTTTGGTGATTTTCACCCGGTTTGTTCATAGACATTATCTGTATCCAGATATCGGTCAGTATACATCCGTATTGTATCAAATTGATACCGTGACCTTCCGAACTAATAATAAATATTATTTTATTATTATTTTCGAGATTAAATTATTTTATACGGATTATGCGAAGATTTTCAGTATACAGACATATATGCGCACATCCGTGTAGTATGTCGATTAGTACGTTATACAAATTGTGTGTTGTGTATTTTTGGACAACACTTGTTTTGTTATGACAAAACCTATTAGATTGTTAGGGTTTATAAGTGTTTAACCTAGGTTAAGTGTGCATGAAGAGGTTAAGGAAACCCTTCTAGAAACCCTCACATAACACCATACTCACATAATACCTCCACCACATCCTACCTCCACCAATTCTCACCTCCCCAAGGGTATGGCCGGCCCCTATTTTGTGGGAGGTCTCTTTTGCAAATGTGTGCATGAACATTTGCACTTTCCACCCCTTTTCCCACCTACAAATACCCCGTTCCTCCACCTTTGTCTCATTTTAGAAAGATCAAAGAGAAAGAAAGAAAGAAAGGAAAAGAAAGATAGAACAAAGACTAACTTGAGAGTTCTCTTTGTAGGTCTTCTTAGGAGTTCTTAGAAGCTAAGGGGAAGGAGAAGGAGCATAGGCTAGTCCTTCCTACAAAAAGATTAAGGTGGGGGTTTCTCCATATTTGTTTGTTTGTTTGTTTGTTTGTTTGTTTGAATGGTTGTTTTGATGTTCTTCTTCTTCTTACCCTCCTTGTTTTACTTTCTTTTTTGGTGTGCTTGTTTTAGTAATGTGGTTGTATGGGATTCTTATTTGTATGTTTGTGAATATTAAGAGTAATAACCACATGAAAAGAAAAGAACAAATGGTAGTGCTAATACACATAAAGATCTAATCTTTGTAGTAGTAGTAGTTGTTTTGTGGACTAAAATGACACATACATATGGACTTGTACATACAACCATTTTTGGGTTGTAGGACTTGAATATGAACTATACATAAAGCATACGAACATTTTATACAACCATTTTTGGTTGTAGGACTTGTATTGGACTTGGACTAAAAGATAAGCATATGGTTGGTTGAACCAAATGAGGTCTTACTTTATTTTGTTATTGTTATTTTTCGTTAATAATCTTAAGTAAAAAGAACATACATTAGATGTTAGTTTTGATTTATGAAAAAGAAACTAATCCAACTCACTAGTTGTAGAATGAATAAAAAGATCTCTTTTTTATGATCACTAGTAATAAATAAATACTAATAAAGATTAGTAGATATTTAAGTAGTAGAAATAAAGTAGTGGTAGTATGTTTAAATAAAGTAGTAGTTGTATGTTTAAATAAAGTAGTAGTAGTAGTAAATGTTAAAAGAAGTAGTTGTAGATGTTTTATGTTCATATTAAAATAAAGTAGTAGTAGTAGATGTAAAATGGTCATAGTAGATGTCTACATAAATTATAGAAAAGGTTTATGGAAGTGGTAGTAAATGTTATGTTGTAGTAGATGTTATGTATCAATAAAGATGGTAGATGTTCATGCTTCATGCTAAGTTAGTGAGTATCATGCCTAGATAGTTGTAGGAAAAATCATGCACCATTGTTGTTCATGCTTGGTTAGTAGACATACATGCTTAGAATGTTGTAGGATTTGTATTAAAAATACCTACCATGTTTAGATTAATTTATTTAGGCTTAGAATGTTGTAGGATTCATTCTAAAATTCCTACCATGCTCAGATTAATTTATTTAGGCTTAGAATGTTGTAGGATTCATTCTAAAAATCATACCATGTTTAGATTAATTTATTTAGGCTTAGAATGTTGTAGGATTCATTCTAAAATTCCTACCATGCTCAGATTAATTTATTTAGGCTTAGAATGTTGTAGGATTCATTCTAAAAATCATACCATGTTTAGATTAATTTATTTAGGCTTAGAATGTTGTAGGATTCATTCTAAAAATCCTACCATGCTTAGATTAATTTATTCATACTTAGAATGTTGTAGGTTTTATTCTAAAAATACCTAGCATGTTTAATGATACTTAGAATGTTGTAGGATTCATGCCAAAATTGTCTAAGAATGACATACATGCTTAGAATGTTGTAGGATCCATGATAAAACTACTTACCATGTTAGAAGTGTATATATATATATACTGAGGAATGTTGTATGTTCATACTAGTAGCTACCCATGCTTAGTAAGACATGCATGCTTAGTAGTTATTCATGCTTAATAAAGATTCATGCTTGGATGATAGTAGGAAAGTAGTATACCATGTTAGCTAAATTTGTCTATGCTTAGATGATTATAAGAAAGTAGTATACCATGCTAGTTTCATTTATCTATGCCTAGATAGTTGTAGGGAAGTGGTATATCATGCTAGATTAAATTATCCATATTCACATGCTTATAGGTAAATTGTATACCATGCTAGATTAATGGTAGAAAAGTTGTATACCATGTTAGTTTAATTGTAGGAAAGTTGTATACCATGCTAGATCAAATAAATATTCATGCTTACATGATATCTATGCTTAGATAAGTATATGTTCATGCTATGTAAGTAGGTGATCATGCTTAATCGTTATTCATGTTAAGTTAGTAGATGACCATGCTAATGATGATGTATGTTAAGTTAATGGTATCCATACTAATGATATTCATGCTTAGACTAAAGTAACTACCCATGGTTAGTTGTAGTGATTTTTACCCATGCTAGTAGAAACTCATACTATGTTGAAGGTTGATACTTAACTAGTATACATGACTAGAGTGTTACTAAAATGTACACCATGCCATATGTTAGTGTTAAAGTAGCATACCATGTCTAGGAATGAGGCATACCATGCTAAAGTTTAAATGCGTGCTTAGAATGTTGTAGGGTTAATGTTAGAATATCTACCATGCCTTGGAATGTTGTATGTTATATTAGTTATATATCCATGCGTGGGTTGTGGTGATTAGTCATGATAAGTAGTAAGCATTCATGCTCAAGTTATAACCTATGCTTGAATTGTAGTGGGATTTATGTCTAGAGCATAGTGATTTTCATGCTAAGATTGATATAAGCACATGCTTAATCATATTCGTACTTAGGAGTATAATGGTGAGTGGTTCTGTTATATAATTAGATTGTCGTAAGAAGATGCTTGCGATTGTATGCCATGCTTAAGGCACTATAGGTTGAAGTAATAAGGATTGGGAAGACCACTAGTAATAATTAGTTGATAAAGGCTGTTATGTCGCCTTCGGTTCTTCCTTAGTAGAATACCGACCATAGACTATTAGTAGATTCTTCTGTTGCTTCTAATAATAGAAGATCAAGTTTGCTAGTAAGCACGTTTGGTTGCTTTTAAGATTGATCACCTGTATGGTTGTTTGGATATGGCTGTGCTCGTACGTGGCTCGACTGGCCCGTACGTAGCTGTGGGTCTCATACGTAGCTTATTTTGCACGTATGAAGGTTGTTGTCTCGTACGCGGCTTGACCGGCCCGTGCGTAGCTGTTCGTCTCATACGCGGCTTAATTGGCTGGTATGTACGTTGTTGTCTCCTACGAGGCCCGCCTGGCTCGTAGGTAGTTATTGTTTTATACGTAGCTTATGGGCTCATATGTGGTTGTTACTCGTGTATAGCTTGTTAGCTAGTACACAGTTCGTTGTGCTCGTCTAGGGTGATATTACCACCCTAAGGGCTATCGACCATCAAGACATATGTTTTCTTACCCTAAGGAACTGTGGAGGAGTCACTCCTTATGTACCATCGAATCTTAACCAGGGTAGGTTGATCGAGGACCGGAGTATAGACGGAATCCAAGTCTAGGCTAGCGGCATGCAAGTATATTCGCACGGCCGAAGTCTTGGATCGATGAACCACGAACCAGATCCTGAGGGGTTCTGGTGAGTCTAGGTTGTGCAGCCTAGTAGAGTTGTCTTGCGAAGCCTAATTTAAGGCCTAGCATGTTATGTTTATAATATTATCGTCCCTAGGATCGTCGAGTCTGGGACATCGTTAAGGTAGTGACTTATAAAGGTCATTTTGCTCAGACCCTGGCCGAAGAGAGAGGAGTTGGTTGTAGGGGGCGCCTTACGACCAACTTGTCCCTCGAGGCAGGCCTTAGGTGGTGATAGTGGGTTGTACCTTCCCGTCAAAGGGATACGTACGGTGCCGTCTCACAAGTTGAGGACACGGGTTGCGTATCTCGCGCTGTTAAGTCCTATAGTACCGTGGCTGAGGGGTGCCACAGGATGCATTGTGCAGTCCTGCGCTTGCGAGACCCCAGAGGGTGCCACAGGGTAGGCTTCGCGCTACCCTGCGCTTGCAAGACCCTATAGTTTGATTTTGGAATGACGCCCGATACATTGAGTTCGTCTGTTTTAAGTGAGGTCCGGTTAGCCGGGTAGCAGTGGCGAACATAGACACCACGGGCATACTGCATCAGTGGCACATGACCACATCTGCAACCTCATCAGTCACGTGTAGGTGTCAGGAACAGGTTGTGTACAATTAGAAGTTCATAACGCGGGTTCGAATCCCTATATATGGAGAAACGGCTTGAGATGGGGTCGCATTTAGTATGGGCTGCATGTTGCTTTGGAGACTTGCTGACGTTAGAATAGGGAGCATCCTAGTTCTATTTAAATATCACATTAGAGTCTAGTCCTAGCACTCACGAACACTTAAACTACACCAACACCATTGCTATATTTTGTATATTGTTTGTGAGATTCGCTGCTATATGATCAGCCTTTAAGCGTCAGTGAATACTGACGTCCCCACTTCCATAGGTACTGGATCGCCGAAGTACAAAGGCGAGATTCAGGAGGACTCAAGGCAAGGAAAGCAAGGAGTCAGTGTTATGTTTAGTTCCGCTGCAGTGTATGTATTGATTATCTATTAGTTGAGAAGTACTCAAGTGAGAGTTACCAAGTATTGTTCTTCATTCCTTGTACTCTGATGTAAGATATTGAAGGTTGTAATACTTGGAAATGTAAAGGTAATATTGTAACTCTATTCTAAGGTATTGCAGTTGTATAATATTCAGACTTGTAATACATTGGGTGTTGAAATAAAAGTTTTAAATTCTCCTATTTTTCTGTGTATTGTGACTAATTGAAGAAAAGGTCTTGGCTCGTGTCACGGTTTCCCAGTATTGGAAATCGGGGTGCTACACGTCTTTTTCCGGGGTCCATCTTCTCCTTCGACCAGCTTGAGGAGCTCTTCCTCACTCACTTTATCACTAGTCGCAAGACAGAGAAGAAGAGTGCTTCCCTACTTAACCTTAGGTAAAGAGAAAGGGAGTCCCTCAAGAGCTATGTTCGGCACTTCACCACCGTGCTCCGTTCAATCCCCTCGCTCAACTCGGACGTGGCCACCGCTGCCTTTAGGTATAATGTGAATCATGACCACCTGATGAGTGGAATTTTTATATAATTTTTATTACTCTTTAATGTATTAAAATTGCAAGTTCTCATTTATTTATTTAACATTTATCTTGTTTCTACTTATATTTATTTGTTTGTTTGATTTTGTAGGAATGAAATGGATAAGTGCACAAAGTGGGCATTTTGTGTGAAATCAAGGAAGAAAACAACGATGAAGATTTTAAAATTTGAGCACTCGATTGTGCGGTTTTACAAATTGGCCCATTGAAGAATCAATAAAAGATATTTCGATCAACGAAGGGGTGGATTGAAATTTTGTAACAGAATTCAAAGTTGAGTTGATTTAAATTAGGGTCAGTTAATTTAATTAGTTTAAAACTTTAATAGATTAATTTTAATCTATTAATTTTTAAATTAATTAATTAATTATCAAATAATATTAACTAATTCTAATTAACTATTATAATCCTAATCTAATTTACTTAAACCCTAATACTACCTACCCCTATATATATACCGACCCCATATATGTATAAGAGAAGGAGGTGGAGGCATGAGGAGGTCTGGTGTGCGTGGGAAGTTGTGCGGCATGAAGAAGTGTGGTAGGTGGGGTTGGAGGCGTGACCAACACCAGAAAATATAAATATATAAATATGTATATATATATACTAAAATAGATAGAGAGAAGGGACAGAGGAGAGAGATAACAGGGGTTTTTGTGGTTTGGGTGGCGTAGCGTTCGGGACAAAGAGAGAGTGAGAGAGAGAGAGCACGGATTTCGAGATCTCAATTTCGGTCCTCAGAAATATGAGTTCTTTCTTTTCTCTTCTTTGTCTAATTTTATTATGCAATCAAATTCTATATTTGTTAGTTGCAAATTTATTATGAACTAAATTTATTTTTCTAGGGCTTCGATGTAGCCTAGTTTTGAGAACATAATTTTAATTCCATATTATTTTTCTATTTTTTCATGGTTGTGTGTTTGATTTTTGATCTTAATGCTTACAATTGGTTGACCGACTTTTGGATGATCTATTAAATCATGGAGAGACCGAACTGGTAATTTGTGATTTTGAATTTATAAAATTAAACACCATTACAAGAGTGAACTGCTGTTATTGTGACCGTTAAGAAATCCATAGATCTTAATCAATTTTCAATTAGTAATTTGTGCATGAACTATGACAAATAATTAGTTGACAATATTTTTTATATTGCCTGAGAGAGAATATTGAATAATTTGGGGATTTTGGTCTACAACTTGGAAAAATAATCTTTTTAATCATATGGAATTATAAATTGTGTAGGATTAACTAGGTGAAATCAAAAGCCCTAGAATTAATTTTGCAATTAATAAATAAAAAAAATGTCAGATTCCGCTCATTTTTTATTTAATTTAATTTAGTTGCTTTCTTTATTAAATCTCGATTTTTCAAATAGTAGTTAATCTAGTAATTTCGGTACTCGATAAATAATTAGTCCTTGTGGGTTCGACACTCTTTTACTTACTTATACTACTTGTTGTAATTTTGTACACTTGCAAATAATTCCCATCAAGTTTTTGGGGGTTGGCGGCGTGACCAGGAGCAGAAAATAAATAAATAAATAAATAAATATATATATATATATATATATATATATATATATATATATATATATATATATATATATATTAAAACAGAGAGAGAGAAAAGACAAAGGAGAGAGATAACTGGGGTTTCTGTGGTTTGGGCGGCGTGGCGTTCGAGACAAAACACAGAGAGAAGGAGAGAGAGAGTGCACAGATTTCGAGATCTCAACTTCGGTCCTCAAAAATACGAGTTCTTTCTTTTCTCTTCTTTGTCTAATTTTATTATGCAATCAAATTCTATATTTGTTAGTTGCAAATTTATTATGAACTAAATTTATTTTTTTAGGGCTTCGATGTAGCCTAGTTTTGAGAACACAATTTTAATTCCATATTATTTTTCTATTTTTCCATGGTTATGTGTTTGATTTTTTATCTTAATGCTTACAATTGGTTGACCAACTTTTGTATGATCTATTAAATTATGGAGAGACTGAACTGGTAATTTGTGATTTTGAATTTATAAAATTAAACACCGTTACAAGAGCGAACTGCTGTTATTGTGACCGTTAAGAAATTCATAGATCTTAATGAATTTTCAATTAGTAATTTGTGCATGAACTATGACAAATAATTAGTTCAGAATGTTTTTGATATTGCTTGAAAGAGAATATTGAATAATTTGGGGATTTTGGATAACAACTTGGAAATATAATCCTTTTATTCATATGGAATTATAAATTGTGTAGGATTAACTAGGTGAAATCAAATTCCCTAGAATTAATTTTGCAATTAATAAACAACAAAATTTCAGATTCCGCTCATTTTTTATTTAATTTAGTTAGTTCCTTAAATTAATATAATTTAGTTGTTTTATTTATTAAATCGATTTTCCAAATAGTAGTTAATCTAGTAATTTCGGTACTCGATAAAATAATTAGTCCTTATGGATTCGACACTCTGTTCACTTATCTAGACTACTTGTTACGATTTTGTACACTTGCAAATAATTCACATTAAGTTTTTGGGGGTTGGCGGCGTGACCAAGACCAGAATATATATATATATATATATATATATATATATATATATATATTAAAACAGAGAGAATATTGAATAATTTGGGGATTTTGGTCTACAACTTGGAAAAATAATCTTTTTATTCATATGAAATTATAAATTGTGTAGGATTAACTAGATGAAATCAAAAGCTCTAGAATTAATTTTTCAATTAATAAACAACAAAATGTCAGATTCCGCTAATTTTTATTTAATTTAGTTAGTTCCTTAGATTAATTTAATTTAGTTGCTTTATTTATTAAATCTCGATTTTCCAAATATTAATTCATCTAGTAAATTTCAGTACTCAATAAAATAATTAGTCCTTATGGGTTCGACACTCTTTTCACTTATCTATACTACATGCTGCGATTTTGTACACTTGCAAATATTCACATCAAGTTTTTGGCGCCGCTGTCGGGGACCAGTTATTCTTTTATTGATATTCAAAATTGATAGATTATTACTAGTTTGGAAAAAAAAATTGTTTTATTATTATTTTACCTCTTTATTTTCTTTTAACTTACCTTTTTTCTTTTTTTAGTTTTTCTATTTTTTTAATACTTATATTTCAGGACATACAAGTACATTATCATGGCAAACAATAACGAAAACTGTACTTTAAGAGACTATGCTATGCCCACAATTATGGAGCAACATCAAGCATATAGAGACCGGTTATTGAAGCTAACAATTTGGAGATTAAACCAGCAATTATTCAAATGATTCAACAGTGTTCAATTTTGGGGACTATCGCACGAGGATCCTTATGTTCACATTGCAAACTTTCTAGAAATTTGTGACACTTTCAAGCACAACGGAGTATCAGATGATGCAATTCGATTGAGACTCTTTCCTTTTTAACAATGAGATAAGGCGAAGGCTTGGCTAAATTTTCTACCACCTGGTAGTATTACTACTTGGGAGGGACTTGCACAAAAATATCTAGTTAAGTATTTTCCGCTGGCAAAGACAGCGAAGCTAAGAAATGATATTACTACATTCATTCAATTTGAGACTGAGTCTTTGTATGATGCATGGGAGAGGTACATGGAGTTATTGAGAAAGTGTCATCATCATGAACTACCGAAATAGCTGCAAATTCAAATATTCTATAATGGTTGGGAGTTACAAATCGATCTATGGTTGACGCAGCAGCTGGAGGTGGACTAATGAGCAAAACTCACGAAGCAGCCTATGAACTTTTAGAGGAGATGGCATCTAATAGTTACCAGTGGTCTTCAGAGAGAACAATACCAAGAAAAGTGGCTGGAGTTTTTGAACTTGATCCTATTACTACTTTAACTGCACAAATTGATATTTCATCTAAGCAAATAAGTAATATGAATGTTAATGCTATTCAATCTAATATAATTTGTGATTTTTGTGCAGGAAATCATTCAAGTCCAGATTGCCAAGTGGGGAACCCTTTTGCTCCATCAAATGCCAAAGAAACAAATTTTGTTTAAAATTTTCAAAGGCAAAACAATCCTTATGCAAACACATACAATCCAAGAAGGAGAAATCACCCCAACTTCTCTTAGAACAATAATCAATGAGGAGCTAGACCACAACAAAATTTTCAACAACAAGAAAAGAAGCTGGCACTTGAAGATATGTTCATGCAGTACATGCAAAAGACAAAACATTACATGCAGAAGACAAATTTGGCAATACAAAATAATACGGCTGCAATTCACAATCTTGAGGCTCAAATTGGTCAGCTTTCAAATATTCTTACAGCGAAAACAGCCCGAAATTTACCCCCCAACACCGTGACCAACTCCACGGAGCATGTCAAAGCAATAACACTAAGAAGCGGGAGGACAATTGAGCAACCACAAGAAGAAAATGGCGAACAAAATGTGTTTGAAAAGGAAGAAGAGTACGAACCAATCGTGGAGGAACAAACGCAGCATGAGCAAGTAACTTTTGATGTCTTTAAATCCATGAAGTTTTCTACCGGAGAACAGTCATATTTTTAAGTAAATGAAACTGATTTAATTGTGGTTGAGAAACATAGTGCTGAAATAGAAAAGTTACCAATCGAAGTATGTCCAACAAATTCAACGTCTTGAATCTGAAAAAGAAAATCTTTTTGAATATGTTATATATTTGGATGCTGCACCATCTATTCATCCATTTTCTCAGCTGAAATTCAAAGAGATAGGGAAGACGTCATCTTCAAGAAAGAAACGGCTCAAACTCGAGCTTGAACCTAATCCATACTTGAAGACAAGTATTAGAAAAGATGTTTTGATGTTGTTGGATCTTGGCGTAACATAACCATATCAGCTAGAACGTCTGGCTGAAGACTTAAAACTTAGCGCTTCTTGGGAGGCAACCCATATTTTCTTTTACTGCATTTTGATTTCCCTTTTCTTTTAGTTTATTTTAATTTTAATTTTTGATTTTATTTTGTAGGATGGCATGAGTTTGAAAGTCGCCGGTCGGAGCTGTTTTCTCCACATACATTGATGGCTGTTTTTGAGCAGGATGGAGTCAGAATCAGGGAAAGTGTTTCAAAGAGCAATTGTAGCCAATTGTCTTAGCTTTCCAGAACAAAAAGAATCATGCCATTTGGACACCTATAACTCCAGATATTGCTGAAATAATGAACGTCGTGCATGGAGAATTTTAACACGAATCTGGAAATAAATTCTGAACTTTTTGCATTCTGTTTATTTTTCTTTTCCTTTCCCATTGAGGAAAATGTGATATTCAAGTTTGGGGGTGAAGGTAAATATTTTTTTGAAAAGAAAAAAACAAAACAAAAGGGATATTTCAATTAGGCTCACCTATTACACTTTTGAGTTCTTTATTGTGCTAAAGCATTGAAATAAATTTTTTTTGGAGAGACAATATCTTATAAAGCAAGATTAAGCATACTTATTTACTTTAGGATTATTGGTTTTCAAAATTTCTTACACAATTGTGACAGTCATGTGATTATATATAAAAGTAAAATGTGATGCTTTTTCTTGTAATTATCCCCTTTGATCTATTCCTAAATAGAGTTTAAGTAAATAGAGTGATAATAATCCAAAAAAAAAAATTATGAATAAAGTCAATCTACTCCAATGTTTTGAGTTGCTTAGTAACTAGGGGTATTCATCACCAATGTTTACTTTTTTACATCAAGCAACAACTTGAAATATGAGTATGCAAAGTACTCTATGTTTGTGACTTGTTGAGTAACCGGGTGAACTCATCACAAATGTAATGCCCCGATTTTCATTTAATGAAAATTATTTTTATTATTTTATTTTTTTTACACGTAGTGTGCACGTACAATATTTTTTGGTTGAATTGAATGTTATGATTATTTTCATCATGATGAGTATAGATTTTTAAATATGTGCTTTTATATGAAGCCTTCTTTCAAATAGATAAAAGCCTTTTCTTTTTAAAAGCCCAAAATGTAATTCATTTATTTTAAAATAATTATTTTGGCCCATAAACTAAAGCCCATGAGTTAATTTATTTTTTATACAACTTGTCATGTAGAATACAATTTAAAGTTTATTTTTTTAATGTACAATTTTTGGACCTAGTTGCTTGCACGTGCATTGCACGTACACGTGCAAAATACACATTCCCACACTAGGCCGGATTGCATCTTGGAGGAAAATGAAATTTGAGTGGGATCATGGTGTGGTGGTTACTTGATTATGGGTAGTTAGTGTAACTCCTCAAATCTAAGCCATTTGTTCCTAACTCTTACTTCAATCCTAGCCATCCATTCTCCTTCATTTTTAGTATAAATACCCCCCCCCCCCCCCCCCATGGCTAGTTATTCTTGTGCTTATTAATCCTTCCAAACCTATAGTCTAAAATACTTTATCTAGTAGTGATTTTGTGAGTTAAAAAATTTGAGAGTGTGTGGCGTTGTGCTTGCTACATCAAGAAGAAGAGGAGGCCGGCAATCAACTAGGAGCTCTCGGTTTTGGTGCTTGGGAAGCTTGTGTGCGCGTGTTCAAGCAGGAGGAGCACTCTCGTTGCAAGGACATTCGTTTAGGAGGTTGCTAAATTGTATTTTTCTCTCCAAATTAAGGTGGGTAAATTTTCCCTATTTCTAAATAAGAATGCATGCTAGATTTAATTAGAAAAATGATACATGAAATTGATTAATAAGAATGCACATTTAATTGGAAAAATGATCTATAATTGATTGAATTGTTGATATGCAAATTGTGTGTGTTTCCACTATTAAAATTCAAGTTGCGTGCAACATGAATATGGTTATGAATTGTGTATATGAACCTTCGTTAGTAGCATGAAAATTATGTGCAAGATTAGTATATTGACTATGTCGCTTTATGTGCTAAATTGAAAATTTTTGTTGTGACGTTGTAACGAATGAACTAAGATGCACTTATCATGTTTGGGAAATGAATAAAGGCAGAAAATTAGTATAGAGATTAATGGAATCTTAATGTCGAAAAAGGAATGTATTAGAGGTAGTATATCAAATTAACCAATTTGTATGGTAGAAATGTGTTATTTATTGGGAAAAATATGTTTAATTATTTGAGAAAATTATTCTCATATACTGGAGTGTAATTCATGATGGAAATGAATTTTTACAGTATGTTAGTAAGAGCAATTGAAATGAGATTTTGATGAACGTCGAAATGTTCTAAATAACAGAGAATAATTGGTTAAGTAAAATTCAATTTGTACTAGTGACAACCCGAGCCCATGGCTCGAGTGGTCGGATCACTCTTTATAGCTACAGTATATATGTGGGCTCTCTGAGGTTGAGGGATCGAATCCCGTTGACACCATTCTTTTTAGTTTCGAACATTTTGAATAAAATAGTGCGGCCGAGAGCACTTAATGCTCTCGCGCCATCTTCTATGCGTGGGCAGCACTCGGCCTAGTGGTCTGTGCTTTGGTTGTTTCTCCTAGTGGTCGCTGGTTCGATCCATGGCCTTCGGCTGTTGTGTATGTGTGGAAAAAAAAATATTTTTTTTGGGAGTGTTTTAGTGATCAAAAAATGGGGAAAAAATATATTTATTATTTAAAAAATATGAGGAGTTTATAAAAAATAATTTGAGGATTATTTGCATGAAGTGGAGTATATTTTGAGAACAAAAGTATAATTTAGAACTATAGTTCTACACTTGCATTTTATGAAAATTATACTTCGCAAAAGAACTTAAAATGGAATATTAGAAAAGAAATACGAATAAGATGTGAATTATGTGAAGTGATGTGGATTATTCTCGTTGGAGAATAGTGCGACAAATTATGAAATGTAAACATTAACCTTTGATTGAATAACTAGTGATGTGGTTTTTAATGTGGAAATAATATTGCATGAGTTACATGATGAATAGTTGAATTTATTGTATAATTATGGACTATTGAATGACTTGGAAGTCATGATTGGAAAATAGAAATATTTTGAGTATGACAACTCAACATGTGAACTTAGGAGTTGGAAACACTCAACTTTAGAATTTGTGAATGGGAATTGAAACAAAAGAGTAGCTAAGTCTCCCACGGCATTTGGAATGAAATAAAATGAAATATGAAAGACCAAGGTTGGTCATGTTGAATAAATGTATAA
Organism: Hemerocallis citrina; assembly: GCA_017893485.1. Lineage (NCBI taxonomy): Eukaryota > Viridiplantae > Streptophyta > Magnoliopsida > Asparagales > Asphodelaceae > Hemerocallis > Hemerocallis citrina. The sequence continues at coordinate 223,152,832 of CM030362.1, read as the reverse complement.
GTCCGGTTTAGTGGAGAGGCTAACTCTAGTGCTTTGGTTTTGTTCATGATTCTATATCATTAGAATTAAGAATTAGTTACATAGTGAAGACGTGATGAAAGTAAGAGAAAAACATTGAGTATGAGGGCCATTGGATAGCGGCAAGAGCATATCCCAGGATGTCCCATGATGAGTCTGGACGAGGATACTGCTCCAGAGTACCTTCCCGGTGGCGACGCTCGTGGGATGTTTGAAGACTACGCGTGGTGTCATGTTTATGGTAGGAACCGAATTACCACAGGATGCCTGCATGATGAGTCATGTGTCAGTGCGTTGGGATTCCCTCCAGGGCGCCTAGACATGAGTTCGTAGGTCAGAAAACATTTAGGATACTTACCGTAGTTACAGTAGTAGATTAAGTCATGACGAGGGATTGAACCCTACAAAGATGAAAAACGATTAAGGGCTTGCCCTTGGACCTATGTAGTATGGGATGCATAGAATCCGAACAAGTGCGCATTAGTGTCATGTAACATAAATAATTGCATTAAGGACTAAGTGCACAATCACAACACGACATCAACAGGGTAGTCCCTTTAGTTTGATATGTGACAAGTTTGTGTTTGCTAAATATGAAAAATAAGTTATACTATTTCTGGCATAGAGAGGATGGCCGTGTATAATGTTCGTCGGTTGAATAAACTGATGTACCCACAGTCTTATATGCAGGTAATGGCATGATAAAGATTAAAGAGGAACAGATGCTTAAAGATTATTCAATGTTGTTGTACATTTATTTAATTGTTGTAAATTTTACTTCCGCTGTGCAATGTAAATTGTAATGTATTCATGTAAACTCTGATGTAAAGTGAAAAGTTCAAATTTCCTTGTAAAATTGTACTAAATGAAGCGGAAAGATCCTGTAGAACATCTCGAATTCAGTGTATTTGGGATTCGGGGCGTTACAACAAAGGTTTGCATTCGCGTCAAAAGGCAAGTATTCACAGATGGAGTTGTTTTTTTTAGGAAGAAAAGGTGGAGTCTGGCCACCCTGCTTCATTAATAAGGGATTAATAAAACAAACTCAGAGTACTGAGCTCAATACAAAGTCCTACAATCAAAACATAAGTACATAAACTCCACCCAGAACATGGTGGGTGAGACAAAAGACACATAGAGTAGCCGCAAAGAAATATATCATATCCCCCTAACAAATCCTGGGGTGGTAGGTATCTATGATCATAGTAGGCCGTGCTAGCTATCAATCGATCGTCGGCCCGATCTCAATTTCCTCATCATCAAACTCCTGCACCTGGAATATGCTCGCAATCCTTTTCCTGGGACCTGTTGCGGCCACAGTAGCCCAAAATGAAATGAAATGTATAATGTGAGTCAAATTGCCAGAAGTGCTATTGTAAGTTGTACGAAAGTAAAGATTGTTTCTGTCTAGCCAAAGAACCCAGGTCATTGCGGCGATAGCGATATACCATGCTTCTCTCATAGAACCCCTCTCCGACGCGAACTTTGGACCTACCCACAGGTCCTCGTATGTACTAGGGTATTGAGTTGATTAGTATATTGACTATGTCCCTAGGGTGCTGAGTACCTCTATGATCACCGCTTTGCTCCTAGGACACTGTACTAAAAGATGGTCTCTAGTCTCCAGGGCAGCGTGACAGAACCCGCATCGAGCATCCACACTCGGTTGGCGCTGTAATATCCCGGACGGATATTACCTTATATAAATTATTATTTTATTATTATTTTATTATTATTTTGTTTTAATTCCAAAATTATAATATTTTGGTGATTTTCACCCGGTTTGTTCATAGACATTATCTGTATCCAGATATCGGTCAGTATACATCCGTATTGTATCAAATTGATACCGTGACCTTCCGAACTAATAATAAATATCATTTTATTATTATTTCCGAGATTAAATTATTTTATACGGATTATGCGAAGATTTTCAGTATACAGACATATATGCGCACATACGTGTAGTATGTCGATTAGTACGTTATACAAATTATGTGTTGTGTATTTTTGGACAACACTTATTTTGTTATGACAAAACCTATTAGATTGTTAGGGTTTATAAGTGTTTAACCTAGGTTAAGTGTGCATGAAGAGGTTAAGGAAACCCTTCTAGAAACCCTCACATAACACCATACTCACATAATACCTCCACCACATCCTACCTCCACCAATTCTCACCTCCCCAAGGGTATGGCCGGCCCCTATTTTGTGGGAGGTCTCTTTTGCAAATGTGTGCATGAACATTTGCACTTTCCACCCCTTTTTCTACCTATAAATACCCCCTTCCTCCACCTTTGTCTCATTTTAGAAAGATCAAAAAGAAAGAAAGAAAGAAAGGAAAAGAAAGAGTGAACAAAGACTAACTTGAGAGTTCTCTTTGTAGGTCTTCTTAGGAGTTCTTAGAAGCTAAGGGGAAGGAGAAGGAGCATAGGCTAGTCCTTCCCACAAAAAGATTAAGGTGGGGGTTTCTCCATATTTGTTTGTTTGTTTGTTTGTTTGTTTGTTTGAATGGTTGTTTTGATGTTCTTCTTCTTCTTACCCTCCTTGTTTTACTTTCTTTTTTGGTGAGGTTGTTTTAGTAATGTGGTTGTATGTGATTCTTATTTGTATGTTTGTGAATATTAAGAGTAATAACCACATGAAAAGAAAAGAACAAATGGTAGTGCTAATACACATACAGATCGAATCTTTGTAGTAGTAGTAGTTGTTTTGTGGACTAAAATGACACATACATATGGACTTATACATGGAGTTGTAGGACTTGAATATGAACTATACATAAAGCATACGAACATTTTATACAACCATTTTTGGTTGTAGGACTTGTATTGGACTTGGACTAAAAGATAAGCATATGGTTGGTTGAACCAAATGAGGGTTCTTACTTTATTTTGTTATTGTTATTTTTCGTTAATAATCTTAAGTAAAAAGAACATACATTAGATGTTAGTTTTGATTTATGAAAAAGAAACTAATCCAACTCACTAGATGTAGAATGAATAAAAAGATCTCTTTTTTATGATCACTAGTAATAAATAAATACTAATAAAGATTAGTAGATATTTAAGTAGTAGAAATAAAGTAGTAGTAATATGTTTAAATAAAGTAGTAGTAGTATGTTTAAATAAAGTAGTAGTAGTAGTAAATGTTAAAAGAATTAGTTGTAGATGTTTTATGTTCATATTAAAATAAAGTAGTAGTAGTAGATGTAAAATGGTCATAGTAGATGTCTACATAAATTATAGAAAAGGTTTATGGAAGTGGTAGTAAATGTTATGTTGTAGTAGATGTTATGTTTCAATAAAGATGGTAGATGTTCATGCTTCATGCTAAGTTAGTGAATATCATGCCTAGATAGTTGTAGGAAAAATCATGCACCATTGTTGTTCATGCTTGGTTAGTAGACATACATGCTTAGAATGTTGTAGGATTTGTATTAAAAATACCTACCAGGTTTAGATTAATTTATTTAGGCTTAGAATGTTGTAGGATTCATTCTAAAATTCCTACCATGCTCAGATTAATTTATTTAGGCTTAGAATGTTGTAGGATTCATTCTAAAAATCCTACCATGTTTAGATTAATTTATTTAGGCTTAGAATGTTGTAGGATTCATTCTAAAAATCCTACCATGCTTAGATTAATTTATTCATACTTAGAATGTTGTAGGTTTTATTCTAAAAATACCTAGCATGTTTAATGATGCTTAGAATGTTGTAGGATTCATGCCAAAATTGTCTAAGAATGACATACATGCTTAGAATGTTGTAGGATCCATGATAAAATTACTTACCATGTTAGAAGTGTACATATATATATACTTAGGAATGTTTTATGTTCATACTAGTAGCTACCCATGCTTAGTAAGACATTCATGCTTAGTAGTTATTCATGCTTAATAAAGATTCATGCTTGGATGATAGTAAGAAAGTAGTATACCATGCTAGTTTCATTTATCTATGCCTAGATAGTTGTAGGGAAGTGGTATATCATGCTAGAATAAATTATCCATACTCACATGCTTATAGGTAAATTGTATACCATGCTAGATTAATGGTAGAAAAGTTGTATACCATGTTAGTTTAATTGTAGGAAAGTTGTATACCATGCTAGACCAAATAAATATTCATGCTTACATGATATCTATGCTTAGATAAGTATATGTTCATGCTATGTAAGTAGGTGATCATGCTTAATCGTTATTCATGTTAAGTTAGTAGACGTCATGATAATTATTGTTATGTTAAGTTAGTAGATAACCATGCTAATGATGGTTTATGTTAAGTTAATGGTATCCATGCTAATGATACTCATGCTTAAAATATAGTAGATACTCATGCTTAAATTAAGGGAACTATCCATGGTTAGTTGTAGCGAATTTTTATGTTATGTTCCACCCATGCTAGAATTGTCGTGGAAATTCATGCTACGTTGTAGGTTGATACTTAACTAGTATACATGACTAGAATGTTACCAAATTATACACCATGCTATATGTAATGTGAAAGCAGCATACCATGTCTAGGAATGAGGTATACCATGCTAAAGTTTAAATACATGCTTGGAATGTTGTAGGATTAATGTTAGAATACCTACCAGGCGTTGGAATGTTGTATGTTTATACTAGTTATATATCCATGCTTGGGTTGTGGTGATTAGTCATGATAAGTAGTAAGCATTCGTGCTCGAGTTATAACCTATGATTGACCGTAGTGGACTTCATGTCTAGATCGCAGTAATTTTCATGCTAAGAGTGATATAAGCACATGCTTAACCGTATTCGTACTTAGGAGAGTTGGAGTGAGTGGTTATTTATATAATTAGATTGTGGTAGGAAGATGCGTGCAACTGTATGCCATATTTAAGGCGCTATAGGTTGAAGTAATAGGGTCAGGAAGACCACTAGTAATAGTTAGTTTGATAAAGATTGTTATGTCGCCTTTGGTTCTTCCTTAGTAGAATACCGACCATAGACTATTAGTAGATTCTTCTGTTGCTTCTAATAATAGAAGATCAAGTTTGCTAGTAAGCACGTTTGGTTGCTTTTAAGATTGATTACCTGTATAGTTGTTTGGTTATGGCTGTGCTCGTACGTGGCTCGACTGGCCCGTACGTAGCTGTGAGTCTCATACGTAGCTTATTTTGCTTGTATGAAGGTTGTTGTCTCGTACGTGGCTCGACCGGCCCGTGCGTAGCTGTTGGTCTCATACGCGGCTTAATTGGCTGGTATGTACGTTGTTGTCTCCTACGAGGCCCGCCTGGCTCGTAGGTAGTTATTGTTTCATACGTAGCTTATTAGCTCGTATGTGGTTGTTACTCGTGTATAGCTTGTTAGCTAGTACACAGTTCGTTGTGCTCGTCTAGGGTGATATTACCACCCTAAGGGCTATCGACCATCAAGACATACGTTTTCTTACCCTAATGAACTGTGGAGAAGTCACTCCTTGTGTACCGTCGAATCTCAACCAGGGTAGGTTGATCGAGGACCGGAGTATAGACGGAATCCAAGTCTAGGGTAGCGGCATGCATGTATATTCGCACGGCCGAAGTCTTGGATCAATGAACCACGAACCGGATCCTGAGGGGTTCTGGTGAGTCTAGGTTGAGTAGCCTAGTAGAGTTGTCTTGCAAAGCCTAATTTAAGGCCTAGCATGTTATGTTTATAATATTATCGTCCCTAGGATCGTCGAGTCAGGGACATCGTTAAGGTAGTGACTTATAAAGGTCATTTTGCTCAGACCCTGGCCGAAGAGAGAGGAGTTGGTTGTAGGGGGCGCCTTACGACCAACTTGTCCCTTGAGGCAGGCCTTAGGTGGTGATAGTGGGTTGTACCTTCCCGTCAAAGGGATACGTACGGTGCTGTCTCACAAGTTGAAGACACGGGTTGCGTATCTCGCGCTGTTAATTCCTGGAGTACCGTGGCTGAGGGGTGCCATAGGATGCATTGTGCAGTCCTGCGCTTGCGAGACCCCAGAGGGTGCCACAGGGTAGGCTTCGTGCTACCCTACGCTTGTGAGACCATATAGTTTGATTTTGGAATGACGCCCGATACATTGGGTTCGTCTGTTTTGAGTGAGGTCTGGTTAGCCCGGTCGCAGTAGCGAACATAGACACCACTGGCGAAATGCATTAGTGGGACTTGACCACGTATGCAACCTAATTAGTCACGTGTAGGTGTCAGGAACAGGTTGTGTACTATTAGAAATTCATAATGCGGGTTCAAATCCCTATATATGGAGAAACGGCTTTAGATGGGGTCGCATGTAGTATGGGCTGCATGTTGCTTCGGAGACTTGCTGATGTTAGAATAGGGAGCATTGTAATTCTATTTAAATATCGCATTAGAGTCTAGTCCTAGCACTCACGAACACTTAAACTACACCAACACCATTGCTATATTTTGTATATTGTTTGGGAGATTCGCTGCTATATGATCAGCCTTTAAGCGTCAGTGAATACTGACGTCCCCACTTTCATAGGTACTGGATCGCCGAAGTACAAAGGCGGGATTCAGGAGGACTCAAGGCAAGGAAAGCAAGGAGTCAGTGTTATGTTTAGTTTCGCTGTAGTATATGTATTGATTATCTATTAGTTGAGAAGTACTCAAGTAAGAGTTACCAAGTGTTGTTCTTCATTCCTTGTACTCTGATGTAAGATGTTGAAGGTTGTAATACTTGGAAATGTAAAGGTGATATTGTAACTCTATTGTAATGTATTGCAATTGTACAATATTCAGACTTGTAATACATTGGGTATTGAATAAAAAGTTTTAAATTCTCCTGTTTTTTCTGTGTATTGTGACTAATTGAAGAAAAGGTCTTGGCTCGTGTCACGGTTTCTCAGTGTTGGAAATCGGGGCGCTACAGGCGCTTAGCTAGGTTTTCCCTAGTCTGGATCGCATCATTTAATACCAACCATAAGAAAGCTTTGACCTTCAGCGGGGCTTTTATTCTCCAGATGACGGCTGACCACTTTGGAATACATCCCCTAAAATGGATGCGATTGTACATGGAGCGAACCGTGAACTTTTCGTTCTTCTCCAATCCCTAGGATTTCTTATCGGAACCCTGAGAGCAACCAATTCCAGCATTGGTGATGTAGGTCCGAAGTTTCATTAGTCTAAGCTAAGAACCTAGGTCAAGCGGTTGTTTGAAATGTGGCTTCCAGGTGCCTCTTTTCCAGGCTGCGGCCACCATGCAGTGTGGATGTGTCGCTTGCTCATATAAATCAGGAAACAGGGTTCTGAGTGTATGATCAGAACATCACTTATCCCACCAGAATCTGGTGAGTCTGCCGTTACCGATAGCTGATTTCACACAGCTATTGAAGGGTTCATAGGCCTTAGTGATGCCTTTCCAGAATTAGGAAACCTGAGGGCCTATCCTAAAGCCCAGATTTCTTGTTCCGTTCCAATGCATATATCCCTGAACAAATTGTTGCCACCCTTCTTCATTAAGGTGGAACACTTTCCAACACCATTTACCCAGTAGCGCCAGATTCATATCTCGAAGATCGATTATACCTAGGCCTCCATGTATCTTTTTCATGCACGCCTTCTCCCATCTAATGAGGTGATATCGTCCTTGGTCCTGGTTTGCCCATTTCCATAAGAAACGTTTTTGAGTCCGGTCGATTCTCTGGATTACCCATTGCGGCATTTCAAAGAAGGAGAGATAATAGGTAGGAAGGTTTGAGAGGACTGCATTACTAAGCATGACTCTCCCTCCCAAAGATAGGGCTTTGCCTTTCCAACCTGCAAGCTGTTTGTCAACCCGGTCAATAATGGGTAGCCAGTCTGCCTTTTTGAGTTTCCCGAGTCTTAGCGGCAATCCAAGGTACTGAATGGGAAAACCTCGATGGAGCAGTTGAGGGTTGTGGCATGTTCAAGTGCCTCTTCTGGAGTCAGGGAGATGGGAATGAGAACAATTTTATAGAAATTAACCCTGAGGACAGACCAGACTTCAAAGCAATACAGAATTCCTTTGAAGATGGTAGTTTCCCCCAGGTTGCCATTGCCAAATAGAAGAGTATCGTCTGCATATTGGAGTATAGAGCACCCTTGGCGGTTGACTCCCTTGGCCACTGGTAAGATCTAACCTGCTCTACTGTACTTAGTCATCATGGATCTTAGAACGTCTGCCACAATGGTAAATAGAAGTGGTGAGAGCGGATCTCCTTGTCTGAGTCCCCATTTGCAGCAGAATGGGTGGCCTGATACCCCATTTACCAAAATAGCTGTTCTACTGGTGGTAAGACAAGTATGGATCCATATGATCCATCTGTCCCCAAAACCTCTACCCGCCAACGCTTCCAACAAACAGTCCCATTCAACAGAGTCGTAGGCTTTCTCGAAATCCAGCTTCAGGAGGTAGCTCTTAGAATTCGAAGTGTGGCATTGATGGATAGTCTCCTTAGCCATTGCTATACTGTCCTGAATACATCGTCCTTTGATGAATCCCATCTGGTCTTGATTAATGAGTCCATCCATTACCTTTTCCAGTCTGTTAATGAGAGTCTTGGTAATGATCTTTACAGAGCAATTAAGGAGGCTTATGGGGCGGAAGTCTCCGACTCATCAGAAGTCTTCTTTCTTAAGAATCAGCACCACCTCCGCAGAGTTGAATCTCCTTAATTTGAGTTTATGCTCGCAGGAGTCTGCGAAAACCTCAGCAAGTCACCTTCCGAATGTGCCACAGCCATCTTTGGAGATTCTGCCTCAATCGCTGAACCGCCGTTGCCGAACGTGCCTCTTCCTGCTGTCCTACTGGAACCTCCCAAAATATCTGATAGAATAGTATCGGGAAACAATCTGGGCCTGGAGCTTTATCTTTTCCCAGTTGTTGGATTGCCTTCCAGACCTCCTTCTCAGTAAAGGGTGCTTCGAGGGATTGCAGCCTAGGATCAGAATTGCCTGCTTGGTCTTGCCAGAAATCTGTTGGAGAGGGACTCTGAAGTCCACTTTGTGCCCAAAGAGACGCTTGAAATGGGACTGAAAAGCTAGCTTAATAGCAACATCGCCTTGTACCAATTTGGAATCCGAGTGGATCGAGTGAATGAGGTTATATCTATGCCAGGCACTGGCAACTCGGTCGAAGAATGCAGTATTCGCGTCTCCCTCTTTGAGCCACGAAATTCTGGATCGTTTTTGCCATTTGATTTCCTCAATCCTGTAGAATTGATCAATTTTTTGTTTGAATTGGAGCAATCGATTCCGCTCTTCCTGTATCAGATCCCTAGTTTCTTCAGTCTTCTCAAGTTCCTCAATTCCTTCAAGAAGGGATTCCTTTCCTCTCCAAATCAGCGCAAATCTGGTCCGGTTCCATTTCCTGAGCATGCCTTGAGTCTTCTAATTTTTTCACACCATATAGCGGATGCCTCGCCACCCCTGGTCGGGCGCGATCAACTTTCGTTGACCATGTGGTGGAAGCCTTGAATTTCTAATCATGCTTTCTCAAACCAAAACTTAGACGGCTTTCTGGGTTAATCTTCCCCGGAAGATAAGAAAATAGGCACATGATCTGAGGTGGGCTTAGGAAGTGATTTGGCCACCGCGAACAAAAATTTGGTCTCCCAGTCGGTGGAGACCAAAATTCTATCTAGTTTAGCAAGAATTGGCGACTCTTGTATGTTTGACCAGGTGAACAGCCTATCAGAAATGAGAATGTCAACCAGATCCAGATCGTTGATTACCACATTAAAAGCTTCCCTATCAGGCTTACTAGCTCCTCTACCTTTGTGTTCTGAGGTGAATCTAGTGATGTTAAAATCACCCCCCACAACCCATGGGTGAGGCCAATGAGTCTGGATCGCTCTTAGTTCTATCCAGAAAGCAATTCTAGATACAGAAGTATGCAGTCCATAGACCACTGTAACTGATTGAGTCAACAGGTTGGCTTTACGCTGGAGCAAGACCGACAGTGAAAATTGTCCATACAGCTCGTCTAGACAAGAAAAAGTGTCGGGGTTCAAAATCTAGAGCGATTCTGCCAATTGCCCCAACAGAAGGGGACATTGTCCATTCTGAGACTCGGTTACCTCCCAACTTACTGAGTCTAGACATATGTGTAAGTTTGGTCTCTTGGAGACCCACAACATTAGCCTTTGATTTGGCTATGACCTCCCTAACCATTTCCCGCTTTCCCTGCCTACCAAGGCGCTTAACATTCCAGAATAGAGCCTCCATTAACTACAGTTAGGTAAGGGAACGTGGCTCGATTTGGAGATCGAGTTCGAAATAATGTTCACTCTACTGGTCTCCCATCCTCTAATTTTGTTAAGGAGGAAAGCGTTCCTATCAGTATCGGTAACCGCAAGACCACAGGTTTTGGCTAAATTAAAAATCTCAGTATCAGTCATGAAATTAAAAATAGAAGCTAGGAAGGAGCATGTACCTCCGTCGCTTGTCTTAGCCGATTTAGCAGCTAGAGCAATCTCCAGATAGTCATCTAAGGACTCCTCAATAGCCCTCTTAGCAACTTTGTGAACCCTAAAACCTGTACCGCCATGAGACGAGCTTGTAGCCGTTGGTTGTGTTGGGGGGAATGTGCAAGGTACAAAATCAGGTGATATATTCGAGAACTCTTTATTCAGTCCTTCTGAGTCAATCGACTCTCCTTCTGAGTAAACATAATCATTATCGAGATTATGTCTATCATCTCGGTCATCTTCATCTAGGTCAAGAGGGAGACTGGGAAACAATCATTTGCACCCAATAAAACATTTGAGCCCATTACTAGATCTTCCCCTGAAATGGGCCCCTCTTTGGGCCCATATGAGTACTCCCCCTCCCTTAAGAGCGCAACGGAGCTCCTCTCACTCGTATTGGGCCCAGTCTGTAGCTCCTTGGCTTTCGAATTACACTCTGAGAATGGACTTCGATAGTCTATATTGTGTCTCTGGTGCAGTAGTTCTTCTCCTTTGACGCTTTTGCCACCCATCTCCTTGTGTGTGGAGGGCGTTGCGCTCGATGCGTTAGGAGTCGTCATCAAGGCGTTGAACTTTACAGGCATTTCGAAGCTTGATGCTTTGTTGCTTTTACCACAGAGCTCAAAGCCTAAAGTATGAATCCTCTTTCCCTGTGAATCAATCCCCAAGTTTGTTTTACCCTCTTTTGAGATCTCTTCCCTGTCTGTGAGCACCTCCATGCTCGTCGTCTTCCCCAAATTGGCATATGCCTTTTGCCTCTCTTGACCCAAACAACTCCCCTCTTTCCCTTTTGGAGACCTACTTTGCTTTTGGTCCAACTTCCTGACCCAAAGCAGCTCTAGCTCTGACCCCAAAGATTGTGTCTTTCTCCCTTTTGGAGAGCGACTTTGCATGTTGCGTCGAAGTGGGTTTTTGCCATTTCTAGGGCCTGCATGTTCTGGCTCCCCTCCCTGTTCCCCTCTTCGCAGCTCCTTACCAACTTGTAGTGTTTGACTGCCACTTTGAGAAACATTTTGGCCCCTTTTCCCCTGACTTGCCTCTGACTCTGTGGATTTTTCCATATCCAGACATAGATCATCCTGGTCGTTGGATCCCTTGGTCGAGCCTCGATCTTGACCAACGGTGATCCGCCCTGAGTCATGAAGATCTGATCCCTCTGACGTAGGCTCCCAGCGAACCTCCATCCCTCTAGCCGCCTTGATCACTTCTCGGTAAGCACGCTTCACCTCGTGGGCCCCGTCTATGGTAAGATCCCACTCCGGTGAGACTACCTGCCTAAAGGAGCGACTGTCTCTTAGAGAAAGGGGAGGAGTGGGGGACATGATGGCTAGAAGCTCCGCCTCTATCCCCGCCTGCTTGTCAAGCACAAACTGGATGAGATAAGACTCCTCAAATGACAAAACTTTGGCAAAACGTGGCATTAGGGAGATGTCACTGCTCCTGAGCAGTATCCTAGCCGATACGATCTCCGAGCGGCGAATCGTCTTCTCGTCGATGTCTTCCACAGTCCCAAAGTCAGAGACTATCCTTTGTAGAGCCTCCTTCTTCTAGAAGTGCAATGGCACGTTGTGTATCCAGATCCAGTACCTGTTGCCCTGTGGGAGCTTCGTACAGCATTTTCCAATTGATCATTTTTTGGTTTAATTCTACCACTTCTACTAGGAGTAGCCTTTTTAGTGCACCAAAGCTCGGTGACCATGCCTTAAACTCCACCTTAAAGTGTCCAAAGTCCACCGTGCCCAATCCGGTAACCTCTGTCATCTTCTCCAGTGATGGGAATGAAACCAGAAAGTGGAGGTGGCACATTTTCTTTACTACCCAATCTCTGTGAGCCCTCATTGGCCACTTAAGGTTCAATGCTTGGAGAAGATGAGTCTCCGATGGGCTACTTGCTCTCACTCATGCCACCGCACACCACTAGCGTAGCCACTTTTCTTCGTTCTTGATTGTATGAAGGCTATCAGGGCTGGGCTGTCTGGTGATTTGCCTCTGCCCACCAGCCATTCGTCGTCATTGTTGTTGTTGACGACGTTCGTGTAGGTGTATGACATGTGGCCCCACTTCATGCATCTCATGCACCTAACCTCTTTTGTGCATTCTTTCCGGTAATGTCTCAGTTCTCCACAATTGAAGCATGGGACCGGTTTTCGTTTGCCTTTTCTTTGTTTTTTTTCGTTTTCCTGTTGGGTTGGTGGAGGGGTATTGAATTTATTTTTCCCTTTTCGGACTGCTTCATGCCACCTCTCCGATGAATCCCCAATCTGAGCCTGTTCCTCACCCTCTGGAGTCCCATTTGGATCCCCTCCATGGGCCCACACAACGATGGACTTGAGAGGGTCGAGGACCTCCTCAACTGATTGTGGAAGGGATTGGTGTGGGTTGTGTGAAGATGAGGCCAATGGGGGAGTGTGGTGTCTAGGGGTGGGTTTAGTTGGGGGGTAGTAGCCTTTGGAGGATTGTGGTAGTGTGTGGATGATCTCGGAGGGGGTGGAGTGATAGAATGGTGGTGGTTATCTCTGTATTATTGGGGGTGGTGAGTTTGCTTGTGGTAGACCCTATCTCTGGTATGGCTTTTGTGTGATTGTTGCCCATGCCCACTGTGAATGCTTTGACTATGGTTGTACTTGTGATGCCCATCTGATTGTAGTTGATGACGGTGGGCGTAGTCCCTCTGTTCAAAATGTTGTCTGTGAGTGTGACGTTGAATCATCGGGGGGGTTCTTTTACGCCCAAAGTGGCTTGTAGAAGGACCCCCTCTATGGGCCCGTCCCCTTGGCAACAATTCCCCCTGATGGCGATGATGATCATTGCCTCTTTTCCCCTGTCGATGATGTGCACTTCGGTGTGCCCGCGGGGGGGAGAGGGCACGTCTGAGCCTAGGGGAATCCCCCTCAGGGGGGATGTTTCGGGGTGGGTTTGGGGTAGGGATAGAAAGTGCAGCCTTTGCCTGTAGAGTTGAAGCCTGTGGAAGAGGCGGATGAGGTGGAGGGGGGGCATCAGTGGTTGGGGGGGCAGGGGTAGGGAGGTTGTCGGTGTGTCATGCCCGCTCATTGGGCCCGATCCCGCTCAACTCCAACTCCGAAAGCTTGGTGAGGGAATGAAGCTAGTGGTCCAATTGGCGTAGAGGGTTCAACGATGTTGGAGGAGAAGGCAAAGTTGAAACGGAGCAGCTGGCGATGAAGGGTCAAGGAGCAAGTGAAGAAGTAGAAGAGGAAGGAGCTGAAGGAGCCGTCGGTGTTGAGCATGAACTCATTCATTATGTTGTTCCCCTTCTTCCTCAGATGTAATCTTCATTGTTGAAAGTATCTTAGATTATATTCCTGTAGAGTTATGGGTTGCCATTACCTTGGCGACTATGAAGAAGATTAACAGATGGAGTTGTTACATACTATAATTACATTAATTGCATGACAATTATGATTGGGTTTGGAATTATGAATGATTAATTGCACTGGAGAAAGTGATTATGCTTGATTTTACTTTATTTGCTATTGTTTATGTTTTAAGTTAAAATTTTGATGCTTGCATGATAAGACATTTTAGTGTGATGAGTTGAGCCTACTATTGATTATTATTCTTTGATTCATGTGTCTACATTTTGCTCAAGGACAAGCAAAATCTCAAGTTTGGGGGTATTTGATGAGTGGAATTTTTATATAATTTTTATTACTCTTTAATGCATTAAAATTGCAAGTTCTCGTCTATTTATTTAACATTTATCTTATTTCTACTTATATTTATTTCTTTGTTTGATTTTGTAGGAATGAGATGGATAAGTACAAAAAGTGGGCATTTTGTATGAAATCAAGGAAGAAAACAAAGATGAAGATTTTAAAATTTGAGCACTCGAATGTGCGGTTTTACAAATCGGCCCATGGAAGAACCAATAAAAATTATTTCAGTCAACCAAGGGGTGGAATGAAATTTTGTAATAGAATTCAAAGTTGAGTGGATTTAAATTAGGGTTAGGTAATTTAATTAGTTTAAAATTTTAATAGATTAATTTTAATCTATTAATTTTAAAATTAATTAATTAATTATCTAATAATATTAACTAATTCTAATTAACTATCCTAATCCTAATCTAATTTACATAAACCCTAATACTACCTACCCATATATATATACCAACCCCATATATATATAAGAGAAGGAGGTTGAGGCGGGAGGAGGTCTGGTGTGCATGGGAAGTTGGGCGGCTTGAAGAAGTGTGGTAGGTGGGGTTGGCGGCGTGACCAAAACCAAAAGAATATATATATATATATATATATATATATATATATATATATATATATATATATATATATATACTAGGTTTGCCCGTGGACACGTGCCTACGGCACGTATTCCTGAACGACGCATCATATGAAAAGCCATATAAACACATAAAGAAAATGCAGACAAATCAAAGCACATAATCTGCGGCTTATATTTAGCACATTTTTACTAATGGTCAGTCTTTGGCAATTAAAACTTGAACAACCAAGCCCTTTCCACTGCCATGTTAAACTTCTTTTCATTTAGCTCTGTTAAATGCTCTGTCTCTCCAACTCTACTTTAAGCTTATTCCGTGCATTAATCTCAACGGCAATTTAAACCGTATTGCTAGAATTTGAATTCATCTCAGACTAAATTCAAAAATCCAAAAATTCAATGGATCCAAACCCACAGGTCGACCTGCGGGTTGGTGGACGGGTTTAACTTGGCCAACGGGTTGAGCAGTTGGGTTTGCAAATTTTACGACCCGGGTAGACCCGCTGGTTCGACCCGGACCCAAACCGCATAGTAGTGGGCCGGGTTCGTGGGTCAACCCGGCCCGGTTGCCATGCCTAACTGGTGAATGAACTTTTACCTAGCTGTGAACAAAATTACTTGTGTTATGCACCTTCCAAACAAAATCAAATTTCCCTCTGTTGAAAAGACTTCGATACAAACTTTCACAGACAGTCTACTTACCCTTACATTACATTTACTGAGTGAATTCCTTCAAAAAACTTATACAGATGACCTAATCATTATACAACACTGACAACAACAAAACTGATCACATCACATGCAGGTATTGTTGCAGCACCAAGTTAATGGTGCAGTCTCAAAAATACTCCAACAGTTATCCGCATCATAGCTTACTACGTTCATCAATCATCATGAAGCAATCGTTGACAGCATGTTTTTTTTATAAGGTTTAACTTCACTCTTATGCATTGGCATAGCTGTAACTTACTTAAACCTAGGATATAATGACAAAAAATTTCCTCTCTGTACACTTTTATTTATCTCAAATACAGTTTTATGATCAGGTTACCTACAATTCTAACTCCTAACTTCTACCTTGTTGCTAGAAATATCGACTTCAAATTTAATCAAAATGTCACCTTTTCAGTTTCAAGTTAACCTGTAACAAATTAGAACTTCTGATGTTTTCTTTGCAAAGTCGATACTCTGATTTTTTTTTTTTTTTTTTTTGCAAAGCTGTCCTGCTCTATGGTCTTCCCTTAACTGAAGTTGAATTCTTGGGTGTTACTTGTTCGTAAAGCACCTATCACAATTCATTTGATTTTCTAAGAATTCTATTACGTTTTAAATTATTGCTTCCAGTTCGTTATAACATTATTGAGTATGATCACAAAAGAAGAAGAGAGAAAAAAAACAATCTAAGCACATACTTAAAATAACACTCTTTACACATTCGTCTAGATAATACAATACTTAACACTAAACAACTTTTTTTAACAAAATGTATTACAGAACAAACTTAATACATCTTTCTTGATTGTCAACAATAGTCCCAAAAATGACTTAAACTCCTTTCAAAACAGCCGCGCTTGTCAGTCCTCAGAAGGCTTCTATTTTTTTCATTTGTATGCAGCCTCTAAAATCTTAAGATTAGGAGCCATTGCCACCTCATCTAGGGATATCAATATATTCCTCATACCTGCACATATCCATCCAAGATTAGCTTTACAGTCCAGTTAAATACACAGTTAAAATAACAGTTAAATACAAATGTAAAAAAATAAAAAGCAATAATTTCCTCGGCAACTTCATCTTCAGTTAAGACACTTCCAGTTAAATAACAGTTAAAATAACATACCCAGCTGGTGCTCCATCTTTAGATGAAATAGCCATCTTCCTCTTTACTTTCCTCGGCAACTTCATCTGTACTATGTTAACATCCCCGAGAGTTCCAAAGCTACTTTCCATGTTAAGACACTCCTCCAAAAGCATTGCTCTTTCCTCTTTTAGTTCAGGTGCAGATGTTCTAAAGTAGTCGAATGCTCTCTCAAATACAACTGATCAAAACAAACAGAAGGTTTTACGGTCCAAAACTGAAAACCAAGAAGAAAAGGAGATAAGATGTTTAATATCCGACTCTTTAGTTACCTCAGCAAAATAACAATCTTGGGAGAAAAGTAAATTTTCTTACAATACGTAAGTTTTGTAGAAAGAAAACTTCAACAATTAGTGTGAAAGATGTACACTTTTCTTCTAATTCAATCAGTAAGTTATCGTCTTTATTACAACCACCGAAATGTATAGTCTTTAATCAAACTGAACCATTCACAACCGAAACTTAGCAATGAGCCCATCAACCTCTTTCTTCTGAAGATGAGGATTCTTCGCCATAAAGATCCTAGCAGAACGCTCGTCGCCTTTCAACAATGTAAAAGCCCTGTCAAGCTCCTCATCAGCTCCTTCAACCATTTATGAGGATTATCTTCACTGTGTGCGGTAACAATAGCATCCCCGAACCACTTCACACACTCAACCAACATATCCATTGCACACACATCTTCAAGCTCCTTCATCTTGCGTTTAGATTTACCATCCATCTCCTCCTTGCCAGAATTATCACCTACAGATTTCTGCTCCGTCGAGGGCATGGAATTTTCTCCTTGATGCTGCAACTCTTCATCAATCACCACTGAATTGTCAAGACTTGATCCCAGACTTGCATATGAATCCTTCTTGAAGGACCCAATTGCATGGTCCTCACCACTTACAATGCTCAGCTGGTCAAGATCATAGGCGAGTGGTACGTTTATGTACTGCTTCTGCTCTGACTTTGCCTGCATATATGGATACATTAGCATATGTAAAAATACAAAGGATTAGCAAATAAAGAGATACTATTAACTGTAACTTCATCAAGGTGATATGCACAAACAAAATAGAGGGTTGAGTAGCAATGTTGTAACAATGTTTTGACTGAACAATTTCGCCTGCAGCTTTCATGAAGAAATACCTACTTTTAGAACTATGTCGAACGTTATTCAACAGAACCAACTACTATAAGCTTCATGACAACCACTTAATAAATGAAGAATGGAAGAACTAACACTATGACATTCACGGGAAATTGGGACAAACGGGTTGTTTGAATCATCCATTCCTTACAAAATCTAGCAAATATATTATGAGCATAAGAAACAAAAAAAGAAAGAAAAGAAGACACATACATCACATCAGGGCTTACCATTTTCAGTGATGTAATACTGGGGGATTACCATACTTCTGCTTGATGTAGTTCATTAGGTTTTTCATCCCCTGGGGTACAATATTTAGCTATATCGATGCCACCTGTAATTGCACGTGTTTTTAGCTCTTATGATAGTTTCATGTTCATACACAGGAAATTTGCAAGTTTGTGTCAATGCATGAAAAAAGACATATAACGTTCTAGTCCAGTGTGTTCATGAAAAAAGACAATATTTGTGTCAATGCATGAATTTATTAATTCGGAATGCTCATAAACTTCCCTGCACTTGCTTGTAAAGAATCAAAGCATTTGAAGTTTCTGTTTTGTAAAAAGTTTAATTTAGTGAAATTGCAAGAAATTGCTAAGTGCACATCATCTTTTGAAGTTACAATAAGAAAGATTATTTGTTGGAAGTCATTATATATCGTTGAACAAAGAGAAATAACTTGTAGTATACTGCAAAATTAATAAAGCTTGACATAATAAGAAAATCAAAGGTAGCTACCCAATTCAAAGAAAGAAAATTCACACACACACACACACACACACACACACACACACACAAAGTCTTGTGATAAACAGTCAGATTTTGCTTTGCAAAGAATAGGCAGCTTTGATAAGCAAGCCATAATCGTTGCTCCCCAATCAATCATCGCAACAGCTTTTTTTTTTCTTCATCAGATTCTCTTTTAGGATCATGAAACTAATTATAAATGCCTTTCTATTATTATCTCACACCAGATTCTACCACTCAAAATCCATATCCATTGATTGGGCCACAATCAAAAGCTGAAGGGAAATACATCTCTTAAGCATTACCGATTGAGAGATCCAGTATATACATTGACCCAAACATAAGATAGACATAGACTTGTTGTGGCGGTCGTGAAGGAATTTTTATTTGTGTCAGAAATTGTGGTCTTTGGAAAAAAGTAGATATAGCCTAAATTTGATTAATATGATTGATGCAAGGGAAGGGACATACCTCAATCTGCGTTCGGAAGTGAAGACTGTGCTGGTCTATTACCTAACTGATTCTTGAAAAAAGTGGGGTGATTTGTTAGAAGTTAAAATAATCATCAAAAAAATTTATAGTTGAACCAGACACGACTCTTAAATGAAAAAGTATGTTTTCCAATACATCCTGAATGTAGTACTGGATATAATCTAACAGATTGTGCAAATACCTATCCATATTGAAGACTCCAAGCATCACGGTAGAATTCTGGATCAGCTTCTTTAGCTTTAGTATATGCCTCCATGTCACATTCCATGTTCTTTGTGTGTTTCTTGTAAGCATTGCACAATGTTTTCTGATTTAAAATTAGTCACAGTAGTTGATATTTTAGTCAGGTATTAATATTGAACATCTATAACAAAAAAATTTGCCCACTAACTGAAATTTCTCGAGTATAGCTGTTGGCGAGTAGAATTGGCACAGCTAAAATTGGAAAACATCATCATTAATGAAAGAAACATCTCTATAATTTCAAAAGGAAAACTATAATCAAAGCATCTATTCTATTAAACTCCAAAAAAAGTATGTCAAGCTATTTAGCATCATCTAAGGATGAAGCTACAAATTATAATCCAAGGGTCAAATTAAAATCTACAGAATGCTCAAATTTATGTGTGTTGGTGGGGGAACTTACATGAGAAATAGTTTCTGGTTTCTGGTTTGTTACATGCTCAAATCTACAGAATGCTTCGGTTTTGGGAGAAAATTACTTCTAAAAAATACTTCTCAATCTCACACCAAACAAATTGATGTAAAAAAAATTAATTGAAGAAAAGGGATAAAAAATTTATGATATCTACAATTTACATTCCGAAATCGTTCAATTCCATCATCGAACAAAACTAAACTAATAAATTTAACCACTTCCACATCAAATTCAGTAACAAACCAAAAGTGGAATGTTCATTACCAACCGGATCAAGCGCAACCTTTGCCTCCCCCATAAAGGCTTTCGCCGAGTTATGAAGATTCAGCCTACAAACATTACTAAAAAATTTATCTTAATAAACAATAAAAAAATAATTAAAAAGTAATTATCAAAAAAACTTCAGTTGATAACAATATTAATTCAGTTGATAACTTCAGTTGAATGATCAAGTCTTTTGCAACTCAATTCATATAAAAACTGCCCAAAAATCCAAACCTTACAGAATAATTAAACATATTACTGTTTGCAAAAATTCTAGGTTTGCAAACTAAAAATTCTAACAGTTCGATTGACCAATTCGATTCAACTAAAATTCTATCATTTATAACAATAATTCTAACTACAATTCACCTAAAATCCAAGCTTTAGATGAGAATTGTAACTAACCCAAAACGAAAGCAGTCAGTTTTGTTTAGATGAGAATTAAGTTACAATCCAATCTTTAGATGAGAATTTGATTACGCATAAAAAAAAAGTAACACATGATAACCCAAATCTAACACAAACTCAACAAAACGAATGCAGTCTGTGGTCGGGATCGGTGGTTGGGATCAACTAAATCTAACACAAACCCAACAAATTTTGATCGGTGTGCAGTGAAAAGCATGGAACAAAGAGAAAGCAATGTATAAGATTTCGGACCGAGTGTTAAAGACATTGTAAGTAAAATAACACCAAGCAAAGTTAAAATCTATGAATAGTGGGGATTCAGTTCAAGAGTTGGCTCCAAATTGTAGGGAGATATTTCCTTAATAATACAAACATCTATAGCATTTGCAAATGATCACGGTAAAAATCTGCGCTAGTTTCCTCTTCTAGTTATTTTGATTAGTCAGAACGGCCTACAAAAAGCAACAAAATGTATTTGTGCAATAAGGTAAGTTTTCAATTGTCCATTCTATCATAGCTCAGTGCACATACTAACCTACAATGCTCTAAGTAGGTTTTCAGTTGAATGAACCATCACAAATTCAGATGGGAGGGTTCTGCCTCAATATCCTTGCTGACTCAACCAACTCATCTCACATACATTGAGGGTCCAATAGGATTTGTGCAATAAGGTAGGCCCGATATTTGATATATATATAGATTGTAGTTATGATATGTAAAACGAAGTTTCAAAGTAAATCATCCAATTATATTATTTCCCATGCCTCAGTCGGATTATAAACCCCAAAAGCAGATTTTTTCAATTTTGGACTTACAGGTTTATGTATGCTACCACCTTTAAAGAAAGTCAACCCCAAAACAGTGGCTACGAAAATTTGTTATGATCTTTGAAGATTAATAAATAGCATCGGAGTATTTTATATTGCACAACTCCTTGTGGACAACTCAATTTGTTATGATCTTTGAAGACTATGCAATTTGGATGTATTTTACTCATATCCAGTGATTGCTTTAGTACTAATGTTCACTAAATGACTTTGCAACCACTTGATGTATGAGTAAAATATATTATAATTTCATTAACATGAATACCACGCTGAACAGCATGAAACATACATTTGAGAATTGAGAAAATAAATTTCATGGTGCCATGGAAAAAATTTATGACTTCACATACATCTCCAGTTATTATTCAGAAGAAAGACATAAAATAAATGCAGTGGACTTCCTTTTGTTTGCAATCTATCCCTGTTGAGTATGTTGGCATAGGAAGAAATCACTTCCAAACAATATAGTGAACAATGCAACCAAACTATCTTTTACACGAAAAAATTAGTATAAGCACCTTCTTAATCGCTTTTTTGGCCACTAAGCTTTCGGTTGAAAGTTTGACCTCTGTAAGAAATTGGAAAAAATTACAAATAACCTAAATTATAACTACAATTAACCTAAAATCCAACACAAACCCAACAAATTTTGATCGGTGTGCAATGAAGTATACCTGAGATGTAGAGACGGGAAATCGGTGATCGGGATCAACTCAGGCTGTGGTCGGGATCAATTGGGAAAAATTACAATTAACCTAAATTATAACTACAATTTATTACAATCCACGCATGTCAACTAAGCAGAGGAATTACTCCAAATTAACCACAAAACAACAACATCACACAGCTCATGTCAACTCAAACTGCAATTTACTCCGATAAATAGATTAAAAATCAAACCTTTACATACACATGCAACAAATCCAATCCCTAAACCCTAAATAAACAGGAAAGATTAATTAAAAACCAAACCTTTCGGATCCTTCTCCATTGCTTCTCTGACTCTCCATCTGATCTAACAAAAAAAACACTAAAATCAGAAGAAGAAAAAATTCGAGATAAAACCAAACACAACAGATCAGATCGAATCAGATCGTGCCGATTCGTACCTTCAATAGAGATTCCGGAATTGATCCGTTGATAACTGCTGCGGAATCCAGCGGCAGCGGTGGCGGAAACCCTAGGCCGCCGCCGAGTCGAGAGAAGGAGGGGAAGAGGCTGGAGGAGGAGCAAATCCAATCCCTAAACCCTAAATAAACAGGAAAGATGAATTAAAAACCAAACCTGTCGGATCCTTCTCCATTGCTCTTCTGACTCTCCATCTGATCTAACCAAAAAAAACACTAAAATCAGAAGAAGAAAATATTCGAGATAAAACCAAACACAACAGATCAGATCAAATTAGATCTTCTCTGACTCTCCATCTGATCTAACAAAAAAACCACTAAAATCAGAAGAAGAAAAAATTCGAGATAAAACCAAACACAACAGATCAGATCGAATCAGATCGGACCGATTCATACCTTCAATAGAGATTCCGGAATTGATCCGTTGATAACTGCTGCGGAATCCAGCGGCAGCGGTGGCGGAAACCCTAGGCCGCCGCCGAGTCGAGAGAAGGAGGGGAAGAGGCTGGAGGAGGAGCAAATCCAATCCCTAAACCCTAAATAAACAGGAAAGATGAATTAAAAACCAAACCTGTCGGATCCTTCTCCATTGCTCTTCTGACTCTCCATCTGATCTAACCAAAAAAAACACTAAAATCAGAAGAAGAAAATATTCGAGATAAAACCAAACACAACAGATCAGATCGAATCAGATCGGGCCGATTCGTACCTTCAATAGCGATTCCGGCAATCCAGCGACAGCGGTGGCGGAGGAATCCAGCGGCAGCGGTCCAGCGGCAGCGGTGGCGGAAACCCTAGGCCGCCGCGAGTCGAGAGAAGGAGGGGAAGAGGCTGGAGGAGGAGAGAGTCGGGTTCTATAGATGAGTGGATAGGATCGATTTAAATTTTCTGTATTCATAATTAAGAGAGACAGTGAGAAAAAGAGAGAGAGAGAGGATTTTAAAATATTGGGGTTTGAAATTTGGGCGGGAAAATATGTTTTGTGAGAGTAGATCTGGACCATTGATTTTGTGATAAATTGAATGTGAGCCACTTGATAGCTTTCTTTGTGTTTTATTATATAGATATATATATATATATATTAAAATAGAGACAGACAAGGGACAGAGGAGAGAGATAACATGGGTTTCTGTGGTTTGGGCGGTGTGGCATTAGAGACAAAACATAGAGAAGGAGAGAGAAAGAGAGTGCACGGATTTCAAGATCTCGATTTTGATCCTAAAAAATAAGAGTTCTTTCTTTTCTCTTCTTTGTCTAATTTTATTATGTAATCAAATTCTATATTTGTTAGTTACAAATTTATTATGAACTAAATTTATTTTTCTAGGACTTCGAAGTAGCCTAGTTTTGATAACACAATTTTAATTCCATATTATTTTTCTATTTTTCCATAGTTGTGTGTTTGATTTTTGATCTTAATGCTTACAATTGGTTGACTGACCTTGTATGATCTGTTAAATCATGGAGAGACCGAACTGGTAATTTGTGATTTTGAATTTATAAAATTAAACACCGTTACAAGAGCGAACTGCTGTTAAAGTGACCGTTAAGAAATTCATAGATCTTAATGAATTTTCGATTAGTAATTTGTGTATGAACTATGACAAATAATTAGTTAAGAATATTTTTGATATTGCTTGAGAGAGAATGTTGAATAATTTGTGGATTTTGGTCTACAACTTGGAAAAATAATCTTTTTATTCATATGAAATTATAAATTGTGTAAGATTAATTAGGTGAAATCAAAAGCCCTAGAATTAATTTTGCAATTAATAAACAACATAATTTCAGATTCCACTCATTTTTTAATTTAATTTAGTTAGTTCCTTAGATTAATTTAATTTAGTTGCTTCATTTATTAAATATCGATTTTCCAAATAGTAATTCATCTAGTAAATTTCGGTACTCAATAAAATAATTAGTCCTTGTGGGTTTGACACACTTTTCACTTATCTATACTACTTGATGCGATTTTATACAATTGCAAATATTTACATCACCACCTCAAAGCTTCTCTCATCAAAAGACCTCCTCAGGGCTTTTATGACCTCCTTCAATGGGTCGAGAAGTACATCTGAGTGGAGGACGCCATCTGGCCCCGAGAATAGAAGGTGCCCCTCATCGGGGAACAAACAGAAGAGCGCCGATGAGGAAGGACCTTGATAGACCCAGAAGGATGCCTTAGGCCAACGCCATCAACCCCCAGTGCTACGCTTCACGAAGTACATCCCACTTAATGCCAGTATCTCTGCTATTCTGATGAAAGTCGACAAGGAGGGACTCCTCCGACCTCCTTTTAAGATGAACGTCTCAAGTAAGAGAATGGATAAGAAAAAGTGTTGTGCCTTCCACAAAGATCATGGGCACCTCACAGATGACTGCCGAGACATCAGGGATGAGCTCAAAGGGGTATTCCGGCATGGGTATCTTGCCAAGTTCACTGAAGGAAATGACACCAAACCTCCTCCTATGAGTGGTGCCAACAAGTGACCAGAGAAACCTTCCGAATTCCAAGGCTCGAGATGCATAAATATATTCCACTCAATCCATGGGGGACCTATGGGGCAATTATTTAACTCTTCAAAGAAAGCATTTTTTCGTGAAGTGAACTCTGTGCACAATGTCCCTCCTCCCAAGGACTCGGGGGTTTCGATCACATTTTCAGACCGAGACCTTGAAGGTGGTCGAACACCTCATTGCGACGCACTCGCAATCAGCATATGCATGACAAACCATGAAGTGTATCGTGTTCTAGTAGATAACAGAAGATCGGCAAACATTCTTTTCCTAAATGTATTCGAGGGCCTTAATCTCAAACATGATCGCCTCAAACCCATCAGGTATACCCTCTATAGATTTTCGAGAGCCCCGGTTGAGATCGAAGGAATAGTCACTACTGATCTGACCGGGGGAAAGCTCTAGTCACCCGCACAGAAGTACTAGATTTCATGGTA
This sequence comes from Hemerocallis citrina, assembly GCA_017893485.1. Taxonomy (NCBI): domain Eukaryota; kingdom Viridiplantae; phylum Streptophyta; class Magnoliopsida; order Asparagales; family Asphodelaceae; genus Hemerocallis; species Hemerocallis citrina. Next base: position 223,127,662 of record CM030362.1, on the reverse strand, counting down.
GTCAACATGATGTCTGCCTACAATGCTATCTTCGGTCACTCAGGGTTAGCAGCCCTTCACGTAGTTGCCTCCGCCTATCATATGAAGCTAAAATTCCCTACGACAGTAGGAGTAGGGGAAGCCAAGAAGCTGCTAGAGCATGTTATATAGCCACAATAGGGGGCTCGGTCCTTTCCCTAATTGCTTTGGAACTTTCTTAAGACAGGGGACAAGGTAATTCTGAACCTGTGGATGAACTAGCAGAAATCCCCTTCTCACAGGAAGATCAAGTTAAGTGTTTTAGGGTGAGCAAAGCGCTCCCCCATCAGGTCAAGGACCAGCTCATCACCTGCAAAAGGGAGAACTGGGATCTCTTCGATTGGATAGTCGCAGACATGCCGGGCATATCCGTAGATCTAATCATGCACTATATAAGTGTGGACCCGGAAGTCAAGCATGTCCAACAGAAGCACTGTAAGTTCTCCCCAGAGAGGCAGCAAGCAATCAAGGAAGAAGTAGAAAACTCCTAGCCACCCACTTCATTTAGGAGGTTAGCTACCTCGAGTGGCTAGCGAATGGGTCATGGTCAAGAAAGAAATTGTTAAATAGAGAATTTGCATAGACTTCACTGATTTTAACAAAGCATGCTCAAAGGACCCTTTCCCTCTACTAAGCATAGACGCCTTGATCGATGCCACTTCAGGCCATGAGCTCTTAAGCTTTATAGATGCCTTCTCAGGATACTACTAGATCCGAATCTTTCTTTCCGACATCCCAAAGACATCCTTCATCACTAATCAATGACTATATTGCTATTGATTTATGCCCTTTGAGATAAAGAATTCTAGAGCCACATATCAGTGATTGGTGAACCAAGTCTTCAAGGAGCGAATTGACCGAAATATGGAGGTATATATTGATGATATGCTCGTCTAGAGACTCAGTAAAGAACACCATGTGGCCGACCTCCCAGAAGCCTACAACGTGCTTCGGATGAACAACATGAGGCTGAACCCGTCGAAATGTGCATTCGTAGTCTCTTCGGGGAAGTTCTTAGGGTTCATGGTAAGCCAGAGAGGTATCGAAGCCAACCCTGAGAAGATCAAAGTCGTACACGACATGTCTCCCCCAGCTATAGTCAAAGAAGTCCAGAAGCTCATTGACCGGCTCTCCGCCATCAGGCGCTTCATCTCAAGGTCTGGGGACAAGTTCCTGCCTTCCTTTCTTCAAAGCTCTTCAGGGAGCAAAAAGATTTTAGGGGGGGGGGGAGAGAACAACAAGTAGCCCTCTTGTCAACCCCCCCTCCTTAGCAAGCCCACACCGGGAGAGGTTCTTTATCTCTACTTAGCCATAAGAGATGAAGACCAAGTGCAAAAGCCAATCTACTAGGTGAATAAGGTTCTCCACGATGCCAAGCTCCGGTACTTGAAGATGGAGAAGATGGTTTACGCTATGCTAATGGCCGTCCGGAAGCTCCGAACCTACTTGCAAGCACACTCTATCTGGGTCCTTACCAGTCAACCGCTCAAGCAAGTCCTCTAAAAGCTAGAGAACTCCAGAAGACTTATGAAGTGGTACATCGAGTTAAGCCAACAAGACATCACTTATCGACCAAGATTAGACATCAAGGCCCAAGCCTTAGCCGAATTCATTATAGAGAGCATTATCCCTGATCCTCCTAAAGAAGGAGACAACCCGCCATTGTGGAGTGTATACGTGGACGAGTCCTCCTATCTCGAGGGGAGTGGAGCCGATGTCATCTTACTAGGTCCTAATGAGTTCACCCTCCATACTCTCTCCGCCTCAACTTCCCAGCTTTCAATAATGAGGCCACACATGAAGCCCTTGTCATCGGGCTCCTTCTGGCAAAGAAAGCAGGGACACAAAGAGTCGGAGTGTTCAGCGACTCCCATTTGGTAGTGAATCAAATTCAGGGAGAGTATGAGGCCGGGATGACCGCATGATAAAGTACTTGGCCCACGTAAAGAAACTCATGGCTACTTTCAAGGACGTTGCAGTCACCCACATCCAACATGAAGAAAACAAGCAAGTCGAGTCCCTCTCTAAGCTTGCCTCCTCACCACTTGATGGGCTTGACCACACTGTACTAATTGAGGTCCAACTCAAGGTGAGCATTGGAGATGAGGCACTAGAGCTCATGTCCATCACCCCCAGACACCAGAAGATTATTGGATGAAACCCTTAGTCGACTTCCTCGATAAGAGAGTCCTCCCTGCAGATCAGAAAGAAGTAAGAAAGATTCAAGTAAGGGCGGAGAGATACACATTCATCGAAGGAATCCTCTAAATGCGCTCATACACTCAAGTTGACGGTTGGCCCTACCTACGATGCCTCTCCCCCGAAGAGGCCGAGTATGACATTAAAGAATTACATGAAGGAATAGGGGGCAGTCACCTAGACGCGAGGTCTCTTGCACGATAGATTCTCAACCATGATTACTATTGGCCAACTCTCCTCAGTGATGCCAAAGCAAATCTCTGCCAATGCATCCCCTGCCAGAAGTATTCCTCCATCAAGCGGGTTTCTCAAGCCAATTTGAACTCTGTTGAGTCCTATCCCCTTTGCAATGTGGGGAATGGACTTGCTCGGACCCTTTCCTAAGGCCACAGGCCATCAAATCTTCGTAGTAGTCGCCATCGACTACTTCAAAAAGTGGACCGATGCAGAACCACTTGCAACCATCACAGAGTACAAGGTCCAACAATTCTTTTGGAAGAACATAGTATGCCGATTCGGGATCTCCCGTTCACTAGTCACCGGCAATGGAACTCAATTTACTGGCAATGGGTTCTGCAGGTTTTGCACCGATATTAGAGTTGAACAACGCTTCTCATCCATTTTGCACCCCCAGACCAATAGCCAAGCCGATAACGCCAACCGGAAAATCTTGGATGGCCTCAAGAAGAGACTTGGTGAAGTCCCGAGGGGACAATGGGCCAATGAACTCCCGAGCGTGCTCTGGTCCTATAGAACCATGAAGAAAACCCTGGCGAGAGAACCCCCATTTAATCTCACATTCAGCACGGAAGCTCTCATCCTTCTAGAAGTAGGACTATTTCCCCATCACCTTCTCTCGTTTAACGAATAGAATAATTCAAATGAACTCCGGGCCAACTTAGATCTAAACGACAAAGTCCGAGAGAAGTCCGACCTGAGAAGAAACATCTACCAGCAAATGGTAGAAAACTTTTACAATAAGATGGTCCGCCCGGTCAACCTCAAAGAGGGGGACCCTGTTCTTCGAAAACTCGAGATATCCACCCTACGCAAGAAGGGAAAGCTCGCCGCCAATTGGGAGGGACCAAACAAGGTCTTACAAGTGGTCCACCTGGGAGCTTACCGACTTGAAGACCTAAGGAGGAAGAATATATCAAGGACTTGGAACGCCAAGCACCTGATGAAGTATCGTGAGGGTGCTTAATGCTCTCCATTGTAGCTAGTTCAAACATGTAATATAGGCCGACATTTATAACGGTCACAACATGTTATGAAGGCTTGCAATCAATCAGCTGTCTAGTTTAAATTTTTTAATAAAATTAAGTTTTTTCTTTTGCAAATCTTGTGTAACTTTACCGAATACAATCTGTCGAATACAAGAAAAAATAACACACACATGGTCTGCTTCTGAACAATACCATACTCTCTCTAAGAACCTCAATGGACAACTGTGGAGTCCATTCATGGTTCGTAGGGCCCCTCTAGTGACTTGCCCCCAAGCTAGTGTGTGGAGCACGGCCATTTGAATGCTCCCAAAACTCGCCGTCACCTTGTTCGGATTCCATTCGTGGTTCATAGGGACGCTCTAGTATCTTGCCCCCCGAGCAAGTCTGCGGAGCTAGGCTTGCCACTCGAGTGCTCCCAAAACAGCACAGACAAATGTGGAGTCCATTCATGGTTTGTTGGGCCCCCTCTAGCTACTTGCTCCCGAACAAGTATGCGGGGCGCGGCTCACCATTCGAATGCACCCAAAACTCATCGTCACTTTATTTGGAGTCCATTCATGATTCACAGGGATGCCCTACCCTCTTGCCCTAGAGCAAGTATGCGGATCTTGGCTCGCCATTCGAGTGCTCCGAAAACAAGCCCCACAAGTGTGGAGTCTACTTATGGTTCATAGATCCGCTCTAGCCACTTGCCCATGAGCAAGTATGCGGAGTGTGGCTCGCCATTCAAATGCTCCCAAAGCTCGTCGTCACCATGTTCGAAGTCCATTCGTGGTTCACAGGACTGATCTAGCATCTTTCCCCCAAGCATGTATGCCGAGCTCGGCTCTCCACTCGAGTGCTCCCAAAATAACCTGGACAATTGCGAAGTCCATTCATAGTTCGTAGGGCCCCTCTAAAGACTTGCTTTCGAGCCAGTGTGCGAGCGTGGCTTGCCATTCGAATGCCTCCAAAACTCGTCGTCACCTTGTTCAAAGTCCATTCGTGATTCAGAGGTCCGCTCTGGCCTCTTTCCCCTAAGCAAGTATGCAAGCTCGACTCGCCATTCGAGTTCTCCCAAAACAACCCTGTCAAGTGTGAAATGCACTCATGGTTCATAGAGCAGCTCTAACCACTTGCCCCTGAGCAAGTGTGCGGGGTAGGTTCACCATTCGAGTACTCCCAATACTCCTCGTCACTTTGTTTGGAGTCTATTCGTGATTCAGAGGGCCACTTTAGCCTCTTGCCTCTTAGCAAGCATGTGGAGCTCGGCTCGTCACTCAAGTGCTCCCAGAACAACCTCAAACACAAAAGATGTAACACAAAGAGAAAAGGCATGAACACTTAGGAGATTTTCATTCCATATAATATCAGATTACATGTGTTATTGGAGAAAAAGTATTTACAAGATCACAAGTATCTACAAAATTAAAAGTCTCTTACAAGATTATAAGTATCCATCGAAGTCATATTTCCCTCATCAAGATAAAGGATTGTTTCTACTAAGAGACACACACGACCTACACCCCCCTCGGGGCAGAAGAGCTCCGCTCCTCTCCTTGGCTAATCAGTAGTGAAGAGTTCACTGACTATGTACGAGCCACAACCATCAACACACCTCGCCTCTTCAACAGAGGCAACAATCGACGAACCTGCCACGCCACTCTGGGCATATCCTAGATTTCTCGAGGTCTCGTATGGGCGCAAGGCCAACTTGTGAAATGACCTCCCCTTATTTATCTCGTCACGAGAGCAAGAAGTACTTCTTGTCTTAACCCCCTCAAGAAGCTGCTTCAGTTGAGCCACTTCTAAGCTCTTCTCAAGAATTATATTCTTCAACTCGTTTTTTTTGTGGTAGCCGTGAGAAAAGAACGGCGAAGAGATTTCACTTCCAAGCTACTTCCAACCATCACCTTAGTGATGGGTGCCCCACTATCACAAGGATAATCCTGCACTCCGGCCAAAGGTTTCTCTCGTACACTTTCGTCACGATGCCTATTTTTGATATCCCTTCGGAGCAACACTCTCCTAAAAGGTGAAGCACTACTTCTGCCCTAAAGAGCTTCTCCCGAGAGCAAGAAAGTCCCAGCTCTACCACGTGGAGCTTAGTACGGAGACGGACAGTCTCACTATCACGAGGGTCACACCCAACATACACGATGACCTATTAGTAGAAAAGAGCATTGGATCACTAGGACAGTACAACCGAAACTACAAGACACACACATAGACTCAAGTGCTTAAGCTCAATAAAAGTTGCGATAAATAGAAGAAATTTTCATTAAAGAAAATACATTAAGCGGTGGAAGGATCTACTGTGACGTCTTCTTCCTCTTCCTCTTCCACGACGAGAGCAAAATCGTACAACGAATACCCCGAGCTATCAAAACTGGGGACTCTCTCGCAAATGTGTTTGAGGGCTCTAGCATATGCCTTATCCATTTTTTTAGCAGGATACGCCTCCGCCTCGATCCTTGCCTTCACCACTGTGGCTTCTTTCTCCTTCATTGTGCTCTCCCTCTCTCGAGCTGCCTCCTCCTTCAACTGGGCAACCCGTGCCGCCAGAGTCTCCCCCCGAATCTCTGCCACTTCTGACTTCTTAGCGACCTTCGAAATTCTCCCTTCGCCTTATCAGCCACCTTCGTCAACTTCTTTTGTTAATCTACCACACTCCTCAACAGTTACCAAAGTGGCAGGCAATCTGTAAGAGGAAAATGATTCAAAGTCACAAAAAAGAAACAATTACTACTACATTCTAAAAGGACTAATGCAAGAAGAAATCTATCAAGACGTATTGCCATAGTGGCTCTAGAGATCGTCAAAGCAGAATCGTCAAAGACCCCGAGGCCATCGTAGCTCTATACTTAGGGGTCGCTAGATGGTGAATTGCCTACATACAACTCGCCGAATCCCCAAAGAAGCCATTCTGCCTCCTAACCTGCCAATCCAGAACGAAGATCTTCTTGGGGATCTCGTCGGCCTTCGCAGTAAAAGAGGGAGCCTCATGTGTGATCGCTGAAGCTAAAGAGAAACCACCAGCAGCAGGGGCAGTAGATGAAGTTGGCTTAGATACTACGTCCTCCCCAGGAGCGGCACCCGTCGTACCCCTCACAGTATTCGAAGGTGCATGCTTCGTAACTGTCATCTTCTTCCCTTTAGGGGCATTGTAGCTCAACCCCGCTCGCCTCGCCACGATCGCATCGAAATTCATCTCACTAGCTCTTGCAATAAACACAAAGTTGTTAAAAGGAGATGCAACTACAGTGACAATGATAAAATGAGATGCAAAAGAAATGCATACAAAGGTCGATCGGGCTAAGACCCCCCCTGAAGATAACCTCCTCAGTCATCTCTCTCTAACTCAGATATGGCCGCTGTAAAAGAGTCATCGCCATACCCTCCTCTTCGGGGCTCAGAATGTGCCTCTACATTGTTCAAGAAAAACTCACTTTCCAGTACCTAATGAATGTAGCTCGGGCAGAGGCGGTCGGTGGCCTAAGAAAGACCTACCAACAGATTAGGATGAAATAAAAAATGCCAGCAAGGACAAAGATCAGGTTCTATTTTCATTCTCTTTGCCACCTCCTCTCTCCAAGTTGTGAGATTCCCCCACGGCTCTTTATTATGAATAATAAAGTACTTATCCTTCCAGAACTTGATCTAATTTGGGTTGTCAACCAGCTTCATGCCCTGCCAAGGGGTGAAATAGAATCTAAACTCCGCCTTGACCTTCTGGTGAAGCGTGTAGAGCGCGTCCCTAATACACTCAGTCATGGCTCAATCCCCAATGCCTGGCAATGCAATACAAAGCCATTCATGTGCCTCCACATGTTCGGCATGTATTGAACGGGGCTCAATCCGTACCACGTCAGAACTTCTCCAATAAATGGGTTTAGAGGAAGGCAACGCCCCACATGAAAAGAATCGAACAGTATGAAACACAAGTTGGGGGAGATCAGTGAACATGCTCTAGCTCTCGGGCCTAGTAATATCAAATCGAATTCCTTTGGGATCTTGTAACACTCCCATATGCGATCAAGATCTCATTCAGAAAGAATCGAAGCTGTGTCATCAGCCTCCGAAATCTCATGATACTCATTCTCTTCATAGCTCCTCCCCATGCCATACTCGACTCTATCAATCATGTCAGCGGAGTACTCTCGAACATTCCTAAGACCTGTTAACGGACCGGGCATTCTCCTCACTTCCCTCATCCTTCTTTCTCGCTTGACTATTGTCTCAATGACAACCGAAGATGACTTTGCTATACCCTTCCTCTTATCGGCTATAGAAGGCGGGTTCGGCGATGACTCTTCAGCATGACCATTAGGGGAGGTCTCATGTAGCGCCTCAAATTTCAAATAAATAAAATTAGAAATAAATGGCACAATTCTGCAATCATAAACACAGTATTGGATACATGGAAATTAAAACTTTTTAATACATCATCTCTTTTTACAAAAAAACACAGCAGAAATTAACACATTAATTAAAATTCTTTACAACACTTAAAATCTTCAATCCGCATTTATACTCCAAGCTTTATATGCATCGATGCTATCCATAACTGAAAACCCTGCAAGAGTCTATTGAAAGTGGGCAGATCAATTAAATGCAACTGACATCAACTATAGAAATAGTGATACTTGTAAATCTCACAATCACAAACTTGATGCATATTAACAAAATAATGATAAATGATGCATAAACAATAATACATGAAACAATAGTGAAACATATTAACACGGCAATAATAAATGGAACACGAAACAAAGATAAATGAAGCGTAAAACAACAAGTGAAGCTAGACTAAGTGTCAAGTGTATGAGATGAAAACAGAAAATAAGCATGCATAAAACAAGTAAAAAAAAAATAAATGCATATGATGATTTCTAATGCATACTTGTTGGATTCTATACATCCCATACTACATAGGTCCGGTGCAAGCCCTTATCGTACTTCACTTTACAGGGTTCAATCGCTCGTTATGCAACTAACCTACTATGGTAATTACTTTAAGATTTAGATTATTCTGTGAGTATCAAGTGCCATGCCCCGATCATTCTTGGGAATCAACTTCCCATAGCAAGTGATTTTGGGTACACTCCCTCACACCCCAATCATTCTGAAAATTGAAATCCACACCATAAGACAAATGGTACCTCATCACACGAATATCCCATGAGCATCGCCTCGATCTTGATAATTCTGAAGATGCATCCCACACCGCAAGTGATCACACTCCGATCATTCTTAAGAATCAACTTCCCACCGCAAGTGATTTTGGGTACACTCCCTCACACCCCGAACACCGCAAGTGATTACACCCTGATCATTTTTTAGACCATCTTCCACCGCGAATCATATGAGGCCCCCCACCCATGTTTGCTCTTATTTCATCATAAATCCAACTAGTTTGTATCCTTATGTTTATTAAGTTCAATTAGAATCATTGTTTCCTTAGAGTTGGTGTACCCTACCGGACATAACATCGCAAAGGCCCCAGTGGCCCAATTTTCCAACAAAATCTCACCTGCCGGCATGCTAGGGTCCCACCTAACCTCTAGAGTCCCATAACTTAAAAAAAAATTCAACCATTTCTTTTAATCATATAAATTCAAAATCGACCACCTCACAATGAGGATTTCCCTCAAACCAATAGTCAACCAAAATACCTCCATGGAAAAACCATATCCACAAAATTAGTTATGAAACTAAAACTAGTTATCAATTAAACAGGGATTTTACATTTTCAAAATAGTAGAAAAATCTGAAAATGTAATACTCTTGGAATTCGAGAATATTTACTTTCTACAACCATGAAAATATGAGTTAAATTCTATTAAAAATAGAAAGTACACACTCTCTGAAAGTAGTAGAGTCCAAAACTAATTACTTTGGAAAACTGAAAATCATCGTTTGCAAATTTGAATAAAAATTCATTCCAAGAAATGAAATGCAGTAAAACAAAAAATCATCCCTGACAGTCGACTGACTGCACCAGTACAAAAGGTGGCATTCGACCGATTGCACCAGTACAAAGGTGGCGGTCGACCGACTGCAGTCGAGTGGCATTCAGCCAGTCGTTGCAGTCGACCGACAGACCAATAGTGTAATATTGCGGTCGACTGACTGCCATCGACTGCGGGGTCGACTGGCACGCAGTCTGCGGCCATCAATCAACTAGTGCACGATTGTAAATAATGATACAACTTTGAGCAAAAATAATTATATGAATGTGCATTATATTTCTTTGACAAAACACTAGGAAATCCATGCATATACATATAGAACGAAACCAAAAATCAAAATATTAAATAGTGAGTTTATAAAGAAAACTCTTCACATGAACACTATAAATACTAACACACAGTTATGATTCGTTCATATACAAAGAATGGGTATATGCTTATCAATACTGAAATCTAATCACTTCGAAAAACTGAGAACCATCATTTGCAAATTCGGAGAAATATTCATTCAAAGAAGAAAGTGCAGTAAAGTAGAGAGTGGCAAACCCAGTCTCGGCAGTCGACCGAATGCAGCAACATAAGAAACTGTGGTCGACCGAGTACAGTCGACAGTGTAACACCGCGCAAAATTGAGTTGTGACAATTTTTCCCACGGGTGTTACGCACATATATTTTGTACTTTTACAAGTAACATTCATAACGTATTTTTATATAAATGTCATATGTATTTTATATTATAATTATTTATATATTTTTTGTTTTCCCAAAATTTATTTTTATCCTATTTTGAGCCAACTCAAATATTAATTTCAATCTTTGTGTTTTTACGTGTGTTGCACGTGCTTTCAATAACGTGTCAATTACGTATGTTTTACCGTTACGTGAAATATCCGTAACATTATTAATATACATGTTCAACGAATTTTATATTTTGACTATTTTTCGTTCTCCAAATTTATTTTGTATTGATACGTGCAACGCACATGTTTGCAATGCACATTTTTATTTCTAAAATTTTCTTAAGTCATGAATATTTTTCTTCTCATTTTTCTAGTCACAATTGTGTGATTTATTTTTAATTAAAATCCATTAGGCCTAAATCCATTTTGTAGGCCACTAAAATTAGTTTAAAGCCCATGATTGATCCTGTGTGCACAAAAGTGTACATTTAAAATATAGTTAGTTTGGTACACTTGCTATGTGTAACACACATCAAACCTAATAAAAATTAATAATAAAATTTGTAGAAGAGTGTGCAGACACATTGACTACACATGCACGTGTTTTTACCAGGGTTGAGAATGAGGGTGAGTGGTGTGAGTTAGTGGGAAGTGAAAAGTTATTTTGGGAAGTGGGGAGTTATTTTGGAAAGTGGGGAGCTATTTTGACCACACAATTTTCTTATAAATAGTCCCTACTTTTGTCATGAACAACACAACTCAAAACAAAAACAAAAGAGAGAAAGAGGGAAACGAGCGTGCGGGTTGTGCTAGGAAGAGGTCGGTTAGGAATTCTGTAACGCCCCGATCTCCCCGTTGCTGGAAAACCGTGACACATGCCAAGATCTTTCCTTCAATTAGTCTCAAGACACAGAAAAACTGGAAAATTTAAAAACTTTTCTTCAACACAAAGTTACTATGCAGTAATTACAAATATAAGTTTGTAATACCGACTGTAGCGCCTGCCCTTTTTTTCTTTTTGACTCCAAACTCAATTCTTCCAATTTCTATATCACTTTAAACATAAACTAAAATGGTTATGTTTTAAAGAAAAATTGGGCAGAGTCTCCTTTGTATTTTTTGCCCAAAACACAGAAAAGCTTACGGAAGTTTGCTCTAAATTCCGTAGCTTACATCACAGGCAATAAAAATACGGGCTCCCCAGGCCAAAATGAGCATCATCACACAGGCAATATATATATATGCTCTGGGGGCCAAACTCATAACGGTATAACAATTATCAAATAAAAACCATAAATTCCTTATGAAAACGTAGTAAGTTTTTAGAATTTTACCTGTAAAAACCTACCACGACGCCTGGCACTCCACACGAAATGGTTACGGGTCAAAACCATATCCTGCTGCCTCACACTATACTTTTCATCATCATGCTCATACTTATACATCAAAAATACAATTTAAAGCATGAATCTTTACTATTTACAATTAAAACATAACAATGAATTATAACTGGAACTCCACTCCACGGAACCTGTACCTACACCTCACCTCTGCACTGCTGAAGACCTGTAACAGTAGGGACCTAGGGCAGTCCGGGGACTCCCTAACCCCCAAACACTAAGGGGTTAGCCATTTCTGGTGTGAGTATAATTTATTAAAAGTAAATAAATTAAACTTTCAAGTAAAAACATAACGAACTCACAATTTCCAAGATAAACAAATCTTACTTGACATTTGAACATGTAAACATCATAAATGAGATTTTTCATCAAATACTCTCTGAGTCATCACCTGTATGTATATCTATACCCGCTCATAACATACTTATATTTAGTAACCATTTGAATAACCACTCATAATACAATATTGATTTTGTTTCCTTATCTCACGTATCACATCATAAACATATGCCTTCATCCTCATACTACCACATTCATTCATGTCCAACCTAACATCTCATTCACCTTACCATTTACTTGCATTTTATCACAATACACCCCATATCCCAACATAGTTTGGTAATAACACAATCACATCCCAAGCCCATAGCTTGGTTATTAATCTACTCCAACTATCCCACTCGCAATTTATCTCGAATGGAAAGGACACGTGTACATATGATTTGTGCCTGTATACCTTATGACTTAAACTCTAATGCAAAACTACCAATACAACGATGCTCTTATTCTAATGCAAGATTACTAATGCGATGATGCGCTTATTCTAATGCCAGCAAGTCTCCGAAGCAACATGCAGCCCATAAATACATGCGCCCCATCTCAAGCCGTTTCTCCATATATAGGGATTTGAACCCGCGTCATGAATTTCTAATTGTACACAACCTGTTCCTGACAGATACTACATGACTGATGAGGTTGCAAATGTGGTCAAGTCCCACCAATGCAGTACGCTCATGGTGTCTATGTTTGCCACTACTACCCGGTACACCGGACCTCACTCAAAAACCAGACGAACACGGGGTCTCTCCGAGCGCAGTATAGCATACAAAGCCTATCCTGTGTCGCCCCTAACTCATAGACCGTGATCTATGGCCTGTTCGCTCTCTCCTGGCCAAGGACCCGACGAAGTTCCGGGGTCCATTCCCCTAGCTCCGCCGCCTTATCATGGCACTTCAGGAATTAACAGTGTGCGATACGCATCCCATGCTCCCAACTCGGCACCGTACGTATCCCTTTGACAGGAAGGTACAACCCAATAACACCACCTAAGGCCTGCTTCGAGGGACAAGTTGGTCGTAAGGCGCTACCTACAACCAACTCCTCTCTTTTCGGCAAAGGGTCGCAGTAAAATGATCTTTATAAGTCACTACCTTAATGATGTTCCTAACCCTGAACAATCCTAGGAATGACAACATTACACAACCTGCTAGGTCTTAAATTAGACTTCACAAGATAACTCTATTAGGCTGCTCAACCTAAACTCACCAGAATCCCTCAGGATCTGGTTCATGGCCTATCGATCCAAGACTCCGGCAATACGAACGTATTCGCATGCTACTATCCTGAACTTGGATTTTGTCACACTCCGGTCCGCAATCAACCAACGGTTAAGATCTGACGGCACCCGCGAAGTGACTCGTCCACAGTCCCTTAGGAGTAAGCTAAACACATGTCTTAATGGTCGATAGCCCTAGGGCAATAATATCACCCTAGACGAGCACAACAAACTGCGTATTAGCCAAGAAGCTACATACGAGTAACCAAAAACACATACGAGCTAAACAGCTACGTATAGGACCAACAGCTACATACGGGCCAGTCGAGCCGCGTATGAGACAACAACATGCATACGAGCCAAATAAGCTCCGTATGAGACCAACATCTACATACGGGCCAGTCGAGCCGCGTATGAGACAACAACACATACAACAACCATACAGGTAATCAAACCTAGAAGCAATCAACTGTGCTTACTAGCAAACTTGATCTCCTAAAATTAGAAGTAACAAAAGAATCTACTATAATCAACTTAGCATGGATTTCTTCTAAAATCAACTCATCATGGCATACCTACTATAATCGACTCAAACATGAGTTTCTTTCTAAAATCGACCCAAACATGATATTCTACTACAACTTAACCATGGATTTCTTTCTACAACAATTCAAGCATGGATCTAATACAACTCAAGCATGGTAGTCCTACTTACTAACTCAAACATGATAAGTCAACTAGAATGTCACATAGCATGAATGGGTTCCTTTTTTTTTGACATAGACAACACTCATCTTTATGCTATTCTCTCAAGTTCTACCCTTCATACTTTTTATAGGATCCCTTTGATCCATAAATTTATATATCAATACTTTAGTTTATTCGAACTTCTTCAAAACATCAAAATACGTATATAAACCATACACCCATATTTTGATATCATCATCTAAAAATAACTCATCCATTATATAGGTTTTTATATACTCATGAATAGTTAAAATTCACCATATTTTTACAATCACAAAAATATGTAAAATAAATCAATACTCACATATTCTTTAACCCACAAAATATATTAATATACTAACTCACATATATTTTTAAACCACAAAAATATATAAATAATATAACTCACATATTCATCAAACTACAAAAATATATAATAAACCAACTCACATATATCTTTAAACCATAAAATACACAAATATATAAACAAACTAACTCACATAATTCTTAAAATCATAGAAATACATATCATAAAATAGTTCTCACATAATTTTTAACACACCAAAACCACATAATAAATTAACTCACATATTTCTTAAACCACAAAATACGTAGATAAATTAACTCACATCTTTCTTAGCACACAAAAACACATAATAAGTCATACTCACATATTTTGCGAAGATCCAAGCGCCGTGCCATCTCGCATCCAAGGTTGTGAATATATCCTATCACCAAATTTCAAGCAATTAAAACTCAAATAATTCAACTAATCACAAGAGTAAATAATTGCTATCCCAAATATCCCACAAGTGCTTACTGAACACTTGGGATATACACGCGTGATGCACGTGATGATCTAATACCAACGGTATTTTCATCCTCAATTAATTACTAAAATCGCTCCCAAATAATCTAATAGTCCAACTACAATTTCTATTTCTATACAAGAATTAATTCATATCCCTACAATTTTCTTTTACAAACTCAAATCCCTAATTTACTAACAACTCACAATCTTTCTAATAATCTACTAATCTTTCACGTCTACAATTTCCAATATCTCTAAATCTCTCTACCCTAACATTCCTACTTAATAAAAATTAACCCAACTAAATTCTATACAATAAAATAGTTAGGGTTATACCTTCGCGAAGTCCAATCGAAAATCCGACGCCACTACGATGTCGAGAATCCCCCCATTAGTCTACTCCTAATTTTAATTCGGATTTGACGAAGAATAGAGGTGGAATTTGGGTGGGGAAGCATCGACCGTTGGGTTCGGGTGGGTTTCCTTCGATCGGAAAGGAAATGGAAGGAAGGAGAAGAAGGAGAAGAAGAAGGGAACGGGAGGTGGGGGATTTTTTTCGATCGGCTGGGACGAACGGGGGGAGGAAGGGAGGAGGGCTCGGGTCTTCTTTGGGTTCGGGATCGAACCAGGAAGGAGGAGGGAACGGGAGTGGGGGTCGGGGTTTCTTCGATCTCCGGCGTGGACGAACGGGAGGAGAAGGGAAGTAGGGGAAGAAGAAGGGGTGGGGGAGCCGGGGGGTTTCATGGGTTCAGGATGGGGACGAACGTGAAGGAGAAGAAGAAGGGAAGAAGAAGGAGAAGAAAGAGAGAGGGAGAAGGGGGTTTTTGTAAAAATGGGGAAATAAACAATAATAGATGATAAATATCTAGGGGAAAGTTGCATATAAGCCCTCTAACTTCAATACATTTCAAATAAAGCCCAACTCTCTATTCTAATAATTCCAAACAATACAAAATGCATTAAAACTACTTTGTAGATAATCCGTATAAAAATAATTTAATCTTGAAAATAATAATGATATAAAATAGACAATATATCTTATATTTCTCAATTAAGGTAATTTTTATCAGAAAATCCATGATCGCGCGGAATTCTCAATCGCGCACACATTTCGATGCAAAATAGCCATGTGCTATTTTTCGGGTCGTTACAAATTCGACATTTTAGGTGGGTGTTTTCTTCAACTTTCTAATATAGTTATTATTAGTAGAATGCTTGATATGTGTGAATTGTTAGATGCATGGTAACTTATATAGATTGAGTATTCATGTTTAGATTATTTGTTGTTGATTGAATGTGAGAAATTATGATATGATTGATTTGGAGACATTTTTAGGTTGTTGTTTTAAGTTTTAGTTGCACTTTAAAAAATTATAACTATTAAACTAGATGGAATCTAGAGCCAAACTTTTTGTAGCAGCATCTCGTATATGTCAAGAACATTTTCTTAAAATTTCAGTATTTGGATGTCGTTTACTATTTTAATAAAATCTAAACTTAGGACAGGTTGGCAGTGGCTAGTTGCTGAAAATTTGTACACATTTCGG
This sequence comes from Hemerocallis citrina, assembly GCA_017893485.1. NCBI lineage: Eukaryota > Viridiplantae > Streptophyta > Magnoliopsida > Asparagales > Asphodelaceae > Hemerocallis > Hemerocallis citrina. The sequence continues at coordinate 223,111,549 of CM030362.1, read as the reverse complement.
ATTTTGATCATTTCAGCATCTTAGATGAAGTATTTTGAGAAAGGTCACAACTAAGAACTTGCAGTAGACTCGTTAACCTTTCTTTAGAGTCTAATAAATAAATTTTCTGTGGAGAATTGAATTTATAATTAATTTTACAAGATTGAATAAGTTGCAGTATTTTAACTGCAGTATAACATTTCGACCTACTGTAGATTTCAAAGAATTCAGGATTATAGACATAATATTTTGGGGAAACTTATAACTACAAAGTTATGGTAGACTTGTATACCTTTAATTTGATCTAAAGAACACAAAATTTCATGAAGTATATAATTTTCTATGATTTTTACAAGTGGCATGAGCTGCAGTTTTCATATTTTTAAGCCACTTTTGCAAATGAATTTAGACGAAGTAATTGAGGATGATTTTAGATAATCACTACAAAGTTGCAGTAGACTCATTTATGTTTCCTATGAAACTAATAAATATATTTTTAGAGTAGTATTGGAATTTATATGATTTTTTCAATACCATTCGGTTGATGTCTTATATTCTCGTTGTCCTAAAACTTTTACAACGTATAAAATTGGATTTGAAATTGTAATGTTAGTAAGATGTACCTTATGAGAAATTAAGAGATAATTAAAGGATGAAATTGAAATGTTAAACATCTGATGTTTATAAGGATTTTAACTCATCAAGTGTTATTGAATGTTGCTTTAAGAAGTCAGTTACTTCATGATTGATAAATAAGAGAATGGATAAAAGAAGTTAAAAGATATTTAATGAATGGAAATTTTTATAAGAAGTTAGGTGTAACCCATGTGATCTCTTTTGAGATGATTGTCTGTTCTAGAGTGAGCGGGACCCAGAATATCATCAGTTATGATAAATAAAATTTGAGAAGTAGCCAGTGTGGGTTAACTTTCTCTTTGAGAAGTAGCCAGTGTGGACAAATATTCTCAGTGTTAGATTTAAGTCCGGTGGGTAAGCTAGCTCTAGGTCTTAATAATTATAATTAAACCTAAGGAAAGACACTAGAAAATGAAATATGATGAAGCTTGAGCAGACGTGAGTGGGACGGCTCTATATAGTCGGGCGGATGTATTTCGGGACTATAGTTACAGTCAGGCAGATGTATTCCGGGGCTGGGCTTAACATGGTCGGGCGGATGTATTTCGGGACTGTGGTTACAGTTGGGTGGATGTATCTCGGGACTGGGTTCAACATGGTTGGGTGGATGTATTCCGGGATTATGGTTACACTCGGGTGGATGTATTCCTGGAATGCGAGTTTTATGCGAGATGAGTCTCAAATACTTCTGGGGCTGTGAATAATCTGGCGGATGTACTCCGGGATTATGAATAGTCAGGTGGAAGGGGGACGAGTCTCTGGTGTTCTAAGCTAAAGCGACTCTTACGGGATGTTTACGCGATGAGGGTTCTATATGGTCGGGCAGATGTACTCCGAAACTAGAACCTATACTTGTGGAATGTCTAAATCTTATTTTTTTCACCGTATTAGGATTTCACAACGAGGGATTGAATCCTATCTTGTGGAGTACGTTAAGGGCTAGCCCTCAGACCTATGTAGTATGGGATGCATAGAATCCGAACAAGTGTGCATTAGTTGGATCGAAATATGTTTGTCTGCATTAGGCATTAGGTTACATCATACACTGACATATTTGGGATAATCACTTTTCACACTTTGTTTTGCATTCAAGTTTGTTATTGCTAAAGTAGAAGAATCACTGCATTATAGCATTGCGTCAGTTGTATGCAACTGATGTGCCCACAGTTTCTAGTTGCAGGATTGGTCTTGGCCTGGATTCGAAGATACTATTGAAGAATATCACAGGACTGAAGAGTTTCATTTAACGTGTTGTATTGTATTCATTTACTCTCGTTGTGTATTGTAATAATCATTATTGTAATAAAAAGTTTTAAATTTCTTGTAAATTTGTACGAAGTTGAAGTAAAAGATCATGTTATTGCTGCGATTTACCTATGTTTGGAATTCGGGGTGTTACAATTGGTATCATAGCTGACTTCAATAAGTAGTACAAAATTATAAGGAAAAACACATTAGGGTGGACATTAAAGTGTGAGTGTCAGTTTGGAGTTATGAATATGTAGTTATTGAACTTGCATTCATGATACTCTTCTCGTATATATTGATGTGAGATTGTATGCGAGCATGTTTTCCTTTGGTATCACGTGTGCCATGGTTGGTTTGAACGTACATTCATGATATCTTATACATAGACTAGCTTTTCTATTTTATTTTTCTTCATAGTATTTTTCCTCATAGTACTTTTCATCTTTAACATTTAATGTTTTTAAAATAATTATTTTCTTATACGGTTAATTCACATTGATATTTATTATTTTATCTACAACTCTTAGTCTTAATCTTTTAAGTTTGACTTACTCGTCATCTTTCTTGATGTTTTATCCTCCTTACTTTTATGCACTTTTACGTTACTCTTTTCTTTTTACTATTACTTTTACGTATTCTATTAAGGTTTGAATTACTACTTATTAAATTATTATTAAGACTATCATTTTTCTTTATTATTATTTCTGTTAGATTTTTGAATTTTGATTTTTGTATGTTTACATTCACTTTACACTACTTTGACTTCACGATACTATATTTTCCCACTATTTTATGTTGCCTTATTTATTTCAGTATATTTTAACATGACTGTAATATTTTTTTTTACTTATATAATGCAATATACCTCTACACAATAAGATTCCCTTTTATTACTATTTTGTTATACTTATTTTCTACCTTTTGTTATATTTATCTTTCACTATTAATAGCTACTTATTAATTTTGTACTTTTACACTTCTCTAATATAATACATACATTCACTATTTATATATTTGTTTTCTTTATTTCAAATTTTAATTATCTTTATATTCATCGTTAGTACATATACCTACCACCGATTTCCATATATATATATATATATATATATATATATCATATATCATATATTTCAACATATTTACTATACATATCATTTTACACTTATCCAATTACTACATTACAATATATTTTTATATATATATAATTATTTATGTTTATTATCCTAATTTACTACACTGCATGATTATTGTTCTCATATGTATTTTCAGCTTATGCATATACTTTATATTATTTTTGTCTTAATGTTATAAATTATTTTCATTAGTAATAATTTTATATGTTTGATATTTAAAATCTATACTTTTTATCGTTGTAATTTTCTACTTCATTTCCTCCTCTTACTATCCCAACCTTTACATCCATTTTTATATCACCAATTTCAAAACATAACATCATTAAGCACTCAATATCCAAGTACATATGGAAGATTACGTCTTTCCATCCACCATTTTGGTGCAACATGGTGTCGAGAGGGCAAATCTATAACTAGATATCAATGTAGGCAAACTGCAACTGGATGTCGGGAAGGCAAAATCTGCCAGATGTCCAGAAGGCAAACTACAACTAGATGTCAGGGAGGCAAAATCTACTGGATGTCCAGAAGGCAAACTACAACTGGATGTTGTGGAAGCAAAACTGCAACTTGATGTCAATGAGGCAAACCTACAATTGGACACCAATGAGGCGAACTCACAAAAAAGAAGATTTTCTATTTTAATAACCCCCACTTTTATTTTTGTATATATTACTTACCACTATTACATTATATAATTTTTCTTTCTAGTTTATACCGTTTTATAATGTTTTGCAGCTTAGCTTATACTACTTCAACTTTATTATTTATAATACAGATATACTTAGATACGCATTTAATTAATTACCTTACTATTTATATTTGTTTCTACATCTATCATATGTGTGTTATTATTTTATTTTTCAATCTATATTACTGGTTACTATTAATTATTTTATTACTTTGTATTTTATACAATTCCATTTTTATATTTTATTGCCAACCTATCTTTGATATGTTTGCTACTCATATAATATGATTTTTATTATTTATACTTTCCTTACTATCTACATTTTATTTTTATTCCCACTAATATTATATAATATTTCAATTATATATTGCTACTTCTACTATTATTTTATTTTGTTTCTCCAATAGCTTACAAATTTCATGTAATAGTATTGTTATTTCATCAATTTTTTTTACACCTATGTACGTGTATAATTTTGTATGTTGCCTTTCTTGTTATACTTGACAAATTATAGATATTTTAATAAATACTATGCACCATTTTATGTATTTAATTTTGAATCGTATATATAGTTATTATATTTACCTTATGAATTATTTTTTTGTCGTGATATTAATTTGATATGCATAACTATCTTATATTGTTTATACATTTAGCTAAAATTTAACACATACATTTTCAGACTTTTCATGAAACAGTATTCTCTTAAATTGCTACCTTCTTTTATCTATTAACATATATTATTAGTTTACGATTTTAATCATTTATTTTTCCCATTTCCTTTTAGTTAAATTTTCTTTCCTTAAAGTTTTCAAAATTTTATTAGCCAGTATTAACTAATTTTCAATTATTATGCTCTTCCAACTATTTATCGGTTTGCTATGTATGTTTAAACTTTCCTTTATTTCATTTTTACTATTTATCTCCATATCAAAAAGAAAAATCCTTTTTATCTCAGTAAATTTTTGAGCTATGTAATTATTAGTTATGTTCTTAGTCTATTTTAAAAAAATTATATTGCATTATAATTTTTCTATACTATTTCAACTCTTTTATTCTGTGCACTTGCAGTTCTCTTCCTTCTTACTTATTTCTATACTTTTTTTTTTACTCCTTTCGTACAACTTCCTATAACTTTCTTTTGTTTACTATACTTGTTTGTAAAGCATTTTTTGTTCTATGACTTCCTTCTTGCTAATTATTTTGTTTTTCCATTTCTTTCACAATTGATGGCTTAATTTATATTTTCCTTTAATATAATATCTAGTAATTTATCAAATATTATTTTGTATGAAAATTTCTTCCAATCTATACTATCTTTTATGGCCACGTTCTAATATGCTATTTTTCTAGCTATCTTGTTTTGTCGTTATTAATTTCGATACTTATAGTTTTCTTATATAAGTTTACTTTGTATTCCACATTACATACTACATTTCTTTTCTTGGTATTGACAGTTTTTCTATAAACAATAATGATTTTTTCCTTTGGTGTGTACAAGATACAACTTTTACCCTAATAAGTTCTGAGGTCAGAACTGTTCTAGGTGGGGGGGGGGGGGAAGACTGTAACACCCCGCAAAATTGAGTTATGACAATTTTGCCCACGGGTGTTACGCACATATATTTTGTACTGTTACGAGTAATATTCGTAACGTATTTTTATATAAATATCTTACGTATTTTATATTCCAATTATTTATATGTTTTCCGTTCTTTTAAAATTTATTTTTATCATATTTTAAGCCAACTCAAATATTAATTTTAATCTATGTTTTTACGTGTATTGCACGTACTTTCAATACATGTGTCGATTACGTATGTTTTACCGTTACATGAAATATCTGTAACATTATTAATACATGTTCTATGTATTTTCTTTGACTGTTTTTCATTCTCTCAAATTTATTTTGTATTGATACGTGCAACACACATGTTTGAAATGCACATTTTTTATTCCTAAAATTTTCTTGAGTCATGAATATTTTTCCTCTCGTTTTTCTAGTCACAATTGTGTGATTTATTTTTAATTAAAATCCATTAGGACTAAATCCATTTTGTAACCCACTAAAATTAATTTAAAGCTCACGATTGATTTTGTGTGCACTAAAGTGTACAATTAAAATATAGTTAGTTTGGTATACTTGCCATGTGTAACACACACATCTAACCTAATAAAGGTTAAAAGTAAAATTTTTATGAAGAGTGTGCAGAAACATTGATTACACGTGCACGTGTTTCTTACCATGGTTGAGAATGAGGGTGAGTGGTGTGAGTTAGTGGGAAGTGGGGAGTTATTTTGGAAAGTGGGGAACTATTTTGACAATAAAATTTTACTATAAATAGTTCCTAATTTTGTCATTGATATGGCTAAAAATGGGGTTAAATTGGAACCATCCAGACTGGGAACGAATCTTGAAGCTCAGGGGTAAAACAGTAATTTCACATATAGACGGGCCCGAAGCAGGCACTGGATCTCCTCTTCACAGATCCAATAACCCACGAAACGGATCCACTCCAGCTGGGTACGGGTCCCGACCCAAGACAAACCCAGACTAGCAAGAGGAAATCAGGGTCACTGATTTGACTAAATCAACGGGCCTGATTTGCAGTTATCCTCTCACCGGGAATCAGGGATCAGTTTCCTAAACTAATTATGAGGATTTTACTCCTAACGGTATCACAGGAAATTAGGTCCCTAATCAGACTCCCATGCAAGCTATAAATACCTCCTACCTACCACTGTTACTAGGTAATCACTCTTTTGACAACTTAAGCTCTTTCTTAATCATCACTGGTTACTAACAAGAGCGTCGGAGGGTGCATCGCCGGAATCAACCCCGGTGTATCGCACTTCCTTGTAGGTGAGCGGCAGGAATCAGCAGCCCAATTCCGACGAACATGCTTTGATCCGCTATTCAGGTTTTTCCACGAACTCACAAATCTCATCTGTTTACCCCCACACCAGATTCAGCGGTAACAGATTGGTGCCGTCTGTGGGAAGCCATACGAATAGCCCTCGCCTCCTTCCCATCGACTAGCTCTTCTCCAGCCATGCCTCCCAGAAAGGTCAGGTCTAGGGGGTCCAACCGTGGACCCAACCCCACCGATCAACAAGAGGAAGTCTCCGTGCATCCTGCTCCGCAGCCCGAACAACTTCCTCCCCAGGTCCAAGACCATTTCCAACAGGGCCAGCCCCCTCTTCTGAATCAACAACCCCCTAATGGTCCTACTGGTCAGAACCAGCGGAGGCAGAAGCAACCTCTCCACCCAGACCATGTCTCAGTACACAATGCCTCCTCGGATTCTATGGCCTCTCCTAATCCCCGAGCTTCCGACCTCCGCAACACCGTTCTAAATCGGCAGAAGGATGAGGACCTTCGCAACCGCCTAGATGAGAAGCGGGCCCAAGAAGGAGTCTCCCGCCAACATCAAGGTGAGCGATCTCCTCATCGCCGAGATGGCAGGAGGTCTCCGGACCGAAGAGGACGGGGGGAATCTCCCGAGCGTCGTAGGAGGAGGCCACATCCCCTGCTAGTCGACATCATCCGAGGAACGATGAGGCACCCATCACTCGCGCCGAGTTCCAACAATTCCAGGCAACGGTGTTGCAGGCTCTCAACCTTCGCCCCAACAACAATAATGCCCAAAGGGTTCCAACACCCCCACGGGTCCCAAGTCCTCGCCACCGATCCATAAGTCCTCCCCCGGCTCCTAGTCACCTGCAACACCATCATAGTCCTCGCCGATCCCAGGACTATCGACGCCGTAGTCCCCACTCCCCTTCCTATGAAGACGAGTCCAGGAGATCGTTTGACTACCACCGGAGGGACGATCCCCTCTACCATCGTCTCCACGAGATGGAGAGGCGCATCGGTCGAATGGACAAGGAGGAGGAGTCGAGAGGAAGGACCATCCGCCCCAGCAAACCCCCTTTCTCTCGGACCATAATGGAGGCTCCTATCCCGAGGGGCTTCAAGCCTCCGCAGTTTGAAACTTACTTGGGAGAGTCGGATCCCGTTGACCATGTCGAAAGCTTCAAGACCTTGATGTTAATCCACCAAGCTTCCGACGCCATGCTTTGCAAAACCTTCCCCGCCACTCTCAAGGGTTCGGCTCGGGAATGGTACTCCCGGCTCGCTCCCTCTTCCATCTTCTCTTTTGAGCAATTCGAAACGCTCTTCATAACCCACATTATGAGCAGCAGACGAACGGAGAAGACCAACCTCTCTCTACTCCACCTCCGACAGGAGAGGGGAGAAAAGTTGAGGAACTATGTGAGGAGATTTACTGCGGAGGTCAGGTCCATCGCCTCCCTCGACCAGTCTATGGCGACCATCGCATTCCAATCCAACGTCCTCAACTCTAACCTTCGGTCGTCCCTCGCCAAAAAGCCCCCGCACAACTTCGCCGACCTTCTCCTTAGATGCGAGAAACATATTTGGGCGGAGGAAGCCGAGTGCCTCCCGGGTTTCGGAGGATCTGCTTCCGGGTCAAAGAGAAAGACAACAGAAAAGGAAGGGGCTAAGAAGCTACAGAAGAATAATAGCGGTCAGCGCCGTCCTCCTCCCAGGTTCGAGAAATTTACTCCCCTCACTACAAACGTCTCCACCATCCTGATGGAAGTCGAGAAGGAGGGAGTTATACCTCCCGCTCCGAGGATGAACACCCCGGCCAAGAAGAGGAACAAGGAGAAGTGGTGCCGTTACCACCGGGATCATGGCCACGACACCAACGACTGCCGGGTGCTGAAGAACGAAATATAGGTCCTCATCCAGAGGGGGCAGTTGGCTATGTTTGTAAGAACAAATAATCAGGAAGATCGCACCACTCCTCCGCCTCGGGGGGCTAACAAACGCTCCGAGCGACGCGATGAAACCCCCGAGTTCGAGGAAGAACGTTTTCTGCACCTTATCGACGGAGGCCCCATGGGGGGCTCTTCCAACTCCTCTCGGAAGGCCTTCGTCCGAGAGGTCAATTCAGTTCACAGGCGTCCCTCCCCCCAAAGGCCTCGGCGTTCCAGTAACCTTCTCTGATGAAGACCTCGAGGGGGTCCGAACTCCCCACTGCGACGCACTTGTTATCGACCTCCGCATGGCGAACTTCAAAGTGCAGAGGATCCTGGTAGACAACGGGAGCTCCGTGAACATCCTCTTCCTCTCGGCCTTCCGAGGGCTACAACTATCCCGGGATCGCCTCAAACCGGCCGGCTACACGCTCCACGGGTTCACGGGGGTACCAGTAACTGTCGAAGGGGTTATCACCCTGGACGTAACTGCTGGGATGACCCCTACCACCCGGACAGAGCCGATGGACTTTATGGTCGTCGATGTCCCGGCTGCATACAATGTCATCTTGGGCCGACCTGGCCTAGCTGCCCTGGAACCCGTTTCTTCGGCGTACCACCTCAAGATGAAGTTCCCCACCCAGGCGGGAGTGGGAGAAGTCAGGGGAAGCCAAGAGACGGCTCGGAAGTGCTACATGACTTCCACTGGGGGTCCGGTGCTCTCCCTCGAGACTTTAGAGATCCCCGAGCCGAACGTCCGACCCACGTCCGAGCCGGCGGACGAATTGGAAGAAGTGCTCCTCTCGGATGAGGACCCGAGTCGAAAGTTCCTCATCAGCAAGTCCTTGCCGACTGCCCTATGTTCCGACTTGGTGCAGTGCACCCGGAAGAACCGCGACCTATTTGCTTGGTCCACCGCGGATATGTCCGGGATTTTCGAGGAGCTTCTAGTGCACCGCCTCAGCGTCGAACCGGGGTGCAGACCGGTTCAGCAGAAGAGGCGTAAATTCGCTCCCGAGCGACAACAAGCCATCAAGGAGGAGGTGGACAAGATCCTAAAAGCTCGGTTCATACAGGAGGTGAACTACCCCAAGTGGCTCTCTAATGTCATCATGGTGAAGAAGTCCAATGGTTCCTGGAGGATATGCATCGACTTCACAGATTTAAATAAGGCGTGTCCGAAGGATCCATTCCATCTCCCGAATATCGACACCCTCATTGATGCCACCTCGGGCCATGAGCTCCTCAGCTTCATGAACGCCTTCTCCGGCTACAACCAGATCCGAATGTTCCCCCCTGACATTCTGAAGACTTCCTTCATTACCGACCAGGGCCTCTACTGTTATAGAGTTATGCCGTTCGGATTGAAGAATGATGGTGCCACCTACCAGCGCCTCGTCAATAAAGTCTTCCAAAGCCAGATAGGCCGCAACATGGAAGTATACGTCGACGACATGCTCGTGAAGAGCATCCGAGGTACCGACCACGTGGCCGACCTCCAGGAGGCATTCGGCGTACTGAGAAGGCACAACATGAGGCTTAATCCGAACAAGTGTGCGTTCGGGGTCTCGTCAGGAAAGTTCCTCGGCTTCATGGTCAGCCAGCGAGGGATCGAAGTAAATCCTGAAAAAATTAAAGCCATACTGGACATGGCCCCACCCCGGAATGTCAAGTAAGTGCAGAAGCTTATGGGTCGCCTCGCCGCTATTTGGTGATTCCTTTCGAAGTCTGGGGAAAAGTGCCTCCCTTTCTTCAAGGCTCTCAGGGGGGCCAAGGATTTCGAGTGGGGCGAACTGCAACAGGAGTCGTTCAAACAGCTGAAAGCCTACTTGGTCAATCCTCCCCTGCTCAGCAAACCCGTTCCAGGGGAAACCCTCTTCATCTACTTAGCTGCTTCCGAGCAGACCCTAAGTGCCGTCTTGGTGAGGGAAGAAGACCGGGCTCAGAGGCCCATTTACTATGTGAGCAAGGTGCTTCGGGACGCCGAGCTCTGCTACCCGAAGATAGAAAAGATGGCCTACGCCCTGGTTATGGTGGCAAGGAAGCTCCGCCCATACTTTCAATCCCACTCGGTTGTGGTCCTCACCGACCAACCGCTGAAGCAAGTCCTCCACTAGCCGGAAACCTCAGGCCGGTTTATGAAATGGTCCATCGAGCTGAGCCAACATGACATCTCCTACCAGCCCCGGACTGCGATCAAAGCTCAAGCCCTCGCAGACTTCATCGTCGAGACCACCATTCCCGAAGTCAGCCATGTCCCGAACGGACCCCCTATTTGGACGGTTTTTGTGGATGGTTCCTCCTGCAACGAGGGAAGCGGCGCCGGTATCCTCCTGACAGGCCCAGATGACTTCGTCCTCCAGTATGCCCTTCACATGAATTTCAAGGCCTCAAACAACGAAGCAGAGTATGAGGCACTAATCGCTGGCCTCAGACTTGCCCGAAGTGCCGGGGCGCAGCGTCTCCGAATCCATAGCGACTCTCAGCTGGTTATGAACCATGTTTTGGGCGATTACGAGGCACGAGACGAACGGATGGCGAAGTACCTCGCCAAAGTCTGAACCCTCATGACCCGGTTCGAAGAGGCACTCATCCAACGAATCCCTCGAGAAGAGAATTAACAAGCCGATGCCCTCTCCAAGTTGGCTTCATCCTCCCTCCAAGGTCTCGAGCAGACCGTCTTGATCGAGGTCCTATTGAAACCGAGCATAGAAGACGAGACCCTTGACTCAGTGGAGTCATTGCCGGTCCTACTGCAAGATAACTGGATGAAACCGTTATTGGAATTCCTAAGGGACGGACTCCTCCCCGAGGACCCCAAGGAAGCACGCCGAGTAAGAACCAGGGCCGAGCGGTATGTCCTGATCGAGGGGATCTTGTACAAGCGCTCCTTCTCGCAGATAGACGGCCGACCATACCTGAGATACCTTTTCCCGGAACAAGCCGACTATGCCTTATAGGAGCTCCACGAAGGCATCGGCGGGGCACATTCAGGGTCTAGGTCCTTAGCTCGGAAAGCTCTGAATTACAGATACTTCTCGCTGACTCTCCTCCAAGACGCCGAGCGACACGTTCGGCAACGTGGCTCTTGTCAGAGACATTCCAACATTCGTTGCCTCCCCCAAGCTAACCTCGCCTCCCTATCAAGTCCTATCCCCTTCGCAATATGGGGGATGGATTTACTAGGGCCATTCCCTCCAGCTCCAGGCCAGATCAAGTTATTGGTCATAGCCATCGACTACTTTTCGAAATGGATTGAGGCCGAGCCCCTAGCTACTATCACCGAGAACAAGGTACTTCAATTCTTTTGGAAGAACGTCATCTGCCGATTCGGCGTCCCCCGTGTCCTCATAACACACAACGGAACTCAGTTCACTGGGGCCGCGTTCCGAGCTCTATGTGAAGACCTTGCCATCCAACAGCGCTTCTCCTCCGTCTCCCACCCACAGTCGAATGGCCAGGCAGAAAATGCTAACCAGCAGATCCTCTCTGGTATCAAGAAGAGACTGGACAAGTGTTCTAAAGGCTTATGGGTTGACCAACTCCCCAACGTGCTGTGGAACTACCGCACCAACAAACGGACCCCCACAGGAGAGTCCCCGTTCAACCTCACCTATGGGTCCGAGGCAGTGATACCTCTCGAAGTCGGAATACCTTCCCCTCGCCTCGTAGCCTACAACGAGGAACAGAACGCCAGAGACCTCCGAGCGAATTTAGACCTGGTGGATGAGCTGAGGGAAAGAGCATCAATATGCCAACAGAACTACCGGAGGAGGATCGAGTTGGCGTACAACAAGAGAGTCCGACCCACCGACCTCAAGGAGGGGAACTTAGTCCTCAGAAAACTAGCCATCTCCTTCCCCAGTCAGAAGAGCAAACTAGTCCCGAATTGGGAAGGACCTTACAAGATCGCAAGGGTAGTTCGGCCCGGAGCTTATCGTCTGGAAGACCTCGAGGGCAGGGAGATTACGAGGACCTGGAATGCCGACCACCTTTTAAAATACCAAGAAAGCGCCCCGGCCCCTCTCTGAGTATTACAGGGTGTCGAACCGTTCCTCTCCTCTAACTTGTAATTCCTCTCTTAAGTTGTCATATGTAAAAACGGCTCGCCGTCAATTATCAATAAAGAATGCTTTTTCGTACTTATAAAATTGCTTGTGTCTCTCCGCCTTCATTCTTTATTCAATCAATGATCCGGAGTCCAATACTTGGCTCAATTCTACTCCGCAAGCTCGCTTCTAAGCGGGCTAGGAGTGGGTCGCCATTCGGAATTGCTCCCACGACCGTTGAACTCTAACGATGGTTCCGGAGTCCAACACTTGGCTCGACTCCACTCCGCATGCTCGCTTCTAAGCGGGCTAGGAGTGGGTCGCCATTCGGAATTGCTCCCACGACTGTTGAACTCTAACGATGGTTCCGGAGTCCAACACTTGGCTCGATTCTACTCCGCAAGCTCGCTTCTAAGCGGGCTAGGAGTGGGTCGCCATTCGGAATTGCTCCCACGACTGTTGAACTCTAACGATGGTTCCGGAGTCCAACACTTGGCTCGATTCTACTCCGCAAGCTCGCTTCTAAGCGGGCTAGGAGTGGGTCGCCATTCAGAATTGCTCCCATGACCGTTGAACTCTAACGATTGTTCCGGAGTCCAACACTTGGCTCTATTCTACTCCGCAAGCTCGCTTCTAAGCGAACTAGGAGTAGGTCGCCATTAGGAATTGCTCCCACGACCGTTGAACTCTTGCGATGGTCGGCGAGCCCACCATTGGGTAAGGCTCGACTCTTCTCGCAACTTCGCAAGAATAGGAGACCGAAGCGCTGCTCGGCACCACTGGCCGAACGCTCTTGTCGCCGAACCGCGAACGAGCAAGAGGCCGGCTCAGGGACCTCGGCGCGATGAACACATTCACAAACGAAACAACTACACAAACCTACAAAGGACATGCAAGTTCGAGAAATAAATATCATTAATAATTGGGACACTGTACAAAGCGACTCTTCCATACAACAAGGTTACAAGGCCTTAAAGAACAAAAGTTACAATGCCGACCCACCACACTTAGTTTTTAAAAAAAAAATCATCAATGTCCCGTTGGTCGTCAGTTTGGCAACCTCGGCCGCCAGTCCCTCTCCCTCCGTCCGAAGCTCCGCCTCTACAGTCTGCAAGTGACGGATCTCAGAGAGCAGATCGTCCCTTTCGGCTATTATTTTCAACAAATTGTGCCGAACGCACTGGATCCGAAGGGCGTTGCTAAAGGTGGTTGGCAAATCTTCGTCCTCTCCTATAGGGGTCATCTCGGAGATCCTGCTCTCCAGATGTCGGATCTCGACGTCTCGCTGACCTAGGATGAGCTGAAGGTGGTCCCGCTCGCTTTCGGCTCGGCGCAATCCCAGCTTGACTTCATAGAGCCGCTCTCGGCACCTCGCCGAGCACAACCTCGTCACCCCCGAGCCAGCCTCGGTTCGAGCGTGGTCATCCGAGCGATTGGGGTCGGCGTCTTGAGCTACCACCACGAACTGAAAAGAGGAAAAGACGAATAACAAAATTTCAAACATTGCCGAAGTCCGACACTTCAAGAATTTTCAAAACAAACTTTCAGACTTTTATTCAAATAAAGTAGCTCTACATACAACTAGACCGATGCTACAACAGAGTTTTACAATAACTTAAAGGAACATAAGACAACTTGTTTAGTGCCTCTTCGGAAGGGGTACGCTTCGGTTCAAGGAAATGCGGGGGCGGCGACGCCTAACCTCCGAGCTCGATTCCAAACCAGCGAAGCGAGATCCCCCTTCGCCGCTAACTCCAACTGTGGCGCCGACCGAGGCACCGCTAGACGAGACAGCTACACTACTCTGAGCGTCAGCAGGACTCCGCCTCGCCGCAGGAAAACGAGTCGCAAGTTCGTAGAAAGTAATCCCTCTCTCGCTCTCTTCGCGAGTACATGATGTACTACGAACGTTGGCCCTCTCAAGCAGAGGCTTGAGCGACGCGACCTCTTCCTCCAGCTCGACAATCCTATCTCTCAGAGCATTATCCTTTGTCGACATCTTCAAACGAGGAGGTCTTGACGAGCCCGCGACATTGGCACTATCGGTCGCAAGACGTCGATAATGGGTGACCTCGATCTCCCTGTCTATCGTAATCCTCCTAAGCTTGTCGACCTTGGCCAACAACTTTTGGCGTTCGGATGACAACTTCTCCAACTCGGAAGCTAGTTTCTCTTCTTCCGCCGAGTGTTCTTTCTCCATTAACTCCAAGTGACGGATCTCGGCCAAGAGCTCGTTATTCTTTTGCTCGACGACGGAAAGCTCCCTGCGAAGCCGCTCAATCTCACCTTCGGGACAAGGAGCTTGGGGTTGCTTCCGTAGTTGCTTCAACTCGCGACAATACCCCCTCGCAGCTGCCTTTATCTCCTCCAGCTTCAAGAACATATAAAACCGCCTCTCTCGGCTATGGGAAAGCTCTCGCTTCGTTTTGGTCAGCTCCTTACGAAGGTACGAAACCTCCGTGATCGGACCAAACTTCACCTGAAAAGCAGAGATAAATCCGACGCCCAACACTTGGAGAAATTTTACGACTAATCAAACACAACACTTGGAGAATTTTTGGCCAAACAAAAAGCGTTTTCTTTCAAAACTCAAAAAGCGTTACAAAAGCGGTGGCCAGTCTGTGGTCAGGCCTTACAAAAAAAAAAGAGACCAAAGACGCAACCAAGTCAGGGGTCGACCTTTTTGTCGCTCGGGTCTGCCGACCCCTCGGCCTCGGCCTCGTCCTCGCCCTCGGCCTCGTCCTCGTCCTCGCCCTCGCCCTCCTCCCCGGAGTCGTCCTCCTCCTAACCCTCGGCCTCTGTCTCTCCTGTGCCTTCGACACCGTCGGCCTGTCCCTCGGGGCTGAGCATTGCCGAGGGAAGCTCCTCCTCCCCCTCTACGGGGTCGTAGAAGTGGTAGGAGGATGTGTCGAACCCCGGGTTCCGAGCGGCAATATGAAGCAGGGCTCGGCCGTACGCGTCCTCCATGTTCTTAAACATGT
Source organism: Hemerocallis citrina (assembly GCA_017893485.1). NCBI lineage: Eukaryota > Viridiplantae > Streptophyta > Magnoliopsida > Asparagales > Asphodelaceae > Hemerocallis > Hemerocallis citrina. The sequence goes on along the minus strand of CM030362.1, from coordinate 223,096,047 downwards.
GCTGCTCGGCCTCTTGCTGGACAGCCCTCTTCGCCTTCGCCACCTTCGATTGGTGCTTGGCCATGATCTTCTCAGTCTTCTTCCGAGCTTTCTCCGCCTCCGACCGAGCTTTCTCCGCCTCCGACCGAGCCTTGGCCAGCTCCTCCTTAAGCTCGGCATTCTCCTTCTCCGAGGCCTCGAGCTTGGCTGCCTCATCCTTCGACCGCTGAATGGCTTTGGCCAGCTGCGCCTCCAGCCCGGCCACTTCGGCACCGCATTTTGCCGAGCGGAGTTGCTCAGCATCAAGCAGCTTCACAGCTTTTGCACGCTCCGACCTTTCCCGGTCGTACTGTGCCGTCAGCTCTTGTTCTTTGCTCGCGAACTCTTCGAGCAAGAAGTTGAAGTGGCAGAGGGTCTGAAAAGAGAACAAACCGTTAAGGTCCGGACCTAGAAACATAGAAAATTTTGGAAAATATGCTTCAAGAAGAAAGTGTTCGGTCCACTTACCGACATCGTGTTCCGAGCAATCTGCATTGTGGCATCCCCGACCTCCCTGGACTTAAGGGCCGCTCGGTCCTTTGGGGTCGGCAGGTGCTTCACCGCCTGCATACAAATGTTGCCGTCGCCCAAAAAACCGTCGACCTTCATTACTTGCCAGTCGGGGACGAAGATCTGCTTGTGCCCCTCGGTCAGAATCTTCTCCGCTTCGGCAGTGAGGGGCGGAACTTGGAGGGATAACACCTTGCTCACATTGAACGTGCCACTCGACGAGCCGGGAGCATCCGTCTTCGCCGGTTGAGTCGGCGCATCCGAGACAGGAGGATCAGAGCCCGCGACCTTGTCTTGCTCGGGATGGGCATCCGGAAGCACGACCACCTGCAGGTCGGCGGTCTTTGGGACCGAAGGTATCTTCGGCGCTCGGCCGCCCTGAGGCCCTGTCGCGGGTCTCTTCTTCTTCGCCTCCCGCTCCCTATCCGCCTTGGCCTTCGCCATCAATGCCCTATAGTCCATCTTGGAAGACTCTGCGCAAACCGAATGAAAAAACTTAGAAAAATTTTCAAGAACTTCAAGCAAAAAGTAAAAACACTAGAGGCGTACTGGGGTCGATCGGACTGAGACCCCCTCGGAAAAGAGCCTCTTCGGTGATATCCTTCCAACTAAGCGTCGGCAGGCCGAGGAGTTTCTTGAGGACTTCCGTCTCCCCGTCACTAAGCACTGGCTCCTTCTTCGCTCGCTTGGGCAGGCCCTCTCTTGACCAAGCTATCGGAATTGCCCAGGGTTTGGGAGCTCGGACAATGAAGTACTTCTCCTTCCAATGCTTGATCAAGTCCGGGTTCTCGATCAACTTCACGCCTGTCCGCGACGAAAGGTAGAACCTCTGCTCATTTCTGTTCGGCTGACAAGGGTGGTAGAGGCTCCGAAGGAGGAACAGACGTGGCTCGGTGCCGATCTCTTGACACTGAAGAACAAACGCCAAAACATGCCTCCAAGTGTTTGGCATCAGCTGGGTGGGGCACAGGCCGTACCAATTAAGGACCTCAGCAATGAACGGATGCAGAGGAAAGCGAAGCCCGGCTGCCAAGGAGTCGACCGAAAAAATGCACGCATCAGCCGAAGACGACGTGCAGGCTCAGAAACCAGGCCCCGTGAGAAGTAGCCCATACACGGCAGGAATCTGGAATCCAGTCCGGATCTGATGCAAATCAGCCTCCGTAAGAACCGAAGTGATATGGTCCACCTCGGACAACTCTCTCGGCTCGTTCTCCTCTACCGACTTGGCGGTACCCTGGGTCACCTCTCCAGCATCTCTTCGGAATAGCTCCAAACACCCCCCACGCTCGACAGAATGATTGGCTGCCGACCGAACTCCCCTGCCGTCTTCGGCTGCTCTATGATCGTAACCACTCCCTTACCCTTCTGGGACTTCGCCACAACCTCCTGGAGCGGCTCGGTGACCTCGCCACTCTTGCTCGGCCGAACAACGGTCTGCTCGGTCGGTTTTACCACCTCCTTTCCTTTACCCGCTCGGCTGACGACTTGGTCCAAGGCGGGGGTCTCATCCGAGGAAGTAATCTTAACCATTTTTTCTAAAGAGAAAGGAGAGAGACTGACCTTGAAGTGACTTTTACGGTCAGAAAAGTTCGTCGGAGCAAAGAAATGCCTTGCCGCGACAGCTAGCAGCACCACCCAGGAGCTAAAAACTTCGATGGTGAAAAGTAAAAACTTGAGAGAGAAAGTAAAAGTGAATAATGAGATTTGGGGCGGGGGAGTGAAAATTTATAGCAAAAGAAAAAGTCTCTTGGGCTTCTTAACGTAAGGGCGCAACTCTTGGCCTGCTCTTGAAACGTTACGAAAGCCCAAATGACTTTGTGACCGATACAAGTCAAGGAGCTTGGCACACACGGGATCAAAATCCGAGCGACGTGCGATCCGACCCCTACATCAAAGGGCCCGGTCGGCTAACCGAGCAAGTGCCCATCTGAGCCCCAAAACGGAGAAAATTCACTTTTCCCTCAACATTCGTGTAAGATCTCGATCAGACGGCGCAGATCTTGTCAGCATCGCTAAACGACAAGATAGTGTTTTCTTGGGAACTGAGCCGTCTCGAGATTTGTGCTACCATCCAACGGCCCAGATCTTGCCAGCGTCGCTAAACGACAAGATCGCATTTTCTTCGGAACTGGGCTCGCCTCGAGATTCGTGCCACCATCCAACGGCTCAGATCGTGCCACATCGCCCGGATGAAGCACTTCGGACCCGGACACCCCGCATCTGTCCCAGGAAGCAAGAGAAAATTTGGATTAAAAGTTTTAAGGCACCGCCCTCGGCGAGCCCCCCGGGCCCCAGGATTCGGTCGGTTCCCCTCTCACCCATGAGCAACTCGAGGCTTACGGCCTCAGAAGCCGAAACCACGAATTGTTCAAGGGTAGGCGAAAAACCACCATCGCGTGGGGCCCGGTCAGAAAGCAGATCGGCACACCTCCCATCTCTAGCTCCTTCGGGCTGACAACCATCAGAAGCCGTCAGCCGGGAAGGAAGACAGAGATCGGAGGAGACCCATCCGTCCGAAGCACCTTGTCCCTCGGGTCCGGACCCCGGTCGTCATCACTTCTGCCCTGATCCCCCCTGACCCTGACATTCGCACCGGGGCCGTCAGAATCAGGAGAAGATCACGGTGGAAGAGTGACCATCCATCCGACGCTCTCAGGGTTAGAATTTTTCAAAAAACAGGCATCCGCCCAAGGCAGACATCTCCGATGGCTAAAAATCAACATTGTTGTGACTGAAACTACAAGGGGAGCGGGGTATTTATAACCTCCCCCCAACGACCAGCCATTATGACCCTCGGAAGGCCAAGCGACGGAAGCCCAGCAGTCATGCCTAGGAAGCTGAAGCGCCACGCATTAATTAGAGGGCGCCACTTTAATGACCCCGGGAAGTTGGAACGCCGCACAAATCCTGTAGCGCCGTTAATGCTCCCTGACGGCAGCCTGTAGCTCAGCTCGGCCTTGTCATGAAGGCCCAACGGCTCGCCATCGCCCTTGCCGACCCATTAACCCTCAGATTCCCGGTCGGCTATCCGAGCGACGTGCGATCCGACCCCAACATCAAAGGGCCCGGTCGGCTAACCGAGCAAGTGCCCATCCGAGCCCCAAAACGGAGAAAATTTACTTTTCCCTCAACATTTGTGTAAGATCTCGATCATACGGCCCAGATCTTGCCAGCGTCGCTAAACGAAAAGATAGTGTTTTCTTGGGAACTGAGCCATCTCGAGATTCGAGCCAGCATCCAACGGCTAGATCGCACCACGTCGCTCGGACAGCCGAACCCTTACACCCCCGGTCGGCTAACCGAGCAAGTGCCCATCCGAGCTCCAAAACAGAGAAAAAAGCCGCCGAACGACCACGACCATTGGATCTTCCAGAAATTCGTGCTTCTGATGATGAACGGTCCAGATAGTGCCACGTGCGCTAAACGACAAGATAGCATTTTCTTGGGAACTGAGCCCGCCTCGAGATTCGCCCCACCATCCAACGGCTCAGATCGCGCCATGTCGCTCGGACAGCCGAACCCTTATACCCCCGTTCGACTAACCGAGCAAGTGCCCATCCGAGCTCCAAAAGCGAGAAAATGACTACCGAGCGACTACAACCGCCAGATCTTTCGGATATTCGCGCTCGCGCGAGATCAAGGGCCCAGATCACGCCACGCCATAAATAGGTATTAAAAATCAGTTTTTATTTATTTTAATCGTTTTATTTATTTAAAAATTGCAAAAAAAATTGCTAAAAATTCGGGAAAATTAATTAAAAATTCTAGAAAATAATTATAAATTCGGGGGAATATTTTTGAGCTCCTGAACGAACAATTATTGCCTAGAATGTACTGTTAAGGCCCCCGAACGATTGGTTAACACATCGCAAAATTAAATAAATAATCCAAAAAAATAGATAAAAACCGTCGAATATTCAACAAGGCTTCGGAACAGCTTACAGCTTCAAAAATCACCTCACTACCCCCTTCGAGATTCAAAACCCTCAATTCGGACTCCGATACAACTCCACTAGCCACTGAAACAGTTGAACTACTCCTCAAAGGCTGATCACACTTAGTCTTTAGGAGTGGGGGGCTCGTAATATGGCTAAAAATAGGGTTAAATCGGAACCGTCCAGATTGGGAACGAATCTTGAAGCTCAGGGGTAAAACGGTAATTTCGCATATAGACGGGCAATAACCCGCGAAACGGATCCACTCCAGCTGGGTACGGTTCCTGACCCAAGACAAACCTAGACTAGCAAGAGGAAATCAGGGTCACTGATTTGACTAAATCAACGGGCCTGATTTGCAGTTTTCCTCTCACCGGGAATCAGGGATCAGTTTCCTAAACTAATTATGAGGATTTTACACCTAACGGTATCACAGGAAATCAGGTTTCTAATCAGACTCCCATGGCGGCTATAAATACCTCCTACCTACCACTGTTACCAGGTAATCACTCTTTTGACAACTTAAGCTCTTTCTTAATCATCACTGGTTACTAACAAGAGCGTCGGAGGGTGCATCGTCAGAATCAACCCCGGTGTATCACACTTCCTTGCAGGTGAGCGGCAGGAATCAGTAGCCCAATTTCGACGAACAGGCTTGGATCCGCTATTCAGGTTTTTCCATGAACTCACAAATCTCATATGTTTACCCCCACACCAGATTCAGTGGTAACAGTCATGAACAATACAACTCAAAACAAAAACAAAAGAGAGAATGAGAAAGAAGAGCTTGCGGGTTGTGCTAGGAAGAGGTCGGCCATTTTTTAGGGAGCTTGGAGCTTTGGAGCATTATTTTCTAGGAGTTCTACTACTATGAATTCTACATTTGAGGTTGGTGTTTCTTCAACTTTCTAATATAGTTTTTATTAGTAGAATGCTTGATATGTGTGAATTATTAGATGCATGGTAACTTATATAAATTGAGTATTCATGTTTAGATTATTTTTTGTTGATTGAATGTGTGAAATTATGATATGATTGATTTAAGTTTTAGTTTTACTTCAAAAATTATAACTATTAAACTAGATGAAATATAGAGCTAGATTTTTATAGGAGCATTTCTTATAAGTCAAGAACATCTCCTTAAAATTTCATAATATTTGGATGTCTTTTACTATTTTAATAACATCCAAAATTAGGACTGGTTGGCAGTTGACTAGTTGCTGGAAATTTGTAAACATTTTGGATTTTGATCATTCCAGTATCTTAGATGAAGTATTTTGAGAAAGATCACAACTAAGAATATGAACTAGACTCGTTAACCTTTTTTTAGAGTCTAAGAAATCAATTTTCTATAAAAAAAACTTAATTTATAATGAATTTTACAAGATTGAATAAGTTGCAGTATTTTAACTTCAGTATAACATTTCGACCCAACTGTAGATTTTGAAGAAATCAGGGTTATAGAAATAATTTTGAAGAAATCAGGGTTACAGAAATAATAGGGAAAACTTATAACTATAAAGTTATGGTAGACTTGTATACCATTAATTTTATCTAAAGATTACAGAGTTTTAGGATGTATATAATTTTCTATGATTTTTACAAGTCGCATGAGCTGCAGTTTTCAGATTTTTAATCTACTGTTTTAGAAATGAATTTAGATGATGTAATGGAGGATGATTTTAGATGATTACTACGAAGTTGTAGTAGACTCATTTATGTTTCCTATGAAACTAATAAATCTATTTTTGGAGCAGTATTGGAATTTATATGATTTTTTCAATACCATTGGGTTGATGTCTTATATCTAGTTGTCCTAAAACTTTTACAACGTATAAAATTGGATTTGAAATTTGAATGTTAGTAAGATGTACCTGATGAGGAATTAAAAGATAATTAAACGATGAAGTTGCTAGAAGAAGTTGGTTACTTCATGATTGATAAATAAGTGAATGAATAAAAGAAGTTAAAAATTGTTTAATAAATGGAAATTTTTATAAGAGGTTAAATGTAACCTATGTGATCTCTTTTGAGATGGTTGTTTGATCTAGAGTGAGTAGGACCCAAAATACCGGCAGCTTTGATAAATGAAATTTGAGAAGTAGCCAGTGTGGGTTAACTTTTTCTTTGAGAAGTAGCCAGTGTGGGCTAACATTCTCTATGTTTGATTTAAGTCTGGTGGGTAAGCTTACTTTAGGTCTTAATAATTATAATTAAACCTAAGGACAGGCACTAGAAAAGGAGATGTGATGAAGCTTGAGCAAACGTGAGTGGGATGGCTCTATATAGTCGGGCGAATGTTGTAGATTCTTGATTTTGATGGCTACAACACAATACACAATTGTTCTATATTTCATATCTTTTGCAGTGTGTATCAAAAGTAGTCAAGGTCAATACCAAGATGAAGCATCCCAATACAATGTGATCAAGCTTTCAAAAGTATTTGCTCAAGCTACAAAGACAAGATCAAGCCACTAAGACTCAAGTTCAAGTTCAAGACTTTCAAGAGCTTTCAAGTTTCAAGTTCAAGACTTTCAAGAGCTACATTTGAACAAATGACTTGTAATATTGTTTCTATTATTTGTGAGTCTTAGAATCTTATAAAAGTCTTGTCACACACACACTCACACATTCCCTAAATAAAGAAAATGTTTTACAAAATCAAAATATCAAAACAAAGCTTGTATAAGTTCAGCTGATTGAGTACCAGTCGACTTACTCTTGGAAGCAGTCAACTGTTGAGTACGAAACTGACTGAACTCATTCAAGCTCTGACCAGTCGACACTTATGGCAACCCAGTCGGCTGTTCGAGCCATTTTTGACAGTTTTCTGAATTTAAAACTTATTTTTTTTCAAATTCAAACCTTTTTTAATGCTGTTGTATGACAGTTGGGATTCTATCTCTCAACATCCAAATGTTTCAAACTCTATAAAAAGAGTATAGAATTCATTTGGCAAAGGTTACTTAACTCCTAAAATTTTTATTTCGAGTCTTTTGCTTTTGAGAAAAGAAAAGAACAAGTTGTTCAAAGCATTCAATTTCTTTAAGACTTGGTTCTCTGATTTTCAGTCTAGTATAACATTGAATTCGTTCTAGACTGAAATCAGAAGTTGACTTAATAGCCACTGTACTAAAAGCACTTTCACATACAAGGCTTTAGGTTGTTGTAAATCTCTTTTTGTTGTTGTTTCACTCTCGGGTTGTGCTCTCTCTAGTGGTGAGAGAGGTCTACGGATTTGACATAGTGGTTGTCAAAGGCCGTAGAGTATTCTTGTAACTTTTTCAAGAATAGTGAAACATCTCAAGTGGGTTGCTTGGGGACTGGATGTAGGTCGGGAGGACCGAACCAGGATACATCATGGTGTTTGCAGTGTTGCCTCTCTGTGGTTGTATTCTCTAACCTTGTATTTTTAATTTTTCTATTTCTTGTGTAAATCGAGTATGGTCAGTCGACTACCTTACTCTATAAGTCGACTTAACAGACTTGTAACTCTTCAGTTAAATTACTCTTCTTATCTGACACTTCAGTTGACTGCCTTCTCTTTTCAGTCGACTTAACAGTGCGAAAAGTTTAATTTATTGATTATATTTATACAATACTATTCACCCCCCCTCTAGTGTTATTTGCCTTGCATACAGGATCCAACAGATGTATTCAGGAACTATAGTTATAGTCGGGCAGATGTATTCCGGGACTAGGCTCAACATGGTCGGGCGGATGTATTCCGGGACTATGGTTACAGTTGGGCAGATGTATTCCGGGACTGGGCTCAACATGGTCGGATGGATGTAGTTAGGGACTATGGTTACAGTCGGGCGGATGTATTTCGGGACTACGAGTTTTATGCGAGATGAGTCTCAATTACTTTCGAGACTGTGAATAATCGGTCGAATGTACTCCGAGATTATGAATAGTTCGGGCGGAAGGGAGACGAGTCTCCAGTTTTCTAATCTATAGCGATGTTTACGGGATGTTTGCGCGATGAGGGTTCTTTATAGTCGGGCAGATGTACTCCGGGATTGGAACCTATACTTGTGGAATGTCTGAATCTTGTTTTTGTCACCGTAGTAGGATTTCATAACGAGGGATTGAACCTTATATTGTGGAGTACGTTAAGGGCTTGCCCTCGGACCTATGTAGTATGAGATGCATAGAATCCGAACAAGTGTGCATTAGTTGCATCGAAATATGTTTGTCTAAATGCATTAGGTCATATCATACACTGATATGTTTGGGATAGTCACTTTTCACACTTTGTTTTGCATTCAAGTTTGTGATTGCTAAAGTAGAAGAATCGCTGTATTATAGTATTGCGTCAGTTGTATGCAACTGACGTGCCCACAGTTTTCTAGTTGCCTGATTGGTCTTGTCCTGGATTTGAAGACACTATTGAAGAATGTCACAGGACTGATGAGTTTCATTTAACATGTGTTATATTATCTTCATTTACTTCCGCTGTGTATTGTAACAAACATTGTTGTAATAAAAAGTTTTAAATTCTTTATAAATTTGTACGAAGTTAAAGTAAAAGATCATATTTTTGCTACGAATTACCTGTGTTTGGAATTCGGGGGATTACAATGTGGGGTCGACTGACATGCAGTCTGTGACAAACAGATCAACTAAATCGAATCCTCTCATACCGATACATATGTATACATGATGAAATCTACGATATAGCATGTGCATCTTGTCCAATCTACCTCAGTTCATCAATCAAATCCATCATCAAGAATAAACTAAACATGATCATCACATATTAAAAATTTGGATTTTTTTTTTCTCATGGAATCAATTAACCCTATTTAACCTTCATCGCAACAATTAACTCATGGTAGAATCATTAATACATGTGTCACGCCCCGCTTCCCAAAAGAGAATACGGAATACGGATACGTGACTAAGCCCAACGAATGATTTTCATCATCCAAAAGCTGTTCGGAATCATTACAACATTTCACAAAAATAATCAAAGTCGGAAGCAAAAGAGTTCAACCAAGCAAGCACATATGAATCAAAATATCAATAAGAATACTTGAAACCAAAATTTTATAATCTCAAATAATCTAAATCTGAATAATTCAATATCCTGGGTCACATTGCCCAAATACAAATAAATCCAAGTATGAAATACAATTGTTCAAAATAAGCAACAAGAATAATAATAGCAAAATTTCAGCACTAATATCTCATATCACCAACTCCATCTGGCAGTTGATCATCCTGGTCTGCAATTAAATAAATTGCAGGAATAGAAAAAAAGAAAATAAACTTCCGTCAATGAAAGTTACGAGCTGCTTGTACTGCAGGATACAAGTACATAGGAAAGGTAAACTAATAACATGGAATAGGCATGATGACAAAATATAGCAAATATCATGACAAGATGAATAAGTGTAAGTGGCATGTATCAAGTGTCAAGTAAACAAGCATCATGTGAACAAGTAACAAGAATCAAGTATCATGTAAGCAAGTATCAAGTATCATGTTATCATGTATCATGTTCAAGTCTTGTAGTTATTACTATCTAGGTAGCACTTCATGCATCCCGGTTTTTACTACATGGTGGCTACATTCAAATAATTTCACTTTAGATTTCATAGTGGATCATAGAGGGCAGTGTACTCGGGGACAACCATCAACTAATCGAGCTCCAAGCTCCAAGTATCATGTATCATATATCACGTGTCAAGCGTGCAAGTAAACACGTATCAAGTTGTGCAAGTGGCAAGTAATCACGTGTCTTGCGTGCAAGTTTCAAGTAATCACGTGTCAAGTATCATGTATCAAGTAATCACGTAGGATCTGTGGATCCCCTTTCAAGTACACGTTTACGTATTTTCCACTATTAGATCTTTCCCTTAAATTCCGACTTGGTTATTTATTATTATTATCAAACAAGCATGTGCGTGTACAAAACATGGCAAGAATAGCATGGCATGATCAAGTAACAAGTACAAGATGAAGAATAAACATGTACAGGCGAAAGACAACACATCAAAGAGTGGAACAACGAGATTTCTAGTTCAGGACAGCAAGATAGTACTGCACTAAAACAAGGATTCACGTTGCTACAAACATGCAAATCTGGACCCATCAAAGAATCTGAAAAATAGACTCCTGGTCGAATCCATCATATATAAGTCATATGGTATTTCACAAAACCAAGTCTCCAAATAGGTTTGAATTTAGAAAACATGTTCAACCAGAAATCAGAAGTTTGTATTCAAAGTCAGGAAAATAGCATGAAAATTCATTAATTAAATCCACAAAAAAATCTGGGATATTCCCCTATACGTGTAGCATCAGAATATAAAGTTTCATAATTTTCCAACATAAATTGAGTAGTCAAGTAAAATTGGAAAACATCAAGATGCAGTAGTTTTGTAAATCTGAAATCACAAACACTGCAGTACGAAAACAGCAATATCACACAAACCATAAATCCAAATCCAAATCCGTTCAAAGGGTGATAAAATAGATATAGTAGGCTAACTTTCATATTCACAAATATTTTTAAAAAATCAAGTAAAAATAGATCGAAAATCAGGTTCTTTACTAAACAGCAAGCAAAAAAATCTACTAGTATAGTAATTGTTTGGAAATAGTGAACGGTTTGTAAAACTCATCGAATAAACCTATAAAAATTCAGGGTTAATCCCAATCAAGTCTAGTTATACTGTGAAAAATATTGGATCAAAATAATACTTTTAACATCATGATAAAAATAGATTACTCTTCAGAATTCATAGAAACAAAAATCTGAAAATCTCTCTACCCCTCTGTAGTAAAATAGACATAACTCACTACTCATAAAACGAAACTGAGATCTGTCAGAAGGGTTTAAAAATAGACAGAATTCTCTACAAATTATGTTCACAAAATATTTTCAACTACTGACCCTAATAGGATCTAAAATACTGATCAAAACGGAAAAACCGGCAAAGCTGAAAATATCCTCCACGCACAAAATCAACTAGTTCACATAAAACTCATCCCAATCATAACCAAACATAAAATATAGTGTACTAGATGTCCAAGCAACACGATATATGGTATATCACAAGTCCACAATAAGTCTACCATGAATAACACGAATGAGCACAAGATATCATATGAACCACACGCATATATACAACAAGAAGTGGTCAACCCTAGGTTATTTCATGTCATGTATGTCGTGAGGCAACTATGGTTTAATCATCACAATAGAGACAAGATCAACAAGGGAATTCACACACATATTGTCTCTAGAACTCCACTACACTACAGGCGGTATTTAGTACTTGTATTACACAAAGAAAATAAAACAAGTTACTTGCCTTAACCGATGATGAAAACGACAGGAATCAAGAATAATGGAACGGGTTCCCAGAACACGAACTCAACGAGCGAACAACCCACGAACACCAAAACGCACGAACCAACACACAATCCATCTTGATGACCACAAAGAGATAAATGGCGGGTGAGAAGACGATGGTGGGGGAGTGCAGCGAGGGAAGCTTGCTGCGGCCGCTGCGCTTGTTGTTGGGCATCGGAGAGGGAGGACACAACACACCGGTGCAGCTGTCGGTGCTGTCAGCGGAGTACAGCACCAGTAAGGTGCTGTGCAGCTGATCGTCGGCATCGAGGAGCACAGGGGGTAGCATGCAGAGCTGGTCGAAGAGGGCACAGTGAAGCAGCAGGGGTGTAAGGAGTCGGGGTGTCTTCGGTGTGGGTTCAGGTGGTTGGAGAGGTGCGGTAAGGAGAGGGTAGGCGGCTGCATGGAGTTAGATGGGTGTATATATATGGGTTAAGAAATATTAGGGTTGGCATGAAGTGGAGGCGGCACAATAGCAAACGGGTCGGGTGTATTGGGGAAGGTGGGTTTCGGGTGTGAAAACAGGATGTGGGTTTAGAGAAATGGGTTTTAGGGTGTGGCTTTACTGGGTATAGGATTTGAATAGGAGTTGGGATATAATAGGGATATAATAGGGATATAATAGGATCAAAACAAATAGTTACAAATAATTATGAACCCAAAAAAATCAAGATACCGTCAAAGTGAATACTAATAAAATAGGACAAGAATAGAATGATTAGGATTGAACAAATCAAAAATTTGGGACAAAAAATAAAGCTCGATCAAACAAGATGGGAATAATAGATAGATAGAAAAATCAAGAACTCAAAATGAGACGAAGAATCAACCAAATGAATATATAGAAATATCCAAAATACGATCCAAAGATACAAGCTTAATCAAATACAAGAAAAAAGAAAATACACTAAAAATACATAAAATGGAAAACGGGGGTTACAAATCCAACCCACCTAACAAGAAGAATTTCTTCCTTGAAATTCAAACAAAAAGATACATTGGGTAACCCAGAAATCAAAAAAAAGAACAAAATGAACTACTCAAACAAATGAGGAAACTTCTGCTGAATCTCCTCCTCCACCTCCCAAGTCGACTCACCGTACGAGTGAGGATTTCAAGAAACACGAACTAGCTTGATGACCTTGTTCTTAAGCACTTTCTCCCGCCGATCCACAATAGCAACTGGCGGAATCTCACAAAATCCGACCGAACGGTCAACTCCGAATAGTCAATCACGTGGCTCTCATCTCAGATATATCTCCTGAGTTTTGAGACATGGAAAACATCGTGCACTCCTGATAAAGCTGGTGGCAATGCAAGACGGTAGGCCACCTTGCCTACTCGCTCCACAATATCAAACAGTCCAATAAACCTAGGGCTGAGCTTGCCCCCACCAACAATCTGAATGACAGCGTGCCAAGGCGATACCTTTAGGAAAACATGGTCACCAACCTCAAACTCTAAAGCTCTCCGATGGACATCGGCCCATCGCCTCTGCATATCCTAAGCTGCCTGTAAATGCTTCCTGATCTGAACCACTGGATCAACTGTCCTGGTGATCAACTCCGAACCCAACAACTTTCTCTCACCAATGTCATCCCAGCACATTAGTGATCTGCACTTCTACCCATAGAGTGACTCGAACGGTGCAGTTTTAATACTGGCTTGAAAGCTGTTATTGTACAAGAACTCTATGAGATGCAAATGGTCCTCCCATGATCCACCGAACCGAAGCATACAGGACCTCAACATGTCCTCAAGAATCTGGATTGTCCTCTCTGACTTTCCATCATTCTGGGGATGAAAAGTTGTACTGTACTTTAATTTACTCCCCAAACTGTTCTGAAGACTCTCCCAGAACTGAGATCTGAATCTCGTATCCCGATCGGATACAATACTAACTGGAACCCCATGAAGTCTGATAATCTCTTGCATGTACCTCTCAATTAGGCCTCAATAGACTGTCTGACACATAAGGGAATTAAGTGAGAACTCTTCGACATACGGTCGATAATCACCCAAATGGCATTATGACCCTTAGGACTCCTCAGCAAAGCAGTCACAAAATCCATAGTGATATGTTCCCACTTCCACTCTGGAATAGGAAGCGGTTGATGAAGTCCAGCAGTCCTCTGATGCTCTGCCTTAACCTGCTGGCAGATTAAACACTGATAAACAAACCGAGCCACAGCTCCCTTCATTCAGTGCCACCAGAAATGAAGCTTCAAATCCCGATACATCTTAGTACCGCCAGGATGGATAGAATAGGATGACTGGTGGGCTTCCTCAAGCAATCTCTGACGAATTTCACCCTTTGGGACACATAACCTGGACCCAAAACAAAGCGATCCATCAGCATGAATAAACATGTCCGTTCTGGACCCAAACTCAAACCTCAGCTCGAATACCCTGTAACTGTGCATCACTAGCCTGTGCCTCTTTAATCTGATCAACAAGAGATGACTAAAATTGGAGCACCAAACAACTCCGATCAGAACTCGACAACAAAACATCCAACTCCAACCTCCGCATCTGCTCAATCAGATCTCTCTGCTGAGTCCGGAACATAACTGCGGGTCTCTTGCTCAAAGCATCTGGCACCAAGTTTACTTTATCAGGATGGTATTGCAAACTGATGTCATAATCGGCCATAAGTTCCAACCAACGCCTTTGCCTCATGTTTAACTCCTTCTGGGTGAAGACGTACTTGAGACTTTTGTGGTTTGTAAAGATCTCCACTTGGTCCCCAAATAAATAATGTCTCCACAGCTTCAAAGCATAGATCACTGCCGCTAACTCAAAGTCATGAGTCAGATAGTTCTTCTCATACGGCCTCAACTACCTCGACGCATACGCAACGACTTAGTCCTTCTGCATCAAAACTGCTCCAAGACCCTTACTAGAAGCATTACAGTGAATTACAAATCTGCCTGAACCATCTGGAATAGTCAACACAGGCACTGATGTCAATCTTTTCTTCAACTCAACAAAAGCCACACCACGCTCATCAGACCAACAAAACTTCTGATCCTTCCCAGTCAACTTAGTTAATGGTCCTATTATCTTCGAAAAATCTTAGACGAATTTTCGATAATAGCCAGCTAAACCAAGAAAACTCTTGACCTCTGAAATTGACTTGGGAACAGGCCAATCCTTCACAGCCTTAACCTTGGTCGGATCCACAGAAATACCATCGCTCGAGATAATGTGCCCCAAGAAAGAAACCCTGTCGAGCCAGAACTCATACTTGCTGAGTTTTCCATAGAGCTGATTCTCTCTCAAAGTCTGCAGAACCACTTTAAGATGCTCAGCATGATCTTTCCGATTCTGAGAATACACCAAAATATCATTAATGAAGACCACCACAAATCTATCCAAGAACTGAGAAAAGACTCGGTTCATAAGACTCATGAATACAGCAGGCGCGTTCGTAACCCCGAACGGTATCACAAGATACTCATAGTGGCTATATTTGGTCCTAAAAGCAGTCTTCTGTACATTAGTCGCCCTCAGTTTGACTTGATGATACCCAGAACGAAGATCCAACTTTGAGAAAACAGCAGCCCCACTCAACTGATCAAATAAATCATCGATCCTGGGCAATGGATACCGGTTCTTCATAGTAACACTGTTCAGTTCCCGGTAATCCATGCACAGTCGACGACTACCATCCTTCTTGTTGACAAAAAGGACTGGAGCACCCAAAGGCAAAACACTGGGTCTGATGAACCCCAAATCAAGCAACTCCTGAATATGCACCTTAAGCTCTACTAACTCAACCGGTGCCATCCTGTAGGGACTCTTCGATATAGGTGTCGTACCCGGCTGAACTTCAATACCAAAATCTACATCCCTATCAGGGGGTAAGCCAGGCAACTCCTCTAGAAAGACATTCAGGAAATCCCGTACTACTAGAGGTGCAGCCTCACAGCCTGAATGCAATTCCATCGCATAAACCTCCTGATCAACTGCAGCTCAGCCAAAGGGCATCTCCCCGGCATGGAACTCAAACTCTGCGCGATCTGAAATCTGAAATACAACTTTCTTGGCATGGCAATCAATAATGGCATGGGTTTCACCCAACCAATCCATACCCAGAATAACATCGAATCCTGAATTCCCAATTACAATTAGATTAGCTTTGAAATTTGCGCTACCAATAACTACGGGACACTGCCTGCACTCCCAAGAACAAATGACAACTCAACCACCTGTCACAATGTTCCAAGCCTCTGACATGTTACTGCACTCCAACTGATGTCGAGACACAAATCGAGAGGAGACAAAAGAATGGGTTGCCCCGAAATTAAAAAGAACATGAGCAGGAAAAGATCAAACAAGGACGACACCTAAGGCAGAATCAAAAGAGACAGAGAAAAGAATGGTTAAACAGGGGTGAGGAAAACACAAATTGCAGAAAGATAAATATGAAAGAAATAATGCAAAAAGGAAATGAAGAAACAAAAGAGGAACAACAAAAACAACAAAAATAAAAAAAGCAAAATATACCTGCAACAACACCCTCAGCTAACTCAGCATCAGCAGCAATTAGGTTCAAAGCCTGACCTCACCTGGGGGCAGCAGTCCTCTGATCGACAATCAGGCGCTGCGGAGGAAGCGGTGGCCTGACTGGACCACGAGTTGGGGCAACTTGCTGAACTGGACCCCTAGCTGGAAGAGCTAACTGCGAGCAGTCCCGCACTGAATGGTCAGCAGCACCACATCTAAAATAGCGACGATTGGCACGCCTGCAGTCCTTGCGGACATGCCCAAGAAGTCGGCAAAAGTCACAAAAAACCAACCTTTTGAGGACCCGCAGCAGAGTAAGGAGCTGTCCTGACCAGAGGGGCTAGGACAGGCCTCCGAATAAGCCCACCATGTAATATCCCGGACGGATATTACCATATATAAATTGATATTTTATTATTATTTTATTATTATTTTGTTTTAATTCCAAAATTAGAACATTTTGGTGATTTTTACCCGGTTTGCTCTTAGACATTATCTGTTTCCAGATATCGGTCAGTATACATCCGTATGGTATCAAATTGATACCGTGATCCTCCGAACTAACAATAAAATTTATTTTATTATTATTTCCGAGATTTAATTATTTTATACGGATTATGCGAAGATTTTCGGTATACGGACATATAGGCGCACATACGTGTAGTATGTCGATTAGTACATTGTACAAATTGTGGGTTGTGTATTTTTGGACAACACTTGGTTGTTATGACTAAACCTACTAGATTGTTAGGGTTTAGAAGTATTTAACCTAGGTTTTGTATGCATAAGAAGGTTAAAGAAATCCTTCTAGAAACCCTCACATACCACCTCCCCCACACCCACATACTACCTCCCCCACATCTCCTCCCTTCTCCCCTAGAAGAGGCCGGCCCCAATTCATGGGAGGTCCCATGTGCAAAAATGTGTATGCACATTTTCATTCTCCACCCTTCTTCCCTCCTATAAATACCCCTTCATTCTCCTCCTTCTCTCATTTTAGAAAACAAGAAAGAAAGAAAGAAAGAAAGAAAGGAAAGGAAAAGAAAGAGAGAAAGTTTCATACTAATTTGAGAGTTCTCTTGTAGGTTTAATAGAAGATTTCTAAAGCTAGGGGAAGGAGAAGTTATGCTTGCAAGTTCTTCCAACAAAAAAAAAATAAGGTGGGGGTTCCTTCACTTGATTCTTTGTTTGTTTGTTTGTTTGTTTGTTTGGTTGTTGTTGTTGTTTGACTTCTCCTTCTACCTTCTTGTTTTGTTTTGTTCTTTTGGGTTTGTGGTATGTTGTAGTAAGTGAAAGAGAAAGAAAAAGAGTAGTAGTAGTAAGTACTAATTTATAAAGATCATAGCTTTATTATTGAAGTGGTTGTTTGTATATTATTGGACTAAGAACACACATATTGCATATTGTTGAACATACAACCATAAGTGGTTGTAGGACTTAGCACATAAAGCATATGAACTCATTTTACAACCATTGTGGGTTGTAGGACCTTAATTAATTAAAAAGATCTTTCTTTCTTTTACACACTAGTTGTAGCTATTAATCAAAAAGATCTTCTTTTTATTCTTAATCACTAGTTGTAGCTATTAATCAAAAAGATCTTCTTTTTATTCTTAATCACTAGTTGTAGCTATTAATCAAAAAGATCTTCTTTTATTTTACACACTAGTTGTAGCTAATAAATTAAAAAGATCTTCTTTTCTTAATCACTAGTTGTAGCTATTATTCAAAAAGATCTTCTTTTATTTTAAACACTAGTTGTAGCTAACTAACTAAAAAGATCTTTCTTTTATTTTTAATCACTAGTGGTAATTAATTAAAAAGATCTTCTTTCATTTTTAATCACTAGTTGTAGTTAATTAAAGAGATCTTTCTTTTGTAAAGTAAAGTAAAATAAAATAAAAATGATCTCTTCTTTATCACTAGATTAGTAAGTAACTAAGTAGTAGTAAGCTAAAATAATAAGTAGTAGTAGGTAATAAATGAAGTAGTAATAGCATGTATGTTGATTAATAAAGTAGTAGTAATAATAGTAAGTTGTATGTTGTGATTCTTTTTATGAGAATGAAGTAGTAGTAATAGTAGCAAGTTGTATGTTGTGATAGTAGTAAAGTTGTATGTTGTAGTAGTAGTAGTAGATAGTTATGTTTTGATTAAAATAGGAGTAGTAGTAGTAGTATAATGTTGTAGGAGTGCTTCTAAAAATATTTAGAAGCCATATTCATGCTAATAATATTGTAGGATTGCTTCTAAAAATATTTAGAAGCCATGTTTATGCTTCAAGTATTGTAGGATTTCTTCTAAAAATAATTAGAAGCCATATCCATGCTTAGTTAGTGGTAGCTTTGCTTCTAAAAATAATTAGAAGCCATATCCATGCTTAGTTAGTTGTAGCTTTGTTTCTAAAAATAATTAGAAGCCATAATCCATGCTTAGTTAGTTGTAGGATTGCTTTTAAAATATATCCTACCATGTTTACCATGCTTAGTTAGTTGTGGCTTTGCTTCTAAAAATATTTAGAAACCATATTCATGCTTAATTAGTTGTAGGATTACTTATAAAATTATCCTACCATGATTCTATGTTAATTAGTTGTGTTTAGGATGTTGTAGGACTTTCTAAAAATATCCTACCATGCTTAACGTTTAGAATGTTGTAGGATTCTTTTCCTAAGCATGCTTGGTAATGTTGTAGGATTCTTTTCCTATCATGTTTAGTAACTCACTTATGCTAGAATTTTGTAGGATTCATTCCTAAAGTTTCCTATTATGTTTAGTGACTTAGTTAGGCTTAGAATGTGTAGGATTCAATCCAAGAGTCTCCTACCATGTGTGGATAAATTTTTATTGTGCCTAGAGTGTTGTAGGATCCATGATGGAATCATATACCATGCTAGTTTAATTGTTGGAAAGCGATACACCATGCTAGCTTAATTGTAAGTACTTTGCATATCATGCTAGTTTAAATTGTATGCAAATTGTATACCATGTTAGATAAATGGTAGAGAAGCGTATGTTATGTTAGTAGATGATCATGACTTACGCTAAGTAAGTAGGTATCATGCTAATTATTGATCATATTAAGTTAAGGATACCCATACTATGATGTTCATGCTTAAAGTAAAGAAACTACCCATAGTTAGTTGTAGTGATTTTATGTTGTGTTCTATACCATGCTATAGTTCAATACTTGCTTAAAATGTTGTAGGAGTAGCGTTAGAACTACCTACTATGCCTTGGAGTGTTGCTTGTTCATACTAGTTAGGTTGTGGAGATTAGCCGGGATAAGTAGTAAGCTTTCATGCTCAATTGGTAACCTACGATTGACTATAGAGGATTTTATGTTTAAGGTCGTTAGTGATTTTCATGCTTGAGCTCAATGTAAGCATAAGCATTAATCACATTCATACATAGGATTATCATGGGGGTTGTGTTATATGATTGATTGTCGTAGGAAGCTGCTTGTAATTGTATGCCATACTCAAGGCGCTATAGGTTGAAGTAATAAGGATTGGGAAGACCATTAGTGATAGTTGGTCCGATAAAGGCCGTTAGGTCGCCTTCGGATCCTTCCTTAGTGGAATACCGACCATAGAATATTAGTAGATTCTTCTGTTGATTCTAACAATAGAAGATTAAGTTTGTTAGTAAGCACGTTTGGTTGCTTCTAAGATCGATTACCTGTATGGTTGTTTGCACACGGTCGTGCTCGTACGTGGCTCGACTGGCCCGTACGTAGCCGTGGGTCTCATACGTAGCTTAGTCGGCTCGTATGTAGGTGGTTGTCCCGTACGCGGCCCGACCGGCCCGTACGAAGCTGTTGGTCTCATACGCGGCTTATTTGGCCGGTATGTACGTGGTTGTCTCCTACGAGGCCCGCCTGGCTCGTAGGTAGTTGTTGTTTCATGCGTAGCTTAGTTGGCTCGTATGTGGTTATTACTCGTGTATAGCTTGTTAGCTAGTACACCGTTAGTTATGCTCGTCTAGGGTGATGTTACCACCCTAAGGGCTATCGACCATCAAGACATATGATTTCTACCCTAAGGAACTGTGGAGGAGTCACTCCTTGTGTACCGTCGAATCTTAACCAGGGTAGGTTGATCGAGGACCGGAGTATAGACGAAATCCAAGTCTAGGGTAGCGGCATGCATGTATATCCGCACATCCAAAGTCTTGGATCGATGAGCCACGAACCGGGTCCTGAGGGATTCTGGTAAGTCTAGGTTGAGCGGCCTAGCAGAGTTGTCTTGCGAAGCCTAATTTAAGGCCTAGCACGTTGTGTTATAATATCGTCATCCCTAGGATTGTTCGAGTCAGGGACATCACTAGGATAGTGACTTACAAGGATCATTTTAACCCTTTTGCCGGGAGAGAGGGGTCAGTTGTAGGGGGCCCCTTACACTAACTCGTCCCTTGAGGCAGATCATAGGTGGTGTACAGGGTTGTGCCTTCCTGTCAAAGGGATACGTACGGTGCCATCTCACAGGTTGAGGACACGGGTTGCGTATCTCGCTCTGTTAATTCCTGAGGTACCGTGGCTAGGGGTGCCACAGGATGCATTGTGCAGTCCTGCGCTTGCGATACCCCAGAGAGTGCCACAGGGTAGGCTTCGTGCTACCCTGCGCTTGCAAAACTCTATGGTTTGATTTTTGTTATGACGCCCGATATATTGGGTTCGTCTATTTTGAGTGAGGTCCGGTTAGCCGGGTCGCGGTGGCGAACATAGACACCACGGGCGAAATGCAACAGTGGCATATGACCACATCTGCAGCCTCGCGAGTCACGTGTAGGGTGTCAGGAACAGGTTGTGTACAATTAGAATTCATAACGCGGGTTCAATCCCTATATATGGAGAAACGGCTTGAGATGGAGTCGCATGTATTTATGGGCTGCATGTTACTTTCGGAGACTTGCTGACATTAGAATAGAAAGCATCCCGTCAAAGGGATACGTACGGCGCCATCTCACAGGTTGAGGACACGGGTTACGTATCTCGCTCTGTTAATTCCTGAAATACCGTGGCTGGGGTGCCACAGGATGCATTGTGCAGTCCTGCGCTTGCGATACCCCAGAGGGTGCCACAGGGTAGGCTTCGCGCTGCCCTGCGCTTGCGAAACCCTATGATTTGGATTTTGGATTAAGGCCCGATACACTGGGCAATAGTGGCAAACATGGACACCACTATATGACTGCAGTGGCGGAACTAGACCGCACCTGCAACCTTGTTTGAGTGAGGTCCGGCATGCCGGGTAGTAGTGGAAAACGGAGACACCATAAGCTGACTGCATAGGGGGACTTGACCCCTTCTGCAACCTCACAGAGTCATGGAGTATTGTCAGGAACGGGTTGTGTATAATTAGTTCTATTTTTAAGTATCGCATTAGAGTCTAGTCCTAGCACTCACAAACACTTAAACTACACCAACACAATTGCTATGTTTGTATATTTTGTATATTGTTTGGAAGATTCGCTGCTATATGATCAGCCTTTAAGCGTCAGTGAATACTGACGTCCCCACTTCCATAGGTACTGGATCGTCGAAGTACAAAGGTGAAATTCAGGAGGACTCAAGGCAAGGAAAGCAAGGAGTCAGTGCTATGTTTTAGTTCCGCTGCAGTATATGTATTGATTATCTGTTAAGTGAGAGGTACTCTGATGTAAGATGTGAAAGTTGTAATACTTAGAAATGTAAAGGCAATATTATAACTCTATTGTAAGGTATTACAGTTGTACAATATTCAGACTTGTAACACTTTGTGTATTGAATAAAAAGTTTTAAATTCTCCTGTTTTTCTGTGTATTGTGACTAATTGAAGAAAAGATCTTGGCTCGTGTCACGGTTTCCCGGTATTCGGAAATCGGGGCGCTACACACCAGAAGGCCTAGCAATAGAGTGCGGAATAGTTCATTGGGAAGGAGCCAATCCACCACGAGCCTGCTCCTGAGCTCGAGCTTCCTCGAGAGCCTCAGCATAAGTACGCAAGCGGAGCGAGACAAGCTGCACCTTCATGTCTCACTCAAGCCCCAAAATGAACCTACGAGCCATGTCCTCTTCGTTCGCCACAAGAATGGCTGCGAAGCGGCTAAGTCTAGTAAATTCAGTTGCGTACTCATCCACGGACCTGGAGCCTTGTTTCAAGAAAGTCTCATGTTACAACATTGTATGGACAATATGTAACAAAAATTCCAAAAATAGACATAATGACTAACCTATTTCAGGGCTAGGAACTGTTGCTCCATCATAACTCTAGTACTGCTAGGAAAGAACTTCAAGCTCCTAGTGAAAGTGGCCAAAGTGACCGGTCGTTCAAGCCCTTCAGACTCGGACCTCCACCGAATATGAGCAAGATCCACCAAATGAATGGCCACCACATCCACTCTGTCTGCATCTGCCACTCTAGCTGCCAAAAGCATTTGCTCAATCCGAATCAACAACTGTTCTGCCTCCAAAGGCATCTCAGCACTTGAAAACCTATTCAGATGCAGCCTCATGAAGTCCGTGACTGTACCCGGATGAGGAGGAAGAGCTGCCTGCATAGGCACAACGGGTGGCGGAACTCGAGCAGCTTCTAATGTAGCCATCACCAAATCACTGTGGTTCTGCTGCATATTAATCAGCCGTTCCAACACAGTGGTGATAGCCTCAAGCCCGGGTTGCTCATCCTGAAGACGAGAAGTAGAACTTCTACAAGCCTTAGTCTGCAAAAAACCAGAAACAGTTAGCATGCAGATCAAAATTGGTTTACAATTCATTTATGTATGCATGGTTGGTGAAATGTTGAGACAATCCCAGATCGAGCCAAGCTTGTCTAATATATTAGTCAAACTAATACATTAGCCAAACCTGGTGCTCTAATACCACTAAAAACCTTTTCACCTCGCTTGCCAAAAGAGAATACGGAATACGAATACGTGACTAAGCCCAACAAATGATTTTCATTATCCATAAGCTGTTCGGAATCTTTACAATATTTCACAAAAATAATTAGAGTTGGAAGCAAAAGAGTTCAACCAAGCACTCACATATGAATCAAAATACCTATAAGAATACTTGAAACCAAAATATTATATTCTCAAATAATCCAGATCTAAATAAGTCAATATCCTGGGTCACATTGCCCAAATACAAATAAATTCAAGTATCAAATACAATTGTTCAAAATAAGCAACAAGAATAATAATAGCAAAATTCTCACACTAATATCTCATATCACCAACTTCATCTAGCAACTAATCATCCTGGTCTGCAATTAAATAAATTGCAGGAATATTAAAAAAGAAAACTAACTCCCGTCATTGCAAGTTACGTGCCGCCTGTAGTGCAGGATCCAAGTACATGAGAAAGGTAAACTAATAACATGGAATAGGCATGATGACAAAATATAGCAAATATCATGGCAAGATGAACAATTGTATGTGGTAAATATCAAGTGTCAAGTAAACAAGCATCATGTAAACAAGTAACAAGTGTCAAGTATCATGTAAACAAGTATCAAGTATCATGTAATCACGTATCATGTTCAAGTACCATGTTCAAGTGTCATGGTCAAGTTTTATAGTTATTACTATCTAGGTAGCACTTCATGCATCCCGATTTTTACTATATGGTTGCTACATTCAAACATTTCGCTTTAGATTTCATAGTGGATATAGAGGGCAGCGTACTCAGGGACAAGTATCAAGTAATCGAGCTCCAAGCTCCAAGTATCATGTATCATGTATCAAGTGTCAAGCGTGCAAGTAATCACGTATCAAGTTGTGCAAGTGGCAAGTAATCACGTGTCTTGCGTGCAAGTGTCAAGTAATCACATGTCAAGTATCATGTACCAAGTAATCACGTAGGATCTGTGGATTCCCTTCCGAGTACATGTTTCTGTATTTTCCACTATTAGATCTTTTCCTTAAATCCTGACTTGGTTATTTATTATTATTATCAAACAAGCATGTGCGTATACAAAACATGGTAAGAATAACATTGCAAGATCAAGTAACAGGTACAGGATGAAGAATAAACATGTACAGACAAGAGACAACATATCAAAGAGTGGAACAACAAGATTTCTAGTTCAGGACAGCAAGACAGTACGACACTAAAACATGGATTCCGGTTGCTACAAACATGCAAATCTGGATCCGTCAAAGAATTTGAAAAATAGACTTCAGGCTGAATCCAATAAGTATATATAAGTCATATGGTATTTCACAAAACCAAGTCTCAAAACAGGTTTGAATTTAGAAAACATGTTCAGCTAGAAATCAGAAGTTTGTATTCAAAGTCAGGAAAATAGCATGAAAACTCATTAATTAAATCCACAAAAAATCTGGGTATTCCTCTATATGTGTAGCATCGGAATATAAAGTTCCATAATTTTCCAATATAAATAGAGTAGTCAAGTAAAATCGAAAAATATCAAGGTACAATAGTTTTGTAAATCTGAAATCACAAACACTGCAATACGAAAACAGCAATATCTCACAAACCATAAATCTAAATCCAAATCCGTCAAAAAGGTGATAAAATAGATACATTAGGCAGATTATCATATTCACAAATATTTTACAAAAAACAAGTAGAAATAGGTCGAAAATCAGGTTCTTTACTGAACAACAAGAAAAAAAATCTGCTAGTATAGTAATTGTTTGGAAACAGAGAACGGTTTGTAAAACTCATCGAATAAATCCATAAAAATTCAGGGTTAACAATCAAGTCTTGTTATACTGTGAAAAATATTGGATCAAAATAATACTTTTAACATCATGATAAAAATATATTACTCCTCAGAATTCATAGAAACAAAAATCTGGAAATCTCTCTACACCTCTGCAGTAAAATAGACATAACTCACAACTCATAAAACGAAACTGGGATCTGTCAGAAGGGTTGGAAAATAGATAGAATTCTCTACAAATCATGTTCACAAATTATTTTCAAATACTGGTCTTAATAGGGTCTAAAATACTGATCAAAACGGAAAAACTGGCAAAACTGAAAATATCCTCCATGCAAAAATCAACTAGTTCACATAAAACTCATCCCAATCATAACCAAACATGAAATATAGTGTACTAGATGTCCAAGCAACACGGTATATGGTATATCACAAGTCCACAACAAGTCTACCATGAATAACACGAACGAGCACAAGATATCATATGAACCACACGCATATATACAACAAGAAGTGGTCAACCCTAGGTTATTTCATGTCATGTATATCGTGAGGCAACTTTGGTTTAATCATCACAATAGAGACAAGATCAACAAGGAAATTCACAGACATATTGTCTCTAGAACTCCACTACACTACAGGCGGTATTTAGTACTTGTATTACACAAAGAAAAGAATACAAGTTACTTGCCTTAACCAATGATGAAAACGACAAGAATCAAGAATAATGGGAACGGGTTCCCAGAACACGAACTCAACGAGCGAACAACCCACGAACACCAAAACGCACGAATCAACACACAACCCACAAACACACGCTCACAAAGAGATAAACAACGGGTGAGGAGACGAAGGCGAGGGAGTGCAGCGAGGGAAGCTCGTCGCGGCCGCCGTGCTTGCTGTCGGGCATCGGAGAGGGAGGACACAGCACACCGGTGCTGCTGTCAGCGCTGTCGTCGGAGTAGCACTAGCAAGGTGCTGTGCTGCTGGTCGTCAGCATTGAGGAACACAGGGGGTAGCGTGCGGTGCTGGTCGAAGAGGGCACAGTGAAGCAGCGGGGGTGCAAGGAGTCGGGGTGTCTTTGGTGTGGGTTCAGGTGGTCAGAGAGGTGCGGGAAGGACAGGAGAGATGAGGAGAGGTAGAGGATTACTGGGTGAGAGAGAGATGGACGGGAGAGGGTAGGTGGCTGCATGGAGTTAGATGGGTGTATATATATGGGTTAAGAAATATTAGGGTTGGCATGAAGTGGAGGCGGCATAGTAGCAAACGGGTCGGGTGTATTGGGGAAGGTGAGTTTCGGGTTTGAAAACAGGATATGGGTTTAGAGAAATGGGTTTTAGGGTGTGGCTCTACTAGGTGTAGGATTTGAATAGGAGTTGGGATATAATAGGGATATAAAAGGATCAAAACAAATAGTTACAAATATTAGAAACCCCAAAAAAATCAAGATAGTGTCAAAGTAAATACTAATAAAATAGGACAAGAACATAATAATTAGGATTGAACAAATTAGAAATTTGGGATAAAAAATAAAGCTCGATCAAACAAGAAGGGAAGAATAGACAGATAGAAAAATCAAGAACTCAAATGAGACAAAGAATCAACCAAATGAATATATGGAAAAGATCCAAAATACGGTACAAAGATACAAGCAGAATCAAATACAAGGAAAAATAAAATATAATCAAAATACATAAAATGGAAAACAGGGGTTACAACATGTTTTAAAACAATCAAATATCCATATAAAAATTTCTAGCATGACATCTACTCAATCATGATCTAAAACATATCAAGAGAGTCAAAGAATCATTCACTAATTAGGGTTTTTTATTCATGAAAAAGTTATTTGACTACTTATTCAGTGAGATTTATCCTCTACTAAATCTACATCAAGTTTTATTATCGTGAAAGATCTTAATCTTTCATACTTGATCAATCATCATCATATTCTAAAAGCATATAACAAATCAAGAGATGAAAAGTACCACCCACCTCAAAGGAGATCAATTGAAAATAATAATAATAGAAAGAAAGCTTCTCCTCCTCTTGCGAAAATCCAAAAATCCAAGCCTCCAAAACTCCAAGAATGATAAAGAAAATAGTATTTTGTGAACAAAAGAAAAGAGATGGCTACTGCAGTTAATATAGGCCGGCTGCATTTTACGAAGTTTTTACAAAGATACCCATTAAGAAAATAAATCTTTACATATATGGATCTTTCCGAATCAATTAGTTAATAAAATCAAATCAATTAGAGTAGAAATCTAATCCCCTAACTCCCCTGATCTGGCTGGTCTCCAAGTGCAACCCAGAAAAACAGTTTTTTTCAAAAAAATTGCCTCCAAGTGGTAATTTTACACAAAAGTCCTTCACTTTAAAATATTTGCAAATATGCCGTAAATTATTCATAAAAATCCAGAAATTTTAGAATTATTATCCACAAATAAATATTATATTTTTCAAATAAATTTCCTGACTTTTTATTTCCCAAGAAAAATATTTGCACGTGTTTTGCACGTGTAAAAAGATAAATTTCAAAAAATGCTTATTAAATCACAAAAATTCATCAAAAACCTTTTATTAATTCCAAAAACATATTTTAAATTTCTAGGATGTTACACCTCGCCACCTGAAAAAGCCCTAGACATCATAATAAAAATATAAAATTTATCTTGGATGTGACAGCTACGGTCGAAAAGATTGCCGGAGAACCGAAACCGGCCACCGGAGTTCCTTAGCTGAGAAAATTCTAATCGGATACTTTTTTAGGAAGAAATGAGAGGAGTGAGGAAAAGAAGTGGGGGGGGGGGGATATATAGAGGTGAACCCCATCTCTTGGGATCCAGAGTTGTTAGGGCCCCGACTGTTTTAGAAAGCCCAATAGTCGGGATTGGGAATGCGCAATGGTGAGGAAGTGCAATGGTCAGGAAGCATAACGATTGAAACGTTCATACATCAAAATGGTGCAAAAGACATTCATTGGTCAACAGTCAAAGTGCCACATGTCGCCTTCAGAGAGTGCCATGATGCTTCGGGGGCGCGCACCAAGCAAACGTGCTCCCGACCCAAAATGTTGCAAAGGACGTTGACTAGTCAACGGTTAATAGTCAAAGCACCACGTGTTGCCATCAGATGGCGCCACAATGGTTCGGGGGCGTGCGCTGAGCAAACGTGCTTCCAACCTAAAATGGTGCAAACAGGATTGACTAGTCAAAGATCAACGGTAAAAGCACCACATGTCATCTTCACAGAGCACCACGATGATGCGCGGGGGGGGGGGGGGGGGGGGGGGGGGGGGGGAACGTGGTCCCGACCCAAAATGGTGCAAAAGACATTGACTGGTCAAAGGTCAGTTGTAACACCTCGAATGTACGATACCTGAATATATATATATATATATATGTATGTATATTGTCTGTATGCGTGCACATAATTACAGTGTTTTGCTTTGATTTTGCAATCGTGGTGTGTGGTTAGGGTTACGGGGCGGTTCATAGGAGGATTGCGTTCTCAAAGATGCACGAGAACGAGGAGGACCGATACTGGTGTAAACACTAGTTTTGGAGCGACGCCTATGCAAATATAACACTGTATGATACTACGGTGGGTATATCTTGCGTACACTCGGTAAACCTCTCGTCTTGCATCAAGGGGACCCATTTAAGAATAAAATGGGCAGCCAACACTTCCCACCACAGAACCATAGGCTAAAGCCATGGTTTTGCCTTCAAAACCACCTTACCACCTACTCCTACCCCCTAGCAAAACCGGCCCACTTCTCCCCCTCTTTTCTCCTTCATTTCTCCATCAACCCCCCCCCCCCCCCCCCCCATTCCACCTCTCTTGCTCTGGAATTTCAGAAGTCAACTAAGAAAAAAAAGAAGAGAAAGAGAGAAAGAAGAGAGATTGAAGAAGGGACTCTAGGAAGAATTCTCAAGGGGAGGAAGCTCAAGGAAATCAATTCCTCTACAGCAACTAAGGGTGGGGAGTTACTCTAAATCTTTTTCTACGTTTCTTAATTTAATTCTTGCATGCATGTATGGTAGTAAGTGCTAGGATGAATAGTTAAGAAGTTTGGAAGATGAAATCAGAAACTGGAACTAGAAACTTGATCTGGATGCTAATTTCTAGATTTTTCCGAGAGCAAACCACAAGGAATTAGACCATAAAATTTTCAGAGATTGTTCCTATGTATGTGTAGATGGTTCATGATTTATTTCGGATTTTTCTTAGAATTTTTGATATTTTAATAAAATCCAATGGTGGAACTGTGTCGTAAGGCAGAATCAGCAGTTGGTTAACATGATGATTGATGTTGTTGGAATTTTTCTAACTTATTTGAGCATGTTCTTAATCTGAAATTTTTACCCTGTATTCCCACATGCATCTAGACTCTATACAAAAATCAGGAAAATGTTTGGATGAATTTATGGGCTTAATAAATATTGATCTTTAAACAGTAGCTGGAGTTGAACTGAAGAACATGATGACTTTCTGTGCTTAATTGAAATAGAGAGAACTCAGTGTATACTTGGAGTCCGGACATGAAATCTTTTGCATGTTATTTATTATGGTCTCTAGTTTCATCACTATAAATATTTTGTCATTTGGATCAGTATGAAATTTATGATGATTTATTTAGCATGTACTGTGCTGGTTTCAGCTAATTTTGATACCCTGTAAAGATTACACATTTGAGGGTCATTAAGAGCAAAATTTGAGGAACTGTTTCATTAGAGATTTGTAGTAGACATCAAGATCTTTCAAACACGACCTGTTTGAGGTATTTCCAGTAAGTGGTTGATTTACTGTGATTTTTGTAATATTGGACAGAGACCAAAAATGGATCTGAGTATTCTGATTTAGGAAGACCTAGTGTGTGACTTGGTGCATTTGTGAGAGATGTGAGTGTTAGGTGATCTATTGGTAGATTTTGGACTCATGACCAACTAGAGAGTTGTTGAGGACACCCACACCCTTCTATAGAACTTGGGTTTGTGACATTCTGATGAGTGAGTAGTATTTTGTGCTATCGGTAGGGTGCAGCCCGTGTACAGGAAGTACACAGGCTGAGGCTTGAGAGGCTATTTTGGGGATCTAGATGATTGAAATTGAATTTATGATCAACTAGAAAGTTGTAGCCTAGGATCTTATCTTTTTGGATTGGGCTCGTACACTCCAATCGGAGTTGTATCGAGGAAGTTATGACCATTTTATGTTTTGGGCAGAAAGCCCGTAGGTTGCTTAGTCTGGAGTGTTGACTAGGCAATGTAAGGACTCGTTCCGCGATATACTATAGTGTTGATAATTCTTAAATGGGGACATTTCGTATCTATTGTTGGTGTTGTTGAATCCCATAGTGGGATGCGTGACTCAGGTTAGTCACTAGGGTAAGGGATACCCTGCACCTGTCGACCCTAAGTTATAAACTTCTGCTGAAGTGTAGGACATCCGAGCCGTGCCATTAACATGAGTTCATAGCCCGGGTCAGGGGTGAACATACATTCACAGCCGGGGTAGTGGCGAATGTAGGCCGTAATGTTGGACAATTCCAAGCCGGGAAAGTGGCGAACCGGACCGGTATCGCCTGGGCCAGAGGTCGATAAATAAATGGAAAGCAATCTTATCTTTTACCCAAAGTGATAGAGTAAGGCTGGGATTAGAATGACATATTAAGGGTTTGGGAAATTGCATTAGTCCTAGCAGACCATAGTCGGTGTTGTACCTTCCAGTCGTAGGGATACGTTTTCGGCACTCATGAGTGAGTCCTCGGCTTGTATCTCGATCTATTAATTCCCAATGTTTTGCCGGAGTAAGGTACGGGAGGCTAGGAGGATTTGACCTCCCGAGGCGCTCACGTCCCTATGCACGTGGTTTTTGTTGTTTGTTTTGGTATATATATAGTTCATAACCCAGAGTAGGGGTGAACACGCATGCGTCAGTCCATAGCCCGAGTTATGGATGGACATGGGAATCACACTGTCTTGCGACCGGATTCAATGCGGCTTTCTGAAGAGGTCTGTACACGGGTACCTATTGGCCAACACGACCACCACTTAGGCACTGCAGTGGCGGAACTAGAACGACCAACTGCAACCTCCTTGGGCGACAGACAATCTATTGGGAACTGGTTGAGTACAAGAGTAGGATGCATGGCGAGGGTTCGAATCCCTAAATTATGGAGAAATACGGCTAGATTTGGGGGCGTATGTAGTATGGGATGCATTCCTACTCCAAACTCTTGCCTCCATTAGAGTCAGGCATGGGATTTGCTGCAACTGGTCATTGGGTCATGGCATACCACTGCACTAGAACCCGAATCCATTAAACCCTTGTTTTGGCACATCACTTTTCCTTTTGCATAAAATTATGATTGTGATTGAATTTTAGAGGATCGCTGTTATCACCAGCTTTGCGTCAGTCGAAGTACTAATGTTCCCCACCTTGTAGGTATCCGGAGATGATCTGCAGGTACTACAGAGTTCGAGTTGGTCCAAGGATCCAAGGGACATATGCATGTGCTGTTATATTGTTGTAAATCTTGTAATTTTTATTTGGACATTGTAACACTTGTAAATGTAACATTTATAGGGAATAAAAGTTTTAAATTTTTCTGTACTTTCTGTGATTGTGGCTATTTTGAAGTTCGACTCCTGGAGTAGGGTCTCAGGTTCCCGGTATGGAGATTTGGGACGCTACAGAAAGTTGGTATTACAGCAGACTTCAATTATTAGTCCAACACAGCAGGAAAATTAGACTTAGATGCATTGCCAGAGTTGGGTTTAGTCAGATAGTTGATGATTATAATTCATAATGTTGCTTTTACAACTTATGCCTTATAATTTTTTTGTATCTGGACTAATTCCCATATTTTCTCTTACAGATGCCAAGCTTGGACAAAGGACACTCGAATGGATGGTCTGATGGACATGGTTCTGCACCCCCACTTCCACCTCCACCCCCACAGCCCACGGCCATAGTGCAAGTTATTACCATGTTGTCCCAAGAGCTAACTGCCTATAAATGGAGCTATGGACAGCTAGAGGATCGCTTCAAGAACCTCGCACGGGCATTGATAACCGCTGAAAGGAGAGTGGCCAAGCTAGAAAGGGCCAAAAGGAAATGGAAGACAAGGGTAGTGCTTCTGAAGCACCGGTACGAGGAGAGGCTGTGTCAGCTGAAGAGCAGATATCTGATACAGAGGAATCAAGTCTGTGACATGCAGGATCTGTTAGACCGTATGACTGCCGGGGATAGCTCCGAGGTTGGCGACTCGCCAGGAGTAGGAGAACAGTGACCTCCCCTAGTGTTGTAGGATTTCTTTTGATGCGTATAGATGACAACCTTTCTGAATAGCTAGGGTAACATGATATTGTTTTGATGGGTGTAGTATGAACCTATGTGATGATGATGTGATTATATGTTGACAAATCATTGTAAAACCCTTTTTGAAATGAATGGAACTAGTGTGTTTTGACCAATGCTATTGTGTTATGGGGTTTTGCATTACGATTGCTGGTTGGTGATGTCTGTATTAGCTTTCAGATGGTAGGAAGGACTAGAAGCAACCGGAGCGACCAGACTGAAGCCGAAGGCAGTGGAGACAACGGTACTGGCCTTGATGTAAGGGAAGAAATTACTCGGATATATCAAATGATTGGAGCAGTTATGGAGGCTAGCAGGAACAAAGCGCCACCACAAAGAGCACCAGGAGTTGCAGTGAATACTGATCCAGTGAAGATGGTGGAATCATTTAGGAGGACGAAACTGCCAGTCTTCGAAGGACAGGCCGATCCCACAGCTACTGACGACTGGATACGTCAGGTAGAGACAGTATTTGAGGTGTTGATGACTCCTGAAGACAGCAAGGTACGTCTAGCCACAATCTTGCTAGAGAAGGACGCCGGAGTTTGGTGGCAGTCTGTGAAGCGTGGTCTTGGAGAAGAACAGATCACTTGGGAAGGTTTCTTGAGGAATTCTGACAGCACTATTTCCCCTTGGATATGCAAGAGGAGAAAGCAATGGAGTTCCATGGCTTGAATCAAGGAAGTATGTTCGTCAGAGAATATGAGATGAAGTTTTCTCAGCTATCGAGGTATGCACCGGAGATGATCCAGGAGGAAGTAAAGAAGGCCCAGAGGTTTGAGCAAGGACTTAGGCTTGGACTGAGATCAAAGATGGTTCCCTTAGGCATTTGTCGATTTGACAAGCTGGTAAGAAGAGTCGTAGTGACAGAGGCCGATATGAATCAGAATTAGGGAAGGACGGAGTTCTAGAACAAAGGGAAAAGATCTACCCCAGCATCAAAGTTCAAGAAACAGGGCAAGGGCCAGAAGTTCCGGAAAATAAGTACCTATACGGGAGAATTCAAGCCCGGAAGTTGCTATCACTGTGGAGAGCAGAGACACTTTGTGGATCGATGCCCAAGGAAGAATGTAGTGAAATGTTTCCATTGTGGACAAGAAGGGCATATCAAGTCAAGATGTCCCCAAATTGCAAGGAACAGCCATAGGGCAGGGTTGGGAGCAACCGACAAAGGGAAAAAGCCTATGCGTCAAGGAAGAGTGTTTGCCTTGACCAAGAAGGATGCTGAAGAAGATGGAAGGGTAATTACTGGACATATATATATAAATGGAATTTTTGCTACGGTCTTGTTTGATAGTGGATCGACTCATTCTTTTGTGTCAAAATCTTTTTCGAGAAAATTAAGATGCACACAAAAGGCAGTCCCAGAGTTAGCTTTGACGGTAGCTACACCGTCAAGAGTAACCCTTACTACAGAACTATGCTATAGGGGATGTAAGCTCCCAATTAGCGGAGAAACCCTAAGTATTGTTTTGTTGGAGTTGGGTTTTGCCAGAACAGATGTCATTATTGGTATGGATTGGATGTCGAGGCACAAGGCAAGCATTGACTGCAAGGAGAAGGAGGTAGTCTTCTCAGCTGAAGGAGTAGAACTTGTATTCCACGGGGAGCAAAGATCGAAGGAAATGACTTTTGCAGCCGCTAGTGAAGTATGGTTACCAGAAGAGGTGAACAAGATACCAGTGGTGAGGAAACTTTCACTTGTATTCTTGGAGGATTTACCTGGAATTCCCCCTCACCGTGATGTTGAGTTTAGCATCACAGTTCAACCAGGTAGTGCTCCAGTATCCAAAGCACCCTATCGAATGGCGCCAGTAGAGCAGAATGAGGTCAAGAAGCAGATTGAAGAGTACTTGCAGAAGGAATTTATCAGACCAAGTGCATCACCTTGGGGAGCACCAGCATTGCTTGTTAAGAAGAAGGACGGTTCATCCAGGATGTGTATTGATTATCGGGAATTGAATAAAGTCACCATTCGGAACAAGTACCCAATTCCCAGGATCGACGATTTGTTCGATCAGCTTCAGGGAGCAGTAGTATTTTCCAAGATTGATCTACGGTCCGGATATCATCAAGTGCGAGTCAAGGAAGAGGATGTACCTAAGACAGCTTTTCGAACTCGACATGGACACTATGAATTCTTGATAATGCCGTTTGGAGTGACTAACGCTCCAGCAATCTTCATGGACTTAATGAACAGAATTCTACGTCCGTTTATTGACTCATTTGTCGTGGTCTTCATCGACAACATTTTGGTATATTTAAGGACAGAACAGGAGCATGCTGAACATCTAATAGCAGTCTTGAGCAAGCTACAAGAGCATCAGTTGTATGCCAAATTATCTAAGTGTGAGTTCTGAAAATCGGAAGTTGCATTCCTAGGCCATGTCCTTTTTAAGGAGAGAGTGGCAACAGATCTTCAGAAGATAGAAGCAGTCAAGGAATGGCCACAACCAAAGACGGTGAAGGAAGTAAGGAGTTTTCTGGGTATGACTGGATATTACCGGAAGTTTTTCCAGAATTATGCAAGGATAGCTGTACCCCTTACAACCTTGACCAAGAAGAACCAATGTTTCAACTGGACGGAAAGTGTGCAGAGAGTTTTCAAGAACTAAAGAACCGTTTGATCTCCGCACCTATATTGGTTTTACCTCAGGAGGACAAGGACTACGTCATCTACAGTGATGCGTCGTATTTGGGGTTTGGGTGTGTGTTAATGCAGGAGGACAAGGTTATAGCTTATGGTTCGAGACAGCTACGACCACACAAGAAGAATTATTCTACCCATGATTTGGAACTCGCAGCCATAATTTTTGCTTTGAAATCATGGAGACATTATATCTATGGAACAATGGTGGAAATTTACACTGATCATAAGAGCTTAAAGTATATCTACCAGCAGAAGGATCTCAACTTAAGGCAGAGGAGATGGTTGGAAGTACTCAAAGACATCAGGCTTGAGATTATATATCATCTAGGAAAAGCCAACGTGGTAGCAGATGCGCTCAGTAGGAAGAGAAGTGTGGCTACATTGGTGGCGACCCGGAGGGAGCTAGATGAAGAGATCAGGCAGGTAGGCATTGAAGTGGTTACACAACACTTAAGTGCAGTTTTGGCACAGTTGGTGTTACGACCAAGCTTGAATGAGCAAGTGAAAAAGGCTCAGACCAAAGATCCAGAAATGGAAGACATGAAGAAGCAAGTGCATGAAGAAAAATTGTCTGAATTTAGTGTAAGAGAAGGTTCACTATGGTTTGGTAACAGACTATGTGTACCAAAGGATGAGGAGTTAAGGGAAGACATCATGAAGGAAGCTCACTCCACATTACTTGCAATTCACCCCGGAAGCACCAAGATGTATCATGAATATGAAGCAGCACTATTGGTGGTCAAGGATGAATCGAGATAAAGCAAAGTTTGTCGCCAAATGTCTGACATGCCAACAAGTTAAGGCCGAGAATCAGAAACCAGGAGGATTGTTACAGCCTTTACCCATTCCAGAATGGAAATGGGAGAATATCAGTATGGATTTTATCACTGGATTACCCAGGAGCCCTAAAGGAAATGATTCAATATGGGTGATTGTGGATCGATTGACAAAGTCAGCACATTTTATTTCAGTAAGGACGACCTGGAAAGTCGAGAGGCTGGCCGAGGTCTACATTGAAAACGTAGTAAAACTACATGGAGTGCCAGTGTCAATAGTGTCCGACCGAGATGCAAGATTTACATCTCGATTCTGGCGAACTCTACAGGCATTGGGAACTAGAATAAACTTCAGCACAGCTTTTCACCCACAGAAAGATGGACAGACGAAGAGAATCAACAGGATTCTTGAAGACATGTTGCGGGCATGCATTTTGGACTTCGGAGGAAGTTAGGAAAAATACCTAGCCTTGGAAGAGTTTGCTTATAATAACATCTATCAGGCAAGTATTGGCATGGCTCCGTATGAAGCTTTGTATGGACGAAGATGTAGAACACCGGTTTGCTAGTTCGAGGTAGGAGAGCGGCAGATGTATGGGCTCAAAATCGTACAGCAAACGTTGGCGCAGATTGAGCTTATTACAAAAAGGCTTCAAGGAGCACAGAGCAGGTACAAGAGCTATGCGGACAACCGCCGAAGAGAGTTAGAATTTGAGGAAGGTGACTCTGTATTTCTCAAGGTGTCGCCAACAAAAGGAGTTATCAGATTCGGAAAAGGTGGGAAGTTAGCTCCGAGATATATTGGACCATCCACGATTCTGAAGAGGATTGGCAGGATGGCTTATAAGTTGGAGCTACCGGCCGAGTTATCTCAAGTGCATAACGTGTTTCACGTCTCTATGCTACGGAAGTATGTGCCGGATTCAAGCCATTGGTTGCCAGAGGTTCCGAAAGATTTGCAGATAGACCTTTCCTGTAGAGAGCAGCCAGTCAGGATACTTGATCATCAGGACAAGGCACTGAGAACCAAGGTCATCCCGATGGTTAAAGTTCTCTGGAAAAAACTAGTTCGAGGAAGAAGCCACGTGAGATCCGGAGGGCCGCATGAAGGCTTTATATCCAGATTTGTTTTAAGTATTTTCTATTTTATTTGTTTTTCTTTTCTCCTACTAGGAACGTTTTGGGGACAGAATGACTCTAAGGAGGGAGTGATGTAACATCTCAGATGTACAATACCTGAATATATATATATGTATGTATATTGTCTGTATACAGCGTGCACATAATTACAGCGTTTTGGGTTGATTTGCTATCGTGGTGTGTGGTTAGGGTTACGGGGCGGTTCATGAAAGGATTGCGTTTTAAAAGATGCATGAGAACGAGGAGGACCGATACTGGTGTAAACACTAGTTTTGGTGCAACGTCTATGCAAATATAATACTGTATGATACTACGGTGGGTATATCTTGCGTACGCTCAACAAACCTTTCGTCTCGCATCAAGGGGACCCATTTAAGAATAAAATGGGCAGCCAACACATCCCACCACAAAACTATTTGCTAAAGCCATGGTTTTGCCTTCAAAACCACCCTACCACCTACTCCTACCCCCTAACAAAACCGGCCCACTTCTCCCCCTCTTTTCTCCTTCATTTCTCCATAAAAAACCCCCCCATTCCACCTCTCCTGCTCTGGAATTTCCGAACTCAACTAAGGAAAAAAAGAAGAGAAAGAGAGAAAGAAGAGAGATTGAAGAAAGGACTCTAGGAAGGATTCTCAAGGGGAGGAAGCTCAAGGAAATCAATTCCTCTGCAGCAAATAAGGGTAGGGAGTTACTCTAAACCTTTCTATATTTTTCTTAATTGAATTCTTGCATGCATGAATGGTAGTAAGTGCTAGGATGAATAGTTAAGAAGTTTGGAAGATGAAATCAGAAACTGGAACTAGAAATTTAATCTGGATGCTAATTTCTAAATTTCTCCGAGAGCAAACCACAAGGAATTAGACCATGAAATTTTCATAGATTGTTCCTATGTATGTGTAGATGGTTCATGATTTATTTCGGATTTTTCTGAGAAGGTTTGATATTTTAATAAAATCAAATGGTGGAACTGTGTCGTAAGGCAGAATCAGCAGTTGGTTAACAGGATGACTGATGTTGTTGGAATTTTCCGAACTTATTTGAGCATGTTCTTAGGCTGAAATTTTTACCCTGTATTCCCACATGCATCTAGACTCTATAAAAAAATCAGGAAAATGTTTGGATGAATTTATAGGCTTAATAAAAATTGATCTTTAAACAGTAGCTGGAGTTGAGCTGAAGAACATGATGACTTTCTGTGCATAATTGAAATATAAAGAACTCAGTGTTTACTTGGAGTTCGGACATGAAATCTTCTGCATGTTGTTTATTATGGTCTTTAGTTTCATCACTATAAATTTTGTGTCATTTGGTTGAGTATGAAATTTATGATGATTTATTTAGCATGTACTGTGCTGGTTTCAGCCAATTTTGATACCCTGCAGAGATTGCACATTTGAGGCTCATTAATAGCAAAATTTGAGGAACTGTTTATTAGAGATTTGTAGTAGACACCAAGTTCTTTCCAACACGACCTACTTGAGGCATTTCCAGTAAGTGGTTGATTTACTGTGATTTTTGTAATACTGGACAGAGACCAAGAATGGATCTGAGTACTCTGATTTAGGAAGACCTAGTGTGTGACTTGGTGCATTTGTGAGAGATGTGAGTGTTAGGGTGATCTATTGGTGGATTTTGGACTCATGACCAACTAGAGAGTTGTTGAGGACACCCACACCCTTCTATAGAACTTGGATTTGTGACATTCTGATGAGTGAGTAGTATTTTGTGCTACCGGTAAGGTGCAGCTCGGGTACAGGAAGTACACGGGCTGAGGCTTGAGAGGCTATTTTGGGGATCTAGATGATTGAAATTGAGTTTATTATCAACTAGAAAGTTGTAGCCTAGGATCTTATCTTTTTGGATTGGGCTCGTACACTCCAATCGGAGTTGTATCGAGGAAGTTATGACCATTTTAAGTTTTGGGCAGAAAGCCCGTAGGTTGCTTAGTCTGGAGTGTTGACTAGGCATTGTAAGGACTCGTTCCCCGATGTACTACAGTGTTGATAATTCTTAAATGGGGATGTTTGATATATGTTGTTGGTGTTGTTGAATCCCATAGTGGGATGCGTGACTCAAGTTAGTCACTAGGGTAAGGTATACCCTGCACCAATCGACCCTAAGTTATAAACTTCTGCCGAAGCGTAGGACATTCGAGCCGTGCCATTAATATGAGTTCATAGCCCGGATCAGGGGTGAACATACATTTACATCCGGGGTAGCGGCGAATGTAGGCCGTAATGCTGGACAATTTCAAGCCGGGAAAGTGGCGAACCGGACCGGTATCGCCAGGGCCGGAGGTCGATAAACAAATGGAAAGCAATCTTATCTTTCACCAAAGTGATAGAGTAAGGCTGGGATTAGAATGACATATTAAGGGGTTGTGAAATTGCATTAGTCCTAGCAGACCATAGTCGGTGTTGTACCTTCCAATCGTAGGGATACATTTTCGGCCCTCATTAGTGAGTCCTCTGCTCGTATCTCGATCTGTTAATTCCCAAAGTTTTGCCGGAATAAGGTACAGGAGGCTAGGAGGATTTGACCTCCCGAGGCACTCACGTCCCTATGCACGTGGATTTTGTTGTTTGTTTTGGTATATATATATAGTTCATAACCCAGAGTAGGGGTGAACACGCATGCGTCAGTCCATAGCCTGGGTTTGGGATTGACATGGGAATCACAGGGTCTTGCGACTGTATTCAATGCGGCTTTCTGAAGAGGTCCGTACGTAGGTACCTAGTGGCCAACGCGACCACCACTTAGGCACTGCAGTGGTGGAACTAGACCGACCAACTGCAACCTCCTTGGGCGACAGACAATCTATTGGAAACTGGTTGAGTACAAGAGTAGGATGCATTGAGAGGGTTCGAATCCCTGAATTGTGGAGAAAGACGGCTAGATTTTGGGGCGTATGTAGTATAGGATGCATTCGTGCTCCAAAGTCTTGCTTGCATTAGAGTTAGGCATGTGATTTGCTGCATCTAGTCATAGGGTCATGGCATACCACTGCACTAGAACCCGAATCCATTAAACCATTGTTTTGGCACATCACTTTTCCTTTTGCATAAAATTATTGTTGTGATTGAATTTTAGAGGATCGCTGTTAACACCAGCTTTGCGTCAGTCGGAGTACTGATGTTCCCCACCTTGTAGGTATCCGGAGACGATCTGCAGGTACTACAGAGCTCGAGTTGGTCCAAGGATCAAGGGACATATGCAAGTGCTATTATATTGTTGTAAATCTTGTAATTTTTATTTGGACATTGTAACACTTGTAAATGTAACATTTATATGGAATAAAAGTTTTAAATTTTCCTGTACTTTCTGTGATTGTGGCTATTTTGAAGTTTGACACCTGGAGTAGGGTCTCAGGTTTCCGGTATGGGGATTTGGGGCGCTACATCAGTAGTCAAAGGGCCACGTGTCGCCTTCAGAGAGCACGTTGACTAGTCAATTGTCAATTGTCAAAGCAACACGTGTCGCCTTTCGAGAGCACCACGATGCTTCAGAGGGGCGCACCGAGCAAACGTGCTCCTGACCCAAAATGGCGCAACTGACGTTGACTGGTTAACGATCATTGGTCAAAGCACCACGTGTCGCTTTCATAGAGCACCACAATGCTTTAGGAGCGCGCCGAGCAACATGCTCCCGACCCAAAATGCACAAAAATTGTTGCTAGTCAATGGTCAACACGCCACGTGGCAGCACCAAAGAGCGACATGTTAGCTCAGGTGCACACACCGAGCGAACGTGACCCGACCCAAAATGGAGCATAACTGTTGACTGGTGAATGGTCAATTCGACATGTGGCAGCACCAGATAATGATTGTAATTAATGATGTAATGACTTTAATGTAATTTGCAATACTTTAATTTAATTTGTATTCCTTGTTCAAGTACAGATAATGATTGTAATTAATGATGTAATGACTTTATTTGGAAATAAAAAGCTTTTAAATTTCCTTGTTATTACTGTATTGAGATGCATTCAAAGAAAAGATTATGGTTTGTGTCACGGATTTCCGGTAGTGGGATCCGGGGCACTACAACCGCCATCTACGCATGGAGTTTGATCGCAACCTCGTTCTGACCAAATACATTGCTCCCGGTAACCTTCACGCTCCACGTCTCTTGACAAGTGGTAGCACCAAAACCATCTCCTCCAATGCGTTCATAGACGACGAGCACGTCGACGCTCAAGTCATCTCCTCCAATGCGTTCGATGCGATACAGGTTCCTATACTATCTGTCTATTCACACTATCAAGACTTAATCATAGAGTTCCTATACCAACCTACGGGTCGACCCACGGGTTTCGAACCGTTTGACCCATATGGGGCAAACGTTTGACCTGCACGGGTCGACCATTCAACCCGCGGGTCCAACGGCCAAAAAAGACAGCCAACCATTGTTTTATCCGTTTTTTTTTGTTTTTTTTTTTGTTTTTTTTCTTTCCCCTATAAATACCCCTTAAACCACTCTAAAAATTTCACACCTGACTCTCTTTCTCTCTCTACTACTACTACTCAATTCAATCTCAATTGATTCAAATTTTTTCAACAAAAAGCTAACATAGAAGCGACAAATTCCGATCATATCGAATCAACTTACAACTACATCTACTTCGAGTCTTCAACTCCTCCAAGGCTCCAACAAAGAATCTATCTTTCTTTCTATATACGAGTCCGGACTTCTACTTCTACTTTTATTTTCACTCTCTTTCTCTATACGAATATCCGCAAAGTACGGTATCAAAATTTTGACAACCCTCTTATTGTCTTGATATTCTTTTTATAGTTATAATTTTTTTTATCACATTTGTTTGTTGGTTATTTTATCTTCTCTCTCACAACCCTCCTATTGTTTTCTAGATTTTTTTAAAAACTTATCTCACCTAGATTGTATTTAATTTTTCACATACACTACTGTATCAACATGTCTAGATCACGAGGTAGCGACCGTAGCCAAAGTGGAAAAGATTCCACCGGCACTTCTCAAAGGCCTCCTATTGTCCCACAAAATGAGCCTGCCGAAGAGTACCCTATGACCCAACACATTGGTACACACGATGTGTTTGTGGGAGATATAGACATAGAAGAAGAACCACAAACACAGGCAACCAAAACAACACAACCGGGTAGTAGTAGGAAAACTAGAGAGGAAACTAGTGATTAACACAAATTTTATGATTATATTTCGGATGAAGAAAATCTAGGTGTGGGTATAAAAATTTGTAGTACATGTTCGAAGCCATACAAAGGGAAGAAGGGTGAAGGGATGGGTACAATAAAATGATTCATCCAAAATGTACACAAAGAACTTCTTATAGACCTACCTGGCCAATAAAAAATCCACCCTAGGACCGGTGTGTTGATAGCCACTCTTATGATCCCGAACTTGTTCGTCGGGAAATGACCCTACTAGTAATTAAGGAAGAGTTACCATTTTCCTATTCACAGAGTAGGGACTTCGAAACTTTTAATCAAACCGCATTTTAAAAGAATCCCTCGGAATACTTTGAAGTCGGATTGTTTTAAAATGTACAACGAAATGAGAGAAGCTTTGATTGCCATTTTATGGAGTTTAACTTGTAGAGTTTCTTTAACTTCTGATTGTTGGAAGGGTTGCAACAATATTCCAATGATGAGAATAACTTGTCATTGAATCGATAGTGATTAGATTATTCAAAAAAGGATCATATCACTTGCCGCGTTGCCCTATCCCCGTAGTGGTAATGAAATTGCAAATCGTATTTTAGATATTTGTGATGTTTTTCATATTCGTGATAAAATTATCTGTATAAGTTTTGATAATGCATCTAACAACAATGCATCAATTAGTATATTACAAACCCTCCATCTGACAATATTTTTCATATTATATGTGCATGTCATATTTTAAATTTATATGTTCAAGATGCATTAAAAATTGCCGACCCATGTATAGTTACATTAGAAATTGTATACATTTTATTGCATTAAGTGGCCCTACATTTCAAGAATGGAAAGCATGGTGTAGACTTAAAAATGTACATTTAAAAAAATTTCCAATGGATGTTAAACACCAATGGAACTCTACTTATGATTTGCTACAAGTTGTACATTTCAAGAATGGAAAGCATGGTGTAGACTTAAAAATGTACATTTAAAAAAATTTCCAATGGATGTTAAACATCAATGGAACTCTACTTATGATTTGCTACAAGTTGTTACTGAATATAAAGCATGTATAAATGAATTTGTTATGGCAAAAAATATGCCAAATTTTCAAATGACTCCCGAAGGTTAGTTTTATGACGAATCTTTGTTAAAATTTTTAGAACCTTTTAAAACCGCAACTTTAAAATTTTCAAAATCTTATGAATCTACTTCTAGTAGCAATTTTATTTCAATAGTCACTATGATGCAAACTTTCAAAGAAATAATCGATGGTGCTTTTATTGATCATATTGTGAAACCTGCATACACAAAAATTTTGAAGTATTTTAATCCTTCTCCGATGTTGTATTGTATTGCTACTATGATTAATCCTTGTATCAAATTAGAATGTACGAAGAGTTTGATTGAAATATTTTGTACTTTACTTGGGGAAGATGAATTTGAAATTGATTGCGGAACATTTTTAGCTATATTTGAATCGACATTAA
The DNA here is from genome assembly GCA_017893485.1 of Hemerocallis citrina. Classification (NCBI taxonomy): domain Eukaryota; kingdom Viridiplantae; phylum Streptophyta; class Magnoliopsida; order Asparagales; family Asphodelaceae; genus Hemerocallis; species Hemerocallis citrina. The sequence continues at coordinate 223,052,458 of CM030362.1, read as the reverse complement.
ATAACTTGTATGACTATTATGATAGAGGTTTTGCATCTAATAGTAGTCTACTTTAGTTACTTCTTCTTCTGGTAATTTTAAGTTAAGGGTAAGAATAAATTAGATGATGCCACATTTAATTTACTTGCAAAAATTCAATCAAAAAAGTTAAGACTAATCAACCAAATGAATTACATAGGTATAATCAACAAGATTCTGAAAGTTTTACTTCTTCACTTGATATTTTACAATGGTGGAAATACCATGAACATATGTATAATATTATTAAATATATGGCTAAAGATCTACTAACTCCTCTTGTCTCTACAGTTGCTTCAGAAAGTACATTTTCTACAAGTGGCAGGGTTATAACTGTTAAAGGAATCGCTTGAAGCCCCAATTGTTGGAGATGTTCGTCTGCACGGAAGACTGGATGAAGGCCGAAGATAGGACTCAAGAAAAAGAGTTCGACACGTCTACAAGTGGAAGCAACTCGCCGGAAGAACAACAACAACAATAACAACCAACATGAAGAATTGAAGACCACCAACAACAACAAATTGAAGACCAACATATGCAAGAAATTTGTAAATGTATAAAAAATTGTAATAAATCTTTGTTTCTTATAAGTAAGTTGGAAAATTGAAGAAAATTGTCATTTTATAGAAGAAAATTGTAATTGTATAGAACAAATTTATAATAATTCTTTGTTTCTTATAAAAAAGTTAGTAATTTGTATAAGTTGAAATCATATGAATAATATATACATTTTTTTTTAGCAATTTCACACTATAATTTTTTTATGATTATTATTACTACAATTTTTTTAAGTTAACTAAAAAATGTTGAAACAAACGGACCAACCAGCGACCCGACCCGAACCGACCCGGGTTGGACCCGAATGGGTTCACGGGTTGGCTGGGTCGAGATTTTCACAAGCCAACCTAGCCCGGCCCAGCCCGGTTAACCAACCGACCCGAACCGGACCCGTCCTACTTCGGTTCCAACTCAGGCGGGTTCGACCCGACCCGGCATGGTCGACCCGGTTGCCAACCCTAGACTAAACTCTACATAAGTGCTGAGAAGCCTAAAAAAGATGAAATAGAAATTGGCAATTGTGCCGAAATAGGTTCTTTCCTGATTCCGTTTCAATGAAGAAACGTTATCGAGTGAACCTCATGCTTCTACTTAATATAGACAGCAAGTACAAACACAATTTTGGCATAATTCTCATCCCAAATGACTAATATAACACATAGTTTACTCATCACAACATATATTTTCTCTAATGAAGCATATAGCTACTCTACAACATGAAATTATATAATCAAAAGCACAATTAATCTACACATGCATAAAATGATTTATAAGACATCAAACAGCAACTCTAAACTCAAATCTAAAAATTCTAAATCAAGTTCGTAGACATAGTATCAATAGTAAGATTTAAGAATCTATATGTATCTTCTGCTACTTGTAAAAATCATTATAATTCCTTTACTACTCAGAATCTTAAGTTCTTGGACATTATAGAAAGATCTAAGTGTCTACTACAATTTCTTAGTTAAAAGTTTCCCCAGAATATGTATTTAGCGTGGTTTTATTTTTCAATATTTAACATGCATACACATTTCTAGAACAAATAAGAACATGTGAGATAAAATCTTTTAAAATTAGCATATGGTGTCAGAACCTCAAAAAAAAGGGGGAAATAAGCACTCAACACATGAAGTCAGTGCATACACAAATTTCAGATAATTCTAACATGTATTTTTCAAGTTATGACCTTTAAAAGTAAGTTCATGTAAAAGACAGCAACACAGTCTCGCTCTGTTTTACTACATAACTAGACAGATTCACGAATTATTTTAACATAGCAAATGTTGTCCAAATTCAATATTTTTGGCATGCATGATCTATACTGATACTAGTTTCACATATAAAATTTTCAAATGAAAATTCCAAGTGATTTAGGAATTGCAAGCTCTAGAAAAAGTCAATAGCAACATGATTTAGCTCTGTTTTTCTCACAACCCGTATGCAAGTTCGTATTTATTTAAAATACCAAATAAAATCAAAAAATTAAGAAATTTGGTGGGGAGGTTTATAACATGCATAAGTTGCTACATTTAAAATTTCAAATGAAAACTCCCTAGTATTTCTTTGAGTTATAGCATACAGACCTAGCATAAGTATCTGTTCAGCTTTTGAGAGTGTTTTATTCAATCTTCTACTAATAACACTAGCATGCAAATGATTTTTTTATTACTTAATCAAAATCTTCAAAACCAAAATCATGCTGTTTAAATCATATCAAGACTACCCTAAAAATTTTTAAACACAACAAGAGATTTTAGAGACACCGACCTTGAAGTAAAGACTAGTTGATAACTCTTCTATCTTCAAGCTTTGTTCCTCCTTGCTAGCTTCTTGGCTTCTTCACTCTTCTTCTCCTTGAATCCTTGGTTCCTCCCTTCTTCTCAAATCAATAGCTTAGTGTAGAAATCTAATGGTTGAAGTAGGTTGAGGTGTAAGAAAAATGAAGTGCATGAGAATAAGAAAAAATGAGCTAGTGCAAAAGAGAGGGGATTTTATAGAGAGGTTGTCCATATTGGTCGGCTATACATTCAGTTTGTGAGGGGTTGAGTGTGAGAGTAGATGAAATGCTTAGGTTTTTACAGAAGCTCTTTGGAAACTGACACCTTCATCATGAAGCCCATATAAAAATCGAAACAAAAACCCTAGCTGTCTTTCCCTCCATTCAAAACCAGCCACACCCCACACTTAGCCCATAGTTTTGCATTTATATATTTATATATGTGTGTATAGTGTAGTGTGTAGTATACTATATATATGTTGTGCACATGACATGTTAGGCTCATAGAATCAAATTGATCATGGCTATTGCCAAAATTCCCAACCATGTTGAGTTTGGTTGACTCAAACATACAAACAAGTTGGTGCACAATAAAAACAAATTTGTACAAATAAATTGTAGCACACTCAAAAATAAATTTTAAGACAAAATTTTATAAACACAAGCAATCATATTCATATATTCTTACACAAAATAACAGTCAATTATTTATACATTTCACCTTAAATTATAATTGAAACAAGTATATCCCAACTCCAATCCTATAATTGCACCTTTATTGAATTCGAAACGTTTCGAATAATAATGAGTCAATACTTACTCAATTCAAATTTAGAAAAATCCATTAATACGTGCAACTCTCAATCGTGTACGGATTAAAATACAAAATAGATATATACTATTTTGCGGGATCTTACACATGGTTAATAGGGTCTCTCTAACTATTCGCCTCCGAGCAAGTACGCAAAGCACGGCTCGCCATTCAACTACTCCCAAAACTCGTCGTCACCTTGTTCGAAGTCCATTCGTGGTTCACAGGGCCGCTCTAGCCTCTTGTCCCCGAGCAAGTTTGCAGAGTTCGGCTCGCCACTCGAGTGCTCCCAAAACCACCTGGAAAAGTGTGGAGTCCATTCATGGTTGTAAGGTCACTCTAGCTACTTGCCTCCGAGCAAATACGCTGAGCGCGAATCGCCATTCGACTGCTCCCAAAACTCATCGTATCCTTTTTCGGAGTCCACTCGTGGTTCACAGGGCCGCTCTAGCCTCTTGCCCCTGAGCAAGTATGTGGAGTTCGGCTCGTCACTCGAGTGCTCCCAAAACCATGACAAGTGCAGAGTCCATTCATGGTTCATAGGGTCTCTCTAGCTACTCGCCTCCGACCAAGTACGCAGAGTGCGGCTCGCCATTCGACTGCTCCCAAAACTTGTCGTCACCTTGTTTAGAGTCCACCCGTGGTTCACATGGCCGCTCTAGCCTCTTGCCCCCGAGCAAGTATGCGGAGTTCGGCTCACCACTCGAGTGATTCCAAAACAACCCGGACAAGGTTGGAGTCCATTCATGGTTCATAGGAACTCTCTAGCTACTCCCCTCCGAGCAAGTACGCGGAGCGCGGCTCGCCATTCGAAAGCTCCCAAAACTCGTTGTCACCTTGTTTGGAGTCTACTCATTATTCATAGGGACGCTATAGCCCCTTGCCCCCGAGCAAGAATGCGGAGTTGGGCTCGCCACTTGAGTGCTCCCAAAATAACACCAAACAAGAAAGACGTAATACAAAGAGACAAAACATGAACACTTAGAAGATTTTCGTTCCACGTTAACATCTGATTACAAGTTTATCGTTATTGGAGAACAAGTCTCTTACAAAATTACAAGTCTCTACAAGAATACAAGTCTCCCCTCGGAGTCAGCTTTCCATGCTCACGGCAGAAGGATGCTTCTATTAAGAGACATGCACGGCTTACGCCCCCCTCGGGGCAGAAGAGCACTGCTCTGCTCCCTTGTTTGATCGGTAGGAAAGACCAAGCCCATTGACTGTGAATGGGCCACGCCACCATCAACACGGCTCGCTTCTTCAACAAAGGCGACACTTGACGAACCAGTCACCCCACTCTGGGCATCTCTTGGATTTCTCGAGGTCTCAAGATCTTCAATAGGACTAGATGGGGAGGTCTCGTCACCCGAAGAAACCCTAAACATTTTGATAAATAACAGACACACACACACACACACACACACACGTGTGTGTGTGTGTGTGACAACCATGGTCGAAAAAGTTCACTGGAGCAAGAAAAAGTTTGCCGGAGCTCTCCCAAGAGAATATCTCGCCAGAAAGAAAATTTTTGAGAATGAGAGAATAAGGAATGGGTGGAAGGGGAAGGGAGTTTTACAAAAGAATGGAGTCGACGGTTGGGCTCCCAACCAGTCGGGAAGGCCAAACAACGAAACCATTGACCAGTCAACTGCCAACGGTCAACATGAGCCACGTCACCAGTCAAAGAAGTTCGGAGTTGTGCACCGAGGAAATGTGCCCCAGATCGAAGTTGGAGCAAAACTCCACTGACCGGTCACGGTCAACGGTCGGCAGGACAAATAGCGCCCAGTCGAAGCATCAAAGACGCTTGGAACTGTGCGCCAAACAAACATACCTCCGATCGAAGTTGGAGCAAAACTCCGTTGACCGGTCAACTGTCAACGGTCAAAGGCCACGTGGAGCGCAGCCAAAGCACCAAAGACATTCGGAACCGTGCACTAAATAAACGTGTCCCTGATCGACAATGAAGCAAAGCCCATTGACTGGTCAATGTTCAATGGTCAACGGTCAACGGGACACATGGTGCCCAGTCGAAGCATCAAAGATGTTCGATGGCATGCACCGAGCAACGTGTCCCTGATCGTTAATGAAGTAAAACCTGTTGACCTGTCAACGGTAAATGGTCAATGGGACATGTGGTGCCCAACCGAAGCATCAAAGATGTTCAGAACCATGCGCCAAACAAACATGTACCCAATCGACAATGAAGCAAAATTTGTTGTCCGGTCAACGATCAACGGTCAACAGGAGATGTGGCTCCCAGTCGAAGCATCAAAGACATTCGGTGGCATGCACCGAGCAAACGTGTCCTCGATCGACAATTAAGCAAAAATCATTGATCGATCAACGGTCAACGATCAATGAAACACGTGGCGCCAAGCCGAAGCATCAAAGACGTTCGGTGGTTTGCGCCGAGCAAACGTGTCCCCGATCAAAAATGGAGCAAAACCCGTTGACCGGTCAATGGTCAAGGGGACACGTAGTGCCCAACCGAAGCACCAAAGACGTTCGGTGGCATATGTCAAGCAAACGTGTCCCCGATCGAGATTGGAGTGAAATGACTTGACTGGTTAACTGTCAACGAAGCTTTTCCGCCTTTCGATCTGCGTGATTTTCATGCCTGCCATGATCAACATTCCAGATTTCACCACGCCATCAGGTATTTAATTAATTCATTTAATTAATTAATTAATTGAATTAATTAATTAAATATCCTCTACAAAATTAATTAAAAATTGAAAAATTAATTAAAAATTCTAAAAATAATTATTAATTCGAAAAAAAAAATTATATTCTGAATATATAACTATTAATTTACAATAACTAATTATAATTTTTTAAAGTTAATTATTAAAATTCGAAAATTGAATAAGAAATTCAAAAATGATTAAAAATTGGAAAAAAATCGGAAAAATCTGGATAAATCCCAAGAAATAAAAATATTTCTAAAAATAGTTCTTGGTATTTTACAAACTCAGAATAACACTGTTACACCTCGAACAAGACTCAAATGTCCCTGAAAAATCCGATATGTTCTGTAAATCCTTAGAAACGAGCGAACTACTCCTCAAAGGCTGTAAAACTCAGTGTTTTGGAGGGGGGCTTCTGATATGTGTCAAAATTGAACCAAATCAGGACCGTTCAAATTGGGCATAGATCTGAAAGCTCTCAGGGTTAAAATGGTAATTTCACTAGAAACGGGTCCGTAAACGGGAATTGGGTCTCTTTCAAGCCCAATAGCCCAAAACAGGTCTGTCTAAATGGTCTGATATAATAGCCCAATAAGAATGACTCCAGATTATTTAAATATGATTTAAACTCATAATTATCCATAAGAGACGGTTCAAAAACCATATCTCTTATGCTGGGGAGAGTTTAAACTCAACCCCCTTAACTAGCCTTATCTCTTCATGAAGAAGAGATAATTGATTCACTCCAAAAACATCGGGAAGTACAGATAAATTATTATCTTGGAACTGACCAAAACAATTATAAATGCAGGCCTCCACCAGAAACACGTAATCATTATTTTGTCACCAGAAAACTCTCTTTCTACTCTTGAGTTCTGATTTGAGCGTCGAAGGGTCTGTCGCCAGGATCAACTCCGGTGTTTTAGACTTTTGCAGATTAATCAGAGCATTCGTCACCATCAAGATCAGATCCAACGGTACAAATAAGTCATAATCAGAAGTCAACATCAGTTGAAAGCAGTCAACATTGGTAAAAGTAAAGTAAAAAAGATAAATTTTTATTATTTTTAAAATAATTTAGATCATCAGTTTGCTCTCACACAAAAATAAGCAGCAACATTTATATTTTCTGAAATTGATAAAATATTTATGTGCAATGCATGGTAAACATAAATCTAGGATTAGATCTGCATAACTTGGATTCTCAGTTAGTGCTATGACTTTCTGACTTGAAAGAAGAGTTGGCCATGATGATTGGAAAGACCGACAGAAGAGTACAAATTATATGAAATTGAACATGTTGTTTGGTTGGAGAGGAATGGGGGGGAGGGGAGGGGAATGGAGGGGTTCAAAATCCCTCCTGAGCCAATTTTGGCTCCCCTCCAATATTGGGAGATTTGGAGGGAAGGAAAAGTGTGTCTAACTTTTTTTAAGTGATTGGACTAAATTGCCCTTTTTAGATCTAAAATCTCTAATAAAAAACAAATCGTCTATCTCCCGACTCTCTCTCTCCCACTCGCTCTCTCTTTTTCTCCCCCTCCTCCTCGCCTCCCCTCTCGTCTCCATCCATCGACCTGCTGTCCCGCCATCCTGCAGTCGCCCTTGTCTCCGTCCATCGAACCGCCGTCCCGCCATCTTGCATTCGCCAGCTATAAGGTAACTCATCGAATCTAGTTTTACTTGTAAGAATACACTTGATGAAGATGCTATCCTTGAACTGGAAACTAAACATTTCCAGATCCATTCATTAATCTGGTTTGCTTCCTTTATTCATTCATCTGGTTTGCTACATTCATTCACTAGTTCTAACTATGCTGGCTATCAAGTATAATCAATTGGAGCAAGTACTAACAGTGAAGAAAATATACTCTCATAGTTTCATGTTCCATTATTCCAGTGAGCTCAAGTATTGTTAACACTGCTCCCAGTAAACCAAAAAAAAATAAAAAAATAAGATTTTTTATTTTTGTTTTTCCCTTGAGATATCGTTCTAGATACCGTAGTTTAGCATTCTTAGGCTAAAGGCACTAGTACTACCAAAAATCTGTATTGATTGCTATAGCAACAATATCTATCAATCAATCTGCCATCATTATTTTGTTTATTAGTCTTCATTATTTTGTTTATATTACCAAATTATATTTAGAAACAGTAATGCATTGGCTCTCATAAAATATAAAAGGGTATAAAAGTAATTTAATTATAAAATTCATTCCTTCCCCTTGTTAACCAAACAAGAAGATAATTATTTTCCTTCCCCTCCCCTCCCCTCCCCTCCCCTCCCCTCCCCTCCCTTGAACCAAACAGAGTCTTGATTAAAATCCCTCCCCTCCCTTTCCCTCCCCTCCTTTGAACCAAACAGAGTGTGAATGTATTGTCTCCTGTGTCTACTCCTCTTATTTGAGGAGTACTTGAGCTCATCAATGAACAAAAATTTTCTGTTACATATGTCATGTAGATAGCCGCAACTATTTGTTTGCTCTTGGTTGGCTTGCTTAACTGAATTTCGATGTTAGTTATATTGACTGTGTCAGTGACCACACAATGTCTATGTTTGTATCCATTCACTTGGGAGATTATTTTGGAGATGGATCGCCTCTTCTGAACCACATGCAACATACTGCATATGTATTATCATTTTGTTCTTATCGTAGAGCTTGTGTCTTATCTACGGTTCCTTATATACTGTTAAAGTACAGAAAATATATACGATTCCTTATATACTTTTTTAGGAATGCTAAGGCATTGTAGTGCGAGTGTGGAGATTTTGGAAATATTTCAGTAATACTATAAATGCAAGTATGCTTGACCATTATTAATCACACTTTGACATTTTTTTCTTCTCCATTTGTAGGTTGGAGATGTCATGGATGAACCAAAGAATGTGAGTTGTTTTGACGTTAGTTACTCAAGGATTTGTTGTCAGTTTTAAGTTTATTGGACGGACTTTTTTATAAGTTTATTGTACATATTCAAGTTTATTGTATGGATTTTTCTATGATACTAGGTTTCAATAAACTTGTAAACAAAATTTCAAATTTTTTATAGTTTCAATGGTGTATTGGAATTTTCTATATATCCATTTTTATTTGTATCCAGAGATTTTTTTTTGTATACATGTAAAAAGAAATAGTGTTCCTCAAACGCTTTAAAAAAAACACCACTATCAAAATAGTGTCAAAAGACAGTGTTTCTAAAACACTACAAGGGAGACAACATTTTTGGAAATGACGTAAGATGACATCGTTTAACAAATGTCGCCAAAACGATGTATGTTTGACTGCATTTTCAAAACACTGAATTTTACGATGGTGTTTAGCAAACGCTATCAAAAGATAGCGTTTTCAAAATGCTATCAAAGAGACAGAATTTCCGAAATACAATCAAAGAGAGATCATTTTTGTAACGCTATCAAAGGTACGTTGTTTCCACAAAATGCTGAATAGTGATTATAACGTGGACTGCAAAAACATTTTAAAAATGTTGTCGCAGACCATTTATAGCATTTTACGAATGCTGTCAAATGTCATATCTGTTGTAGTGCTTGCTCAGGATGGATTTTCATCTACAGATAAGACAATTTATATTTAAAATTACTTGAAAGTTCCATTTGCACGGGTCAATACAAAATACCTCTAGTGTCATGCCCCGCTTTCCAATATACGGGAATACAAGCACATAACAAAGGCCCAGCGAATGATGTGTAACCCACAAGAAATAAATAACCACATGAACAATGAATAGATTCCAAAATAATCATGAAATAAATTCACCAAATAATATCCAACATCTGGGAGAAAAGTAAACTTCGGATCATACAAGCCCGGAATACAAAGTATGGCGAAAAGTAATAAAATAAACAAGTAACATGAAATAACTATAGCAGTCTAATGGTTCAGCTCCATTCTTCAGAAAGTTTGCTCACCAAGATCGTGGGTCAAATTTCTTCTGGTACTTGTAAACTCATCAACTAGAGGCGGGGAAAAAAATTATCCGTTAGAGTAAGTTACGAACAGCAAGTAGTAGAAGCAAAGAAGCAAGGAAAACATGGTATATCAATAAAGGGTGAACTAGAACTAAGATTAAATAGCAATAACAAGGTTGAAACTAAAAGCAAGGGTCTAAAATTAACGATGCAATAAACAATGATTGTAATCAACGATACAAGGTTGATAACAATAATTATGATCAAGAATGCAAGTATCAATCCTAGGTTTATTAATCTTTTATTATCCTATCTAATGCACGTAATACTGTGTCACATTCCACATGTTTGGTGCATGCAAACAGTGATCTTTTAGACTATAGTGGTGAACTCTACAGATCGTGTACTCAGCATAATAATCAACAATTAACAATCAATATTCCCAATCATAATCCAAAATCCATGAAAATAATCAATCGAGAACAAAGGGCCCTCTCCGAGTACAGTCTTCGATTGTTCACTACTAAGTCGACCCTTATTACCCCGGCTTGTCAATATTTTATTACACACAAATGTGGACATGCAATGAGTACAAAAGTATCAAGGCAATATCAAAAGGATGGCAGGGCTATGCAGTGCATGGTATAACTAATTCTACTCACTAGATGCAAAATCAAACATTTATATGCTTAAAAACACAAAATACGCATTCTAGACAACAAGATGATGTTGTACAAAACTGACTCTCCCATTGCTATAGGAAAGCAAATCAGGTTCCGTCAGGGGTTATGGAAACTAGACTCCATGCTGGTTCCAATGCATCTTCACACGATATATGATAAATACATAAATTAGGCGAATAATCTCATTCTTTACTGATTACATGTTCAGGCAGCATATTAGGGTCAAATTCTTATGTACAAACGTTGTTTGTAAAATCATTTACAAATCTCATAAAAATCATATTTTAATTCCTAACAGTGTTCAGTATCAACAAGATTAATCTAATATTTTAATTCTTAAATTTAATCTAGTGTTTCAATTAGTTAAACATAGTAATGTATTTTCATACTATATTCTGGATTCAGATGTCATTGTACAAAAATATGAATATCTTGTAATATGTAGGTCAGATTGCAAATTCGTTAGATAATCTGGATTTCAGACACACAGAGCTACAACTCTTATTTAATAAGTTTTAAATGATACAATCTGTTGTTAGGTTAAAATTCTTGTTCTTTACTGAACTAGTGTTCTGGCAGCAACCAAGAGTTAAGTTTTGATACATATAATAGGTCTGAAAAATCATTAAATAATCTTAAAAAAATAATAAGGTGACTCCTAGTCATGTCTAGTATCAACATATAAAATTTCAAGTTCTAATTCTACTATTAACAATTTATTTTAATAGAAAATTATGTCGGTGTATCTCTAGACAGTAATCTGGAAATTGAAAACCTAGTAGTGTTAAAAATATGATAACTTTCAGTTTATAAATAGGAATTTAGATCCGTAAAAAGTCCGAGAAAAAATATTCGAAGGGCTACAAATGTTGTTTACAAAATTCTACTAAATTATAACAACAACTGGGTCAAAATCTCAAAGCAATATTAAACAAACAGAAGACCAGCAAGTTGATGATTTATTATTCAGCAACAAAATGAAAAACACATGCATATAACTTCATAACAATAATTAACATGAAAGTCTACTTAGTCATAAGGGTGAGATTCTACTATTAACAGGACAATTTATTATTAACATAGTAAGAACATCACATCTAATCTCAAAGCATTCAAATCATCATTCTGCTATATAATGTCACTCCCCACTTTCCAAAATACGGAATACGAGTACGTAACGAAAGCCCAGTGATTGATGTAAACACCATCCATGAGCTGTACCAGTCTAACTCAACAATATGAACAACAAATACAACCACACAAGAGAATATAATCACATGAATCAAAGAACAACTTCAGTAACAGATGAAATAATCCAAAACATAATATCCAACGTAATATCCAAAATCTGGAAAAACAAACTCCGGGACAAAAGCCTAAAACAATCTATAATATCAAAGACAAGGTTCAAAGGAAAGATATATAGCATAAAATAATTCAGGTAGTTAAATCTTCGGCTCCATCTTCTAAAATCGTTGCTCACCAATTCCTTCTGACAGTGTTCCTTCAGTATCCGTAAACTCGTGATCTAAAAAGAGATAAAATAATGTCCGTAAAGCAAATCATGGACAGCAAGTAGTGAAAAATAGGGAATAATAGGAAACACAATATATCAAAAATAAAGGACGGGATCAAAGTCAAGAACAAAATCAAGGATTTGTAGTAATGTCAAAGGTTTATATTTAATCATGCATTAATTAATAATGTCAATTTAAGTTCTATATTGATGATTGTATACAGGATCAAGCATGAAATGTCAAACGGGTTATTATTCATTTTATTAATCTATCTAGTGCAGGTACTACTGCGTCCCATTCCACAAGTTTGGCACAAGCAACCAAGTGGACGTTTTAGACTGATGGTGAACTCAACAGATCGTGTACTCGGTAACAAGATGACAAAATATCATGATAGCGTGATCACACAATGACAGCATTTCTCCACCTTCCATGTAATAAACCATGCAAGCAAGAAGTCCTTTACCGAGTACAGTTTCCGATTGTTCACTACCAAGTCAACCCATAATACCCCGGCTTGTTATTATTTTATTTCATCCTATGTGAGCATGCAAGAAGGTGTCGAGCTTGTATCATGCTAAGTGTGACTAGTCGTACTCGTTACAGAAAAAGCAAGAAGCAAATATATTGAATCAACATAATTCACACAATCTAGACAACAGGACGTTACTGTACAAAAACACATTCCCACTGCTACAGAAAAGAAAATTTGGATCCGTCAGAAGTTTTAGAAACTAGACTCTCTGCCGGTTCCAGCGCATATACATACGACATATAAATATAACAGAAACTGGGTTCAAATCCTTATTCTTTTCAGATTTCATGTTCAGCCAGCAGGTTATAGATTAGGTTCACATATATGAATCAGGTCAGAAAACACATCAATTAAATCTACAAAAATTCAGGGTGATTTCTACACATGTCTAGTCTCAGTCAAATTAATTTTATATTTTAATTTTACTGTTAAAATGTTTTGTTTACTAATAAATCAGGGTTATACGCATGAAATTGTGAATCTGAAAATCTGAACCTAGCAGTATTAAAAGACTGATATCTAACAGATTATAACTCGGAATTCAATTCCGACGAAATTTCTGGAAAATAGACTCATGGGGCTACAATTTATGTTCACAAAGTTTATTCAAATTTTTACAGTAGCATGTTCGAATCTCTGATACAAAAAGAAGTAAGCAGCAGGCCAGGAAATAATTTAATATGAATAGGCAATAATTTCATCATACAAGCATATAATTCATGATAATTAATAAACAAAGTGCTATTTGATGATTAACATGCAAATTTCTAGATATGATGCAATTTACAATCATGGTAATTAACTCATCAAATCAAATTCAATCGGAAAGATTCAATACATCAAACAACTCTATAACATGGATCTAGTTATGTTTTTATGTATTTCATGCATATGCAATGTGCAATAGGGACTAGGGTTCGAATTAAAGATAAAGGAACGAAGTCAATGATATCTAGGGTTAGCTCGTGTATACCCTCAATATACTCAACGGAAGATGAATAGTATAACAATATGATGATTAAAGGTTGATCTACTTGCGGGATCAACAAAATTCTTGAACAAAAATAATCAAACTAGTTTAAGAAAGACTTGCCTTATCGATGATAAATCCGAATATAAAGAATAACGAGATGGGAATCCTGGGCGATGACACACGAACAATGCACACACAAAAGTACGTGCAAACCAATGCAAAACAACACACAGCAAATGGCAACTCTCCCCAAAATAGCAAACAGCGAATCCCCTCTCCAACACCCAATAGCAAACTCGGCAGGGAGAGAGGAAGAGAGAGTAGCGGGAACGGCAACGTGCGGGGGCTCCGGCTCTGGTGGCTGTAGGCGAGGCGGTCGTCATGTGCGGTGGGTGACGCTGGCAGTGATTGGAGATAGCAGCAAGGGCGACATGGTAGGGTGAAGATGAGGAAGAGGAGGAAGTCAAGGGTGGCGATGGGTTTCGGTGCTGGGGTGGAGATATAATGGAGGAGCGGTGGTCGGAGGTTGATGACGAGGTGATGGAGGGATTCTTCGGTGGTTGGATGAGCGGTGGTGATGAGGACGAAGTCGACTAGCGTAGACTAGGGGCGATGACGCTAAGAAGTGGACGCTCGGGCGGTCGATGGGTTCAATGGTGGACAGCAGATGAGGGTGAGAGAGTCGGGAGGTATGAGAGAGAGAGCGGTGGGAGTAGGAGGGATTAATTAGGTTAAATAAAAATTAGGGTTTATAGGGGTATTTATATGGGGTAATAGATATTGGGTTTTTGGGGTGCGGGTTAACGGGTTAAAGACATGGGTTTAGGATCCAAAAAGAGAAAAATAGATAGAATTAAATAGGATATGAATATAATGGATCAATATAAACACAAAACACAAAAGAGTAAAATTAGTAGTGAGCCAAAAATTCAGGGTTCAAGCCAAAAATGTTACAAAATGATCAAAAGAGAATAAATGGGCCCAAAGAAAAGAAAGATTTATTATTTACAAGAGATTCGAATACAATAATCAAATAGAAGAAAATTACAATAAAAATCCAAAAACAGAAAAATAGGGGTTACATATAAGATGTTTCTAATCTATGTATTGTGTAGTGTATGCATATGACACAATATATAACAAGGTTTGTGTTTGAATCAAGGGGATGGCACAAAAACAAAACTACTACTTGGTTTCACCGATGAATCTGTAATAGTCACTTCTAAGGGTATCAAACAAATAAAATATGATAATTGAAAGAAGAACTACTTGCGGAGATCAAAGAAAATTCTTGAACAAGAATAATAAACTAGTTCAAGGGAAACTTGCATTATAGACGTCAACTTCGAATATAAAAGAATAACGGGAACGAGACACCTGGCGGCAACGGAGACGGCAATGACAATGATGGCACGGCGACAGTAGCAACACAGTAAGAGACAACAACAACAAAAGAAGGGCGACAGCAGCAACGCGAGCAAGGACACAACAGCGAGGTCGACGATAGCACACAGTAGGGGCAGTTGCATGAGCAAGGGACGACAACATGTACGAGGGCAGCAACAAGAAACTTCAGCCCGCGGTGACTGCGAGTTGAGAAGATGGCAGGGGCGACGAGGTGGTGGTTGAAGCTTGGTCTCAGTGGGAGTAGCAGCAAGGGGATGGGCTGTGGTGGATGGAGGGACTATCGGGGTGCTTCGGCATCGCTGTGGGTAGGAAGAGTAGCAGCAAGGAGAAGGATGGTGCAGGCGGGCGACGAGGTGGACTGCGAGGCGAGATGCGGCAGCAGGGGATGCTGGCAGCAAGCGCAGCACAGCAATCGGGTGTAGGTGGTTGCGACGGCAGGGATGCAGTCGATAGGGTGGACTGCGGTGGTCAGGATGCAGCAGCGGGTGGCAAGGGCTTCGATTGGTTCAGTTGGCGAAGTCGCTGGTGGAGACTGAGGCGACGGAGGCGGTGGTGAGTGGGCTCGGGGTTCGGATGTGGGATGTAGGCGACGGGATCGAGGTAGAGGGTGATGGCGACTAGGATGGAGGTCGATTGGTTGAAACAGGGGAAAGAGAGAGAGCGGTGGAAGAAGATGATGAGGAAGATTGTAATACCCCGCAAAATAGCATATGACTATTTTGCATTGTAATCCGTGCAAAGTTGAAAATTGCACACGGTTATGTATTTTTCTAATAATAATTGATTTTAATTGAGAGATTTCAGATATATTAGTTATTATGAACCCGACAATGTATATTCGGGGTATCTTCTCAATTAAATTGTGTGTATTGTCCCGGTTATTTAAACGAGACAATCTTTGGGAAAATAATATTTTTTACATATATTCTTATATTTTATTTAACAAATAAATGTTTTATTTGTATATGGAGGTACATATACATATATGGATGTATTTATACCTTGATTGGGTCGTATATAATATATATGTACGGATACTTGTATGCATTTTATATATATATATATATGTATACATATATATTTATATGTATATATATCTATATGAATATGTAATTGAATTGTATTGAAGTGGATTGTACAAATACATACACATGTATAATTGGAGTGTATATAGATACATAGTATTGTAAGGGTGTATAAGATGAACACCAAATCCAATAAAATCCCCCACTCCCTTTCTCTTCCCCTATTCTCCACCGACCTCTTTCTCTCTCTTCCTTCCACTCCAATTTCGGCAGCAAACCCCAACCCCAAATCTCCATGACCAAGTTCAATTCTCCATCTCCAATCTCAATTTTTCACCCAAAAACTCCATATCCATCTTCTTCTACTTCATCTTCTTCCACCTCTCCCAATTCTCAAGAATGAAAAGAAAGAGAGTTATTTTTATTTTATGGGTTCTTGGAGCTTTGGAGGTGAAGAAGAGATTGAGAGAATGAGGAGAATGAGCTAGCTAAAGCTACAGAGTCTTCTTGCAACAAGTGGGTGACACCTAACTCTAGTTTTAATTTTTTTGCGTATGTGAATTTTCGCATGTGAAAGTGTTGGAGAAATTCTGATTTTCATGTATGTAAATGGCATGCTAAGAAGAAGATAGTGATATGGTAGAATATCTCCTTTCATGATGCTTTTGTTAAAGAGCATGTGCAAATAGGAGAGTTTGAGAATTTATTGCTCTCAAAAGGCTCAGAATTTTGAGCTCAAACTTTGGAGAATTGTTCTTCTATGTATGTAGAGTATCCATGATGTTTTTGATAATATTTGGAAGCAATTTAGTAGCCCAAACAATTCGTCCAAATCTAGACAGAGAGCAGTCGAAATTGCTGCTACTGTGTGGATTTTGGCTGGGTCTTTCTAACCTTGTAACTCAGTGTAGGCTGAATATTTTAAGTTGGAAATTTTTGTGGACACTCTTGTATGTGTCTACAACTACAGTTTTAAGTTTCGTAATTTTCCGAGGTCTTTTGATACCTCAAAGAAATTGTAGAAAGTGACTGGTCTGGATATGGAAACTGCAGCTGACTATTTTTGGAATGAAGTTCACCTGGCCATAACTCCGTGTATGTTTGTGATAGTGCTATGAAATTTTGGGAGTATCTTATGGTATGAGTCTAGTTGGTGATTCTCAAATTTTTAGAATTTTTAAAGGTTGTTTTATGAGGTTTCAAAATTATTTAGTAAGGAGTAGTAAATACCCTGCGGAAAGAGGAAGCTGAAATTTATGCTAGGTTTAAGGAGTTATAACTCATATTTTGATATGAATCTCAATACAAATTTTGGACAGAGTGTAATGGCATGTGTGTGGATTAAGAATCTAAAATTTCCTGAGCATTGGACTTAAGGTGGATTTGTTATTGAATTTCAAAGTTGGCTATGTTCAGCCTAGTACAAGTTAACTACTTTGTGAAGATGAGAAATTCTGGAACTATTTGTTAAGAATTTGGAAATTTGTCCAACTAGAGTCGTCGTAGGGAGTCATAGCTTTCTAACCCAACTAGAATTTTGTAATTCTAGTTTGTAGGTTGAGAGTTATGATTTTTTAAAGATTAGGGCAGATCCAGTCTAGTCGAAACCCTGTTTATTGAAGAATCAATTTTTCCCTGTTTGTATACCTGATGAATTTGGTGTTTTGAGGACTGTAATGATTGAATCTAAGTAGGTGTTCAACTAGGAAGTTGTGGTAGACACTCCCACCTTTCCATTGATTCCAGAATAAAGTAATTCCGATCAGTGAGCAAATTTTTATGATGTCAGAAAGGTGCAGCGAGTGCGTGAAGAAATATACTATTGAAAGTATATGAGGTTTATATAGCGTCTAGATGATTGAATTTGAGGAAATGGTTAACTAGAGAGTTATAGACTAGGATCTTATCTATCCAGAATGGGGAATATCAAGCAATTCTAAATTGTGTGCTGGAAGCTATGATCATTGCAAGTTTAGCAACCTGTTGTCTAGATTGACCTCAAGCTTAAGTTAACTTAGGGACTTGAGTTCCTTAAGGAATTTGAGGGAATCTTCCACTAGAGGATTGCAGTGGGACTCCCTACCCTTCTAGAAATTCTGAGTATTTTGGTTTCCGATGAGCGTAGCTTGGATCACAGCTACTGCTATTTCTTGAACTATTCCATCGGATAATTGATGAGAAACCCTCTGCATACCGCAGTGTGGTGATCATGAGCTATCGGGTTTTTAGTAATGTCTTTAGCATTTCATTTGGAACTTAGACAAGTTCCTGTTCTTAGTACTCATGGTGGTCATGAGTGAGTTGGGATATAGTTCTGGACGGTTTGTGTTTGGTGTCTCGATGCCTGAGTCTGTCAATGGTCAGAATTGAAGGTTATGTGTGTGCTTACCTTCATTTGAATTATATTGCATCCTTGGGGCTTCGTTGGACCACTCACTGAGGGTCACGAGCCAGGATTATTTGGTTGCTGACCTATGATGGTATTGGAAATTTGTGGATGTGATTCTCGTAATGATTGTTGTTTTGACAGACCGGACAGGCTTGACATTGTTGATCGACACCGGGTGTGATTTGGGGTAACAACTTGTTTTTAGTAAACTGCATTGATTAGGTTTTTCCTTATTGTTTTGCTAGAAGACTGAATTGGTTTTAGGGGTGATTCCCTATAATCCAACTCGTTCTGAGAGTTAGCACTAGGTGGTGATACTATAGAGTTGTCTCTTCCTGTCATTAGGGATACGTGCTACTGTGCGTATCTTGCATTGTTGATTCCTGAAGTACCATGGTAAGAATGAGATGTCGATATCCAGGCGGATATGGGGTTTTAGACCTTCGAGGCCGTTATGTTCTATGTTGGCAGACACGAATGGATCATAATGGATCTTCTGCACAATGGATATACTGCGTGTATATCTGTAAGTTCGTCATAGCTTTCGAGAAGGATTCGATGCAACAATTATTGGTGACAACGGGGTAGCACCCCGAATTATTTCTTTTATTTATACCTCCTCAAACATGTCATACTATCAGGAAAAAGAAGTGGACTGAATTAGAATGCATTGCATAGCGAGGGTTCAAATCCCTGAGCTGGAGTAACGGCTTGATCTGGGACATATGTAGTATGGGATGCATGTGTATCCAGAGTCTTGCTAACAATTGATTTAGTGCATCTGTTCTGTACTCTGTATTTTATATTAGACTTCAAGTCATGGCATACACGAATACTAGAAAATCAGGATATACATATCGTTTCCATTCAAATTGAATTGTGGGTATGATTGTTGGAGATCACTGTTTTCTTATCAGCATTGCGTCAGTAGAATTACTGACGTACCCCACCTTTTAGGTACATGGATGTAATATCCCGGACGGATATTACCGTATATAAATTGATATTTTATTATTATTTTATTATTATTTTGTTTTAATTCCAAAATTAGAATATTTTGGTGATTTTTACCCGGTTTGCTCCTAGACATTATCTGTATCCAGATATCGGTCAGTATATATCCGTATCGTATCAAATTGATACCGTGATCTTCCGAACTAATAATAAAATTTATTTTATTATTATCTCCAAGATTTAATTACTTTTATGCGGATTATGCGAAGATTTTCGGTATACGGACATATACGCGCACATACGAGTAGTATGACGATTAGTACATTATACGAATTATGTGTTGTGTATTTTGGACAACACTTGCCTTGTTATGACAAACCTATTAGAGGGTTAGGGTTTGATTAGGAGGTTAAACCTAGGGTTACTAGACATAAGAGATTAAGATTTCTTCTAGAAAACTTCTCCCCCCACATCAAACCTCCCCCCCACATAATACCTCCCCCACATTTCCCCTTCTCCCCTAGGTGAGGCCGGCCATGATTTAGGGAAGGGTTTAGGTGCAAAAGTGTGTGTGTGCTTTTACACTCTCCACCCTCCTCTCCTTCTATAAATAGCCCTTCATTCTCCTCCTTCTCTCATTTTAGAAAACAAGAAAGAAAGAAAGAAAGAAAGAAAGAAAAGAAAGGAAAAGAAAGAGAGAACATATAACTTGAGAGTTTTGTTTTGTAGGGTTCTTAGAAGCTTTCTAAAAGCTAGGGGAAGGAGAAGGTTAACTAGCTAGTTCTTCCATCAAAGAAAGAAATAAGGTGGGGTTTCTTCATGCTTTCTTGTTTGATTGTTTGTTTGTTTGTTTGTTGTTTTGTTGTTTGACTTCTCCTTCTACCCTCTTGTTTTGTTTTGTTCTTTTGGGTTTGTGGTATGTTGTAGTAAGTGAAAGAGAAAGAAAAAGAGTAGTAGTAGTAAGTACTAATTTATAAAGATCATAGCTTTATTATTGAAGTGATTGTTTGTATATTATTGGACTAAAGAAACTTACACATTGCATAATGTTGAACATACAACCATGAGTGGTTGTAGGACTTAAAACATAAGCATATAAGCATTCATTTTACAACCATTGTGGGTTGTAGGACTCTTGATTAAACTTGAACAAAAAAATAAAAGCATATGTCTAATAAAAGGATCTTTCTTTTATTTGATCACTAGTTGTAAATATGAAAAAGATCTTTCTTTTCATTTAAAACACTAGTTGTAGCTAATTAAAAAGATCTTCTTTATATTTTTAATCACTAGTTGTAACCTAATTAAAAGATCCTTTTCTTCTATCACTAGTTGTAGTTAATAAAAAGATCTTTCTTTTATTCTTAATCACTAGTTGTAGCTTAATAAAAAGATCTTCTTTTGTTTAATCACTAGTTGTAGCTTAATAAAAAGATCTTCTTTTTGTTTAATCACTAGTAGTAGCTAATTAAAAGATCTTTCTTTTTATTTTAAACTCTAGTTGTAGCTAATTAAAAGGATCTTTTCTTTTATTTTAATCACTAGTGTAGTTAATTAAAAAAAAGACCTTTTCTTTTACAAAGTTGTAAGGAAAAATAAAATAAAGATGATCTCTCTTTTATCACTAGTTATAATAAAGAACTAAGTAGTAGTAAGCTAAAATAATAAGTAGTAGTATGTAATAAAATGAAGTAGTAGTAGCATGTATGTTGATTAATGAAGTAGTAGTAATAGTAGTAAGTTGTATGTTGTAGTAGTAGTAGTAGATAGTTATGTGTTGATCAAAATAGAAGTAGTAGTAGTAGTAGAATGTTGTAGGATATTTTCTAAAAATATTCCTTTATGTTTTGTGCTTAAGATATTGTAGGATTGCTTCTAAAATTATTTAGAAGCCATTTCTATGCTTCATGTGTTGTAGGATTACACCAAAAAATAATTAGAAGCCATTTCTATGCTTCATGTGTTGTAGGATTACTCCTAAAATTATTTAGAAGCCATGTTTATGCTTCTAGTGTTGTAGGATTACTCCTAAAATTATTTAGAAGCCATGTTTATGCTTCAAGTATTGTAGGATTACTTCTAAAATTAATTAGAAGTCATATTCATGCCACTTATATTGTAGGATCACTTCTAAAAATAATTAGAAGTCATATTCATGCTACTCATGTTGTAGGATTATTTCTAAAAATAATTAGAAGCCATATCCATGCTTAGTTAGTTGTAGGATTGCATTTAAAAATATCCTACCATGCTTACCATGCTTAGTTAGTTGTAGCTTTGCTTCTAAAAATAATTAGAAGCCATATCTATGCTTAATTAGTTGTAAGATTGCTTTAAAAATATCCTACCATGTCTACCATGCTTAGTTAGTGGTAGCTTTGCTTCTAGAAATGCTTAGAAGCCATAATCCATGCTTAGCTAGTTGTAGGATTACTTATAAAAATATCCTACCATGATTCTATGCTTAATTAATTGTAGAATGTTTTATAAACTTATCCTACCATGCTTAACGTTTAGAATGTTGTAGGATTCTTTTCCTAGCATGCTTGGTAATGTTGTAGGATTCTTTTTCTATCATGTTTAGTAACTCACTTATACTAGAATTTTGTAGGATTCATTCCTAAAGTTTCCTATTATGTTTAGTGACCTAGTTATGCTTAGAATGTGTAGGATTCAATCCAAAAGTTTCCTACAATGTTTGGATAAATTTTATTGTGCCTAGAGTGTTGTAGGATCCATGATAAAATCATATACCATGCTAGTTTAATTGTTGGAAAGCGGTATATCATGCTAGCTTAATTGTAAGTATTTGGCATATCATGCTAGTTTAAATTGTAGGCAAATTGTATACCATGCTAGATAAATGGTAGAGAAGTGTATACTATGTTAGTGAATGACCATGATTCATGCTAAGTAAGTAGTGATCATGCAAATTATTGATCTTATTAAGTTAAGGATACCCATACTAGGATGTTCATGCTTAGGGTAAAGAAACTACCCATGGCTAGTTGTAGTGATTATGTTGGATTCTATGCCATGCTAGAGTAATACATGATTAGAACATGGTAGGAGTAATGTTAGAATATCTACTATACCTTGGAATGATTGTATGTTATATTAGTTATCTATCCATGCTTGTGTTACGGTGATTAGTCAAGATAAGTAGTAAGTTTTCATGCTCGCTTGACTATAGTAGACTCTATGTCTAGGTCGTAGTGATTTTTATGTTTAAGCTCGATGAAAACACAGGCATTAATCATATTCATACTTAGAAGTGTGATGGTGAGTAGTTCTATTTTGAAATCGGATTACTTTAGGAAGATGCCTACGAGTGTATGTCATGCCTAAGACATTATAGGTCGAAGTAGTAAGATCGGGAAGACCACTAGCGATAGTTAATTCGATAAAGGCGGTTATGTCGCCTTCGGATTCTTCCTTAGTAGAATACCGATCTTAGACTACTAGTAGATCCCTTTGTTGCTTCTAATAGTAGAAGATTAAGTTGTTAGTAAGCACGCTTGGTTGCTTCTAGGATTGATTACCTGTATGGTTGTTTGCACACGGTCGTGCTCGTACGTGGCTCGACTGGCCCGTATGTAGCGGTGGGTCTCATACGTAGCTTAGTTGGCTCGTATGTAGGTGGTTGTCTCGTACGCGGCCCGACTGGCCCGTACGTAGCTGTTGGTCTCATACGCGGCTTATTTGGCTGGTATGTACGTGGTTATCTCCTACGAGACCCGCCTGGCTCGTAGGTAGTTATTGTTTCATACGTAGCTTAGTTGGCTCGTATGTGGTTATTACTCGTGTATAGCTTGTTAGCTAGTACACAGTTAGTTGCGCTCGTCTAGGGTGATGTTACCACCCTAGGGCCATCGACCATCAAGACCACATCCTACCTCCTTAGAGCAAAACGGATAGATCTCACCTCGGACGTTGACGGATCTTAACCAATGTAGGTTGACCGTGGGCCGAGAGTGTTGGTAGAATCCGAGTTAGGGGTAGTGATGATTGAGAGAGAGATTGTTACCAGAGTCTTGGATCGATGAGCCACGAACCGGGTCCTGAGGGATTCTGGTAAGTCTAGGTTGAGCGGCCTAGTAGAGTTGTCTTGCGAAGCCTAATTCAAGGCCTAGCAAGTTGTGTTATAATATCGTCATCCCTAGGATTGTTCGAGTCAGGGACATCACTAGGATAGTGACTTATAAGGATCAGTTTACTTAAACCCTTTTGCCGGGAGAGAGGGGTCAGTTGTAGGGGGCCCCGACACTAACTCGTCTCTTGAGGCAGATCATAGGTGGTGTACCGGGTTGTACCTTCCTGTCAAAGGGATACGTACGGTGCCGTCTCACAAGTTGAGGACACGGGTTGCGTATCTCACTCTGTTAATCCCTGAAGTACCGTGGCTAGGGGTGCCACAGGATGCATTGTGCAGTCCTGCGCTTGCGATACCCCAGAGAGTGCCACAGGGTAGGCTTCGTGCTATCCTGCGCTTGCAAAACTCTATGGTTTGGTTTTTGTGATGACACCCGATACGTCGGGATCGTCTAGTTGAGAGAGGTCCGGGTGGCCGGGTCGCAGTGGCGAACATAGACACCACTGGCGATATGCAACAGTGGCATATGATCACATCTGCAGCCTCGCGAGTCACGTGTAGTTGTCAGGAACAGGTTGTGTACAATTAGAATTCATAACGTGGGTTCAAATCCCTATATATGGAGAAACGGCTTGAGATGGAGTCGCATGTATTTATGGGCTGCATGTTACTTTCGGAGACTTGCTGACATTAGAATAGGAAGCATCCTAGTTGTACCTTCCCGTCAAAGGGATACGTACGGTGCCGTCTCACAAGTTGAGGACACGGGTTGCGTATCTCGCGCTGTTAATTCCTGAACTGCCGTGGGTGGGTGTCAGGAACGGGTGGTGTACAGTTAGAATTCATAACGCGGGTTCAAATCCCGGATATTAGAATAAGAGTGTCCTAGTTCTACTTAAGTACCACATTAGAGTCTAGTCATAGCACTCACGTACACTTAAACTACACCGACACCATTACTATGTTTGTATATTTTGTATATTGTTTGGAAGATTCGCTGCTATATGATCAGCCTTTAAGCGTCAGTGAATACTGACGTCCCCACTTCCATAGGTACTGGATCGCCAAAGTACAAAGGCGATATTCAGGAGGACTCAAGGCGAGGAAAGCAAGGAGTCAGTATTAAGTTTAGTTCCGCTGCAAAATATGTATTGATTCTGTATTAGTTAAGAGGTACTCTGATGTAAGATGTTAAAGGTTGTAATACTTAGAAATGTAAAGGTAATATTGTAACTCTATTGTAAGGTATTATAGTTGTACAATATTCAGGCTTGTAACACTTTGTGTATTGAATAAAAAGTTTTAAATTCTCCTGTTTTTTCTGTGTATTGTGACTAATTGAAGCAAAGATCTTGGCTTGTGTCTCGGTTTTCCAGTATCGGAAATCGGGGCGCTACAGAGTGGTATCAGAGCTAACTTCAATTTACAGTCCAACACAGCAGGAAAATTAAACTTGGATGCCCTTTAGGAGTCGAGTCTTAGTTAGTTATAGGCAATTGTAATTCATATTGTTGTTCCTTTCAACTTATGTTTTATGATTTTCCTATATCTGGACTAATTCCAGTATGTATATTTTAGGATGGTATTCGAAGATTTCCTAACCGGGGGTGTATTGATAGAGTAGAGTGAGCAAATTACCGGAGGAAATCCTAGAAATCGGAAGTAATGTCCATAGGTCATGTCCTATTCTAAGGAGGGAGTAGACACCGAGTTACAAATATCGGGTTCTTTGGAGAACCAGTTTGTGGATGAGCCACTTGGGAGCCGGAAAGCAGCATAAGCTTTCTTTCCCCGAGTTATTAGGGTATGGATGTTTTGCCTATTTTCCCTAACTTAACGTAGTTCTGAGGACAGAACTATTCTAAGGAGGGAGTATTGTAATATCCCGGACGGATATTACCGTATATAAATTGATATTTTATTATTATTTTATTATTATTTTGTTTTAATTCCAAAATTAGAATATTTTGGTGATTTTTACCCGGTTTGCTCCTAGACATTATCTGTATCCAGATATCGGTCAGTATATATCCGTATCGTATCAAATTGATACCGTGATCTTCCGAACTAATAATAAAATTTATTTTATTATTATCTCCAAGATTTAATTACTTTTATGCGGATTATGCGAAGATTTTCCGGTATACGGACATATACGCGTACATACGAGTAGTATGACGATTAGTACATTATACGAATTATGTGTTGTGTATTTTGGACAACACTTGCCTTGTTATGACAAACCTATTAGAGGGTTAGGGTTTGATTAGGAGGTTAAACCTAGGGTTACTAGACATAAGAGATTAAGATTTCTTCTAGAAAACTTCTCCCCCCACATCAAACCTCCCCCCCACATAATACCTCCCCCACATTTCCCCTTCTCCCCTAGGTGAGGCCGGCCATGATTTAGGGAAGGGTTTAGGTGCAAAAGTGTGTGTGTGCTTTTACACTCTCCACCCTCCTCTCCTTCTATAAATAGCCCTTCATTCTCCTCCTTCTCTCATTTTAGAAAACAAGAAAGAAAGAAAGAAAGAAAGAAAGAAAAGAAAGGAAAAGAAAGAGAGAACATATAACTTGAGAGTTTTGTTTTGTAGGGTTCTTAGAAGCTTTCTAAAAGCTAGGGAAGGAGAAGGTTAACTAGCTAGTTCTTCCATCAAAGAAAGAAATAAGGTGGGGGTTTCTTCATGCTTTCTTGTTTGATTGTTTGTTTGTTTGTTTGTTTGTTGTTTTGTTGTTTGACTTCTCCTTCTACCCTCTTGTTTTGTTTTGTTCTTTTGGGTTTGTGGTATGTTGTAGTAAGTGAAAGAGAAAGAAAAAGAGTAGTAGTAGTAAGTACTAATTTATAAAGATCATAGCTTTATTATTGAAGTGGTTGTTTGTATATTATTGGACTAAAGAAACTTACACATTGCATAATGTTGAACATACAACCATGAGTGGTTGTAGGACTTAAAACATAAGCATATAAGCATTCATTTTACAACCATTGTGGGTTGTAGGACTCTTGATTAAACTTGAACAAAAAAATAAAAGCATATATCTAATAAAAGGATCTTTCTTTTATTTGATCACTAGTTGTAAATATGAAAAAGATCTTTCTTTTCATTTAAAACACTAGTTGTAGCTAATTAAAAAGATCTTCTTTATATTTTTAATCACTAGTTGTAACCTAATTAAAAGATCCTTTTCTTCTATCACTAGTTGTAGTTAATAAAAAGATCTTTCTTTTATTCTTAATCACTAGTTGTAGCTTAATAAAAAGATCTTCTTTTGTTTAATCACTAGTTGTAGCTTAATAAAAAGATCTTCTTTTTGTTTAATCACTAGTAGTAGCTAATTAAAAGATCTTTCTTTTTATTTTAAACTCTAGTTGTAGCTAATTAAAAGGATCTTTTCTTTTATTTTAATCACTAGTGTAGTTAATTAAAAAAAAGACCTTTTCTTTTACTAAGTTGTAAGGAAAAATAAAATAAAGATGATCTCTCTTTTATCACTAGTTATAATAAAGAACTAAGTAGTAGTAAGCTAAAATAATAAGTAGTAGTATGTAATAAAATGAAGTAGTAGTAGCATGTATGTTGATTAATGAAGTAGTAGTAATAGTAGTAAGTTGTATGTTGTAGTAGTAGTAGTAGATAGTTATGTGTTGATCAAAATAGAAGTAGTAGTAGTAGTAGAATGTTGTAGGATATTTTCTAAAAATATTCCTTTATGTTTTGTGCTTAAGATATTGTAGGATTGCTTCTAAAATTATTTAGAAGCCATTTCTATGCTTCATGTGTTGTAGGATTACACCAAAAAATAATTAGAAGCCATTTCTATGCTTCATGTGTTGTAGGATTACTCCTAAAATTATTTAGAAGCCATGTTTATGCTTCTAGTGTTGTAGGATTACTCCTAAAATTATTTAGAAGCCATGTTTATGCTTCAAGTATTGTAGGATTACTTCTAAAATTAATTAGAAGTCATATTCATGCCACTTATATTGTAGGATCACTTCTAAAAATAATTAGAAGTCATATTCATGCTACTCATGTTGTAGGATTATTTCTAAAAATAATTAGAAGCCATATCCATGCTTAGTTAGTTGTAGGATTGCATTTAAAAATATCCTACCATGCTTACCATGCTTAGTTAGTTGTAGCTTTGCTTCTAAAAATAATTAGAAGCCATATCTATGCTTAATTAGTTGTAAGATTGCTTTAAAAATATCCTACCATGTCTACCATGCTTAGTTAGTGGTAGCTTTGCTTCTAGAAATGCTTAGAAGCCATAATCCATGCTTAGCTAGTTGTAGGATTACTTATAAAAATATCCTACCATGATTCTATGCTTAATTAATTGTAGAATGTTTTATAAACTTATCCTACCATGCTTAACGTTTAGAATGTTGTAGGATTCTTTTCCTAGCATGCTTGGTAATGTTGTAGGATTCTTTTTCTATCATGTTTAGTAACTCACTTATACTAGAATTTTGTAGGATTCATTCCTAAAGTTTCCTATTATGTTTAGTGACCTAGTTATGCTTAGAATGTGTAGGATTCAATCCAAAAGTTTCCTACAATGTTTGGATAAATTTTATTGTGCCTAGAGTGTTGTAGGATCCATGATAAAATCATATACCATGCTAGTTTAATTGTTGGAAAGCGGTATATCATGCTAGCTTAATTGTAAGTATTTGGCATATCATGCTAGTTTAAATTGTAGGCAAATTGTATACCATGCTAGATAAATGGTAGAGAAGTGTATACTATGTTAGTGAATGACCATGATTCATGCTAAGTAAGTAGTGATCATGCAAATTATTGATCTTATTAAGTTAAGGATACCCATACTAGGATGTTCATGCTTAGGGTAAAGAAACTACCCATGGCTAGTTGTAGTGATTATGTTGGATTCTATGCCATGCTAGAGTAATACATGATTAGAACATGGTAGGAGTAATGTTAGAATATCTACTATACCTTGGAATGATTGTATGTTATATTAGTTATCTATCCATGCTTGTGTTACGGTGATTAGTCAAGATAAGTAGTAAGTTTTCATGCTCGCTTGACTATAGTAGACTCTATGTCTAGGTCGTAGTGATTTTTATGTTTAAGCTCGATGAAAACACAGGCATTAATCATATTCATACTTAGAAGTGTGATGGTGAGTAGTTCTATTTTGAAATCGGATTACTTTAGGAAGATGCCTACGAGTGTATGTCATGCCTAAGACATTATAGGTCGAAGTAGTAAGATCGGGAAGACCACTAGCGATAGTTAATTCGATAAAGGCGGTTATGTCGCCTTCGGATTCTTCCTTAGTAGAATACCGATCTTAGACTACTAGTAGATCCCTTTGTTGCTTCTAATAGTAGAAGATTAAGTTGTTAGTAAGCACGCTTGGTTGCTTCTAGGATTGATTACCTGTATGGTTGTTTGCACACGGTCGTGCTCGTACGTGGCTCGACTGGCCCGTATGTAGCGGTGGGTCTCATACGTAGCTTAGTTGGCTCGTATGTAGGTGGTTGTCTCGTACGCGGCCCGACTGGCCCGTACGTAGCTGTTGGTCTCATACGCGGCTTATTTGGCTGGTATGTACGTGGTTATCTCCTACGAGACCCGCCTGGCTCGTAGGTAGTTATTGTTTCATACGTAGCTTAGTTGGCTCGTATGTGGTTATTACTCGTGTATAGCTTGTTAGCTAGTACACAGTTAGTTGCGCTCGTCTAGGGTGATGTTACCACCCTAGGGCCATCGACCATCAAGACCACATCCTACCTCCTTAGAGCAAAACGGATAGATCTCACCTCGGACGTTGACGGATCTTAACCAATGTAGGTTGACCGTGGGCCGAGAGTGTTGGTAGAATCTGAGTTAGGGGTAGTGATGATTGAGAGAGAGATTGTTACCAGAGTCTTGGATCGATGAGCCACGAACCGGGTCCTGAGGGATTCTGGTAAGTCTAGGTTGAGCGGCCTAGTAGAGTTGTCTTGCGAAGCCTAATTCAAGGCCTAGCAAGTTGTGTTATAATATCGTCATCCCTAGGATTGTTCGAGTCAGGGACATCACTAGGATAGTGACTTATAAGGATCAGTTTACTTAAACCCTTTTGCCAGGAGAGAGGGGTCAGTTGTAGGGGGCCCCGACACTAACTCGTCTCTTGAGGCAGATCATAGGTGGTGTACCGGGTTGTACCTTCCTGTCAAAGGGATACGTACCGTGTCGTCTCACAAGTTGAGGACACGGGTTGCGTATCTCGCTCTGTTAATCCCTGAAGTACCGTGGCTAGGGGTGCCACAGGATGCATTGTGCAGTCCTGCGCTTGCGATACCCCAGAGAGTGCCACAGGGTAGGCTTCGTGCTATCCTGCGCTTGCGAAACTCTATGGTTTGGTTTTTGTGATGACACCCGATACGTCGGGATCGTCTAGTTGAGAGAGGTCCGGGTGGCCGGGTCGCAGTGGCGAACATAGACACCACTGGCGATATGCAACAGTGGCATATGATCACATCTG
Source organism: Hemerocallis citrina (assembly GCA_017893485.1). Lineage (NCBI taxonomy): Eukaryota > Viridiplantae > Streptophyta > Magnoliopsida > Asparagales > Asphodelaceae > Hemerocallis > Hemerocallis citrina. The sequence continues at coordinate 223,022,599 of CM030362.1, read as the reverse complement.
CAGCCTCGCGAGTCACGTGTAGTTGTCAGGAACAGGTTGTGTACAATTAGAATTCATAACGTGGGTTCAAATCCCTATATATGGAGAAACGGCTTGAGATGGAGTCGCATGTATTTATGGGCTGCATGTTACTTTCGGAGACTTGCTGACATTAGAATAGGAAGCATCCTAGTTGTACCTTCCCGTCAAAGGGATACGTACGGTGCCGTCTCACAAGTTGAGGACACGGGTTGCGTATCTCGCGCTGTTAATTCCTGAACTGCCGTGGGTGGGTGTCAGGAACGGGTGGTGTACAGTTAGAATTCATAACGCGGGTTCAAATCCCGGATATTAGAATAAGAGTGTCCTAGTTCTACTTAAGTACCACATTAGAGTCTAGTTATAGCACTCACGTACACTTAAACTACACCGACACCATTACTATGTTTGTATATTTTGTATATTGTTTGGAAGATTCGCTGCTATATGATCAGCCTTTAAGCGTCAGTGAATACTGACGTCCCCACTTCCATAGGTACTGGATCGCCAAAGTACAAAGGCGATATTCAGGAGGACTCAAGGCGAGGAAAGCAAGGAGTCAGTATTAAGTTTAGTTCCGCTGCAAAATATGTATTGATTCTGTATTAGTTAAGAGGTACTCTGATGTAAGATGTTAAAGGTTGTAATACTTAGAAATGTAAAGGTAATATTGTAACTCTATTGTAAGGTATTATAGTTGTACAATATTCAGGCTTGTAACACTTTGTGTATTGAATAAAAAGTTTTAAATTCTCCTGTTTTTTCTGTGTATTGTGACTAATTGAAGCAAAGATCTTGGCTTGTGTCTCGGTTTTCCAGTATCGGAAATCGGGGCGCTACAATGGATATCAGGTCACAAGTGCATGAGAGCCCAAGATCAGCAGGGCATCCAAGGGGGATGGCAGTATACATGCCTACCATTCGAGTGGGTGCAGAAATATCAGAGTCACGCAGCAGAAGGCTCAAGCCGAGGGGCAAGTCCCAGGGAGGCAGATAGACCACTCAGGGATTTTCGGCAGTGACCAGCCGATCAACATTCTTGAAACAACCAATAGCTTCACAAGAGGAGTCTGTATATTCTTTATAATCAGTTATAATAAGTTATGTAATTTGTATTTCTTGTTCAAGGACAAATTGATATTTGTAATTATTGATGTAATAACTCTGATGGTAATAAAAGTGTTTAAATTCCCGTGTTATTTACTGTGTTGAGATACATTTGAAGGCAAAGATTCTGGTTGTGTCCGGATGTCCGATAACGGGGATCCGGGGCGTTACAAAAATAATTAGGATAGTTAATTAAGGTTAATGATGATTAGTATTTATAGGGAAATTAGGATGTGGGTTTAGGGTTTGCGGGTTTGGGTTAGGATCAAATAAGAGATGAGTTTTAGTTTAAATAAATAAATAAAATTGGGTATTGGATTTGGGCTCAAAATCAAATCAACTAGAGACTAATAAAAATACCCAAGACACAACGAAAATGAAATAGAGTGCACGGGAACTCGGGGTTCAACAAATGAAATTAAAATTGACTGAAAAATAACAATTGGGTTGAATATGAGTATCAAAATTTATTATTAAATATAAACAAATTACAGAAATGAGAAGAGGAAGGATTCCAAAAGAAAATCCAAAAAAATCGAAAACAGGGGTTACATCTAGTCCCACACTCCAGTCGGTACACAATAATAAATTTAGGAAAATTTTATGATACAAACTCCTAACTCCCATAACTAACTTTAACAACTAAATTAATTTTGGCTAAATTTGAAAAGAAAAAAAAAATCCTTATACTATGGCCTTTATGCAGCAACCCCCCCCCCCCCCCCCCCGACCTTTTTTTATGCGAAAACCCCCCCTGACTTTTTTTAATGCAGAAAACCACGCTGAACTATTGTTGCAAAAAAACCTGTCAATGTCAGACTTTTGCTAAAGTTAAGGGAGGTTTTTGACAATAATGTGAAAAATAGATGATGTTTTTTTGAAACAACTTGCAAAGATGAATGGGGTTATCTGATACATGTAGAAAGTCAGATGTGGTTTTTTGAAATACTTTAGGGTTGCAACAACCATACTTCGGGGGGGGGGGGGGGGTTCTGCATAAAAATTAGGTCAGGGGGGTTTTCTGCATAAAGGCCATAGTTCAAGGGGTTTTTAAATTTAGCCATTAATTTTTCATAAATCCTACTTTTATTCTCAGCCGTTAGATTATCATTTCCTATCTCATGACCACTCAATGTCATTTTTGTAAATAAAGAGAAGTTAAAGGATTAATGTTTGTAGTTTGAGCTCAGATGTTGGGGTGATGATTTTCAGCTATTCTTCTTTTAGCAAGTGCAGCAAAAAACATATGTTGGCAACTATCATTTTTTTCTCACACCCACCATCAAATAAATCCCACATTTACATTTCACCCCTAAAATACATTATTCTTATTCTATTATCTAATTTTAGATTTTGAGAAGGGTTACTTTGTAAAGTTTAAGTTGTTTTTCAAATCTGTTTGCAATATAATGTCGACTGGCAGCGAGGGGCTCCGGGTGGTGCTGTCGAGGGTAGCTCGATGGCAGGTGGACTTTGGGGGATGCCAAGGGGGGTGAAACGACGGATGGGTTCTCGATGGCAGGAGAGGACAGGGACGAGGTGATGACAGACGGTGGCTCGATGGGGAAGGAGACATGAGCGGTGGGTTAGAGGGGCTGTGACGGGATGGAGGAGAGAAGAGGCGACGGAGGATCAGGAGGCTCAACGGCATGCAGGGGCGAGCGGGGTTGACGATGGTGAACTCGGGGGTGGAGATCGAGTAGCGAGGTTGAAGGCGACGAAGTGGGTGCAGGCGAGGCTTCGGGTGCTTAGGGAGTTGACGACGAGGGGACTGGGGATGGCGAGATGGTGATGGAAGGTGGCGGTGACTGGCGGTGGAGTAGAAGGCGAGGAATGGGGAGGAGCAGCGGCATGCTCTGTTTCGGGAAAGAAACAGAGGAAGCAGGCGGGAGTTGCGGAGTAGGAGTTCGGGGGGTCTGTCGAGCGACGAGGAGAACAAGGAAGGGGCATCGATGGGGCTGGTGCGTTGAGGTGGAAGGCGACTGATGGGCTCTGAGTCGAGCGGCGAGGAGAACAGGGTGGGGCGACCTCTTTCTTCTTGACCAAAACACCCCCATTCTTTTATTATCTTCCCATAATACCCCTCTCACTCTATTGCCATCTTTTACTCCCAAAATAGCCTAACTTCTCTCTCTCCTCCTCTGACATGGAGAACGACAGCAACAAGCGGTCACGTGACGATGAAGGCAATGAGATGTCACCGGATTCGAAGTGGATTCGAGCGAATTTCCTGTTCTCAATCCTCAATGACGAGTCCGAACCCGATAACACCGACATCGACTCCGTTATGCACAGCCTCGAGGAGGAAATCTCCATGCCGAAGATGGATGGAGGAAATAAAAAGAAAAGAATCATGGATTAGATGTTGCCACACTTTTCTAGATGATCTAGTGGTTATAATTATTATATATATCAAATCATATGGATTTTGTATTTAGAAGATTTATTCCAAAATGAAGAAACTGACACAATTAGTGGGTGCACAATTTCTGAACTATTTAGAAAAGTAAATGACGAAATTATCCTTTTAAAGAAAGAAGAGAGAAATATACTCCCATTTTTAAGGGGCCGTCTAAATATTGTTATAGTAGTTACTAGTTAGTATCATAGAAGAACTCATAAATTTTAGAGTTCTTATATGGTGCAAACTGTTAACTAATCCTAACTATATTGATACAACCCCTAAAAAAATAAGAAAATTTTTACTACTTTATTTACTAGAGGATATTTCAGTAATTTGGCATGCTCAAATATGGTTCCTCACTACAATAGCATTTAAGTGTTAATGTTGTTGAAAGTGATCAATAATAGCATTTCTGAGGAAAATGTTGTCTTTGATTTAATTTGAAATTTACTCTTAGTTACAATAGTATTTTTGGAATGATGTACTTTTTACGGCATTTTTGAAATGCTATTATATCCGTAAATAAACTGAATAAATAGGGGTAGATTGGATATTTCAAACTAATACAGTTCCATCTCAAATCCCAACTCCTCCTCTGATCCAAATCCAATACCCTTTGGTCTTTCCTCCACAAACCCTAGTCCAAATCCCCCAATCACGACGTCCCCACCCCTGCACCTTCGACCCCCCATGTGCGCCGCTCGCCACTGGGCCACCGTCGACAACCTCCAGCGCCCGTTGAAGTCCCCAATCACATTGTCCCCCACCCCGCACTATTGACCCCCCTTGCGCGTCGCTCACCAGTGGGCCACCATTGACCACCCCCTGCGCTAGTCGTAGTCCCCAATCACGTCGTCTCCCACCCCGCACCGCCGACCCCCTTGCACCGCTGCTCGCACTGCGCCACCGACGACCTCCTTCCCCCCTGCGCCCATCTTCTTTGTTGGTGTGGTGATTACCAGGTATTTGTTCAGTGTTCAATAAATTTTATATTGCTTCTACCAAATATTTAGTTTGAAGTTGTTGCTACTGATTTTGGTTCTATTTTTAGCCATATCAGAAACTAAAAAGTGTAGGGAGATGGGGTGCTTTGGAGTCAATGACTAACAGAGCCTAAGGGGTGATATGTGTAGGCAGAGATGCTTTTGTGAGTGGATCAGTTGATGAATGGAGCATAATCGTAGGTGATGGTTTGAATGTGAGATATGTGAGGTTTAAAGATATGGAAATTTGTCAAAGGAGTGAAGGAAGAAGTGCAGCGCGTCAATCATGGGTTTTAGGGACAGCGTTTTGAATTTTTTGTTTCTATCTTTAAATTATGTTTGTTTCTTACTGGTCATTGATGGCAGTTTAGGTGAAAATTGGTTTGGGTTTGATGTTGTGGAGAAGGAAACATGAATGTTCAAGAATGAAGTTGTGGTATGGAAATCAGCAGACTACAATTTAGATATCATAAGTGCACATTAATAGACTTATTCTCTTGGTTACATGTTTATTTCTTGTTGTTTAATGTTTTCAAATACAATCCCTATGTCCAAGGTAGAAGTCGAATCGATCAGCTGAAAAGGCTAGGTCACAATGTAGATAAGGTATGTTTTTAGTCTTTGTATTCAACATTAGGGAGACATAAATATGTATGCTATATGATCATGTGTATCCACATTGGATGTATTTATATCATATTTATTGAACTCCATGCAGGTCGAGTTCATCTTGATGGGAGGAACATTCATGTCTTTGCCTTTAGATTATCGTGACTACTTCATTAGAAATCTTCATTATGCTCTGTCAGGACACACTTCTGCAAATGTTGAGGAGGCTGTTAGCTATTCTGAACATGGTTGAGTCAAATGTATTGGTATGACAATTGAAACGTGAGTGATGGCTCTTCTTCATTTACTTGTATTTTTCTGGAAGATACCTGATTTCATGCGTGACGTCATGAGGATTTACCACAGTTGGCCTTCATATCAAGCACATAATACAGTTATAACTTATATTTGAATTATTATAAGTTTTTTTTGAAAAACTGAAACTACTGTTTTGTTTCTCTTTTACTACCAGGAGACCTGATTACTGTTTAGGGCCTCATTTACGTCAAACACAAATTAAGAGAAGATTTACATCAAACTACTATTTTGTTTCTTTTCGAAGGATTTATTACTAATTAATAGAAGATAAATATTGTACAGTATACTACTTCTCTATAGCATGAGTACTGAGAGAAGATATATTAGATACGTTACCTAGATATAAAGTAAATCATCAAACGCAAAAGTAAATCAATAAATACAAAAATGATAAATTAAGAATATAATTTTAACTACAAAATTTCCAACTATCATCAACTTTCTTCTAAGAAATATAGAATGCGACTATCTCATTTGCTTTCTGTCAAAAAGAAGACTAAGGCATTTTCTGAAAAATTAAGAAGACATAAGAAAATTTTCTTTAAATAGAGAAAGAATCAATTGATTTTGAATGTTGCTAATTTCCATAAACTAAGTTTGATAATAATCTGCATCTTTGATATGGATTGAAGTAGTAGTTAAATACTTACAGGTTACAACATCACTCTTTCCAGCTATTTGCAACACAATAACAGCCTTCTAGTGAAACAGTAACAATTAACAATACAACACACGAAAGCTTTAAAGTGTAATAAAAACTGTGTCAGTGAAGAACACAAGAAGTTTAGTAACCAAACTAGAGGACATAACTAGATCATAATGCCAGCAATTTCAATCGCATATCAAACTAAAGCGCTAGAAAATTCACAAAACCTTATACCAGACATATTTAGAAGGATATCCTAGTCAATCCAGAGAGGCAAAAGAGAAAAATTACAATTAACTGATTGAAGGTATGTGCAATATCAACGTCAAATAAAACATCCAGTAATACAATATACTAGAAAATATCACTTGTGCTTTTTTGTGTTAATCTGATTGCAGATTGTTTTACAAAATTGACTTGGATTCGAATAACAATATTTCCCATCTAATAAAGAATACATAGATATAATAATAACCAGTATAGGATACAGTTAAGTAAGGTAGATTACATGACACAAATCCTCATACTCTTAGTTGGAATGGGTTAGATCTAAACAGATGACCTACATACACTCTATCCCTTAGTTTGTAGAAGGTTTGTCTCAAATGTATGACGAGGATTTACTAATTGACTAACTTAAATGACTAAGTAGGGCGATGTACGATATATACGAAAAATATTTGATGACTAAGTAGGACTTGATTTGATAAGACCAATAGGCTCTACTAAAGTTTCTTTTTCATATTTATCTCACACAGAATTAGTTGAACTATTTGAATATGGTGAACAAATCTTCAGAGGAGAAGAAGATCTTGGCAAGATAAGTGTACGATAAATGAAATGTCTATAATTAAGAATAAGCTTAACAACATCCGCTGTTTCATTTTGGAAATAGCTTAAAATGCAGGCTATGATCCTTAACAAAGTTTTGTTCCACAACCAGCTATCAACATTTTCCATCTCCTTGCCTCTATCCATTGTTTCCTTGTTTCATATATTATAGGAATAGCAATGAAACTTTTTGCTTAATCTCCCATAATTGAGAAATTTGTTTGCATTCCCCCTCGTTAAGCATTCATTTTACATTTACTTCTTGCGGTAGTTGGATAAGTTTTAACAAAGATTTTCTTAAAGAAAAATATTTATCTATACTTTGTGTCGTCATCACATTTAGGGAACAAAATAATTTTGGAGACTATCCCCTGAGCAAGGCAGATCCTGAACTCCATGCTTTTATTGGAAAGGAAAAACAATGCCAATTTAAATGCTTAGAACTCATTGCGTCTGAAAACTTTACGTCTCGTGCTATGATGGAAGCATTCGGTTCATGTCTCACAAACAAATATTCTGAAGGACTGCCTGGTAAAAGGTACATTTTTTACAATAAAATCAATATTCATTACTTTCCCATGATGCTTCTCCTAGCCAAAAATCAATTATGGTACACCATTGTTTTTGCATCTTAATTAGGTACTATGGTGGTAACGAATATATAGATCAAATTGAGACCCTCTGCCAGAAAAGAGCTTTGCTAACTTACCACTTAGAAGAGAACAAATGGGGTGTAAAAGTTCAACCATTGTCTGGTTCTCCTGCTAATTTTGAAGTTTACACTGCTCTTCTCAAACCTCGTGACAGAATAATGGTATTTGTTTTTGTTAACTTGATAGGCTTCGTTCATTTTTATCTATATACCTTGTTCTCTCTTTCTGCTCTTCCCTGTATAGAGATACAAAACTTCATGGGCTTATTTGTGTAGGGACTCGATCTACCTCATGGAGGCCACTTGTCGCATGGCTTTATGACAGATAAAAGGCGAGTTTCAGGCACATCAATTAATTTCGAGTCTATGCCTTATCGGCTTGATGAGTCTACAGGTAGACCCCTTTACTTTTGTTTATTAACAACTAGTAAACCATACATGTTGCATTCAAATGGCAATATAACTTTACTGAGCAACTATATATAAATTATGTTTTGTTTACTTGCTAACAGGCTTTGTGGACTATGAAATGCTTGAGAAATCTACTATCCTTTTCAGACCAAAACTTATAATTGCTGGTGCTAGTGCATATCCTAGAGATTTCAATTATCCTCGCATGAGGAAGGTAGTTATTCTGAGTTTTACATTCAATTGAAAATTATATATCTGGCATATTGTGTGATTGAAACTTTCATCCTATTTCTTTTAGATAAGCTCAGTCCATGATGGACTTATGTAAGTTTTTGATTATTTACATTTACTGGCTGTAACTATGCACCTTTCATCACCAAAACAGTCATACAAGTATCATATATTCAGAGTTGGGATATAACTTAAAGATTAAAATTTTGCGTGGCCCTATTAATTATTGCATACTTCATATATATGAAACTATCATTTTATTGAGCTCAGGCTTTTGTACAAGTGTATAATGTTATATACATCTCTTCAACTCTCATTGGAGGTCATGGTCGCGGCCGTGGGCGAGGAAGAGGTCAAAACCGAGGAAGAGAGGACGTGATGGGCCGATGATGAATGGAGAAGGATCTGGAAGGGCTAAAATAGTCAACTGTGTTGCTTGTAGTGTTTTTGGATTAATAAGTAGTCTTTTTCAGTATATGCACTTTTTGACATATAGCCCATCGAAAGTTGTACTCTGTATCATGATGGGCTGATAACTGTGATTCTCATATGTTTCATTTTTAGATTCAACTAATTGTAGTGCATTTTTATAGCAAAAGGCTTTTGACTATTTGGTATATGTTCAATTTTGATGTTTTATATATATGCATCTGCAGAATTTTCAAAACTTTTCTATGCATCTGTAGATTTTTTTTGCATACAGGTCAAAATAAATAGCATTTTAAAAATGCTGTGAAAAAAAAATCCCACTCTTACAAACGATAGCATTTTCGAAACGTTATTAAAGGCATAGTGTTTTGAAAAAGCTATAAATATGATAGCGTTTGTCGAAACGCTATGGTATTTATAGCATTTCAAAAACGCTATATGATATGGCTAAAAATGGGGTTAAATCAGAACCGTCCAGATTGGGCACGAATCTTGATGCTCGGGGGTAAAAATGTAATTTCACATACAAGTGGATCCAAAACGGGTATTGGGTCTCCTTCTCACAGAACCAGCAACCCGCGAACGCATCCACTTTAACTAGGCACGGGTCCCGACCCGATACAAGCCCAGTTCACCAAGAGGAGAATCAGGGCCATTGATTTGACTAGATCAAATCAGCAGGCCTGATTGACTCCCACCAGGGAATCAGGGGCGAATTTCCCAGAACAGAATAGGAGGATTTTCCTCCTGGCTGTTAGGCAGGAAATCAGGCCCCTAACCGTTCCAAAGGCGACTACAAATATCACCCCTCTACCTCCATGGCCAGGTTAATCACTTTTTCACCACTTAAGCTCTTTCTTAATCTTTTCTGATTACTGACAAGAGCATCGGAGGGTACGTCGCCGGAATCAACCCCGGTGTTTCGCACTTCCTTGCAGGTCGCGGCAGGAGCAAGAAGGCTGAGTCAACTGTTCAGGTTCTTCTCGGACTCACAAATTCTATCTGTTTATCCCCACACCGAAATCAGCGGTAACAGATTGGCACCGTCTGTGGGAACCCCACACGAACAGCCTCAGCTACTTCCTCGTCGTCCTCTGCAGCCATGCCTCCGAAGAAGGTCAGATCAAGAAGGTCAAACCGGGTGGTCGATCCCGCCAACCCTACGGAGGAAGCCCCTATCAATCCTATCCCTCAGTCCGATCTTCCTCTGCCGACCCAGCAGGTCCCACCTCCTCATCCCAAGCAACAACCCAACAATGGCCCTTCCGGCCCTAACGGCCGGAAACAGAAGCAGCCCCTCAATGGGGACCATGTCTCGGTCCATAATGGGTCCTCGGACTCGATGGCTTCCCATAATCCCGACCTCCGTCAGACGCTCCTGAACCGCCAGAAGGAAGACGACCTCGACACTCACCTTGACGAGAGGCGGGCCCGAGAGGGAGCCTCCCGCCAGCGTCAGGGTGAGCGGTCCCCTCGTCGCCGAGACGATAGGAGGTCTCCGGACCGCAGAGGTCGAGCGGCATCTCCCGAGCGCAGAAGGAGGAGGCCACAGTCCCCAGCGGATTGGCATCCTCGAAGGAACAACGACGCACCGATCACTCGTGCCGAGTTCCTGCAATTTCAGGACACCGTTCTGCAGGCTCTCAACCTTCGGCAGAACGTCCAAAATGCTCAGAGGGCTCCGACGCCCCCGAGGGATCCCAGTCCTCGCCGCCGAACCCGAAATCCTTCCCCGGCTCCCAGCCGCCAGCGGCAGCAATACAGCCCTCGCCGATCCCAGGACCACCGGCGCCGCAGTTCACGCTCCCCCTCCTATGAAGAGGAGTTCGGAGGGTCCTACGACTACCAGCGAAGGGACGACGCCCTCATCCGCCGTATCCACGAGGTGGAAAGGCGTATCGGCCGCATGGACAGGGAGGAGGAGTCCCGAGCAGGAACCTTCCGTCCAAGCCGACCCCCCTTCTCACGGTCGATCATGGAGGCCCACATACCGAGGAGTTTCAAACCTCCGCAGTTTGAAACATACTCAGGGGAATCCGACCCGGTCGACCACGTCGAAAGCTTCAAGACCCTGATGCTGATCCATCAAGCTTCCGACGCTGTGCTCTGCAGGACCTTCCCTGCCACCCTCAGGGGGTCGGCTCGGGAATGGTATTCCAGGCTCGTCCCTTCCTCCATCTTCTCGTTCGACCAGTTTGAAACACTGTTCATTACTCACTTCGTGAGTAGCAGGCGAGCCAAGAAGACAAGTCTCTCCCTGCTGAACCTGCGGCAGGAAAGGGAAGAGAAGCTGCGGGACTATGTGAAAAGATTCACCGCAGAGGTAAGGTCTATCGCCTCCTTAGACCAGTCGGTGGCGACCGTGGCATTCCAGTCGAACGTTCTCAACGCCAACCTCCGATCGTCCCTAGCCAAGAAGCCCCCGCATGACTTCGCCGACCTCCTCCTGAGGTGCGAGAAGTACATCCGAGCAGAGGAGGCTGAAGCCCTTCCGAGCTTCGGAGGGCCCTCCGCAGGGTCAAAGAGGAAGGCGACGGGGGAAGAGGGGTCCAAGAAAGCTCAGAAGGACAATGGCGGTCAGCGCCGCCCTCCCCCCAGGTTCGAGAAGTTCACTCCCCTCACCACTAATGTCTCTACTATCCTGATGGAGGTGGAGAAGGAGGGGGTCATCCCTCCAGCTCCGAGGATGCACACCCCAACGAAGAGGAGGAACAAAGATAAGTGGTGTCGTTACCACCGAGACCACGGCCACGACACGAATGATTGTCGGGCTCTGAGAGATGAGATTGAAGCCCTCATCCGGAGAGGGCAGTTGGCCAAATTCGTGAAGGCTAACGATCGGACGGATCGCAACTCTCCTCCGCCTCGGGGGGCTAACAAGCGCTCCGAGCGGCGCGAGGAGACACCCGAGTTCGAGGAGGAACGGATTCTGCACCTGATCCACGGAGGCCCCATGGGGGGCTCCTCTAATTCCTCCCGGAAGGCCTTCGTCCGAGAGGTCAACTCGGTCCACAGTGCCCCTCCCCCAAAAGGTCTCGGCGTCCCTGTGTCTTTCTCCGATGCCGATCTCGAAGGGGTCCGAACCCCACACTGTGATGCCCTCGTCATTGACCTCCGCATGGCCAACTTCAAGGTGCAGAGGATTTTAGTAGACAATGGGAGTTCGGTCAATATCCTTTTCCTCTCGGCCTTCCGAGGCCTTCAGCTGTCCCGAGACCGTCTCAAGTCGGCCGGTTACACACTCCACGGGTTCACGGGGGTCCCGGTAACCGTCGAAGGGGTGATAACCCTAGACGTTACTGTGGGAAGCACCCCTACAACCCGGACCGAGCCGATGGACTTCATGGTCGTCGACGTCCCGGCAGCGTATAATGTCATCCTAGGCCGACCCGGCCTAGCTGCCCTAGAAGCTGTCCCCTCGGCATACCATCTGAAAATGAAGTTCCCCACTCGGTCGGGAGTAGGGGAAGTCAGGGGAAGCCAGGAAACAGCCCGGAAGTGCTACATGACTTCCACCGGGGGACCAGTGCTCTCGCTCGAGACACCAGAAATCCCCGAGCCGAAGGCCCGGCTAACGTCCGAGCCGGCGGACGAGCTAGAAGAAGTGCTCTTCTCGGACGAGGATCCGAGCCGGAAATTCCTCATCAGCAAATCCTTGCCGACCGCACTGTGTTCGGACCTGATTAAATGCATTCGGGACAAACGTGACCTGTTTGCATGGTCAGCCGCGGACATGCTCGGCATTTCCGAGGAGCTACTCGTCCATCGCCTAAGTGTCGAACTGGGGTGCAAACCGGTTCAGCAGAAAAGGCGAAAGTTCGCCCCCGAGCGACAGCAGGCCATCAAGGAGGAGGTTGATAAACTTCTGAAGGCCAAATTCATACAGGAGGTAAATTACCCCGAGTGGCTGTCGAACGTTGTGATGGTCAAGAAGTCCAATGGCTCGTGGAGGATATGCATTGACTTCACCGACCTAAACAAGGCGTGTCCGAAAGATCCCTTCCCGCTCCCGAACATCGACACCCTTATCGACGCCACCTCAGGCCATGAGCTCCTCAGCTTCATGGACGCCTTCTCGGGGTACAATCAAATCCGAATGTTCCCTCCGGACATTCTGAAGACCTCCTTCGTCACCGACCAAGGCCTCTACTGCTACCGAGTAATGCCGTTCGGCTTGAAGAACGCAGGCGCCACCTACCAGCGCCTCGTCAACAAGGTCTTCCAGAGCCAGATCGGCCGGAACATGGAGGTGTACGTTGATGACATGCTCGTCAAAAGCATCCACGGCACCGATCATGTAGCCGACCTCCAGGAGGCCTTTGGCGTGTTGAGAAAGAACAGCATGCGGCTGAACCCGAACAAGTGTGCGTTCGGGGTCTCCTCGGGAAAATTCCTCGGCTTCATGGTAAGCCAACGAGGAATCGAAGCTAATCCCGAGAAGATTAAGGCCATATTAGACATGGCCTCGCCTCGGAACATCAAAGAGGTGCAGAAACTTACCGGTTGGCTCGCCGCTATCGATCGGTTCCTCTCGAAGTCGGGGGAAAAGTGCCTCCCCTTCTTCAAAGCACTCAGGGGGGCTAAGGGTTTTGAATGGGGTCGGCCACAGTAGGAATCGTTCGACCAGCTGAAGGCCTACTTGGTGAACCCAGGGGTAGTAACGTCGTTCGGAACTGCTCCCACAACCGTTGAACTACACCGATGGTTCGGAGTCCAACACTCGGCTCGACTTTACCTCCTCGGCTCGTCTCCGGACGAACCAGGGGTAGATCGCCGTTCGGAATTGCTCCCACAACCGTTGAACTACACCGATGGTTCGGAGTCCAACACTCGGCTCGACTTTACCTCCTCGGCTCGTCTCCGGACGAACCAGGGGTAGATCGCCGTTCGGAATTGCTCCCACAGCCGTCGAACTGCACCGATGGTTCGGAGTCCAACACTCGGCTCGACTTTACCTCCTCGGCTCGTCTCCGGACTAGCCAGGGGTAGATCGCCGTTCGGAATTTCTCCCACAACCGTCGAGCTACAAAGATGGTCCTGGGCTCCAGCACTTGGCTCCCAGTCTGTTCAAGCTTTTCCAGAGGATCGATGCCGAGACCCCCTGTCTTCGGTCGGCCACGTAATCCGAGCGTGGGTGGCCAGAAGCCGAGGACCGGAGCCCTACGTCCCCGGTCGGTCACCGAGCAAGTGCCTTCCCGAGCTCGCAAATGGAGAAAACGCACTTTCTCCTCAACTTTCGTGCATGATCTCGATCAGACGGCTCAGATCTTGCAACCTGCGCTAAACGACAAGATAACGTTTTCTCGGGAACTGAGCCGCCTCGAGATTCGCACCTCCACTAAACGACAAAATGGCGCTTTCGTGGGGACAGGGCCGCCTAGGATTTCGCGCCGTACCCTGTCAGAGTCGCTAAACGACAAAATGCCGTACTCATGGGAACCCGTTCAGTTCAGACACTCTCGCCGACGGAAATAACATGCTCGGTTCAAGGACCTCGGTGCGACCAACACAATTATAAGTAAGACAAATATGCAGAGCAACAAAAGATATTTTATTAAGCAATCATACCTCAATACAAAACACATGGTTACAAAGTGTTTGGAAACAAAATACACGACGCCGACCCACTACACTTAGCCCTCATATAGAAAAATCTTCACTAGACTGTTCGGCGGATTGTTCGTCCTCCTCGACTGGTAGCTCCCCTGCACCGTTCCGGAGCTTCGCTACCACAGTCTGCAAGTGTCGAATCTCCGAGAGCAAATCATCCCGCTCGGCTATGATCTTCGACTGGCTGTGCCGAATACACTTGACCCGAAGAGCGTTGCTGAACGCGGTTTGCGAGTCCTCGTCCCCTTCTGCAGGGTTCAGCTCGGCGATCCTATTCTCCAGACACTGGATCTCGGCTTCCCGAAGGTTGAGGACAGACAAAAGGTGAGCCCGCTCACCTTCAGCTCGGCGTAACTCCAGCTCAACGCTCCTAGGACTCAGAGCCGCCGTCCCAGAAGAGGCTTCGGATTCAGAGTCATCATCCGAGCCGTACAGATCAGCATATGAATCGGACGCCTCGAGCTGAAAAAAGGGGAAAACAGATAGCAAGGTTTCAATACACTGCCGAAGTCTAACACTTGAAAATTTTCCAAAAAGATTCGCATTCAGACATAATAGTGTTACAGACGGCCGAACCGACCCTACAATTAGATTTTTACAACAACCAACAAAAATGGAAAACGACATGGTTAGGGCCTCTTCGGAAGGGGAATGCTTCGGTTTAGGGAAACGCGAGGATGACGAGGCCTGCCCTCCGAGCTCGACCCTAAACCAACGAAGCGCGATCCCCCTTCGCTGCTGGTCCTAACCGCGGCGCCGACCGAAGCCCCGCTCGACGAAACGGCCGCACTACTCTGAACGTCGGCTGGACTCCGTCTGATCGAGGGCAAGAGTGTCGCAAGTTCGTAAAATGTAATCCCTCTCTCGCTCTCTTCGCGGGTACACGATGTGCTCCGGACGTTGGCTCTCTCGAGCAGGGGCTTGAGCGACGTGACCTCCTCCTCCAGTTCGATGATTCTATCCCTCAATGCGTCGTCCTTTGCCAATTTCTTCGGTCGAGGGACCCTCGACGAGCCCGAGGCGTTGGCACTATCGGTCGCAAGCCGTCGGTAATGGGTGACCTCGATCCCCCTATCTATCGTGATCCTTCTGAGCCTGTCGACTTCGGCCGACAGCCTCTTGCGCTCGGTCGACGTCTTCTCCAGCTCGGAAGTCAGTTTCTCTTCCGCCGCCGAGCGTTCTTTCTCCGCTAACTCCATGTATTGGACCTCAGCCAAAAGGTCGTCATTCTTCTGCTCGACGGCAGTGAGCTCTCTACGGAGCCTCTCGACTTCGCCTACGGGACAAGGAGCTGGGGGGTACTTTCGCAGTTGCCACAGCTCGCGACAGTACCTCCGCAGAGCTGCCTTCGTCTCCTCCAGCCTGCCGAGCAGGAGAAATCGATTCTGCCGGCTCTGAAAGAGCTCGCCCTTCGTTTTTGCCAGCTCCTTCCGAAGGTATACAACCTCTGTGATCGGACCGAACTTCACCTGAAAAGTGGAGATAAATCCGATGGGACAATACACGGAAACATCTACAACTAGTCACACACAAATCCGAAGCTCAACACTTGGACAAATTTTGGCCAAACAAAATGTTTTTCATTCAAAACCGAAGAGAAGGTTTTACAAAAGTGGTGGCCAGTCCGCAATGAGGCTTACAAAAAGAAACAAAACAACAAAAGACTAAAAAAGACAACCGAGTCAGGGGTCGACCTTTTTGCCGTTCGGGTCCGTCGACCCCCCGGTCTTGTCCTCGCCATCACCCTCGCCTCCGCCTTCGCTCCAACTCTCCTCCTCGGAGTCGTCCTCTTCCTCGCCCTCGGCCTCGGTCTCCCCAGGGCCTTCGACGACCTCCGTCTCTCCCTCGGGATCCAGCAGCCCCTCGGGAACCCCCTCCTCCCCTTCCACGGGGTCGTAAAAATGGTAGATGGATGTGTCGAAGCCCGGGTTCTTGGCGGCTACATGTTGCAGGGCTCGACCGTAGGCATCCTCCATGTTCTGGAGCATGTGCTGCGCGGCCTCCTCCTGCACGGCCTTCTTCACCTTCTTCACCTTCTTCAGGTGTTTGGCCTTGATCTTCTCGGCCCTCTTCCGAGCCGTCTCCGCTTCCGACCGAGCCTTGGCCAGCGCCTCCTTCAGCTCGGCAACCTCTTTCTCCGCTCCCGACCGAGCGTTGGCCAGCTCCTCCTTCAGCTCGGCTGCCTCCTTCTCAAGCTTGGCCGCCGTGTCCTTCGACAGCTGAATGGCGTTGGCCAGTTGCTTCTCCAGGCCCCCCACTGCGGCAGCTCTCTTCGTCGAAAGAAGCTGCTCGGCATCAAGCTGCTGCACGACCTTGATGCGCTCCGCCCTCTCCCGCTCGTTCTCCCGCTCCTTGTTCGCCAACTCCTCGACTAGGAAGTTGAAGTGGTAGAGAGTCTGAAAGAGAACAACACGTTAAAACCCGAACCCTAGAACTTAGAAAAATTCTAAGGAAGAAATTTGGATGAAGGAGGGCTCGGCCCACTTACCGACATAGTATTCCGAGCAATCTGCATCACGGCGTCCCCTGCCATCCCGGCCTTCAGGGTCGCTCGATCCTTCGGGGTCGGCAGGTGCCTCACCGCCTCCATGCAGATGTTCCCGTCGCCCAAGAAGCCGTCGACGTTCATCACCTGCCAGTCGGGGACGAAGATCTGCTTATGACGCTCGGTCAAGATCTTCTCCGCATCGGCAGTAAGGGGCGGAACTTGGAGGGACAACGCCTCCTTCGCGCCGAACACACCGCTCGACGAGCCAGGAGTATCTCCCTTCGAGATCGGTGTCGGCACATCCGAGGTCGGAGGATCGAGGACCGGCGCGTCCGAGGTCGGAGGGTCAACGACCGGCGGGTTCGAGGTCGGAGTGTTGAGGACCATGACATCCCCCTGCTCGAGGACCATGACCTTCGGCTGGTCGGCGAGCTTCGCCACCGAGGGCTTCTTCGGGGCTCGGCCGTCCTGAGGCCCGGCCAACGACCTCTTCTTCTTCTCCTGCTCTGACCTGCCCTTCGCCACCAGAGCTTTGTAGTCCAGCTTCATGAACTTTAAACAAAGAGTATAAATACCAGAAGCATACTAGGGTCGATCGGACTGAGACCCCCCCGGAACAGTTCCTCCTCAGTAATATCTTTCCAGCTCAACGCTGGCAGGGCGAGGAGCTTCCTCTGGACCTCTGCCTCCTCATCACTCAGCGCCGCCTCCCTCTTGGTCCGCTTGGGCAGACCTTCCTTCGCCCAAACCGTCGGAATCACCCACGGCGTCAGGGCTCGGATGAGGAAGTACTTCTCCTTCCAATGTTTGATCGAGTCCAGATTCTCGATCAACTTCACGCCTGTCCGAGGAGAAAGGAAGAACCTCTGTTCGTCTCGCCTTGGCTGGCAAGGTCGGAAGAGACTCTGAAAGAGGAACATAGTCGGCTTGCCGCCGACTTCTTGGCATCGGAGGACGAACGCCACGACGTGCCTCCATGTGTTCGGCATCAGCTGGGCAGGGCTCAAACCGTACCAGACCAGGACTTCAACCACGAACGGGTGGAGGGGAAAGCAGAGTCCGGCAATAAGGGAGTCGACCGGGAAGACGCACACGTCCGACGAGGACTTTGTGTTGGCTCGAAAACCCGGCCCGGGGAGGAGTAGTACATACTCAAGCGGGATCCGGAAGCCCTCTCGGATCAGGCGAAGGTCACCCTCGGTGAGAGACGAGATAGTATGGTCCACCTCGGATAGCTCCCTCGGTTCGTTCTCTTCCACCAACTTCGCCGTGCCTTGGGTCACTCTCTCCAAGGTGTCCTCGGCGTAGTCCCGCACGCCCCCTACACTCGACAGAGTAATAGGCTGCCGACCGAACGCTCCCGCCGTCTTCGGCGTTTCCACGATCGTGACCACGGCCTTGTCCTTCCCGGGACACCGTCGCCACCTCCTTAGGCTGCTCGGCCACTTCGCCCACTCTGTCCGGACGAACGACATTCTGATCGCTCGGCTCCACTACCTCCTTCCCTTTATCCCCTCGGCCAACGGCTTGCTCCGAGGCGGGGGTCTCATCCGAGATCTTAACCATTTTTTCTAAGAGAGAAGGGAAAGAGACTGACCTTGAAGTGATATGTACGATCGGAAAGTTCACCGGAAGCAAGGAACGCTACCGCGACAGCTAGCACCGCCACCAGAGAGCTGAAAACTTCGAAGCAAAGTGAGAACTGAAGAGAGAGAGAGTAAAAGTAAAAAGTGAGACTTGGTCTAAGGGGGGGTGAAGATTTATAGTAAAAATGGAACGTCCCTTGGACTTCCAAACGAATAAGTGCGACTTTTGGGCTGCTCTCGAAACGTCGCGAAGGCCCATCACCACTGTCTTCTTCACCAAGTAAACTAGCTCGGTGCCAGGGGATCTGAATCCGAGCTACATGCAATCCGAACTTGTCTGCAACAGGGTCCGGCGCACCCCCCAGGTCCCGTGTCTCGGTCGGTATACCGCCGACCCACGGGCCCCGGTCAAAAACAGATCGGCACTCCCCCCATCTCTAACTCCTCCGGGCTGACATCCATCAGAAGCCATCAGCCCGGAAGGAAGACAGAGATGGGAGGGGGCCCATCAACACTCAGAGATCAGAAGAAGCGCACCATTCCGAGCTAGTTGGTTGCAACTGGAAGGCTCGGCCTGGCAGAGGACTCTGGCAACCGCGCCTTCACAGTTGCAAATAACGAGCTCAGATGGTCCGGAAAAAATCATGGTGAAGGAACGACCGCTCGTCCATCCGAACAAGCTCACCCCTCGGATTCGGACATGGATGAACACCTCTCCCACCATGATCTCTGCCGACCCTAACACCCGCTGCGGAGCAAACAGGGAAGGCAGAAGATCTTGGTGGAAGAACGACCACCCGTCCTTCCGAAGTAGCCCACACCCCGGGTCCGGACTATGGTCGTCGCCACTACTGCCTTATTCCCTCCCGCTCCTGACATCCCCTTCGGAGCGGTGAGGAACGGGAAAAGAACAAGACAACAGGGCGACCACCCGTCCTTCTGAAGTAACTCATCCCTCGGGTCCGGACTACGGTCGTCGCCACTACTGCCTCGTTCCCCCCCGCTCCTGACATACACTTTGGGGCCGTCAGGAACAGAGGGAAAACCAGGCAGAAGAGCAACCACCCCTCCGGACCTCAAAAGAGAAGCTACCCAAGGCAGATATCTCCGAGGTCTGAAACTCTATGTTGATTGCGATTGAAATGATAAAGGAAAGTGGAGTACTTATAGCCTAACCTCCAAGACCTAGCCATTATGACGCCACACATTAATTGAAGGAGTTATCCTTAATGACCTGAAGAAGGTGGAACGCCGCACAAATTCCGGAGCACCATTAATGTCCTTGGGAACAGGATCGTCTCGATGCGGATCGCGCCGCGCCGCTCGTCCTACCGAAACCCCCTGTCCCCGGTCGGATGCCGCGCAAGTGCCTTTCCGAGCTCGCGAATGGGGAAAACTCACTTTCTCCTCAAGAATCGCGCCTGATCTCGATCAGATGGCCCAGATCTCACCGAGGACACTAAACAACAAGATAGTGTTTTCTTGAGAAATGTGCCCGTCTCGAGATGCGCGTCGCCATCCGACGGTTCAGAGCTCGCCACGTCACTCGGCATCCCGAGACCCCCTGTCTTCGGTCGGCGACCGAGTAAGTGCCATTCCGAGCTCGCAAACAGAGAAAAAAGACACCGAGCTCTCACAACCATTGGATCTTCCAAAAATTCGTGCTCATGATGATGAACGGTCCAGATTGCGCCACGTGCGATAAAAGACAAGATAGCATTTTCTTGGGAGACGCACCACCATCCGACGGCTCAGATTGCGCCACGTCGCTCGGAACGCCGAACCCCCTAGTCTCCGGTCGGCAGCCGAGCAAGTGCCCTTCCGAGCTCGCAAACGGAGGAAAAATCTGCCGAGCGATGGAGACCGTCAGATCTCTCAGAAAATCACGCCCGACGGCGATCAAAGGTCCAGATTGTGCCACGCCATAAATCAGTATTAAAAATCGTTTTTTATTTATTTAATTCGTTTTATTTATTTAAAAATTGCGAAAAAATTGCAAAAAATTCGGGAAATTTAACTAAAAATTCTGGAAAATAATTAAAAATTCGGGGGTATATTTTTGAGCCCCTGAACGAACAATTATTGCCTTGAATGTACAGTTCAGGCCCCAAACAATTAGTAAGCACATCGCAAAATTAAATAAATAATCCGAGAAAAATAGATGAAAGACGCCAAATACTCGATAAGGCAGGAGAACAACACATGGCATCAAAAAGTTACCACACTACCCCCTTCGAGATTCTAAGTCCACCATATGGACTCCGATACAACTCCACTAGCCCACAAAACAGTCAAACTACTCCTCAAATACTGATCACGCTCAGTCTTTAGGAGTGGGGGGCTCGTGATATGGCTAAAAATGGGGTTAAATCGGAACCGTCCAGATTGGGCACGAATCTTGATGCTCGGGGGTAAAAAGGTAATTTCACATACAAGTGGATCCAAAACGGGTATTGGGTCTCCTTCTCACAGAACCAGCAACCCGCGAACGCATCCACTTTAACTAGGCACGGGTCCCGACCCGATACAAGCCCAGTTCACCAAGAGGAGAATCAGGGCCATTGATTTGACTAGATCAAATCTGCAGGCCTGATTGACTCCCACCAGGGAATCAGGGGCGAATTTCCCAGAACAGAATAGGAGGATTTTCCTCCTGGATGTTAGGCAGGAAATCAGGCCCCTAACTATTCCAAAGGCGACTACAAATATCACCCCTCTACCTCCATGGCCAGGTTAATCACTTTTTCACCACTTAAGCTCTTTCTTAATCTTTTCTGATTACTGACAAGAGCGTCGGAGGGTGCGTCGCCGGAATCAACCCCGGTGTTTCGCACTTCCTTGCAGGTCGCGGCAGGAGCAAGAAGGCTGAGTCAACTGTTCAGGTTCTTCTCGGACTCACAAATTCTATCTGTTTACCCCCACACCGAAATCAGCGGTAACACTATATATACGATAGTATTTGTCGAAACGCTATCGTATTTATAGCGTTTCGAAAACGCTATATATAAGATAGCGTTTTCCAAACGCTATATATACTATAGCGTTTCGAAAACGCTACCGTATTTATAGCGTTTTCAAAATGTTGTGCTTTTTATAGCGTTTCGCGGAAATGCTATAAACATACCATAGCGGGGGGTATTGACAGTATTTGAAAAATGTTGTCATATGTCTTTAATAGCATTTACAAAATGCTATCAAATGGCATATATGTTGTAGTGCCTACTATTAAGTCAAAAACAACTAGTCGCTCAAACCAAAATCAATTCATAATCTTCCAAAACCTTGGTCTTGTTGTATATCAATTTCCAATGGGGCCGGAGTCAACTGCAGTGGAAAGAGAGTTGGTGAATGACGCAACCAGCACTGGCAGTCGGAAGGTGACGACCGATAGTGTTAGTCAGATACTGGTGGGCGTCGACTGGCAATGGGAGGTCGTGAGCACCGATAAAGGAAGAGGGGATTTGCATGGAAATCATGATAGTTTATGGGTAAAAACTGAAATCCCAAAGTGAGAGAGAAACTGCCACAAATTTGCTATAAAAAAGATGGGTACAGGGCCGGCCCTGAGTTGCGGGGGCCCTGAGGCGAACTTCCAAAATGGGGCCCCCCTGCCCCCATACATTACAAAAAACATGTATAAAAAAAAATTGCCAAAGCAAAATATGCAAAATTTGCACATTGTTCAAAGCAAAATATGCAAAATATATATCATTGAATAACAAGTTACTCATAAGCATCATACATATATGCAAAATAGAGTGAAAACATATATATATTCCTATTACATATTGTATTTCCTTTGGTCCTTCAAGATATTCATAGGCACCTTCATCTTGCTACCTTGACTAAATTTAGTACACAAAATTGAATATAAGAGCAAAATTACCCCCAACCTCCTGTTACACATCAGCTACACTAATCACCCATATGCTAATGTCTATTTTACCACTTAACCCGCTATTGGCAATAGCCTTAACCCGCTATTATATATATATATATATATATATATATATATATATATATATATATATATATGAGCTATCTTCCATTAATTGCAAACGCTACTTTAGCATTTGCAAACGTGCAAACCACTTAACCTGCTATTGCAATAGTGGGTTAGGTTCTTTGCTCGCATTTACAGAACATTGCGTTTGCAATGGAAGATAGCTATATATATATATATATATATAACAAAACACAAAGAAAGCTATCAAGTGGTTCTCCTTCAATTCCCCAAAAATCAAAAATCCAAATCTAACCTCACAAAACATATTTTTCCCCCCAAAAGTTTCTCTCCAAAACTCAAATTCAAATCTCCCCACCCAAAACAACTCCTATATTTATTATTATTTTTTCTCTCTCTCCCCTTCCCTCTTCCATTTCAAAAAATCAAGAAAATGAAAATTTTACAAATTTTTAAAAAATAGAAAAATTAAAAACTAAAAAAAATTAAAAATTAAAATCTTTAAAAATACTTCAAAAAATCAAAAAAATTGTATAATTTGTTATTTGTTGGACCCCCAAAAGTTTCTCATATAATATATCTGCTACTTCAATTAATTTGCGCTATATATATATATATATATATAGAGAGAGAGAGAGAGAGAGAGAGAGAGAGAGAGAGAGAGAGAGAGAGAGGAGGGTTATCCGTAAAACAAAAGAATTAAATATGGTTATCTACAAGTTGGTAAAAATTGGGTAGGGTTTAGGCGAATTTTTTTCTTATAATTATATTTACTCCTGTTGCAACTATAGGTTCAGTTTAGGTCCTGGTGCGAAGAGCCAACATGGTTTTTGCACACATAAAACCCTACACATGGCTTTGTATGAACATTAGTCATGTGATTTCTAGTCCTAGATCATTTTCTAGATTGTGGCTTCTAGATTGTGGCATACATGAGCATGTCACTTGCGATTTTCCTTTCGTTAATTGTCATTTGTCTTATCTTTAATTTTTTTTTGTTGAAATGCGTTGTTATAAATTGCTGACAGTTATCACGCATTAGGACAACATAAATCATTCTTAACAAACTAAAATCTTGTCGAGTGCACATGCATATCATAATCATATAGTAATTGTCATTGTAATGACTTATAGATGTAGTTATTGATTTGCCAGAGTAGAATAAGTATCTGCATTTTGTTGTGCTATTTGTTTTACTTCGTTTGTTAGTTATTGTTATCCACAGTTTGACTTTGTTCTTTGGCAGACATTGGTCATTAACTATGCACTACAAAAAAGAAAATTTTGCCGTACTGCCCCACTTTTTGAAAATATTTGGCTTCTTGCTATACTTCCGAAAACAATTAGCGATATACCCTTATCTAGGACACGTCAGCAAGAAACGTTATTGGAAAAAACGGCATAGGTTATTTCGATGCCGTTCTTCCCAATAACGGCATATGTTTGAAAAAAAAGTTTCATGTCGTTATTTGAAATAACGACATATGTTGCTTTTAGTCGTAAGAGGAAACAGTTTCAATTTTGAACTGAGAGACAACGGTGAAAAGAATTTAACTTATGCTGTTCTCTCAGAGAACGGCATGATTTATACTGATGCCGTTATTTTGAATAACGGCAACAGTTATTTTCTTTTTGCACAGTTACCTATACTCATATTTCTCCAAACCTTTCTCCTACCCCTTGTCATTCGTTTTTTGCTCTCTCTCTCTCTTCACTCCCGTAACCCACAAACCCTAGATCCCTAAATCAAAAAATTCCAACAATTGGAGTGCTCTAAAATTTCATATATCCTACCTCCTTACTCCCGCTCTCATTTTATTCTTCATCCACAACGATTTTTCAAATTAGCGGCAGTACGGTCTAATTTGATGGCATTATTATCTTAACCATATGTTTGATATGTATTCCCATGTGTTACCGCTAAATCTGGTGTGGGGGCAAACAAATAGTATTTGTGGATTCTTGGAAAACCTGAATAGCAAACCTGAACCTGTTCCGCCGGAGTTTGACCGCTGACTCCCGCCATTCACCTACAAAAAGTGCGAAACACCGGGGTTGATCCCGGCGACGCACCCTCCGACCCTCAAGTCAATAATCAGGGAAGATTATAAAAGAGCGTAAATTGGCAAAAGATTGATTACCTCTTAGTGGAGATGGATGGGGGGTATTTATAGCCGTCGGAGGGGTCAGATTAGGAATGTAATCCCTGTGGTCAGATAAGGAATGTAATCCCTAATTCTCAGTGAAAGGATAGATATGAATCAGGGCCGTCGATTAGGATTAATCAGAAACCCTAATTCTATCCTGCTGGACTGGGTTTATTTCGGGTTGGGACTCGTACCCAGTTGAGGTGGATCCATTCGTGGGTTATTGGGTCTTTTGGAGAAAAGACCCAGGAACCACTTCAGACCCATTGGTAGGCGAAATTACCATTTTACCCCTAGGCTTTGAGATTCGTTCCTGATTTGGACGGTTCCGATTTAACCCCATTTTTAGCCATATCACGAGCCCCCCACTCCCGAAGACTGAGCTTGGTCAGCCTTTGAGGAGTAGTTTTACTGTCTTAATGGCTAGCGGAGTTGTATCGGAATCCGAATGGAAGGTTTCGAATCTTTGCAGGAGGCAGTATGGTGATTTTCTAAGTTAGTTGCGTGCTCTAAGTTGTTCTTGTGCTCTTCTGGACATCTGGTGATTTTTATCTATTTTTTCGGAATATTCACTTAATTTTGCGAAGAGTCGATTCTTCGTTCGGGGGTCTTAATAAGTGGTCCTAGGCAATAATTATTTACTCGAGGCTCAAAAATATTCTCCTGACTTTATAATTATTTTCTAGGATTTTTAATTATTTTTCCCGAATTTTTAATTATTTTTTCACAATTTTTAAATAAATAAAATGATTTTAATAGAATAAAATACCGAATTATGGCATGGCGCGATCTGGGCCCTCCATCAGCTTCGAGCGCGATTTTATGGGGGATCGGACAATCCAAATTGCTCGGCAAGTAGTTTCTTCGTATGAGAGGGTCGGTGCCTCGGCACCTCAGCTCGTCTCTTCGGTAGCTCGGCTCGGAGCCTCAGGATCTACTGAGCTACGTGGCACGATCCTGAGCATCCATCATGGCGCGATTCACGAGGATAGGGCTCAGATCACGAGAAAATATTATTTTGTCGTTTTGTGGGCGTGGCGCGATCTAGGCCGTCCATCAAATTTTGACGCGAATTTTGGAACGATCCGACGGTGAATTTGGCTCGGCAGAATTTTTCTCCATATGTGGAGGTCGGTTCCTCGGCACCTCGGCTCGGCTGTTCGGTGGCACGTCGAGGCGTTGATTGCCGAGGGGTGAAGTTAAGTGTTTTGAAGAGTCCTTGTCTTGAACCGTCGCCACCCTCCGACCCAGTAGCTTGGTTGCTTAGCCAAGCTGTTCGGTAGCTCGGCCATGCACACCGGTGGCCGGCAGCTCGGAAGGAACGCGTGGCTAGATCTGGAGCGATTATCATGGTGTGAATCACGAGGACGGGGTTCAGATCACAAGAAAACGGTATCTTGTCATTTTGTGAGCGTGTCGCTATCTGAACCGTCCATCAAGTTTCGAGACGAATTTTGGAATGATCTGACGGTGAATTTGGTTCGGCAGAATATTTCTCCATATGTGGAGGTCGGTACCTCGGCACCTCGGCCCGGTAGCTAGGCGAGGCCTACCATGGGTTCGGCGGATCGTTCTTCCACCCAGTAGCTCGGTTGCGTAGCCAGGCTGTTCGGTAGCTCGGCTAGGCACTCCGATGGCCGAGTCATGGACTTAAGCAATTTGAAGAGTCTTTTTTTTGAAACGTCTCAACTCTCCGTTTTGGCATTTTGCCTTCTCTTAGTGGGCCTTTAAATGCCCAAGGAAGCCCAAACGTCGCTTTGAGATTATAAATTCTCACCCCCCTCCACCCTTTGGCTCATTCTCACTTTTACTCTCTAGTTTTTAATTTTACTTTCAGTTTGCTCTGCTAGCGGCGATTCGTGCTCTAAGATGGTTGCGCTAGCTGTCGCGTGGGCCAGGCGATTTCCAGTGATCTAATTCTGGCCGTGAACGTCACTTCAAGGAAACGTCACCTCAAGGTCAGTGTGTTTGCCTATACTTTTTTAGAGATGTCAATGGTAAACTCGGGAAGTGAGGCCTCATCCTCGGACAATAGTAGTGCCGAGGCGAGGAGGCAAGTGGCGAGCCGGAGGAAGGGGAAGGAGGTGGTAGGACCTTCCGTGGCCGAGGAGAAGAGGAAGAAGGTAGTGGCCCAGTTTTCTGTAGTTGAGGAGATCGTGGAGACTGAGAGGCGAGCCCCTGAGTCGGGCCGGTACCCTAGTGTGCTGTTCGGCCATGCCGGAATTAGGCGGTATGAGGGTGATCTTCTGAAGAAGGCGATCGTTGGTAGGTCGGCAGTTTACGAGGAAAACAACCCAAGAGAGACTACCGAGGTGGACGAAATTGCCTCGATATTATCTAAGAAGGACCTGCTCCAGATTAGAAAGGGGTTCGCCATCCCTCCGGAGTACAAACTGATCCTCCCCGGCCCTGGGATACGGGCGAATTCCGAACTGTCGCCGAATATGTATGCGTTTGACTTCGACTCTTTGAGCACCGGCTTGCGCTTCCCCCTGCATCCCTTCGTGTTGGAGGTACTTCAGTGGTATTGCCTGGCGCTAACCCAGTTTATGCCGAACTCTTGGCGCCACGTGCTCGCCTTCTTATTGCAGTGCCTGCATCGCCGAGGTCGAGCCTGACTTGGTGGTCCTCCGGAGCCTGTATCGAATCTACCAGATGAATAAGGCCGAGCCTCACTACTACCTGTCACCTCAAAAAGGCGTTAGGCTCATAGAGAATTCGGATTCGATAAAAGGTTGGAAGGAGAAATTTTTTCTGTTGAAGGGGCCCTCGACGTTGGACTTTCCGAAGCGGTGGAAGGTAGAGGTGCCGAAGTTCGCAAGGGTCGACCCGGTGCTGACTGCGACCAAGGAGGAGGTGGCGGCGAAGCTCATTGCTCTCCCCATGTTGAGTTGGAGAGATATGACTGAGGAGGTGCTACACGGGTCGGGCCTTAGTCCGATCGACCCGAGTATGCCCCTGACATCTTGTAGCAAATTTTTTTTTCTTTAAGTTTCTTGCTCGTTTTTCGAATTTGTTGTTTGTTTGGTTGTTCGGAACAGAAGCGCCGAAGATGGATTTCCTGGGGATGATGAATGAACGAGGCAAGGTTGCCGATGGTAGGAAGAGGAAAAGGACGGGCACGGGTCCTTCGTCCGGCCGCCCTACCAAGGCTGCTTCGGTAGTCGCCGACCCTGCCCCTGCTACTCAAGCTCCATCATTGGTGGTGGCTGTTCCCGCCAACCCTTCGGCTCCGGCTTCGTCTGCCGCGGCCGGTGAGGCATTCTCCATTTCGGTGGCGCTGTCGGTCGAGGCACCTCCCCTGATGACTCAAGCCGAGGAGATTCTAACCGAGCGGCACAAGAAGCTGTTCGTCCCCGACTGGCGGGTGAAGAACTATGACGGCTTCCTCGGTGACTCGCAGATGTGTATGCAGGCCGTGAAGCATCTAGCGACCCCCAAGGACCGAGCTGCCCTGAAGGTGGGGACGACCGGCAACGACACCTACGAGGTCGCCCGGTCGCTTATGTCGGTAAGTCTTGATTTTCCTCTCTTTAAGAATTTCGCCTAAGTTCACAGCTCGGCTCTAACTCCTTCTTGCCACAGGCCACCTATCACTTCGGCCATCTGATTCAAGAGTTTGCCGAGCAGGAGCAGAACTAAAGGCCGCCTGTAACAAGGACAGGGCGAAGAAGGCGAGGGCGGTTAGGCAGCTCGAGGCGGAGCAACGCCTCTCGAAAGGCTTGGAGGTTCGAGTCGCCGACCTCGAGGCGAACTTGGAGCAAACTAAGCAGTAGCTCGCCGCGGAGGTCGCCAAAGCTGCTAAGGCTGCCAAGGAGTTGGCAGAGTCGACGAAGGCCCTAGAGGCGGCGAAGGCGAAGAAGGACACCGTGGCGGCAGTGATAAGGGCGGAGGTCGAAGCCGAGGCGAAGAAGCATATGGCTGGGAATATGGAGAAGTCCTATGTCAGGGTGCTCGACCATGTTGAGGCTCGGGTCCCCGGCTTTCAGAGGGTTGGGTACTGGCTGTGGCCTGTCGTCGAGGATGAAGGCAAAGAGGTCGAAGAAGACGACGAATGGGAAGAGGAGGATGAACCTCGGGATGGGAAGGCACCAGCCAACCCCAAGACCGGGTCGGCCGATCCTCAAACCGAGGTGTCGAGGGGCGAAGGGCCATCTGGCGAGGTGCCGGTATCTGAGCTACCGCCCCAGGTGGACCCCTGATTCTTTTGTTTTTGTAATTTTTTCTTTGTGTGTAAGCCTTTTAGCGGATTGGCCACCGCTCTTTTGATGTGAATGAAGAGGCTTCTTTTTGAGAATTTTGTCTTGAATTTGTCCAAATGTCTGGCTCGGCTATAGTCTTTCATTGTGATGTCTTCGTCTTTCAGATCGTCGAACTTGATTCGGACACCGCAGCAGCTCGGCGCTGTGCAGAACTGTTCAAGCGGTCTTGCAAAGCTCGTCTCGAGGGTGAGATCGACCTGATCCGAAGAGTGCTGTTCAACGTCGAGAAGAAGAACAGCGAATTACTGGCCGAGGTGCATCACTCGCGGATAGTCGAGGAAGAACTCTCGGCTAAAGAAGAAGAGTTGGCCTCGGCGCTGGCCAAGCGAGACGAGCTCGCAACAAAGGTCGAGCAATTGCAGAGGGTTACAGTTGACAAGAGCATCAAGGTGACCAACTTGCGTCGTATCATATCTGATAGCGCTGAGTTCCCGGGCTCGGCAAAACTTCCTCGGCTCAAGATATCGGTGAAGGACGACACCTTGAAAGATAGGATCGTCGAGCTTGAGGAGGAGGTTGCTCGTCTAAAACCTCTGCCCGTGAGGATTAACATCCGCAGTACCTCGTGAAGCCGCGAGGAGTGCGAGCGAGGGATCTCCTTCTACGAGCTCGCGACTCGTCCCCCCGCCACAGGTCGGACCGCGGCCGATGCCCCAAGTGGCATAGCGGTTTCCTCGAGCTGAGCCTCAGTCGGAGCCACCGTTAGAGTTAGTGGCGAAGAGGCATCTCGGTTCGTCGGCCTAGAGACGAGCTCAGAGGTTAAGCAGCACCGGCCTCGAGTGTCTCTGAATCGGAATGTCCCTGTTCCGAAGAGGCGTTGATAGAGTTGTACTGGGCTCTCGAGTTTTTGTAACGCCTTTTTGTATTAACCTTGCCTTGTAAAATTATTAAGTTGTTTTAATAAAATTGGAGTTCGTCTGCTCGTTGTTGTGCCGTAGTTACTCTCTTTTGAAACGAACCATAAGAGCCAATAGTTAGCTCCTTTTATTCGTTCTAGCTGTAGAATTTTTGTTCTTGCTCAAGGTGTGCCGAGGTCTCTTTGCTTTTTGATAGTTAGGTAGCTCGGATTTATGGTCGAGCAACGTGGGTTAATCTGGCGGTGTATCATGATCACGGCGCAAATCACGAGACAAGAGGCTCAAATTTCGAGAAAATGTTATCTTGTCATTTTGTGGGGACGTAGCGCAATCTGAGCCGTTCATCACGTTCTAGCATAAATTTTGAGACAATCAGACGGTGAAGCTGGCTCGGCAGCTTTTTTCTCCATATGTGGAGGTCGGTACCTCGTCCGCTCGGTTCGGTGACTTGGTAGTTTCGCCTCTGCCCATAGCAGCTCGGTAGCTCGGTGTTCTTAACGAAGCAGAGTCGAGCCAAGTGTTGGACTCCGAACTCGTCGTTAGAGTTTGTTCAACGGTTGTGGGAGCAATTCCGAATGGCGAACCCCTTCTAGCTCGCTTAAGAGCGAGCTTGCGAAGAGGAGTCGAGCCAAGTGTTGGACTCCGAACTCGTTGTTAGAGTTTGTTCAACGGTTGTGGGAGCAATTTCGAATGGCGAACCCCTTCTAGCTCACTTAAGAGCGAGCTTGCGAAGAGGAGTCGAGCCAAGTGTTGGACTCCGAACTCGTCATTAGAGTTTGTTCAACGGTTGTGGGAGCAATTTCGAATGGCGAACCACTCCTAGCCCGCTTAAGAGCGAGCTTGCGGAGCATAATCGAACCAAGTGTTGGACTCCGAACTCATCATTAGAGTTTGTTCAATGGTTGTGGGAGCAATTCCGAATGGCGAACCTCTTCTAGCCCGCTTAAGTGCGAGCTTGCGAAGAGGACTCGAGCCAAGTGTTGGACTCCGAACTCGTCGTTAGAGTTTGTTCAATGGTTGTGGGAGCAATTCCGAATGGCGAACCCCTTCTAGCTCGCTTAAGAGCGAGCTTGCGAAGAGGAGTCGAGCCAACTGTTAGACTCCGAACTTGTCGTTAGAGTTTGTTCAACGGTTGTGGGAGCAATTTCGAATGGCGAATCCCTTCTAGCCCACTTAAGAGCGAGCTTGCGAAGAGGAGTCGAGCCAAGTGTTGGACTCCGAACTCGTCGTTAGAGTTTGTTCAACGGTTGTGGGAGTAATTCCGAATGGCGAACCCCTTCTAGACCGCTTAAGAGCGAGCTTGCGAAGAGGACTCGAGCCAAGTGTTGGACTTCAAACTCGTCGTTATGGTGAAGAGTAAAGGCAGAGAAGTACAAGTAATTTTACAAGTAAAATATGAAAAAACTTTCTTTATTGATAGCTAATAGTTGGCTGCTTCTAAGTTGCGAGCCGTTATTACATAAGAGAAATAAAGAAAAAAATACAAGTAAAAGGAGAGGAACGGTTCGACATCCCAGAATACTTAGGGAGGCGTTAATGCTCTCTCTTGGTATTTCAAAAGATGGTCGGCATTCCAAGTCCTGGGGATCTCTCTGCCTTCGAGGTCTTCTAGACAATATGTCCCGGGCCGAACTACCTTGGTGATCTTGTAGGGTCCCTCCCAATTTGGAGCTAGTTTACTCTTCTGACCGGGAAAAGAGATTGCTAGCTTTCTGAGGACCAAGTCCCCTTCTTTGAGGTCGGTAGGACGGACTCTTTTATTGTACGCCAACTCGATCCTCCTTCGATAACTCTGTTGGCGGATTGACGCTCTTTCCCGTAGCTTGTCGACCAGGTCTAAGTTTGCCCAAAGTTCTCTGGCATTATGTTCTTCTTCGTAGGCAAGAAGGCGAGGAGAAGGTATGCCAACTTCCAGTGGGATCACAGCCTCGGACCCATAGGTGAGGTTGAATGGCGACTCTTCTGTGGGGGTCCGTTTCGTGGTGCGGTAGTTCCACAGCATGTTAGGGAGCTGATCGACCCATAAGCCTTTAGAGCACTTATTCAGCCTTTTCTTAATACCAGAGAGAATCTGTCGGTTAGCATTCTCCACTTGACCATTCGACTGTGGATGGGAGACGGAGGAGAAATGTTGTTGGATGGCAAGGTCTTCGCATAGAGGTTGGAAGGCAGCCCCGGTAAACTGGGTTCCGTTGTCTGTTATGAGGACTCGAGGGACACCGAATCGGAAAATAACGTTCTTCCAGAAGAACTGAAGTACTTTGTTCTCAATGATTGTGGCCAAGGGCTCGGCCTCTATCCACTTCGAGAAGTAGTCGATAGCCATGACTAAGAATTTGAACTGGCCGGGAGCTGGTGGAAATGGCCCTAGTAAATCCATCCCCCACATTGCGAAAGGGATAGAACTTGATAGGGAGGTTAGTGGAGCTTGTGGGAGGCGACGGACATTGGAGTATTTCTGACTAGAGCTGCATCGCCGAACGTGTAGTTCGGCGTCTTGAAGGAGAGTGAGCCAGAAATATCCATAATTCAACACTTTCCGGGCTAAGGATCTGGACCCTGAGTGTGCCCCGCCGATGCCTTCGTGGAGCTCTTGCAGAGCGTAATCGGCTTGTTCCGGGGAGAGGCATCTCAAATAAGGCCTGCCATCTACTTGTGTGAAGGAGCGCTTGTATAGGATGCCCTCGATAAGTGTATATCGCTCTGCTCGGGTTCTCACTCGATGAGCTTCTTTAGGGTCTTCGGGGAGGATCCCATCCCTTAGGAATTCTACCAGGCGTTTCATCCAGTTATCTTGAAGCAGGACAGGTAGCGACTCCACCGAGTCGGAAGTTTCATCCTCTATACTTGGCTTCAGGAGCACCTCAATCAAGACGGTCTGCTCTAGACCTTGGAGGGAGGAGGAGGCTGGCTTGGAGAGGGCATCGGCTTGGGAATTCTCTTCTTGGGGGATTCGCTGGATGAGAGCTTCTTCAAATAGGGCCATGAGATTCCTGACCTTGGCTAGGTACTTAGCCATTCGGTCATCTCGTGCATCGTACTCGCCTAGGACCTGATTTACGACTAGCTGAGAGTCGCTAAAGATCCGGAGGCGCTGCGCCCTTGCATTGCGAGCCATTCTGAGGCCGGCTATGAGTGCCTCATATTCTGCTTTGTTGTTAGAGGCCTTGAAGTTGATTCGGAATGAGTATTGGAGGATGAAATCATCTGGGCCGGCCAGAATGACCCTGGCTCCGCTTCCCTCATTACAAGAGGACCCATCTACATAAACTAACCAGACAGGTGGTCCCTTCATTGCTTGGCTGACCTCGGGGATGGTACTTTCAACTATGAATTCAGTTAAGGCCTAAGCCTTGATCGCGGTCTGAGGCTGATACGTTATATCATGCTGGCTCAGCTCGATAAACCACTTCATAAGGCGACCAGAGGTCTCTGGTTTGTGGAGAACTTGCTTCAGCGGTTGGTCGGTAAGAATGACCACCGAATGGGATTGGAAGTATGGGCGAAGCTTTCTTGCGGCCATGACTAAGGCGTATGCCATCTTTTCTATCCTCGGGTAGCGGAGCTCGGCATCCCGAAGTACCTTGCTCACATAATAAATGGGCTTTTGAGTCCTATCTTCTTCCCTCACGAGGACGGCGCTGAGGGTCTGCTCGGAGGCTGCTAAGTAGAGGTAGAGGGTTTCCCCGGGAACAGGTTTGCTGAGGAGAGAAGGATTGACTAGGTAAGCCTTCAGTTGATCGAATGAGTCTTGTTGCTGTTCACCCCACTCGAAGCCTTTAGTCCCCCTGAGAGCCTTGAGGAAGGGAAGACACTTCTCCCCTGACTTGGAAAGGAAGTGCCCTATGGCTGCCAGGCGACCCGTTAGCTTCTGAACCTCTTTAACATTCTTCGGGGGAGCCATGTGTAATATGGCTTTGATCTTCTCGGGGTTGGCTTCGATTCCTCTTTGGCTGACCATGAAGCCTAGGAATTTCCCCGACGAGACTCCGAACGCACACTTGTTCGGATTGAGCCTCATATCGTGCTTTCTGAGTACACCGAACGCCTCCTGCAGATCGGCCACATGATCGGCCCCGTGGATGCTCTTCACAAGCATATCGTCAACATACACCTCCATATTTCGGCCGATTTGTGCTTGAAAAACCTTGTTGACGAGGCATTGATAAGTGGCACCTGCATTCTTCAAACCGAAGGGCATTACCCTGTAGTAGTAGAGGCCCTGATCGGTTACAAAGGAGGTCTTCAGGATATCCGGGGGAAACATACGAATCTGATTGTAGCCCGAGAAGGCGTCCATGAAGCTGAGGAGTTCATGGCCCAAAGTAGCGTCGATCAAAGTATCGATACTTGGAAGAGGGAATGGATCTTTGGAGCATGCTTTGTTGAGGTCGGTAAAGTCGATACAAATCCTTCAGGACCCATTGGACTTCTTCACCATCACTACATTCGAGAGCCATTCGGGATAATTGACCTCTTGTATGAATCAGGCCTTCAAGAGCTTGTCCACCTCCTCTTTTATAGCTTGCTGGCGCTCGGGAGCGAACTTGCGCCTCTTCTGTTGGACCGGTTTGGACCCCGGAGCAACGCTGAGGTGGTGGACTAAAAGTTCTTCGGAAATTCCGGGCATGTCTGCGGTCGACCAAGCAAAGAGGTCGCGATTCCTTCGGATGCACTGGACTATGTCGGAGCATAGGGCAGATGGGAGGGTCTTGCTAACAAAGAACCTTCGGCTCGGATCCTGCTCAGAGAAGAGCACTTCCTCCAACTCATCCACCAGCTCAGACGTCGGTCGGACAACATCTTGGGGGACTTCAAGAGTTTCGAGGGAGAGGACTGGACCCATAGTAGAGGTCATGTAGCATTTGCGGGCCGTTTCCTGATTGCCTTTTACTTTTCCTACTCCTGCCCAGGTGGGGAATTTCATCTTGAGGTGATAGGCGGAAGGGACGGCTTCTAGAGCGGCTAAGCCGGGCCGACCCAAAATGACATTGTAAGCTGCAGGGACATCCACGACCATAAAGTCCATCGACTCCGTTCGGGTAGTAGAAGTTTTGCCAGCGGTTACGTCGAGGGTGATCACCCCTTCAATAGTCACTGGCACTCCCGTGAACCCATGGAGTGTGTAGCCGGCGGGCTTAAGTCTGTCCCGGGATAGTTTGAGGCCTTTGAAAGCGGCGAGAAAGAGGATGTTAATGGAGCTTCCATTGTCCACTAGGATCCTTTCCACTTTAAAGTTCGCTATATGGAGGTTGATGATGAGTGCGTCACAATGGGGCGTTCGGACACCCTCAAGGTCTTCATCTGAGAATGTGACGGGCACTCTGAGGCCTTTAGGAGGCGGTGTGGCGCGGACCGAATTAACTTCCTTAATAAACGCCTTTCGAGAGGAGTTGGAGAAGCCCCCCATTGGGCCCCCATGAATGAGGTGCAGGACACGCTCCTCTTCGAATTCAGGCATTTCATCGCGTTCAGGACGCTTGTTAGCCCCCCGAGGCGGGGGAGGAAGATCGGATCGGTCGTTTCTCATGAACTTGGTTAGCTGACCCCTCTGGATGAGAGCTTCTTTCTCGTTTTTCAGGGCCCGACAATCATTGGTATCGTGGCTATGGTCCCGGTGATAGCGGCACCACTTCTCTTTATCCCTCTTCTTACCAGGGTTGTTCAATTTTGGCGCAGGGGGCAGCACCCTTTTCTTCTCAACTTCCATGAGAATTGTAGAAATGTTGGCGTTAAGAGGAGTGAACTTTTCAAATCTGGGGGAAGGTCGGCGTTGTCCGCCATTGTCCTTCTGGAGCTTCTTGGCTCCTTCTTCTTCTGTTCCCTTTCTCTTGGACCCGGAGGAAGGCCCCTCAAAGTTAGGGCGGTACTCAGCTTCCTCGGCCCGAATATACTTTTCGCTCCGGAGGAGGAGGTCAGAGAAGTTCTGCGGGGGCTTCTTGGCGAGGGAGGAGCGGAGGCTGGAGTTGAGGACATTGGATTGGAATGCTGCTGCAGCGACCGACTGGTCGAGGGATGCTATGGACCTGGCTTCTGCTGTGAACCTTTTCACATAGTCTCTCAGCTTCTCACCCTTCTTCTGGTTGAGGTAAAGTAGCGAAATGCTGGTCTTCTCAGTTCGGCGGCTACTCACGAAGTGGGTGACGAAGAGGGTCTCAAATTCCTCGAAGGAGAATATTGAGGATGGGGCAAGGCGAGAGTACCATTCTTGAGCCGGACCCTTGAGAGTAGCGGGGAAGGTCTTGCACAGCAGAGCATCGGAAGCTTGCTGGATGAGCATGAGGGTCTTAAAGCTTTCGATGTGATCGACGGGGTCAGACTCCCCGGAATAAGTCTCGAATTGAGGAGGTTTAAGGCCGATTGGTATGGGTGCCTCCATTATGGTTCGAAAAAAAGGAGGTCGACTCGGGCGAAGGGTCCTTCCTCTAAGCTCTTCTTCTCTGTCTAACTGACCCAAGCGCCTCTCCATTTCGTGGAGACGGCGGTAGACAGCATCATCCCTTCGACGGTAATCAACCGAGCCTCTAAACTCGTCTTCGTACAAGGGAGAGCGGGGGCTACGACGACGGTAGCTCCTGGAGCGGCGAGGACTAGGAATGTGATGGGGGTTGCTAGGAGCTGGGGGAGGAGTTAGGGACCGTCGGCGAGGACTTCGGACTGGAGGAGGAGTGGGAATCCTTGGAGCATTGGTGTTGTTGGGTCGGAGATTGAGAGCTTGTAGGATGGTGGCTTGGAATTGCTGGAACTCGGCACGAGTGATGGGTGCCTCATCGTTCCTTGGATGCTGCCGACCGGCCGGGGAAT
This sequence comes from Hemerocallis citrina, assembly GCA_017893485.1. Lineage (NCBI taxonomy): Eukaryota > Viridiplantae > Streptophyta > Magnoliopsida > Asparagales > Asphodelaceae > Hemerocallis > Hemerocallis citrina. The sequence goes on along the minus strand of CM030362.1, from coordinate 222,986,242 downwards.
GGGGTCTTCTCCTGTGATGCTCGGGGGACTCACTCTGCCCTCTTCGGGTGGGGGACCTTATGTAGTCTCGGCGGTGAGGAGATTGCTCATCTGGACGTTGTTGGCGGGAAGCTCCCTCTCGGGCCTACCTCTCATCCAGACGGCGGCGAAGATCCTCATCCTTCTGCCTATTGAGGATGGTATTGCGAAGGTCGGAAGCTCGGGAATTGCGGGAGGCCATAGAATCCGTAGAGGCATTGTGTACTGAGATGTGGTCCTGATGGAGAGGTTGCTTTTGCGGGTTGGGACGCGAGACCCCCGCACCGGCATTTTGAGGACCGGGGGGACCCTCAGGAGGTTGCTAATTCTGAAGAGGAGGCTGGTCCTGTTGGAGAGGGTCCTCTGCTTGAGGAGGAAGTTGCCCCTGCTGCTGAGCGGGTTGGATGGAGACTTCCTGTTGCTGATCGACGGGGTTGGGTCTACGGTTGGACCCTCTGGATCTTACTTTTCTAGGAGGCATGGCTAGAGAAGATCTGACCAATGGGAAGAGGGGAGGCTGTTATTCGTTTGATTCTTACAGACGGCGCCAATCTGTTACCGCTAAATCTGGTGTGGGGGCAAACAGATAGTATTTGTGGATTCTTGGAAAACCTGAATAGCAAACCTGAACCTGTTCCGCCAGAGTTTGACCGCTGACTCCTGCCGTTCACCTGTAAAAAGTGCGAGACACCGGGGTTGATCCCGGCGACGCACCCTCCGATGCTCAAGTCAATAATCAGGGAAGATTATGAAAGAGCGTAAATTGGCAAAAGATTGATTACCTCTTAGTGGAGATGAATGGGGGGTATTTATAGCCGCCGTAGGGGTCAGATTAGGAATGTAATCCCTGTGGTCAGATAAGAAATGTAATCCCTAATCCCCAGTGAAAGGATAGATATGAATCAGGGCCGTTGATTTAAATTAATCAGAAACCCTAATTTTATCCTGCTGGACTGGGTTTATTTCGGGTTAGGACCCGTACCCAGTTGAGGTGGATCCATTCGTGGGTTATTGGGTCTTTTGGGGAAAAGACCCAGGAACCACTTCAGACCCATTGGTAGGCGAAATTACCATTTTACCCCTAGGCTTTGAGATTCGTTCCTGATTTGGACAGTTCTGATTTAACCCCATTTTTAGCCATATCACCATGTTATGCTTATTATGAGTAGTGAATGACTTGAACATGTTTGAATTTTTATGGTTAGGTATGGAATTTGATATCCCTATTTGGTTATATTTTGGGGGCGAAGTAATTAAAGATCCCATGATTGGATATTCTTATAGTGATGTTGAACCCGTAATTATGTGGGCTCCCTGCAACTTTATGTACTCAGAATTAATAAATAAGATATATCAAGTCACCAATTGGGATAGAAGTAAAATGAGTGTGAAAATCAGAGCCCGTTATGCTACCGGTAAAGGGGATGTGCCATATTTCATGTTGGTACCCGTAGACAATGACAATTCTCTGAGGTCCATGATGTGTAGGACACTTGATCCAAATTATAGTTGGAACGCAGTTGAATTATATATCGACCAAACGAGGCTTCTAAATAATAGACGGGTTGTTATTGAAAGTCCAAGGCCCGCACGAACATTGAAACCATCTGCCGAGTCACATGATAGAATTTCAAATACAGAAGAAGATACTAGCATAACTCCAACAGAACCTGTTTCCTCCGAATACGAGCAGGTACATCCCTCAATATTGTCACAAAATATTTTGGTAGCTGGCATGACAACGGAAGACTTTGACAACACCGTTGTAAATAACGATTTGGTCGAAGAGGAAGAAGATGAGCAACGCGGTCTCGAAGAGGATGAGGAGGAGGTTGCCGTTGAAACTCCGGTTGTTGATTGCAATGTTGATATGCCGGTTAACAATGCTCGTGTGTTCCCAAGTCAGGACACAAGTGCAGCTATGCATGGATCTCAATCCAATGAATGGATGTCTCGTGCCACCATACATGAACATGGACAGTCTTGCGTTGGCTCTTTCAACTTGGATGAACTCTTCATAGGTAAAAGATTTCCAACCAAAGATGCTCTACAACATCAAGTGAAGATGTACGCCGTGAAGAACCACAGAGAATTCATGACGGTAAAATCAGATCGTGGTTTATAGTATGTGAAATGTAAATATGCACCCATCAACCATTCAACCGAGGACATTGCAGAAAATCCATCACTTCAAAATGTAGTTGGTTGTCTATGGCGGTTGCGTGCCATTGTTCCAAAAGGCCGTCATTATTTCTTGGTAAAGAAGCTTGAAGGTGCACACACATGTGTGAATCCTACATTGACTCAGGATCATAGCAAAATTGATTCCATGGTTGTATCGACGGTCATATTGGATGTTGTGAAGAAACAACTCGCAATAACACCAAGAGCCATAATTGGAATAGTGAAGGGTAGGTTCCATTACAAAATTTCATACTGGAAAGCTTGGAAGGCTAAACAAAGCAATTGAGCGACTGTATGGTTCTTTTGAAAAAGATTACACTAAATTACCATATCTACTCAATGCAATTCAAGCTTCAAATCCGGGTATGACTTTACATTGGGCGAAGATTGCGTCCGGTCCGGGCAAAAAAACTTTCAAGGGTGTTTTTTGGGCATTCGGTCCTTCCATCGAAGGATTTAAGGCATGTAGACCAGTTACAAGTGTAGACGGTACTCGTTTGTACGGAAAATATAAAGGCTAATTGTTGAATGCTGTTTCACTAGATGCAAATGGTAGGTTGTTTCCATTTGCATTTGCACTAGTTGACGGTGAAAGCATAGAGACGTGGACATGGTTCATGAACTGTATTCGGTGCTTCGTCACAGATCGTGCAGGTCTGTGTGTCATTTCTGATCGGCATGACAGTATTTTATCAGCAATGCAAAATGAGTTTGGTACATGCAAGGAACCATTTGCATATCATCGGTTCTGTATGCGGCATTTTGCTAGAAATTTCCATAAAAATTTGGTTGCAAATTTTTGATGAGTAAGTTGAAGGTGATCGCGTGTCAAAATCAGTGGAAGAAGTTTGAAGAAAAGATGGCACAACTTGAAGCGAGCAATGCTGATGGGGCTAATTGGTTGAGGAGAAAGCGATTGAGAAGTGGGCACTTACTGCCAATGGAGGTCGTAGATATGGTATAATGACAACAAATCTATCGGAAGTTTTCAATTCGGTTCTAAAAGGTATTCATAGCTTGCCCGTCACCGTAATTGTAGAACAGATATTTTTCTGTCTAAACATGTATTTCACTGATCGCCATAAAGCCGCACAGACGCTTATTAGTGAAGGTAAATTATGGGCACCACGCATTCAGAATCTTATTGATGTACGCCATGAAAAATCCAATTTACATGAAGCAATAATGTTTAATAATCGGTCAGGTATTTTTGGGGTGAAAACGAGCATTAGAATGGACAGAGGATATCAAAAGCGTGGACATTGGCACACAGTAGACCTCGAAAGCCGAACTTGTACTTGTGGCAAATTCCAACTATATCACATTCCATGCTCTCATGTGTTAGCGGCATGTGCTTCCCGTGCGCTTGATTATCAACCATACATTGATGCCTTTTACTCTACCGGTTCATTAGCAAAAACATGGGCACTAACTTTCAACCCTATACTAGACAAATCTTATCGGCCGACACAAAGTGGAACTATACTCATAGCCGATCCAAGTCTTCGTCGGGTAAAAGGACGACCAAAGAGTACTAGCATCCGCAATGACATGGATGCTCGAGAAGGTGGGAGCACTGGGAAAGTTTGTTCGAAATACGGAGTGAGTGGACACAATAGACGGAGTTGTAAGAATGTATAGAGTGTGGGGACTTCACAGTCTACCGGCACTTGAACTTGTATCCGGTTATTGTATTAATGTTTTAAAATCTACCGTTAAGTTAGTATGAATTAGAGAGCTTTTGTTTAATCCTGAGTAATTTAAGTTTAAATTGTTAAGCATGAGATTTGTGGAATGTATGGTTGTTAAATTTTAGTAAATTTGATTTTAGTAATTTATCTCCATAAAACATGCACTACTATTCATATAACAGATGTCGTTCTTCTGAATAACGACATATTCAGGAGATGCTGTTATTCAAAAGAATGACTGTGAAGACAGAAAAAATGGCAGAAGTCCCAAAAATTCTGATTTTTGACACCTAAGAGATGCCGTTATGCAAGATAACGGCATTCTTAGGAGATGCCGTTATTCAAGATAACGACATCTCTTAAGAATATCGTTATCTTAGACAACGACTGTGAAGATAGCAAGTTTGACAGATGTCCCAAATTTTTCGAATTTTGCATTTTAACTGATGACGTTACCCCTAAGAGCATTACAGGATTCAGATGCCGTTATTTGCAATAACGGCATCTGTTATTGCTGTTTTTCAATTCAAACATGCACAGGCCTCATGAAGTCATTAATTCAAACATGCACAGACAGTTTCCTACATTTCAACACATCAGTTCATAACTTCTGATTCAAGTTTTTCAACTCATGAATTCATCAATCAATCAATTATTTCCATACACTTTAATTGAACAAAAAAATTACTTTAATTCACTTCAACACATCAAATTCAAGCACAGACTTGATTTTTAATTTTTTAATACACTTCAAATTTAAGCACAGAATTCATACAACCTAAACACTCATCAAGTTAAATCAATTTTTTCAAAAATATACATTTACAACACATCTAACTAGTAGTCATCAACATAATAGTACAACAACCTACGCATAAAGTTGATTCATGAAAAAAACTAACTAGGCGTATATTGTTGTGGTTTTCTCCTCTTTCAAACTGGGACTTTCCTCCTACGATCCCCAATCTCTTATGTCGCAGGAGCACATGGACCAATATCTCCTTCTTGATCACCTCCAACTACTTCAATCTCAGGGTTTACCAATTCACTGTGTGTAGGAGGAAAGCGAACACTCTTACTCCTTCTCGGAGGATGTGAAGGAGTTTGTGGTTGACTTTGAGGTGGGGCAGGGGGTTCTGCTTCAACTGTTTCTTGGGGTGGAGGTGGTCCTCGGCTTACGTTTGGTCGGGCCGTTTGAATTGGTATTTCAGTTGAGCGTAGAAGGGCATCGAAGCGCGAACCGTCACCAACTTCTTTAAAAGAAGTACGACATGGAGTTAGGAGTTCTCTCGCCAATTCCTTGCATGCCTTCGAAGCGTTTCTCTTCAAGACATAAGCACATTTCCTCGCAATGTCCCATGTGTTGTCAATCTCTATTACTATTAAAAATTATTAGTAGTAAACCAAACTTTTGTTAAACAAACATAAACAAAATGATGTGAATAAAATTTATTAACACTAACATTACTTTACCATTAAACGATAGGAGGAAGTTTTTGGTTGATACATTGGTTGCGATGTGGAATGTGCGGGTGGTGGTTCCACTTGGTGCGCGGGTATCGGTTGTTGGATACCCGCAGGGAGATCCGTTCTTGATGCTACATACAACCGTGTGATATGACGGTACCATGCCATGTACCCGGTTTGCAACGATCCTTCGTACGTCACAATCCCTTCTACAACAAAGTCATACTTCCTCTCATTCCAACATGCTACATTAGCACGGTGGTGATCGGCCCAAACCATATTCGGTAAATGACCTTGGCCGGTAATATTGTGAAGTCGACGGTCGTACATTGAGTTTCCGGGGATGGGTTGCTGTGCATTGAATTGGCGGAGGACGCGGCTAGGGTAATGAACTCCACAATTGAGAAATTTACAAGTGGAGCTAATGTCAACCATAGTTGATTATTAGCGGTGCAAATGGGGGTAGACGTTGTAGCCTATCGTCTGTATACGGTGTCCAGTGGACGTACTCTTCCATCAGCTGATCGAGTTCATCCCTGTAATATGTGAGCACACTGCGTGGGTTATCTCTCCACGTGAGCTTACCCGTCCAGTACGCACCAAGAGGAGCTCTCAACACTGGATGTTCATGTTGCACACTCCAACTATTTGAGAGTACTGTTACCCGAGGCCGGGCGAGATGTATTCGTTCCCAACACCATATTTGCAATATCGACATCGGCCCGGTCATTTGGATCGACCCCATCGAACAATTGCACAGGGCACAGTAGAGGGAGGCCAGAGCCGCACTTCCACAACTATATCGGCCGGCTCTTTGTAGGTCGGCGATCAATGGAAGGTACATCAATTACACTACATCACCAGAAGAATTAGGGAATAGAATACCTCCAATCATCGACAAAAGATAAGCTGGCGTATAATATCGGAGTTGGTAGTCCGTCGGTACATCTGGTAGTTGATTATTGAACTCCGTATACAGCCAAGAACGTCGGACTGATTCCCCAACGAATACACCCTTATCATCTTTATCCACCTCGTGCCCAAGATAATCTCGTAACAATGCCACTTTATTGAACATCAAGTTGCCGGTGATGGCCACCCCATCTATTGGAAGACCCGATATGACTGCTATATCTTGTAGAGTGACCGTCATCTCCCCAACTGGTAAGTGGAACGTGTGTGTCTCCGGTCTCCATCGCTCCACAAGAGCGGTAAGTAGTGCATGGTCACATTTTACTTTCGCCAACATCGACATTCCATAAAATCCGCTACTTACCAAATAATTTTGAATACGAGGGTGCATCGCCATGATGGTGTGCATTCGGAAACTCATTTTTTTGACATCTCCTTTCCAAACCGCCAGCACCTATGATCTTCTTGCAGATAGAAACAGTAGGATCTATAGGACCCGGATGTCCGCGTGGTCCATGCGAAGTACCAGATGAAGCACCCACATCATGGGAAGAAAATGGTTGTGTAGGATCCATTTGCCTGTCAACATTAAGTATAACGTGTAAACTACAATATTAATAAACATTACGAGACTATAGATACTAAAATTAAAATATTACTAAACATTAACAAATAATCACCACCACAACATCTCCACGCACTACAAATAGATGAATCTAAGTTCACATAGATAGCAATATAGGTCATCCACATCTCAATCTCCTATGAAAATCACTTCACATATCTATTAGTTACGTGTATCTAATCTACATCGATTTTACTATACTACCAATATAGCTCTTACTAAGCAACACCAATTTCACAAACCCTAGATCAACAATTCAACATTTCACAAACCCAAGATCAACAACAATCCATAATTACATTTCCACAATTACTACTTATATAAAACAAATCTATAGCATTTGTACTATACTACCAATGTATACAGCTCCTACACATCAAAATCAACATTGTAAAAAAATTAGGGATTTTGAAAACTTATCACAAATTCGGATTGCGGATGATTTTGTAACGCCCCGATCTCCCCGTAACTGGGAAACCGAGACACATGCCAAGATCTTTCCTTCAATTAGTCTCGAGACACAGAAAAACTGGGAAATTTAAAAACTTTTCTTCAACACAGAGTTACTACGCAGTAATTACAATTATCAGTTTGTAATACCAAACTGTACTGCCTGCCCCTTTTCTTTTCCTTTTTGACTCCAAAATCAATTCTTCCAATTTCTATATCACTTTAAACATAAACTAAAATAGTTATATTTCAAAGAAAATTTGGGCAGAGTCTCCCTTGTATTTTTTTTGCCCAAAACACAGAAAAGCTTACGGAATTTTGCTCTAAATTCCGTAGCTTACATCACAGGCAATAATAATATGGGCTCCCCAGGCCAAAATGAGCATCATCACACAGGCAATATATATATATGCTCTGGGGGCCAAACTCATAACGGTTTAACAAATATCAATTGAAAAGCATAAATTTCTTTGAAAACGTAGTAAGTTTTTAGAAAATAACCTGTAAAAACCTACCACGACGCCTGGCACTCCACAACGAAATGGGTACGGATCCAAACCATATCCTGCTGCCTCACACTATACTCTTCATCATCATCCTCATACTTATACATCAAAAATACAATTTAAAGCATGAATTTTTACTATTTACAATTAAGACATAATAATGAACTATAACTGGAACTCCACTCCACGGAACCTGTACCTACACCTCACCTCTGCACTGCTGAGGACCTGTAACAGTAGGGACCTAGGGCAGTCCGGGGACTCCCTAACCCCCAAACACTAAGGGGTTAGCCATTTCTGGTGTGAGTATAATTTATTAAATAAGTAAATAAATTAAACTTACAAGTAAAAACATAACGAACTCACAATTACCAAGATAAACAAATCTTACTTGGCATCTGGACATGTAACATCATAAATGAGATTTTTCATCAAATACTCTCTGAGTCATCACCTGTATGTATATCTATACCCGCTCATAACATACTTATATTTAGTAACCCTTTGAATAACCACCCATAATACAATATTGATTTTGTTTCCTTATCTCATGTATCCCATCATAAACATATGCCTTCATCCTCATACTACCACATTCATTTATGTCCAACCTCACATCTCATTTCACCTTACCATTTACTTGCATTTTATCACAATACACCCCATATCCCAACATAGTTTGGTAATAACACAATCACATCCCAAGCCCATAGCTTGGTTATTAATCTACTCCAACTATCACACTCGCAATTTATCTCGAATGGAAAGGACACGTGTACATATAATTTGTGCCATTGTATGTTATGACTTAACTCTAATGCAAATTACCAATACAATGATACTCTTATTCTAATGCAAGATTACTAATGCGATGATGCTCTTATTCTAATGCCAGCAAGTCTCCGAAGCAACATGCAGCCCATAAATACATGCGCCCCATCTCAAGCCGTTTCTCCATATATAGGGATTTGAACCCGCGTTATGAATTTTCTAATTGTACACAACCTGTTCCTGACAGATACTACATGACTGATGAGGTTGCAAATGTGGTCAAGTCCCACCAATGCAGTATGCTCATGGTGTCTATGTTTGCCACTACTACCCGGTACACCGGACCTCACTCAAAAACCAGACGAACACGGGGTCTCTCCGAGCGCAGTATAGCATACAAAGCCTATCCTGTGTCGCCCCTAACTCATAGACCGTGATCTATGGCCTGTTCGCTCTCTCCTGGCCAAGGACCCGACGAAGTTCCGGGGTCCATTCCCCTAGCTCCGTCGCCTTATCATGGCACTTCAGGAATTAACAGTGTGCGATACGCATCCCATGCTCCCAACTCGTGAGAAGGCACCGTACGTATCCCTTTGACAGGAAGGTACAACCCAATAACACCACCTAAGGCCTGCTTCGAGGGACAAGTTGGTCGTAAGGCGCTACCTACAACCAACTCCTCTCTTTTCGGCAAAGGGTCGCAGTAAAATGATCTTTATAAGTCACTACCTTAATGATGTTCCTAACCCTGAACAATCCTAGGAATGACAACATTACACAACATGCTAGGTCTTAAATTAGACTTCGCAAGATAACTCTATTAGGCTGCTCAGCCTAAACTCACCAGAATCCCTCAGGATCTGGTTCATGGCCTATCGGTCCAAGACCCCGGCAATACGAACGCATTCGCATGCTACTACCTGAACTTGGATTTCGTCACACTCCGGTCCGCAATCAACCAACGGTTAGGATCTGACGGCACCCGCGAAGTAACTCGTCCACAGTCCCTTAGGAGTAAGCTAAACACACGTCTTGATGGTCGATAGCCCTAGGGCAATGATATCACCCTAGACGAGCACAACAAACTGCGTATTAGCTAAGAAGCTACATACGAGTAACCAAAAAACACATACGAGCTAAACAGCTACGTATGGGACCAACAGCTACATACGGGCCAGTCGAGCCGCGTATGAGACAACATGCATACGAGCCAAATAAGCTCCGTATGAGACCAACATCTACATACGGGCCAGTCGAGCCGCATATGAGACAACAACACATACAACAACCATACAGGTAATCAAACCTAGAAGCAATCAACTGTGCTTACTAGCAAACTTGATCTTCTAAAATTAGAAGTAACAAAAGAATCTACTATAATCAACTTAGCATGGGTTTCTTCTAAAATCAACTCATCATGGCATACCTACTATAATCGACTCAAACATGAGTTTCTTTCTAAAATCGACTCAAACATGATATTCTACTACAACTTAACCATGGGTTTCTTTCTACAACAATTCAAGCATGGATTCTTACTATAGCACAAGTGTGGGTTCTTTCTCTCCAACAATCCAAATCCATAGGATGGGTTCTTTTTACTCACTACTACTAACAACTAAATTGGGTTCTTTTTGAGACTCTTCACTAAAACCACTACTACACTCACTTAAGCATGGTTTCTTTGAACCTTAGAACAACTACTCATCTTAGCTATTTTCTCAAGTTCTACCATTCATACTTTTTATAGGATCCCTTTGATCCATAAATTTTTATATCAATACTTTAGTTTATTCGAACTTCTTCAAAACATCAAAATACGTATATAAACCATACACCCATATTTTGATATCATCATCTAAGTATAACTCATCCATTATATAGGTTTTTTATATACTCAAGAATAGTTAAATTCACCATATTTTTACAATCACAAAAATACGTAAATAAATCGATACTTACTTATTTCTTTAAACCACAAAATACATAAATGAATTAACACTCACATATTCTTAACCCCAAAATATATAATTAAAATAACTCACACATATCTTTAAACCACGCAAATATATATGTGTATAATATAACTCACCACATATTTCTTAAATCACAAAATACCTAGATAAATTAATACTCACACATTCATCAACCCACAAAATATATAATTAAACTAACTTACACATATCTTTAAATCATAAAATACACAAATATATAAACAAACTAACTCACATATATCTTTAACACACCAAAAATACATAATAAATTAACTCACATCTTTCTTAGCACACAAAAACACATAATAAGTCATACTCACATATTTTGCGAAGATCCAAGCGCCGTGCCATCTCGCGTCCAAGGTTGTGAATATATCCTATCACCAAATTTCAAGCAATTAAAACTCAAATAATTCAACTAATCACAAGAGTAAATAATCGCTATCCCAAATATCCCACAAGTGCTTACTGAACACTTGGGATATACACGTGCGATGCACGTGATAATCTAATGCTTACGGTATTTTCATCCTCAATTTATTTACTAAAATTGCCCCCAAATAATATAATAGTCCAACTACAAATTTCTATTTCTATACAAGAATTAATTCATATCCCTATAATTTATTTTTACAAACTCAAATCCCTAATTTACTAACAACTCACAATCTCTCTAATAACCTACAAATTTCTCCCATCTACAATTTCCAACACCTCAAAATCTCTCTACCCTAATATTCTTACTCAATAAAATTTAACCCAACTAAATTCTATACAATAAAATAGTTTGGGTTATACCTTCGCGAAGTCCAATCGAAAATCCAACGCTACCACCATGTAGAGAATCTCTCCATTAGTCTACTCCTCGCTTTAATTTGGATTTGACGAAGAATAGAGGTGGATTTTGATATGGGGGAGTCTTTGCCGATCGATGGGTTCATGGGGTTCGGGATGAACAGCGCGGAAGGGAAAGAAGGAAGAAGATGGAGGTGGGGGTCGGGGTTTCTCGTTGGCTTGGTGTGAACGGAGAGAAGGAGATGGGAGGAGTGAAGTCGGGGGCTTTCTTTTGGGTTCTTTCCGATCGGGATTGGAAACGGGAATGGGAAGGAGAAGAAGGGGAAGAAGGGAGGTGGGGTCGGGGTTTCTTCGATTTGGCTGGGCGTGGGCGAACGGGAGGAAATCGGGAGGAGGAAGAGGTCGGGGGGGGTTCCATGGGGTCGGCGTCGAACTCGGGAGGGAGAAGGAGAAGAACGGAGGAGGGTTGGGTTTTTCTTTTGGGCTGGAAGTGAGCGAAGGAGGGAGAAGGGAGGAGGAGAGGCCGGGGGGGGTGGGGTTTCATGGGTTCGGTTTGGGAAACAAACGGGAAGAGGGAGAAGGGAGAAGAAGGAGAAGGGAAGGAGAGAGAGAGAAGGGGGTTTTTTGTAAAAAGGGAAAATAAACAATAATAGATGATAAATATCTAGGAGAATGTTGCATATAAGCCCTCTAACTTTAATACATTTCAAATAAAGTCTAACTCTCTATTCTAATAATTCCAAACAATACAAAATACATTAAAACTACTTTGTAGATAATCTGTATAAAAATAATTTAATCTTGAAAATAATAATAATATAAAATAGACAATATATCTTATATTTCTCAATTAAGATAAATTTTTATCAGAAAATCCATGATCGCGCGGAATTCTCAATCGCGCACACATTTCGATGCAAAATAGCCATGTGCTATTTTTCGGGTCGTTACATCACTCCCTCCTTAGAATCGTTCTGTCCTCAGAACGCTGCTAGTGGCGAGGAAGACAACCACAACATCAATGGTTCACGAGACATTTCCCGAACCATCTCCAGTTTCTCGAGTGATATTCTCGAAAATTGGTCTTCTACCAAGTTGAACTATTGTCCTTCAGCCTTTTGAACAGACCCACCATGAATTTGATGCTGACATTCTACTGCTCCTGCTCTGGAGTAGGCAGTGGCTGCATTGCCTTGCTCTATTCTTGTCTACAAGTGATGTTGATTCACTCCTTGATTACGACTTCTGTTGGTTGGTGACCACTCCCTCCTTAGAAAGGACGAAGTCATACATTGCCGCTTCAGTGCTTCAATCCCGGTATTTCCTGCCTAAGCCTTCTGACTTGCTCACTTGGACTCGGTTGTAGCTTCCATCGTGCCAAAATTGAGCTCTAAACTTGAGTAATCACTCTTATACTGGCTTACTTGATCTTATCATCTATCTCCTTGCTTCTTTCACGATCTTTGGCTGAGGTCAATCCTTCACTTATCTTGATTCTTTGCAGTTCAGTAGCCACTCCCTCCTTAGAATAGGGCATGGCCTATGATCATTACTTCAACTTCCAGGATTCTCTCTTGCAATTTGCTCGTAGTTGATGCTGGTGCATATCTTGTCCCTTGTAGTCGTGGACAGACTGATTTCTTGTACCTGACTCTCGCACAAGGATTGCATACTACAACCTTGGTGGTCTCTGGGATTTGCTCCCATTCATGTTGTAGTCGTGCCAATCTGGAATCAAGGTGTTCCTACTCCTTTGCTGGGCCTGCTAATATAACTCCGAATGCATCACCCATTTACTTAGCTTGACGACCTTTCTTGATCACGTACTTCCTCAGCTTCCTCGTTTCCCGATGTATGCTGGCTGCCACCGCTATGTTTTGATCCACACTCAGTCCTTACGGTGGTGAAGTCTCCTTGGCTCCTCGCTCAAGGTTATCGGATCATCCATCGATATCGATTCACTCTCTTCCATCAACACATCCTCGGTAATGATATCCTCGATACCATTCATGTGTTTAAAGGATGGTAACACATATACTAGGATTAGTCCAGATATAGAAAAATTATAAAACATAAGTTGAAGGGACCAACAATATGAATTATAACTATCTACAACTAACTAAAACCCAACTCTTAAAGGCATTTAAGTTTAATTTTCCTACTGTGTCGGACTGTAAATTGAAGTCAGCTCTGATACCATCTGTAACGCCCCGATCTCCCCGTAACTGGGAAACCGAGACACATGCCAAGATCTTTCCTTCAATTAGTCTCGAGACACAGAAAAACTGGGAAATTTAAAAACTTTTCTTCAACACAGAGTTACTACGCAGTAATTACAATTATCAGTTTGTAATACCAAACTGTACTGCCTGCCCCTTTTCTTTTCCTTTTTGACTCCAAAATCAATTCTTCCAATTTCTATATCACTTTAAACATAAACTAAAATAGTTATATTTCAAAGAAAATTTGGGCAGAGTCTCCCTTGTATTTTTTTTGCCCAAAACACAGAAAAGCTTACGGAATTTTGCTCTAAATTCCGTAGCTTACATCACAGGCAATAATAATATGGGCTCCCCAGGCCAAAATGAGCATCATCACACAGGCAATATATATATATATGCTCTGGGGGCCAAACTCATAACGGTTTAACAAATATCAATTGAAAAGCATAAATTTCTTTGAAAACGTAGTAAGTTTTTAGAAAATAACCTGTAAAAACCTACCACGACGCCCGGCACTCCACAACGAAATGGGTACGGGTCCAAACCATATCCTGCTGCCTCACACTATACTCTTCATCATCATCCTCATACTTATACATCAAAAATACAATTTAAAGCATGAATTTTTACTATTTACAATTAAGACATAATAATGAATTATAACTGGAACTCCACTCCACGGAACCTGTACCTACACCTCACCTCTGCACTGCTGAGGACCTGTAACAGTAGGGACCTAGGGCAGTCCGGGGACTCCCTAACCCCCAAACACTAAGGGGTTAGCCATTTCTGGTGTGAGTATAATTTATTAAATAAGTAAATAAATTAAACTTACAAGTAAAAACATAACGAACTCACAATTACCAAGATAAACAAATCTTACTTGGCATCTGGACATGTAACATCATAAATGAGATTTTTCATCAAATACTCTCTGAGTCATCACCTGTATGTATATCAATACCCGCTCATAACATACTTATATTTAGTAACCCTTTGAATAACCACCCATAATACAATATTGATTTTGTTTCCTTATCTCATATATCCCATCATAAACATATGCCTTCATCCTCATACTACCACATTCATTTATGTCCAACCTCACATCTCATTTCACCTTACCATTTACTTGCATTTTATCACAATACACCCCATATCCCAACATAGTTTGGTAATAACACAATCACATCCCAAGCCCATAGCTTGGTTATTAATCTACTCCAACTATCACACTCGCAATTTATCTCGAATGGAAAGGACACGTGTACATATAATTTGTGCCAGTGTATGTTATGACTTAACTCTAATGCAAATTACCAATACAATGATACTCTTATTCTAATGCAAGATTACTAATGCGATGATGCTCTTATTCTAATGCCAGCAAGTCTCCGAAGCAACATGCAGCCCATAAATACATGCGCCCCATCTCAAGCCGTTTCTCCATATATAGGGATTTGAACCCGCGTTATGAATTTTCTAATTGTACACAACCTGTTCCTGACAGATACTACATGACTGATGAGGTTGCAAATGTGGTCAAGTCCCACCAATGCAGTACGCTCATGGTGTCTATGTTTGCCACTACTACCCGGTACACCGGACCTCACTCAAAAACCAGACGAACACGGGGTCTCTCCGAGCGCAGTATAGCATACAAAGCCTATCCTGTGTCGCCCCTAACTCATAGACCGTGATCTATGGCCTGTTCGCTCTCTCCTGGCCAAGGACCCGACGAAGTTCCGGGGTCCATTCCCCTAGCTCCGTCGCCTTATCATGGCACTTCAGGAATTAACAGTGTGCGATACGCATCCCATGCTCCCAACTCGTGAGAAGGCACCGTACGTATCCCTTTGACAGGAAGGTACAACCCAATAACACCACCTAAGGCCTGCTTCGAGGGACAAGTTGGTCGTAAGGCGCTACCTACAACCATCTCCTCTCTTTTCGGCAAAGGGTCGCAGTAAAATGATCTTTATAAGTCACTACCTTAATGATGTTCCTAACCCTGAACAATCCTAGGAATGACAACATTACACAACATGCTAGGTCTTAAATTAGACTTCGCAAGATAACTCTATTAGGCTGCTCAGCCTAAACTCACCAGAATCCCTCAGGATCTGGTTCATGGCCTATCGGTCCAAGACCCCGGCAATACGAACGCATTCGCATGCTACTACCTGAACTTGGATTTTGTCACACTCCGGTCCGCAATCAACCAACGGTTAGGATCTGACGGCACCCGCGAAGTAACTCGTCCACAGTCCCTTAGGAGTAAGCTAAACACACGTCTTGATGGTCGATAGCCCTAGGGCAATGATATCACCCTAGACGAGCACAACAAACTGCGTATTAGCTAAGAAGCTACATACGAGTAACCAAAAAACACATACGAGCTAAACAGCTACGTATGGGACCAACAGCTACATACGGGCCAGTCGAGCCGCGTATGAGACAACATGCATACGAGCCAAATAAGCTCCGTATGAGACCAACATCTACATACGGGCCAGTCGAGCCGCGTATGAGACAACAACACATACAACAACCATACAGGTAATCAAACCTAGAAGCAATCAACTGTGCTTACTAGCAAACTTGATCTTCTAAAATTAGAAGTAACAAAAGAATCTACTATAATCAACTTAGCATGGGTTTCTTCTAAAATCAACTCATCATGGCATACCTACTATAATCGACTCAAACATGAGTTTCTTTCTAAAATCGACTCAAACATGATATTCTACTACAACTTAACCATGGGTTTCTTTCTACAACAATTCAAGCATGGATTCTTACTATAGCACAAGTGTGGGTTCTTTCTCTCCAACAATCCAAATCCATAGGATGGGTTCTTTTTACTCACTACTACTAACAACTAAAATGGGTTCTTTTTGAGACTCTTAACTAAAACCACTACTACACTCACTTAAGCATGGTTTCTTTGAACCTTAGAACAACTACTCATCTTAGCTATTTTCTCAAGTTCTACCATTCATACTTTTTATAGGATCCCTTTGATCCATAAATTTTTATATCAATACTTTAGTTTATTCGAACTTCTTCAAAACATCAAAATACGTATATAAACCATACACTCATATTTTGATATCATCATCTAAGTATAACTCATCCATTATATAGGTTTTTTATATACTCAAGAATAGTTAAATTCACCATATTTTTACAATCACAAAAATACGTAAATAAATCGATACTTACTTATTTCTTTAAACCACAAAATACATAAATGAATTAACACTCACATATTCTTAACCCCAAAATATATAATTAAAATAACTCACACATATCTTTAAACCACGCAAATATATATGTGTATAATATAACTCACCACATATTTCTTAAATCACAAAATACCTAGATAAATTAATACTCACACATTCATCAACCCACAAAATATATAATTAAACTAACTTACACATATCTTTAAATCATAAAATACACAAATATATAAACAAACTAACTCACATATATCTTTAACACACCAAAAATACATAATAAATTAACTCACATCTTTCTTAGCACACAAAAACACATAATAAGTCATACTCACATATTTTGCGAAGATCCAAGCGCCGTGCCATCTCGCGTCCAAGGTTGTGAATATATCCTATCACCAAATTTCAAGCAATTAAAACTCAAATAATTCAACTAATCACAAGAGTAAATAATCGCTATCCCAAATATCCCACAAGTGCTTACTGAACACTTGGGATATACACGTGCGATGCACGTGATAATCTAATGCTTACGGTATTTTCATCCTCAATTTATTTACTAAAATTGCCCCCAAATAATATAATAGTCCAACTACAAATTTCTATTTCTATGCAAGAATTAATTCATATCCCTACAATTTATTTTTACAAACTCAAATCCCTAATTTACTAACAACTCACAATCTCTCTAATAACCTACAAATTTCTCCCATCTACAATTTCCAACACCTCAAAATCTCTCTACCCTAATATTCTTACTCAATAAAATTTAACCCAACTAAATTCTATACAATAAAATAGTTCGGGTTATACCTTCGCGAAGTCCAATCGAAAATCCAATGCTACCACCATGTAGAGAATCTCTCCATTAGTCTACTCCTCACTTTAATTTGGATTTGACGAAGAATAGAGGTGGATTTTGATATGGGGGAGTCTTTGCCGATCGATGGGTTCATGGGGTTCGGGATAAACAGCGCGGAAGGGAAAGAAGGAAGAAGATGGAGGTGGGGGTCGGGGTTTCTCGTTGGCTTGGTGTGAACGGAGAGAAGGAGATGGGAGGAGGGAAGTCGGGGGCTTTCTTTTGGGTTCTTTCCGATCGGGATTGGAAACGGGAATGGGAAGGAGAAGAAGGGGAAGAAGGGAGGTGGGGTCGGGGTTTCTTCGATTTGGCTGGGCGTGGGCGAACGGGAGGAAATCGGGAGGAGGAAGAGGTCGGGGGGGGGGGGTTCCATGGGGTCGACGTCGAACTCGGGAGGGAGAAGGAGAAGAACGGAGGAGGGTTGGGTTTTTCTTTTGGGCTGGAAGTGAGCGAAGGAGGGAGAAGGGAGGAGGAGAGGCCGGGGGGGGTGGGGTTTCATGGGTTCGGTTTGGGAAACAAACGGGAAGAGGGAGAAGGAAGAAGAAGGAGAAGGGAAGGAGAGAGAGAGAAGGGGGTTTTTTGTAAAAAGGGAAAATAAACAATAATAGATGATAAATATCTAGGAGAATGTTGCATATAAGCCCTCTAACTTCAATACATTTCAAATAAAGTCTAACTCTCTATTCTAATAATTCCAAACAATACAAAATACATTAAAACTACTTTGTAGATAATCTGTATAAAAATAATTTAATCTTGAAAATAATAATAATATAAAATAGACAATATATCTTATATTTCTCAATTAAGATAAATTTTTATCAGAAAATCCATGATCGCGCGGAATTCTCAATCGCGCACACATTTCGATGCAAAATAGCTATGTGCTATTTTTCGGGTCGTTACAGATTTTGAAAAGAAATGAGAGAATCAAAACTAGAGTCTATGTTTAATTGTTGTTTGGCAATTTACAAATCACTCCAATAGTTGGGAATTTAAGAATTTTTTATTTAGGGAACTAGGGTTACGGAAGTGAAGAGAAAGATCGAAAAAATCGTAAGACAAAGGGGGGAGGAGAAGGGTTTTTGAATATAAGTAACTGTGCAAAACGAAAATAACTGATGCCGTTATTTTGAATAACGACATCAGTATAATCGTTGTCGTTCTCTCAGAGAACGGCATACGTTAATTTACTTTAACACTTCTCTCTCAGCTCGAAATTGAGACTGTTTCCTCTTAAGACTAAAAGCAACAGATGCTGTTATTTCAAATAACAGCATGAAACTTTTTTTAAAATAGATGTCGTTATTAGGAAGAACGACATCGAAATAACCTACGCCGTTTTTCCCAATAACATTTCTTGCTGACGTGTCCTAAACAAGGGCATATCGCTAATTGTTTTCGGAAGTGGGGCAAGGCGCCAAATATTTTCAAAAAGTGGGGCAGTACGGCAAATTTCTACAAAAAAGAAGTCAAACCCTGGCATTTGTTTTGCCCATTCCCAGCGTTTATAAATGTTGGGGTTGGCCCCCCGGCACTTCGAAAAGTGCCGCCGCAAGTACCGTGCATTCTCCCACCGGGTTGCGAAACACTTTCCTCGACATTTTCAAACACCGGGGAATATACCGGCGTTTCCAAAATGCCGGGGTTTGCTGATTTTATTTTTTATTTTTTTCCCTTCAAAAGACCTATCCCGGTGTTTTAAAACGCCAGGGTAGGTATTAATTTTTTATTTTTTATTTTTTATTTTTTATTTTTTATTTTTTTATTTTTTTATTTTTATATTTTTTATTTTTTTTTGTACAATTGTGTGGTGGTTGTTTTTTTGTCCATTTTATCAAATCAAATACCCATAATTCAAATCAGATTCATTTTCCAAAATTCATTCTAATATTTTCCACAAATCTATTAATCAAACATAATAAACAATTTATAAATACATCACAACAGTAATTCATTCCAATAATCAAGCATAGCAGCTGTGGTAGGGTAAAAATGGCCTGGGGCCCAGCCAAGGCCCAGGACGGCTCTCGCTCAAAAATAAGAAAAATAACAATCCGGCTCGGCTTCGGACCACTACAGGGTCGGCACCGAGCCGGAAGTTCACCCCCACAGACCTGGTCTCCTCGTATCCGACGAGCCTCGATGGCCCTCGGCCTCCGATCCGCGACAGCCCCACGGGCCGTCCGCCCAGCCTGGTAAAGAATGAAGATGACCTGGCACAACCTAGGCCATCCGATTCTCCCAGAGGCACATGAGCCCCATGATCAGCCATGTCAGCTCCAAATACCACCTAGGGCTTTGCCACGTCAGCCCTATACCACTCTTGGCACTGCCACGTCCGCCCTAAACCCCCTGGGCCTCCTGCCACGTCAGGCCCATGGGCTTTCGGGTTCAGACCTGGCCCCCAAACGGATCCAAACCCGGTTGGGATACCCTATAAATACCAGACCCTCACCCACCTTTTCAGGTAATCAATCTTTGCCACCTAAATTCCCCTAGTTATTGCTACTCTCTCACAGAGACTGACTAGATCGTCGGAGGGTCTGCCACCGGGATTGTAATATCCCGAATGGATATTAACTCATAGAAATTACTATTTTATTATTATTTTATTATTATTTCATTTTAATCCCAAAATCAGATCATTTTGGTGATTTTTTGCCGGGTTGCCCACAAACAGTGCCTACGCACATCTATCGGTCGGTGCGCATCCGAAGCGCATCAAATTGATAGCGCGAACCTCCGAATTAATAATAAAATTTATTTTATTATTATTTTCAAAGTTAAACTATTTTATGAAAATTTTATAAGGACTTCATAAGGGAAATTTTTGTATACACATACATGTACACATACATACAATTGTATGGTACTTAGTGCATTATACCTAGTATGTAGTATGTACTCAAAGAACAATGCACTTACTCTTGTCATGGCAACTTAATAAGATAATTAGGGTTGATTAGAAGGTTTAAAAGAAGGGTTGTGTGCATAACAGAAGAACTAAACCCTTCTAGAAGCCTTATCCCTCCACCTCACTTAGCCTACACCATACCCCTCCCCCCCCTAGGGCATGGCCGGCCACCTCTTCTTGGGGTTATTTTGTGCCAATGAGGTGCACTTACCACTCCTAGTCTCTTCTATAAACACCCCCTCATTCTCCTCCTTCTCTCATTTTAGAAAACAAAAGAAAGAAAGAAAGAAAGAAAGAAAGGAAAAGAAAGAGAGAACAAAATTAACTTGAGAGTTTTGTTTTGTAGGTTGATTAGAAGCTTTCTAAAAAGCTAGGGGAAGGAGAAGGTTAGCAAGCTAGTCCTTCCAAAAAGAGAACTAGGTGGGGGTTTCTTCACACTTCTTTGATTGTTTGTTTGTTTGTTTGTTTGTTAGTTTTGTTGTTTGACTTCTTCTTCTCACCTTCTTGTTTTGTTTTCTTTGTTTTTGATGGGTGTGTTGTTATGTTGTTGTGAATGTTGAATAAAAAAAGAAAGAAAGTAGTAGTAGTATCTACTAAAATACATATAAAGATCACATCTTTTGTATTGTAGTTGTTGTTTTGTATGATTTGGACAAAAAATTCACATATTGCATATGATCTTGAACATACAACCTCTTAAGGTTGTAGGACTTAATACACATAAGCATATGAACATTTTACAACCATTGTGGGTTGTAGGACCTTGATTGAACATTGGACTAATAATAATAAGTGTATGGTTATTGTAATAAAAAGATCTTTTTGTTAACCACTAGTTGTAGAAAATTAAAAAGATCTTTCTTTTTTACTAAACACTAGTTGTAGATTAAAAAGAACTTTTCTTTTTATTAATCACTAGTTGCAGATTAAAAAGATCTTTTCTTTTTATTAATCACTAGTTGTAGCAATTAAAAAGATCTTCTCTTTTAAATCACTAGTGTAGAAATAATAAAAAGAGATCTTTTTTTTCATATTTACTAGTTGTAAAGTAAAATAAAATAAAAATGATCTTTTCTTTTATCACTAGTAATAATAAAGATTAGTAAGCAACTAAGTAGTAGCATGCTAAAATATAAAGTAGTAGTATGTGATTAAATGAGGTAGTAGTAGCATGTATGTTAATTAATAAGGTAGTAGTAGTATGGGTGATTAAATAAAGTAGTAGTATGGTTGATATAAAGTGCTAGTATGTTGATTAAAGGAAGAAGTAGTAGTAAGTAGTATAGATGTTTATGTCCATAAAGTAGTAGTAGTAAGTCGTATGTTATGTTTTTGATAAGAATGAAGTAGGAGTAGTAGTAGATAATTGTGTGTTATGTTTTGATTGAAATAGGAATAGTAGTAGTAGTAAAATGTTGTAGGATCACTTCTAAAAATATTTAGAAGTAATATCCATGCTTCAAATGTTGTAGGATCACTTCTAAAAATATTTAGAAGTAATATCCATGATTCAAATGTTGTAGGATCACTTCTAAAAATATTTAGAAGTAATATTCATGCTACAAATGTTGTAGGATCATTTCTAAAAAGGTTTAGAAGCCATATTCATGCTTCAAATGTTGTAGGATCACTTCTAAAAAATATTTAGAAGTAATATCCATGCTTCAAATGTTGTAGGATGCCTAATAAAAATATCCTACCATGTTTCTATGCTTAATTAGTTGTAGGATTGTTTCTAAAAATCTCCTATCATGCTTTATGTTTAGGATGTTGTAAGATTGTTTCCAAAAATATCCTACCATGTTTCTATGCTTAATTAGTTGTAGGATTGTTTCTAAAAAATCTCCTATCATGCTTTATGTTTAACATGTTGTAGATACCCTATCATGCTTTTATACTTGAAATATAGTAGGATGTTTCCTAAAAACATTCTATCATGCTTTATGTTTAGGATGTTGTAAGATTGTTTCTAAAAATATCCTACCATGTTTCTATGCTTAATTAGTTGTAGGATTGTTTCTAAAAATCTCCTATCATGCTTTATGTTTAGGATGTTGTAAGATTGTTTCCAAAAATATCCTACCATGTTTCTATGCTTAATTAGTTGTAGGATTGTTTCTAAAAATCTCCTATCATGCTTTATGTTTAACATGTTGTAGATACCCTATCATGCTTTTATACTTGAAATACTGTAGGATGTTTCCTAAAAACATTCTATCATGCTTTATGTTTAGGATGTGGTAAGATTGTTTCTAAAAATATCCTACCATGTTTCTATGCTTAATTAGTTGTAGGATTGTTTCTACAAATCTCCTATCATGCTTTATGTTTAGAATGTTGTAGGATGTTTTATGAAATTATCCTATCATGCCTTATGTTTAGAATGTTGTAGGACTTTTTCTAAAAATATCCTATAATGCTATTTCATGTTAGAAGGTTGTAGGACAAATTCTAAAGTTCCCACCATGTTTAGATTAGCCTGTTTATGCTTAGGGTGATTGTAAGATTAATTCTAAAATTCCTACCATGCATAGATTAACCTACTTATGCTTAGAATATTGTAGGAAGCAATCTAAGAGTTTCCTACCATGTTTAGATTAATTGTGCCTAGAATGTTGTAGGATCTATGATAAAATTACTTACCATGTTAGAAGTATATATACATATATACTTAGGAATGTTGAATGTTCATACTAGTAGTTACCCATGTTTAGTAAAACATTCATGTTTAGTAGTTATTTATGCTTAATAAAGATTCATGCTTGGATGATAGTAGAAAAGTTGCATACCATGTTAAGTTTAATTGTAGGTATGTGATATACCATGTTAGCTTAATTGTAGGTAAGTGATATACCATGCTAGTTTAATTGTAGGAATGTGATATACCATGCTAGTTTAATTGTAGGTATGTGATATACCATGTTAGCTTAATTGTAGGTAAGTGATATACCATGCTAGTTTAATTGTAGGTATGTGATATACCATGTTAGTTTAATTATAGATATGCCATGCTAGCTTAATTGCAAGTAAGTTGTATGCCATGCTAGCTTCATTATAAGTAAGTTGTATGTCATTCTAGTTTAGATTGTGAGTAAGTCGTATACCATGCTAGGTTATATGAATACTCATGTTTACATGGTACCCATGCTTAGATAAGTGGTTGTTCATGCTATATTAAGTAGATGATCATGATTCATGCTAAGTAAGTAGGTATCATGCTAATTATTGATCATGTTAAGTTAATGACATCTATACTATGATATTCATGCTTAGAGTAAAGGAACTACCCATGGTTAGTTGTAGTGACTTGATGTTGTGTTCTATACCATGCTAAAAGTTCAAATACTTGCTTAAAATATTGTAGGAGTAGTGTTAGAACTACCTACTGTGCCTTGGAATGTTGCTTGTTCATACTAGTTGGGTTGTGGTGATTAGTCATGATAAGTAGTAAGCTTCCATAATCAATTTGCAACCTACGCTTGACTGTAGTGGACTTCATGCCTAGGTCGTAAGCAATTTTCATGCTTGAGCTTGATATAAGCATAAGCATTAATCACATTCATACATAGGAGTATCATGGTGGTTGTGTTATATGATTAAATTGTCGTAGGAAGATGCGTGCAATTGTGTGCCGTACTTAAGGCGCTATAGGTCGAAGTAGTAAGATCGAGAAGACCTCTAGTATTAGTTAGTTGATAAAGGCTGTTTTGTCTCCTTCGGTTCTTTCTTAGCAGAATACCGATCATAGACTACTAGTAGATTCTTTTGTTGCTTCTAATAATAGAAGATTAAGTTTGCTAGTAAGCACGTTTGGTTGCTTCTAGGATTGATTACCTGTATGGTTGTTTGCACATGGTTGTGCTCGTACGTGGCTCGACTGGCCCGTATGTAGCTGTGGGTCTCATACGTAGCTTAGTTGGCTCGTATGTAGGTTGTTGTCTCGTACGCGGCCCGACCGGCCCGTGCGTAGCTGTTGGTCTCATACGCGGCTTATTTGGCTGGTATGTACGTGGTTATCTCCTACGAGGCCCGCCTGGCTCGTAGGTAGTTATTGTTCATACGTAGTTTATTGGCTCGTATGTGGTTGTTACTCGTGTATAGCTTGTTAGCTAGTACACAGTCGTTGTGCTCGTCTAGGGTGAGGTTACCACCCTAAGGGCTATCGACCGTCAAGACATATGATTTCTACCCTAAGGAACTATGGAGGAGTCACTCCTTGCGTACCGTCGAATCTTAACCAGGGTAGGTTAATCGAGGACCGGAGTATAGACAGAATCCAAGTCTAGGGTAGCGGCATGCGTGTATATTCGCACGGCCAAAGTCTTGGATCGATGAGCCACAAACCGGATCCTGAGGGATTCTGGTAAGTCTAGGTTGAGCAGCCTAGTAGAGTTGTCTTGCGAAGCCTAATTTAAGGCCCAGCATGTTGTGTTTATAATATCGTCATCCCTAGGATTGTTCGAGTCAGGGACATCACTAGGATAGTGACTTACAAGGATCAGTTTACTTAAGCCCTTTTGCCGGGAGGGAGGAGTCAGTTGTAGGGGGCCCCTTACACTAACTCGTCCCTTGAGGCAGATCATAGGTGGTGTATTGGGTTGTACCTTCCCGTCAAAGGGATACGCATGGTGCCGTCTCACAAGTTGAGGACACGGGTTGCGTATCTCGCTCTGTTAATTCCTGAAATACCGTGGCTGGGGTGCCACAGGATGCATGGTGCAGTCCTGCGCTTGCTAGACCCCAGAGGGTGCCACAGGGTAGGCTTCGAGCTATCCTGCGCTTGCGAAACCCTATAGTTTGATTTTGGAACGATGCCCGATATACTGGGATCGAGTGAGGTCCGGCATGCCGGGTAGTAGTGGAAAACGGAGACACCATAAGCAGACTGCATGGGGGGACTCGACCCCTTCTGCAACCTCACAGAGTCATGGAGTATTGTCAGGAACAGGTTGTGTACAATTAGAAGTTCATAATGCGGGTTCAATCCCTATATATGGAGAAACGGCTTGAGATGGAGTCGCATGTAGTATGGGCTGCATGTTGCTTTCAGAAACATGCTGATATTAGAATAGGAGCGTCCTAGTTCTATTTAAATGTTGCATTAGAGTCTAGTCATAGCACTCACAAACACTTAAACTACACCAACACCATTGCTATATTTTGTATATTGTTTGGAAGATTCGCTGCTATATGATCAGCCTTTAAGCGTCAGTGAATACTGACGTCCCCACTTCCATAGGTACTGGATCGCCGAAGTACAAAGGCGAAATTCAGGAGGACTCAAGGCAAGGAAAGCAAGGAGTCAGTGTTATGTTTAGTTCCGCTTCATTATATGTATTGATTATGTATTAGTTGAGAAGTACTCTGATGTAAGATGTTGAAGGTTGTAATACTTAGAAATGTAAAGGTAATATTGTAACTCTATTGTAAGGTATTACAGTTGTACAATATTCAGACTTGTAACACTTTGTGTACTGAATAAAAAGTTTTTAATTCTCCTGTTTTTCTGTGTATTATGACTAATTGAAGAAAAGGTCTTGGCTCGTGTCACGGTTTTCCAGTATCGGAAATCGGGGCGCTACAGGGATAAATCCCGGTGTTTCAGGACCGTCTGCAGGTACTCGAGGCGAGGCCATCCGAGCCGATCCTCAACCGCCGAAGCGAGCCCCTCGCTCACCGTCCGGCACCATACTCTTCCCTCATTACAAATTGAGTCCGAACTCACACCTGGTGCACCCACACTGCGACCAAAAACAAGCAGCATCAGGTTGGCGCCGTCTGTGGGAACCCTTCATCCGGTACGGACGACGGTCCGAGCCTCACCACCGACGCTCTCCCTCGACCCAATCTCCCATGGCTCCCCGAGCCCGAAGATCGGCCCGTTCCGCCCGACCAGACGGGCCTCCTCCCGAGGGGGCCCTCGACGGAGGGCAAGCATCAAACAATCCGAGTGGGAACCCCGGGCCCCAACGAAGCGTTTCACGCGTCGCCAATCCCGACCTTCGTCGGGTCATTCTGAACAGAAGGGCTAGCCAGGCTAGGGGAGGGACCGCTTCCAACTTGGCCCCGAACCATTCCAGGCCTGCGCAAGGGGACAGGCCGTCGGCACTTAGCCGCATCGGCCGAATTCCTACGCCCCGACCCGACCCTTCCGACCATGGTGCGGTCACCAGGGGCGAGTTCAGAAGCTTCAGAGATGAAATCATGGAAGCCCTCCATGGAGCGCCAAGGTCCGCGACCTATGGCCGACCCCCTCAAATGAGCGAAGGGAGAAGTCACACTCGTGCGCCGACTCCCCCTCCGGAGCGCACAGACGATGTGCTCCGACGCCACGTAGAGATGGAAAATCGAATCGAGCGCATCGGCGATGGGAATCCCAACCTAGTCCAAGGACGTGGGCCTTCTTGACCTCCCTTTTCCGTCAACATCATAGAAGCGGAGATCCCCCGGAACTTCCGGCCTTCGCAGTTCGAGACTTACAACGGCGAGGGTGATCCAGCTGATCACATGGAGGGCTTCAAAACCCTCATGATGATTCACAGCGCTTCGGATCCCCTGCTGTGCCGAGCCTTCCCGGCCACCCTCCGGGGTCTGGCTAGGGATTGGTTCTCCAAACTCTCCCCTGGCTTGATCTTCTCATTCGACCAGCTGGAAGCCAGCTTCCTGGCCCACTTCATCACTAGCCGGAAGGCCGAAAGGACGAGCGCTTCCCTGCTCGACCTCAGTCAGAGGGAGGGGGAGTCGCTCTGTAACTTCGTCAAGAGGTTCACGACTGAGGCAAGATCCGTCTCTGCCCTTGACGCCGGGGTCGCCTCAGCTGCCTTCTGACATAATGTCCGGCATAACCAGCTAAAGGTCTCCCTGGCGAAGAAGCCACCTCTGGACTTCCCCGACCTTCTCAGCCGAGTCGAGAGGTACATAAGAGTTGAAGAAGCTCTGAACCCAGAGGGCAGCAAAGAAGTCATGGGGAAGGGCAAGCGTAGGGTCGATGAGGTCGAACCTGCCAAGAAAATAGCGAAGGAAGGGGTCGGCGCGAAAAGGGCACCTCCGGTCCCTCGCTTCGAAAGGTACACTCCCTTGACACATAACGTGTCCGCCATCCTCTTAGAAATCGAGGATAAGGGCATTGTCCGACAACCTCCCCGACCAAGTAACAACAAGAAGCGAGATCAGCGCTTCTACTGCCGTTTCCACAGAGATCATGGGCACGAAACCGACCAATGTCGGGCCCTGAAAGACGAGATTGAGGAACTCATCTCACGAGGGTACCTCCGAGAATTCACCAGAGAAGGCCCATGGGATCGGCGAGATGCTAGGAACCGGAGGCCTTCGCCTCCGAACCCTACTCCGAACCGCATCCAAGATCGGGACCCCGAACCCGAGGGAGCCGCGGATACGCCATTCATCTTACACTGTATCCACGGGGGGCCAATGGGGGGAGAGTCAAATACTTCTCAAAAAGCCTTCATCCGAGAGGTGAATGCTGTCCAAGACAACCCCTCGCCCAGGTTGCAACCGGTGCCTGTCTCCTTCTCCGAAGAGGACCTCGAAGGCGTTCGCCTCGCTCATTGTGATGCCCTGGTCATTGGCCTCCACATGGCAAATTGTGAGGTTCGCCGAATCCTCGTCGACAACGGCAGCTCGGTAAATATTCTCTTCCTCGAAGCCTTCGAGAATCTCAAACTGCCCAGAGGCAAACTCAAGCCTGCCGGATACACCTTGCATGGGTTCTCCGGCTGTAGCGCCCCGATTTCCGAATACCGGGAAACCGTGACACGAGCCAAGACCTTTTCTTCAATTAGTCACAATACACAGAAAAACAGGAGAATTTAAAACTTTTTATTCAATACTCAATATGTTACAAGTCTGAATATTGTACAACTGTAATACCTTACAATAGAGTTACAATATTACCTTTACATTTCTAAGTATTACAACCTTCACATCTTACATCAAAGTACAAGAAATGAAGAACAACGCTTGGTAACTCTCACTTGAGTACTTCTCAACTAATAGATAATCAATACATATACTGCAGCGGAACTAATCATAACACTGACTCCTTGCTTTCCTTGCCTTGAGTCCTCCTGAATCTCGCACCTGTACTTCTGCTATCCAGTACCTATTGAAGTGGGGACGTCAGTATTCACTGACGCTTAAAGGCTGATCATATAGCAGCGAATCTTCCAAACAATATACAAGTATACAAACATAGCAATTGTGTTGGTGTAGTTTAAGTGTTCGTGAGTGCTATGACTAGACTCTAACGCGATATTTAAATAGAACTAATTATACACAACCCGTTCCTGACAATACTCCATGACTCTGTGAGGTTGCAGAAGAGGTCAAGTCCCCTTATGCAGTCTGCTTATGGTGTCTCCGTTTTCCACTACTACCCGGCATGCCGGACCTCACTCAAACAAGGTTGCAGGTGCGGTCTAGTTCCGCCACTGCAGTCATATAGTGGTGTCCATGTTTGCCACTATTGCCCAGTGTATCGGGCCTTAATCCAAAATCCAAATCATAGGGTTTCGCAAGCGCAGGGCAGCGCGAAGCCTACCCTGTGGCACCCTCTGGGGTATCGCAAGCGCAGGACTGCACAATGCATCCTGTGGCACCCCAGCCACGGTATTTCAGGAATTAACAGAGCGAGATACGTAACCCGTGTCCTCAACCTGTGAGATGGCACCGTACGTATCCCTTTGACGGGATGCTTCCTATTCTAATGTCAGCAAGTCTCCGAAAGTAACATGCAGCCCATAAATACATGCGACTCCATCTCAAGCCGTTTCTCCATATATAGGGATTGAACCCGCGTTATGAATTCTAATTGTACACAACCTGTTCCTGACACCTACACGTGACTCGCGAGGCTGCAGATGTGGTCATGTGCCACTGTTGCATTTCGCCCGTGGTGTCTATGTTCCCACCGCGACCCGGCTAACCGGACCTCACTCAAATTAGACGATCCCAACGTATCGGGCGTCATTCCAAAAATCACACTATAGAGTTTCGCAAGCGCAGGGCAGCGCGAAGCCTACCCTGTGGCACTCTCTGGGGTATCGCAAGCGCATCACTGCACAATGCATCCTGTGGCACCCCTAGCCACGGTACTCCAGGAATTAACAGAGCGAGATACGCAACCCGTGTCCTCAACTTGTGAGACGGCACCGTACGTATCCCTTTGACAGGAAGGCACAACCCTGTACACCACCTATGATCTGCCTCAAGGGACGAGTTAGTGTAAGGGGCCCCCTACAACTGACCCCTCTCTCCCGGCAAAAGGGTTTAAGTAAACCGATCCTTATAAGTCACTATCCTAGTGATGTCCCTGACTCAAACGATCCTAGGAATGACAACATTATAACACAACTTGCTAGGCCTTGAATTAGGCTTCGCAAGACAACTCTACTAGGCCGCTCAACCTAGACTTACCAGAATCCCTCAGGATCTGGTTCATGGCTCATCGATCCAAGACTTTGGCCGTGCGAATGCACGCCGCTTCCCTAGACTTGGATTCCGTCTATACTCCGGTCCTCGACTAACCTACCCTGGTTAAGATTCGACGGTACACAAGGAGTGACTCCTCCACAGTTTCTTAGGGTAAGAACATATGTCTTGATGGTCGATAGCCCTTAGGGTGGTAACATCACCCTAGACGAGCACAACTAACTGTGTACTAGCTAACAAGCTATACACGAGTAATAATCACATACGAGCCAACTAAGCTACGCATGAAACAACAACTACCTACGAGCCAGGCGGGCCTCGTAGGAGACAACCACGTACATACCGTCCAAATAAGCCGCGTATGAGACCAACAGCTTCGTACGGGCCGGTCGGGCCGCGTACGGGACAACCACCTACATACGAGCCGACTAAGCTACGTATGAGACCCACAGCTACATACGGGTCAGTCGAGCCACGTACGAGCACAACCGTGTGCAAACAACCATACAGGTAATCAATCCTAAAAGCAACCAAACGTGCTTACTAACAAACTTAATCTTCTATTATTAGAAGCAACAAACGAATCTACTAGTAGTCTATGATGGGTATTATACTAGGGAAGAACCGAAGGCGATAAGATGGCCTTTATCGGATTAACTATCCCTAGTGGTCTTCCCAATCCTTCCTACTTCAACCTATTGCGCCTTAAGTATGGCATACAATTTCAAGCAGCTTCCTACGACAATCAATCATATAGCACAACCACCATGATATTCCTATGTATGGATATGATTAATGCTTATGCTTACATTGAGCTCAAGCATGAAAATTACTAACGACCTTAAACATAAAATCCTCTATAGTCAATCGTAGGATACAAATTGAGCATGGAAGCCTACTACTTATCATAACCAACCACCACCACCCAACTAAGCAATACTCCAAGGTATAGTAGGTAGTCCTAACACTACTCCTACAACATTCTAAGCAAATATTACTCTAGCATGGTATAGAACCCAACATAAGTCACCACAACTAGCCAAGGGTAGTTTCTTTACCCTAAGCATGAACATCCTAGTATGGGTATCCTTAACTTAACATGATTAATAATTAGCGTGATACCTACTTACTTAGCATGAATCATGATCATTCACCAACATAGCATGAACAAACACTTATCTAAGCATGGGTACCATGTAAACACGAGTATTCATATAAACTAGCATGGCACACAACTTAATTACTATTAAGCTAGTATGGCATAGATAAAACTAGCATGGTATATGATTTTATCAAGGATCCTACAACACTCTAGGCACAATAAAATTTATCCAAACATGGTAGGAAACTCTTGGATTGAATCCTACACATTCTAAGCATAACTAAGTCACTAAACATAATAGGAAACTTTAGGAATGAATCCTACAAAATTCTAGTATAAGTGAGTTACTAAACATGATAGGAAAAGAATCCTACAACATTACCAAGCATGCTAGGAAAAGAATCCTACAACATTCTAAACGTTAAGCATGGTAGGATATTTTTTTAGAAAAAGTCCTACAACATCCTAAACATAAAGCATGATGGGGTAATTTTAATAAACATCCTACAACTAATTAAGCATAGAATCATGGTAGGATATTTCTAGCAAGGATCCTACCACATCCTAAACATAAAGCATGATAGGATAAGTTTAATAGACATCCTACAACTAATTTAGCATAGAATCATGGTAGAAAAAGTCCTACAACATAAAGCATGATGGGATAATTTTAATAAACCTCCTACAACTAATTGAGCATGAAGATGGCTTCTAAATATTTTTAGAAGCAAAGCTACAACTAATTAAGCATGGTAAACATGGTAGGATATTTTTATAAGCAATCCTACAACTAACTAAGCATGGATATGGCTTCTAATTATTTTTAGAATCAAAGCTACAACTAACTAAGCATGGTAAACATGGTAGGATATTTTTAGAAGCAATCCTACAACTAACTAAGCATGGATATGGCTTCTAATTATTTTTAGAAACAAAGCTACAACTAACTAAGCATAGATATGGCTTCTAATTATTTCTAGAAGCAAAGCTATCACTAACTAAGCATGGATATGGCTTCTAATTATTTTTAGAAGCAATCCTACAACTAACTAAGCATGGATATGGCTTCTAATTATTTTTAGAAGAAATCCTACAATACTTGAAGCATAAACATGGCTTCTAAATATTTTTAGAAGCAATCCTACAATATTATTAGCATGAATATGGCTTCTAAATATTTTTAGAAGCACTCCTACAACATTATACTACTACTACTACTCCTATTTTAATCAAAACATAACTATCTACTACTACTACTACAACATACAACTTTACTACTATCACAACATACAACTTGCTACTATTACTACTACTTCATTCTCATAAAAAGAATCACAACATACAACTTACTACTATTACTACTACTTTATTAATCAACATACATGCTATTACTACTTCATTTATTACCTACTACTACTTATTATTTTAGCTTACTACTACTTAGTTACTTACTAATCTAGTGATAAAGAAGAGATCATTTTTATTTTATTTTACTTTACTTTACAAAAGAAAGATCTCTTTAATTAACTACAACTAGTGATTAAAAATGAAAGAAGATCTTTTTAATTAATTACCACTAGTGATTAAAAATAAAAGAAAGATCTTTTTAGTTAATTACAACTAGTGATCAAAATAAAAGAAGGTCTTTTTTATTAAGTTACAACTAGTGATTAAACAAAAATAAGATCTTTTTATTAAGCTATAACTAGTGATTAAACAAAAAGAAGATCTTTTTATTAAGCTACAACTAGTGATTAAAATAAAAAGAAAGATCTTTTTATTAAGCTACAATTAGTGATTAAAATAAAAAGAAAGATCTTTTTATTAAGCTACAACTAGTGATTAAATGAAAAGAAAGATCTTTTTATTAAGTTACAACTAGTGATTAAACAAAAAGAAGATCTTTTTAATTATTTCTACCACTAGTGTTTAGTAAAGAAAGGAAAGATCTTTTTGATTATTACATTAGTTCAATCAAGTCCTACAACCAACAATGGTTGTATTGTTCAACAATATGCAATATGTATGGTTCCATATCAAGTCCTACAACCTTACATGGTTGTATGCAAAAGTTATGTGTATGTATCTTTTTAGTCCAAATAGTTAACAACATTCAAATGAGAAAACTCATACAACCACACCACTACAAAGTAACCATACCAAAAGAAAAATAAACAAGAGGGTAAGAAGAAGAAGAACATCAAAACCATCATTCAAATAAACAAACAAACAAACAAACATACAAACAAAGAAAGCATGAAGAAACCCCCACCTTCTCTAACTTGTTGGAAGAACTAGCTTTGCTACCTTCTCCTTCCCCTAAGCTTGTTAGAATTCTTCTAAGAACCCTACAAAACAAAACTCTCAAGTTATTTGTTCTCTCTTTCTTTTCCTTTCTTTTCTTTCTTTCTTTCTTTCTTTCTTTCTTGTTTTCTAAAATGAGAGAAGGAGGAGAATGAAGGGCTATTTATAGAAGGAGATGGGAGGTGGTAAGTGCACCACATGGCACAAAATAACCCCAAAACAAGGAGGTAGGATTGGGGGGAGGTGTTATGTGAGGGAAAATTGATGTGGAGGAGGGTTTGTTCTAGAAGAATTCTTAACCTTCTTATGTAAACTTAACCTAGGTTAAACCTCCTAATCAAATCCTTAACCATCCCTACTAGGTTATAGCAAAATAAGTGTTGTCCAAAATATACAACACATAATTCGTATAATGCACTAATCGACATACTACTCGCACGTGCGCATATATGTCTGTGTACCGGAAAATCTTCGCATAATCCGCATAAAAATAATTAAATCTTGGAAATAATAATAAAATAAATTTTATTATTAGTTCGGAAGATCACGGTATCAATTTGATACAATACGGATATATACTGGCCGATATC
This sequence comes from Hemerocallis citrina, assembly GCA_017893485.1. Taxonomy (NCBI): domain Eukaryota; kingdom Viridiplantae; phylum Streptophyta; class Magnoliopsida; order Asparagales; family Asphodelaceae; genus Hemerocallis; species Hemerocallis citrina. The sequence goes on along the minus strand of CM030362.1, from coordinate 222,952,143 downwards.
TGGATACAGATAGTGTCTAGGAGCAAACCGGGTAAAAATCACCAAAATGTTCTAATTTTGGAATTAAAACAAAATAATAATAAAATAATAATAAAATATCAATTTATATACGGTAATATCCGTCCGGGATATGACACCGGCGTCCCTGTCGTGATAGAAGGGATTGTTACTCTCGACGTTACCGCAGGATCGGCTCCTGTCAAGAGGATCGAGTCCATGGACTTCATGGTGGTAAACGTCAAGGCGACTTACAACGCCATACTCGGCCGACCCGGATTGTGCTTCCTTCAAGCGGTACCTTTGGCTTACCATCTGAAACTTAACTTTCCCACTCCGCAGGGGGTCGGCATAGTCCGAGGTAGCCAAGAAGCAGCGCGGTCGTGCTACATGACCGCCATCGGAGAGGGTGTGTTCCCCCTCGACACCGTTGAGCTCGAACCCGAGAGGGACGGCCCCGCTCCAGAGCCTGTCGACGAGCTGGAGGAGGTCCCGTTCGGCGCCGAGGACGAATCGAAATGGTTCCGGGTGAGCCGCTCGCTCCCCGAGGACTTGAAGCCAGGCATAATTGCCTGCATCCGCTGCAACATTGATCTCTTCGCCTAGATGCCCTCCGACATGCCTGGGATCTCCGAAGACCTGATTATGCATTGGCTGAGCGTCATCCCGAACTCTAAGCCGGTCGTCCAGAAGAGGCGCGAATTCGCCCCGGAGAGACAGCAAATTGTGAAGACAAAGGTCGACAAACTCTTGTCGGCTCGATTTATTCAGGAAGTCAGCTACCCTGAGTGGTTGGCTAATGTCGTCATGGTGAAGAAGGCAACAGGGGGCTGGCGGATCTGCATCGACTTCACGGATCTAAATAAGGCATGTCCGAAAGATCCTTTCCCCCTCCCCCGCATCGACGCCTTAATCGACGCAACCTCGGGGCATGAGCTACTGTCCTTCATGGACGCATTCTCGGGGTACAATCAGATCTGGATGTTTCCACCGGACATCTCCAAGACCTCGTTCGTCACCGACCAGGGTCTTTTTTGTTATCGCGTTATGCCCTTCGGGCTGAAAAATGCCGGAGCCACGTACCAATGGCTCGTCAACAGAATCTTCAAAGACCTGATCGGCCGCAACGTGGAAGTCTATGTCGACGACATGCTCGTCAAGAGCCGGGTCGGGCCGGACCACGTCGCCGACCTCGAGGAAGCCTTCGGAGTCCTCCGGCATCACAATATGAGGCTCAACCCGGCTAAATGCGCCTTCGGCGTGTCCACTGGAAAATTCCTGGGGTTCATCGTCAGCCAGCGCGGCATCGAGGCGAACCCCGAGAAAATCCAAGCTATTATTAACATGGCCCCGCCCCGGAATGTCAAGGAGGTCCAGAGGCTTACGGGCCGGTTGGCTGCAATCGGTCGTTTCCTCTCCAAGTCAGGGGAAAAGTCTCTCCCCTTCTTCAAGGCCCTACGGGAAAAAGGGGGCTTCGAGTGGGGTACCCATCAACAAGAAGCCTTCGAACAGCTGAAGCAGTACCTCACCAACCCTCCTCTCCTCAGCAAGCCCGAGCCGGGCAAACCACTATGGCTCTACCTGTCCTCCTCGGATAGCGCCCTCAGTGCCGTCCTCGTCCGAGAAGAAGATGGAGTTCAGAGACCATTGTATTATGTAAGCAAAGTCCTGCTCCCCACCGAGACGAGGTACGCAAAGATAAAGAAGGTGGCCTACGCTTTGGTCATGGCAGCCCGGAAACTCCGTCCTTACTTCCAGACCCACTCCGTCCAAGTAATGACCGACCGGCCACTGAAGACTGTCCTCCACAAGCCCGAGAACTCCGGCCGCTTAGTCAAGTGGTCAATTGAGCTGAGTCAGTTCGACATCAGCTATCAACCAAGGACGGCTATCAAAGGGCAGGCCCTCGCCGAGTTCATTACTGAGTGCACCATTTCCGAATAGCCCAACATCGAGGGCTCGGATCCGACCTGGGAGGTCTTTGTCGACGGATCATCCTGCAAAATGGGGAGTGGGGCTGGCATCATCCTTCGTGGTCCCGATCAATTCCTACTTCAATATTCCCTCCGCCTTAACTTTCTGGCCTCCAACAACGAGGCGGAATACGAGGTCATGATCGCCGGGTTGACCCTAGAACGCCGAGCCGGAGCCAAGCAAATCCGGGCCTTCAGCGATTCTCAGCTCGTAGTCAATCAGATCACCGGAGAATACGAAGCCCGCGATGATCGCATGGTGAGGTATTTGGCAGTGGTCCGACGCCTCCTAGCGTCCTTCTGCCACTCCACAGTCATTCGAGTCCCCAGGAAACAGAACGCTCAAGCAGACGCATTGTCAAAACTCGCCTCTTCCTCCTTCGAGGGTCTCGACCAAACGGTACTCATCGAAATCCTATTGAAACCGAGTATCAACGATCAAGACCAGGAGGCAATGTGTGTCCAAGAGGGTACCAGTCCAGACGACTGGACCACTCCCATCCGGAAATTCTTAGTCAATGCCGAGCTTCCTGAAGATCGGGCCGAAGATAGACGAGTCAGGGTCCGAGCTGAAAGGTTCGTCATAATTGACGGCATCCTCTTCAAACGCTCATACACCTTGGCCGACGGCAAACCATACCTCCGCTGTCTCACCAGCGACGAGGCCAGCTACGCACTAAGAGATCTTCATGAGGGGATCGGCGGATGCCACATGGGGAGCAGGACGCTCGCTCGGAAGGCCCTGAATCAGGGGTACTATTGGCTGACCATGCTCCAAGACTCGCAAGACCTAGTCAAGAGGTACGGCCCATGCCAAAGGTTCTCCTCTATCAAGAGGCTTCCTCAAGCCAATCTCCGATCCCTGACTAGCCCTACGCCATTCGCCATGTGGGGCATGGACCTTGTGGGCCCCTTCCCCGTAGCGGTAGGGCAAAAGAAATTCTTGATAGTCGCCATCGACTACTTCACCAAGTGGCTCGAAGCCGAGCCTCTGTCCAGCATCACCGAGCACCAAGTACAACAATTCTTTTGGAAGAACATCGGGTCGGAATCCCTCGGGTCCTCGTCACGGACAATGGAACCCAATTCCAAGGTCAGAACTTCCAAACTTTCTGCGCAGACATCGGCATCCAGCAGCGTTTCTCCGCTATTTGCCACCCTCAGTCCAACGGCCAAGCAGAGAACGCGAACAGGCAAATCCTCGACGGCCTCAAAAAGTGCCTCGACAGTTCTCCCAAAAGGCTGTGGGTCGAAGAACTGTCTAGCGTGCTATGGGCGCACTGAACCACCAAGAGGATCCCCACGGGAGAGACGCCGTTCAGCTTGACCTACGGGACGGAGGCCGTTATCCCCGTCGAGGTCGGCCTGCCTTCTCCCCGTATCATGGCCTTCGACGAAGCTGACAATTCATCCGGCCTGAGGGCCAACCTGGACCTCGTCGCCGAGGTCAGAGAAAAGTCTTCAATCCGAAGAAGCATCTACCAACAACGGATCGAGAAGTTTTACAACAAGAAGGTCCGCCCCACTAACATCAAGACGGGGGACCTCGTGTTATGAAAACTGTCCGTCTCCGACCCAACCAAGAAGAGGAAATTGGCTCCCAACTGGGAAGGCCCATACCGTGTAGTCGAGGCTGTACGTCCTGGTACATACCGACTGGCAGATATGGACGGCCGGCTCATCAGCCGACCCTGGAACGCCGAGCACCTAATGAAGTTCCTGGAAAAGCGAACATAGGTTCTAGCTTGGCTAATGTAAATAATATTTTTGTAAGCTTTCATGTGTAAAGGGCCGTTTTAGCGACCCTCCCTATCATATATGAAAGAAATCTCTTTTTTGTCAAACTCCAAACGCAGCGGCAGCCCCGACCTAATACCTGGCAATGGGATCGGCACCCGAGTCCTCACTTCGGTATCGTCTCCAATGCCTCGGTAGGTCCGACTTAGCTTCAGGCCAGGGAGTCTTCCTAATGCCCCGTGCCGATCCCTCACGGATCGACGGGGCCGAACCCCACTTCCGCCATCATTCACTACACTACTGACCAGAGCAAAGAATGAAAAGAATTCTTTATTCATACTCCCTTATTAGTTCTGAAAAGACAAACAAAGACCGTTACAGGACCACTCCACTCATCTCAAACTGAAGGAAGCCGCCATCTTAGGGCCCTTCGGGTCCGACGAACGGCGGGACCACTCCGATCGAACGACTAGGAGCCCTCTCCTCGTCATGGTGGTCCTTAGGCTCAGCCACGGTCGACACACCTGCCACGGAGCTCTGGGCATCAACTGGTCGCACACGCTCCAGCAGCAGCAACGCAGAGGAAACCCCCTCTGCTCGCCAACCTCCCGAGGAGGATGCCGAGACACCCAGCATCGTCTTGTAACGGTGTATCTCCATCTCCTTCTCCACAATGACATCACGAAGTAGCCTCTCAGAGGAGGGCCTCTGCACCGATGCACTCGACATGGTATATCCAAGGCCGACACTCCCGAGGTCTCGATCCACCATCGCCCTCCTCATTCGGCTCGCCTCCTCACTTAGGGCTTCAGACTTGTTCCGATAATAGTTAAAGGCCGCATCATTGTCACGAGCCCCCTTTCGGTAGCGAACCAACGTGGCCTCCAGGGCCTCAACCTTGCTCCAGAGCCACGCCACGTCGGAACGACGGGGGTCCACCTCGGGAAGGGGAGCCATAACCTACAAGAGAATCAGCCCACTCAAAACACATCGGCAAAAATGGTTCGGAAATATCCGAGGTCAAAACACTTGGCCAGTCAAAAATTCTCTTTTATAAATGGAATTACTTCATACAAAAAATGCGGTGGCCAGTCCGCGGTAGGCAAATACAATCGAGAGATAGAAAAAGAAAGACAAAACTATACAACTTGTTTTCCCACCTCAGCATCGGTCGGGTTCACGAGGGGGTCGGCAGCCGTGTCATCAACGGGCCCTTCTTCATTAGGGGTCTTCGGTGTCCCCTCGACCTCCATGTCGTAGTCGAAGTTGGACAGGTCGATGGTCGGGTAGAAGTGCCTCACATGACTGAGGGCCTTCGCATAGCACTCGTCCTGGGCTTTGATCACCATGTTCTGACCCGCCTCCGTCAACTCCTCCCTCTCCTTGGCGAACTTCTTCTGAGCCGCCATCTTCTTCGCCCATTCCGCCTCCTTGGCGTCGAACTCGGTCTTCATCTTCTGCTCCCTCTGATGCGAGCCTTCGAGCTCTATCTTCATCTCCTTCATCTCCTGCAAGGCCTTGTCAGCCCGGTCTTGCTCTCGCTTCAAGGCCGCCTCATAAAGGCCTCTCACGTGGGCCCCCTGCACGGTCGCCTGCAGTAACCAAGCACTACTAAGAAAACCTCCTTTACGAAGTGATCACAAGGCGAGCGGGGTCGGCAGACTTACCAGCACGTTAGCCTGTGCGAGGCGCACGTACGCGTCCTCCAGGGTCTCGGCATTCATCTCCGCGCGGTCCCGGGGGGTCGCCAGCTTATCCGCCACCTCGACGGCCTGGCGCCCTCGGGTTAAGCAGTCACCCTTACGGATCGACCAGCCCGGCACCCACGGTCGCCGCAGCCTCTCCTCTACCCCTGACCCCACCAGGGGACCCTTCCCCTTATCAAGATCATCTGCCTTGCCATGGTCCGAGCTTTTCCGAGCTGTAGCGCCCCGATTTCCGACACTGGGAAACCGTGACACGAGCTAAGACCTTTTCTTCAATTAGTCACAATACACAGAAAAATAGGAGAATTTAAAACTTTTTATTCAATACACAATGTGTTACAAGTCTGAATATTGTACAACTGTAATACCTTATAATAGTGTTACAATATTACCTTTACATTTCTAAGTATTACAACCTTCAACATCTTACATCAGAGTACTTCTCAACTAATGCATAATCAATACATATACTGCAGCAGAACTAAACATAACACTGACTCCTTGCTTTTCTTGCCTTGAGTCCTCCTGAATCTCGCCTTTGTACTTCGGCGATCCAGTACCTATGGAAGTGGGGGCGTCAGTATTCACTGACGCTTAAAGGCTGATCATATAGCAGCGAATCTCCCAAACAATATACAAAATATAGCAATGGTGTTGGTGTAGTTTAAGTGTTTGTGAGTGCTATGACTAGACTCTAATGCGATATTTAAATAGAACTAGGATGCTTCCTATTCTAATGTCAGCAAGTTTCCGAAGCAACATGCAGCCCATACTACATGCGACCCCATCTCAAGTCGTTTCTCCATATATAGGGATTGAACCCGCGTTACACATTCTAATTGTACACAACCTATTCCTGACAATACTCCATGACTCTGTGAGGTTGCAGAAAGGGTCAAGTCCCCCTATGCAGTCTGCTTATGGTGTCTCCGTTTTCCACTACCACCCGGCATGCCGGACCTCACTCGATCCCAGTATATCGGGCATCGTTCCAAAATCAAACCATAGGGTTTCGCAAGCGCAGGGCAGCACGAACCCTATCCTGTGGCACCCTTTGGGGTCTAGCAAGCGCAGGACTGCACCATGCATCCTGTGGCACCCCAGCCACTGTATTTCAGGAATTAACAGAGCAAGATACGCAACCCATGTCCTTAACTTGTGAGACGGCACCGTACGTATCCCTTTGACGGGAAGGTACAACCCAATCCACCACCTATGATCTGCCTCAAGGGACGAGTTAGTGTAAGGGGCCCCCTACAACTGACTCCTCTCTCCCGGCAAAAGGGTTTAAGTAAACTGATCCTTGTAAGTCACTATCCTAGCGATGTCCCAGACTCGAACAATCCTAGGGATGACGATATTATAAACACAACATGCTAGGCCTTTAAAGTAGACTTCGCAAGACAACTCTACTAGGCTGCTCAACCTAGACTTACCAGACTCCCTCAGGATCCGGTTCATGGCTCATCGATCCAAGACTTGGCTGTGCGAATATACATGCATGCCGCTACCCTAGACTTGGATTTTGTCTATACTCCGGTCCTCGATTAACCTACCCTGGTTAAGATTCGACGGTACACAAGGAGTGACTCCTCCACAGTTCCTAAGGGTAGAAATCATATGTCTTGACGGTCGATAGGCCTTAGGGTGGTAACCTCACCCTAGACGAGCACAACGAACTGTGTACTAGCTAACAAGCTATACACGAGTAACAACCACATACGAGCCAATAAGCTACGTATGAACAATAACTACCTCCGAGCCAGGCGGGCCTCGTAGGAGATAACCATGTACATACCAGCCAAATAAGCCGCGTATGAGACCAACAGCCAAGTACGGGCCGGTCGGGCCGCGTGCGAGACAACAACCTACATACGAGCCAACTAAGCTACGTATGAGACCCACAGCTACGTACGGGCCAGTCGAGCCACTTACGAGCATAACCCTATACAAACAACCATACAGGTAATCAATCCTAGAAGCAACCAAACGTACTTACTAACAAACTTAATCTTCTATTGTTAGAAGCAACAGAAGAATCTACTAGTAGTCTATGATCGGTATGCTACTAAGGAAGAACCGAAGGCGACAAAACGGCCTTTATCAACTAACTATTACTAGTGGTCTTCCCAATCCTTATTACTTCAACCTATAGCGCCTTAAGTACGGCACACAATTGCAAGCATCTTCCTACGACAATCTAATCATATAACACCACCACCATGATACTCCTATGTATGAATGTGATTAATGCTTATGCTTACATCGAGCTCAAGCATGAAAATCACTTACGACCTAGACATGAAGTCCACTATAGTCAAGCGTAGGTTACAAATTGATCATGGAAGCTTACTACTTATCATGACTAATCACCACAACCCAACTAGTATGAACAAGCAACATTCCAAGGCACAGTAGGTAGTTCTAACACTACTCCTACAATATTTTAAGCAAGTATTTGAACTTTAGCATGGTATAGAACACAACATAAAGTCACTACAACTAACCATGGGTAGTTCCTTTACTCTAAGCATGAATATCATAGTATGGATGTCATTAACTTAACATGATCAATAATTAGCATGATACCTACTTACTTAGCATGAATCATGATCGTCTACTAACATAGCATGAACAACCACTTATCTAAGCATGGGTACCATGTAAACATGAGTATTCATATAACCTAGCATGGTATACAACTTACTCACAATCTAAACTAGCATGACATACAACTTTCTTATAATTAAGCTAGCATGGCATACAACTTACTTGTAGTTAAGCTAGCATGGCACATCTATAATTAAACTAACATGGTATATCACATACCTACAATTAAACTAACATGGTATATCACATACCTACAATTAAATTAGCATGGTATGCAACTTTTCTACTATCATCCAAGCATGAATCTTTATTAAGCATAAATAACTACTAAACATGAATGTTTTATTAAACATGGGTAACTACTAGTATGAACATTCAACATTCCTAAGTATATATGTATATATACTTCTAACATGGTAAGTAATTTTATCATAGATCCTACAACATTCTAGGCACAATTAATCTAAACATGGTCGGAAACTCTTAGATTGCTTCCTACAACATTCTAAGCATGAATGAGTGAATCTAAACATGGTAGGAAACTCTTAGATTGCATCCTACAATATTCTAAGCATGAATGAGTGAATCTAAACATGGTAGGAAACTCTTAGATTGCATCCTATAATATTCTAAGCATAAGTAGATTAATCTAAGCATGGGAGGAATTTTAGAATTAATCCTACAACATCCTAAGCATAAATAGGCTAATCTAAACATGGTAGGAACTTTAGAATTTGTCCTACAACATTCTAACATGAGATAGCATTCCTAAAACATGATGGAAAATTTTAAGAAGCATACTACAATATTTTAAGCATAAAAATATGATGGGTAATCTTAGAAGGAAACCTACAACATATGTGTCATTCCTATATATGATAGGCAATTTTAGAATTACTCCCCCAACATTCTAAACATCATTAAGTATGCTAGATATTTTTAGAGTGAATCCTACAACATTCTAAACATAAAGCATGATAGGATATTTTTATAAAACATCCTACAACTAATTAAGCATGAAAACATGGTAGGATATTTTTAGAAGGCATCCTACAACTAACTAAGCATGAAAACATGGTAGGATATTTTTAGAAGGCATTCTACAACTAATTAAGCATGAAAACATGGTAGGATATTTTTAGAAAAAGTCCTACAACATTCTAACATGAAATAGCATGATAAGATATTTTTTAGAAAACATCCTACAACTAATTAAGCAATAAAAACATGGTAGGATATTTTTATTAGGCATCCTACAACATTTGACGAATGGGTATTGCTTCTAAACATTTTTAGAAGTGATCCTACAACATTTGAAGCATGAATATTGCTTCCAAATATTTTTTGAAGTGATCCTACAATATTTTACTACTACTACTACTCCTATTTTAATCAAAACATAACACACAATTATCTACTACTACTACTACTTCATTCTTATCAAGGACATAACATACATCTTACTACTACTACTACTATATGGACATAAAACATCTATAATTACTTACTACCACTTCTTCCAACCATACTACTACTACCTTATTAATCAACATACTATTACTACTTTATTTAATCCACATGCTACTACCACCTCATTTAATCACCTACTACTACTTTATATTTTAGCATGCTACTACTTAGTTGCTCACTAGTCTTTATTATTACTAGTGATAAAAGAAAAGATCATTTTTATTTTATTTTACTCTACAACTAGTAAATATGAAAGAAAAGATCTTTTTCATTCATTTCTACAACTAGTGATTAAAAGAAAAGATCTTTTTAATAGCTACAACTAGTGATTAATAAAAAAAGAGAAGATCTTTTTAATCTACAACTAGTGTTTAGTAAAAAGAAAGATCTTTTTAATTTTCTACAACTAGTGGTTAACAAAAAGATCTTTTTATTACAATAAACATATACTTATTATTATTAGTCCAATGTTCAATCATGGTCCTACAACCCACAATGGTTGTAAAATGTTCATATGCTTATGTGTATTAAGTCCTACAAGTCCTACAACCTCCAATCGGTTGTATGTTCACGATCATATGCCATATGTGAATTTTTAGTCCAATAACATACAAAACAACAACTACAATACCAAAGATGTGATCTTTATATGTTAGTAGTCACTATTATTACTTTCTTTCTTTTATTTACCACAACATACAACACACTCATTCACAAGAACAAACCAAAAAAAACAAAACAAAACAAGAAGGTAGAAGAAGAAGTCAACTATCAAAACAACAAACAAACAAACAACAAACAAACAACTGAACAAGCAAATGGAGAACCCCCACCTTAGCCTTTGTTTTTGGAAGGACTAGCTTGCTAACCTTCTCATTCCCCTAGCTTTTTAGAACTCCTAAGAACCCTACAATAAAAACTCTCTTTTGTTAGTATGAGACCTCTCTTTCTTTTCCTCTCTTTCTTTCTATCTTTTTGATCATTGGTTTTCTAAAATGAGAGAAGGAGGAGAATGAGGGGGTGTTTATAGGAGGGAATGGGAGGTGGTAAGTGCATCACATTGCACAAGAATCCCAAGGAGGGGGTGGCCGGCCATGCTTCTAGGGGGGAGGGGTATGGTGTAGGGTGGTGAGGTGGAGGGATAAGGTTTCTAGAAGGGTGTTAACACTTCTCATACATACAAACCCTATATTAAACCACCTAATGAAAACCCTAACCTTCTAATTAAGTTGCCATGACAAGAGTAAGTACATTGTTCTTTGAGTACATACTCCATACTAGGTATAATGCACTAAGTACCATACAATTGTATGTATGTGTACATGTATGTGTATGAAAATATTCCTTATAAAATCCTTATAAAATTCCCATAAAATAGTTTAACTTTGAAAATAATAATAAAATAAATTTTATTATTAATTCGGAGGCTCGCGCTATCAATTTGATGCGCTTCGGATGCGCACCGACCGATAGATGCGCGTAGGCACTGTTTGTGGGCAACCCGGCGAAAAATCACCGAAATGATCTGATTTTGGAATTAAAATAAAATAATAATAAAATAATAATAAAATAGTAATTTCTATGAGTTAATATCCGTCCGGGATATTACATTACTCCCTCCTTAGAATAGTTCTGTCCTCAGAACTACTTTAAGTTAGGAGAATGAATCGACAAATACGAAATAACATGGTCGGAGAACAAGAGATGAACCGAAATTTTTCTTTGAACATCCATCCAAAGGGTTACACTTATATATACATAAACCTACTGGTTTACAAAATGTCATCTCTTCCTAAGTAATGACTTTCCTACCTATACATTACAGGAGTAGGAGTCAAGATCCCAAAATAATAAAACGGTCTACCTAAACCTACTTGGTTACAAGAGTCACATTTTTTTATTTTTTTTTTTAAGTGACATCCTCCCTACCTATACATCACACATGTAGGGGCCAAAATCACAAAATAACAAAACAACTCCTAAGTACCCGACTGCCTAGTCGGTACTGCTGGCTCCCTCAGGTGGGTCCTGCCCGGTCATCAGTGCCAGCAGCTGTGCAATCTGAACCTGAAGGTCTACGCACCGGCGCTCCAGGCGCTCAAACTGTGCCCTGTAGGCACGGTTTTGGATCACCATTCGGCGTTGAGCCCTTGCGTTGGCACTCCTCAGCCTGTCTACCTCCCTTGCATGGTGATAGTTGACGAACTCGCCTGAGTCCATCTTGTTCTCTAGATGGACGTGAGACCAGGTCAGCGTACAGATGTCTTCGAAGACCTGCTGGAAGGCCTCCTCGACGGGGGTAAGCTGGAGAGGTGGCGGTACAGGGGCCTGACCTCCAAAAGCAAAAGCCCCTGGTGTGGCAGCTGCGGGGGCTCCGTGGGCCAGTCCGGCCTCCACCAGTGGCTGAGCCTCCTCCATGATAGGCTCGGTGTCCGAGTATCTCTATCACCTCTCCCTGACCCCACCCACTCCCCGTGGGAACTGATCTGTCCGTCATCCTGCAAGGAGTGGATACAGAAATTAGCATCGATATAGAAATATTATAAAACATAAGTTGAAAGAACAACAATATGAGTTATAATTATCTACAACTAGCTAAAACCCAATCTCCTAAAGGCATCTAAGTTTAAATTTTCCTACTGTGTTGGACTGTAAATTGAAGTTAGCTCTGATACCACTCTGTAGCGCCCCGATTTCCGACACTGGGAAACCGTGACACGAGCCAAGACCTTTTCTTCAATTAGTCACAATACACAGAAAAACAGGAGAATTTAAAACTTTTTATTCAATACACAATGTGTTACAAGTCTGAATATTGTACAACTGTAATACCTTACAATAGTGTTACAATATTACCTTTACATTTCTAAGTATTACAACCTTCAACATCTTACATCAGAGTACTTCTCAACTAATGCATAATCAATACATATACTGCATCGGAACTAAACATAACACTGACTCCTTGCTTTTCTTGCCTTGAGTCCTCCTGAATCTCGCCTTTGTACTTCGGCGATCCAGTACCTATGAAAGTGGGGACGTCAGTATTCACTGACGCTTAAAGGCTGATCATATAGCAGCGAATCTCCCAAACAATATACAAAATATAGCAATGGTGTTGGTGTAGTTTAAGTGTTTGTGAGTGCTATGACTAGACTCTAATGCGATATTTAAATAGAACTAGGACGCTTCCTATTCTAATGTCAGCAAGTTTCCGAAGCAACATGCAGCCCATACTACATGCGACCCCATCTTAAGTCGTTTCTCCATATATAGGGATTGAACCCGCGTTACACATTCTAATTGTACACAACCTATTCCTGACAATACTCCATGACTCTGTGAGGTTGCAGAAGGGGTCAAGTCCCCCTATGCAGTCTGCTTATGGTGTCTCCTGTTTTCCACTACCACCCGGCATGCCGGACCTCACTCGATCCCAGTATGTCGGGCATCGTTCCAAAATCAAACCATAGGGTTTCGCAAGCGCAGGGCAGCACGAAGCCTACCCTGTGGCACCCTCTGGGGTCTAGCAAGCGCAGGACTGCACCATGCATCCTGTGGCACCCCAACCACGGTATTTCAGGAATTCACAGAGCGAGATACGCAACCCGTGTCCTCAACTTGTGAGACGGCACCGTACGTATTCCTTTGACAGGAAGGTACAACCCAATCCACCACCTATGATCTGCCTCAAGGGACGAGTTAGTGTAAGGGGCCCCCTACAACTGACTCCTCTCTCCCAGCAAAAGGGTTTAAGTAAACTGATCCTTGTAAGTCACTATCCTAGACAATGTCCCTGACTCGAACAATCCTAGGGATGACGATATTATAAACACAACATGCTAGGCCTTTAAAGTAGACTTCGCAAGACAACTCTACTAGGCTGCTCAACCTAGACTTACCAGACTCCCTCAGGATCCGGTTCGTGGCTCATCGATCCTAGACTTGGCTGTGCGAATATACATGCATGCCGCTACCCTAGACTTAGATTTTGTCTATACTCCGGTCCTCGATTAACCTACCCTGGTTAAGATTCGACGGTACACAAGGAGTGACTCCTCCACAGTTCCTTAGGGTAGAAATCATATGTCTTGACGGTCGATAGCCCTTAGGGTGGTAACCTCACCCTAGACGAGCACAACGAACTGTGTACTAGCTAACAAGCTATACACGAGTAACAACCACATACGAGCCAATAAGCTACGTATGAACAATAACTACCTACGAGCCAGGCAGGCCTCGTAGGAGATAACCATGTACATACCAGCCAAATAAGCCGCGTATGAGACCAACAGCTACGCACGGGCCGGTCGGACCGCGTACGAGACAACAACCTACATACGAGCCAACTAAGCTACGTATGAGACCCACAGCTACGTACGGGCCAGTCGAGCCACGTACGAGCATAACCCTATGCAAACAACCATACAGGTAATCAATCCTAGAAGCAACCAAATGTGCTTACTAACAAACTTAATCTTCTATTGTTAGAAGCAACAGAAGAATCTACTAGTAGTCTATGATCGGTATGCTACTAAGGAAGAACCGAAGGCAACAAAACGGCCTTTATCAACTAACTATTACTAGTGGTCTTCCCAATCCTTATTACTTCAACATATAGCGCCTTAAGTACGACACACAATTGCAAGCATCTTCCTACGACAATCTAATCATATAACACCACCACCATGATACTCCTATGTATGAATGTGATTAATGCTTATGCTTACATCGAGCTCAAGCATGAAAATCACTTACGACCTAGACATGAAGTCCACTATAGTCAAGCGTAGGTTACAAATTGATCATGAAAGCTTACTACTTATCATGACTAATCACCACAACCCAACTAGTATGAACAAGCAACATTCCAAGGCACAGTAGGTAGTTCTAACACTACTCCTACAATATTTTAATCAAGTATTTGAACTTTAGCATGGTATAGAACACAACATAAAGTCACTACAACTAACCATGGGTAGTTCCTTTACTCTAAGCATGAATATCATAGTATGGATGTCATTAACTTAACATGATCAATAATTAGCATGATACCTACTTACTTAGCATGAATCATGATCGTCTACTAACATAGCATGAACAACCACTTATCTAAGCATGGGTACCATGTAAACATGAGTATTCATATAACCTAGCATGGTATACAACTTACTCACAATCTAAACTAGCATGACATACAACTTTCTTATAATTAAGCTAGCATGGCATACAACTTACTTGTAGTTAAGCTATCATGGCACATCTATAATTAAACTAACATGGTATATCACATACCTACAATTAAACTAACATGGTATATCACATACCTACAATTAAACTAACATGGTATATCACATACCTACAATTAAATTAGCATGGTATGCAACTTTTCTACTATCATCCAAGCATGAATCTTTATTAAGCATAAATAACTACTAAACATGAATGTTTTACTAAACATGGGTAACTACTAGTATGATCATTCAACATTCCTAAGTATATATGTATATATACTTCTAACATGGTAAGTAATTTTATCATAGATCCTACAACATTCTAGGCACAATTAATCTAAACATGGTAAAAAACTCTTAGATTGCTTCCTACAACATTCTAAGCATGAATGAGTGAATCTAAACATGGTAGGAAACTCTTAGATTGCATCCTACAATATTCTAAGCATGAATGAGTGAATCTAAACATGGTAGGAAACTCTTAGTTTGCATCCTATAATATTCTAAGCATAAGTAGATTAATCTAAGCATGGGAGGAATTTTAGAATTAATCCTACAACATCCTAAGCATAAATAGGCTAATCTAAACATGGTAGGAACTTTAGAATTTGTCCTACAACATTCTAACATGAGATAGCATTCCTAAAACATGATGGAAAATTTTAGGAAGCATACTACAATATTTTAAGTATAAAAATATGATGGGTAATCTTAGAAGGAAACCTACAACATATATGTCATTCCTACATATGATAGGCAATTTTAGAATTAATCCCCCAACATTCTAAACATCATTAAGTATGCTAGATATTTTTAGAGTGAATCCTACAACATTCTAAACATAAAGCATGATAGGATATTTTTATAAAACATCCTACAACTAATTAAGCATGAAAACATGGTAGGATATTTTTAGAAGGCATCCTACAACTAACTAAGCATGAAAACATGGTAGGATATTTTTAGAAGGCATCCTACAACTAATTAAGCATGAAAACATGGTAGGATATTTTTAGAAAAAGTCCTACAACATTCTAACATGAAATAGCATGATAAGATATTTTTTAGAAAACATCCTACAACTAATTAAGCAATAAAAACATGGTAGGATATTTTTATTAGGCATCCTACAACATTTAAAGCATGAGTATTGCTTCTAAACATTTTTAGAAGTGATCCTACAACATTTGAAGCATGAATATTGCTTCTAAATATTTTTAGAAGTGATCCTACAACATTTTACTACTACTACTACTCCTATTTTAATCAAAACATAACACACAATTATCTACTACTACTACTACTTCATTCTTATCAAGAACATAATATACATCTTACTACTACTACTACTTTATGGACATAAAACATCTATAATTACTTACTACCACTTCTTCCAACCATACTACTACTAGCTTATTAATCAACATACTATTACTACTTTATTTAATCAACATGCTACTACCACCTCATTTAATCACCTACTACTACTTTATATTTTAGCATGCTACTACTTAGTTGCTTACTAGTCTTTATTATTACTAGTGATAAAAGAAAAGATCATTTTTATTTTATTTTACTCTACAACTAGTAAATATGAAAGAAAAGATCTTTTTCATTTATTTCTACAACTAGTGATTAAAAGAAAAGATCTTTTTAATAGCTACAACTAGTGATTAATAAAAAAAGAGAAGATTTTTTTAATCTACAACTAGTGTTTAGTAAAAAGAAAGATCTTTTTAATTTTCTACAACTAGTGGTTAACAAAAAGATCTTTTTATTACAATAAACATATACTTATTATTATTTGTCCAATGTTCAATCAAGGTCCTACAACCCACAATGGTTGTAAAATGTTCATATGCTTATGTGTATTAAGTCCTACAAGTCCTACAACCTCCAATCGGTTGGATGTTCAAGATCATATGCTATATGTGAATTTTTAGTCCAATAACATACAAAACAACAACTACAATACCAAAGATGTGATCTTTATATGTTAGTAGTCACTATTATTACTTTCTTTCTTTTATTTACCACAACATACAACACACTCATTCACAAGAACAAACAAAAAAAAAACAAAACAAAACAAGAAGGTAGAAGAAGAAGTCAACTATCAAAACAACAAACAAACAAACAACAAACAAACAACTAAACAAGCAAATGGAAAACCCCCACCTTAGCCTTTTTTTTTGGAAGGACTAGCTTGCTAACCTTCTCCTTCCCCTAGCTTTTTAGAACTCCTAAGAACCCTACAATAAAAACTCTCTTTTGTTAGTATGAGACCTCTCTTTCTTTTCCTTTCTTTCTTTCTATCTTTTTGATCTTTAGTTTTCTAAAATGAGAGAAGGAGGAGAATGAGGGGGTGTTTATAGGAGGGAATGGGAGGTGGTAAGTGCACCACATTGCACAAGAACCCCATGGAGGGGGTGGCCGGCCATGCTTCTAGGGGGGGAGGGGTATGGTGTAGGGTGGTGAGGTGGAGGGATAAGGTTTCTAGAAGGGTGTTAACACTTCTCTTACATACAAATCCTATATTAAACCACCTAATGAAAACCCTAACCTTCTAATTAAGTTGCCATGATAAGAGTAAGTACATTGTTCTTTGAGTACATACTACATACTAGGTATAATGCACTAAGTACCATACAATTGTATATATGTGTACATGTATGTGTATAAAAATATTCCTTATAAAATCCTTATAAAATTCCCATAAAATAGTTGAACTTTGAAAATAATAATAAAATAAATTTTATTATTAATTCGGAGGCTCGCGCTATCAATTTGATGCGCTTCGGATGCGCACCGACCGATAGATGCGCGTAGGCACTGTTTGTGGGCAACCCGGCGAAAAATTACCAAAATGATCTGATTTTGGAATTAAAATAAAATAATAATAAAATAATAATAAAATAGTAATTTCTATGAGTTAATATCCGTCCGAGATATTACACGAGCAACCACCACCTTGCCTGTCTCCGAGCCGTCCTCTTTGCCGGAGGCTCGTCTGGGACCTCGGAGACCACCTGGGACGACCCCCTCGTCTTCATCGCGTCCCCCTTCGTCTCGGCCTTCTGTTTCTTCATGGCGAGCCTCTTTGCCTTGATTGATTCGGGATCCATACCTGCGAAAAGATCCATTAAGAACAATGAGCGCAAAAGAACAACAAGACCAAGAGAAAAGAAACAACTACATACAAAGCACGGCCGGGCTCAGTCCTACGCTCGCCAGGTGACCCTCCGTCACCTTCGGCCAACTGATACTGTGCGACAGACGGAGGCGCTCAACAAACCTCCACTCCTCGGCCGTCAGGTCCCTCGGCCTCGGCGCTTTGAAGCTCGGCTTATAACGGTTCCATCGAGTAGGGATGTCCCAAGGCTCCTCACTCCGGATCACCAAATATTTTTTCTTCCACTCCTTGATAGAGTCCGGGTGACCGTGGACGACCTTCCCCTTACTCCGAGGCGAGATATAATAAACACCCTCCGACTCCCCCGACGAGCTGATCCCCAGCATCGCCCAGAACACGCCCAACCGAAGGGGCACCTTCTGCTCCTCGCACAACAGCACGAAGTAGATGATCTGCTTCCAGGAGTTCGGCCCATACTGCATCGGCGCCAGGGACGCCCAATTCAACACCTCCCGAACAAACGGATGGACCGGCAACCTCAGTCCAGAGATGAAGGCGTCCACTGGGAAGACGCAGTACCAAGCAGGAAGGGGGTCGGTCGGGTGCAGGGTAGAGTTCGGCAACATGAGCTCGTAGCCGGACCCTATGTGGTACGCCAACTGCAAAGCCTCCAAGTCACCAGCCTCCAAGACGGTCGGAAGCGTGTCCATCTTCACCCTCTTCCGGCTCGGGGAAGATGGCTGGACCCCAAAAAGCTCCTTATCGGAAAGGTCATCGGGGTACCGACGGAACGGCTTCGGTTGTACGGGCGACCCTGTCCTTAAGTTGCGGTAAACGGGCGCCTGGCTCTAGCCACCGGCCCTCGACGCCTTCTTCTTCGGAGCCCTCTTCTTCTTGGCTCTTTCCGGCGAGGGGGTAGATAATCGCCCCAGACCGGTCAGCGTGGAGCTTAAACCCACACCCTGACCTGTGGATCTCCCCCCCGCACCTCCTATCCGAGCCCCTTCGGCTTCACCCTCCTCTGGGCCACCCTCCTCTTCGGAAGCCGACTCTAGAATCTGGACTTCGTTCGAACTGTCGCTTGCCTCATCAGATTCGCTACTCTCCACCATGAAAGGGTTCTGGGAGCGTAACGGCCTCACGTTGTATACCGGCTCCTCCTCACATACGGGCTCCTCCCACGAAGTCGAATCAAAAGGCTTCGCATCATGTACCGACTCCTCCTTGAACACTGGCTCCTCCCACGAAGTCGATTTTGAGGCAGGGTTCCCTTCCCCCCTCGACGTCGACGCTGACGAGCCAGACTGAGCCCTAGACATCTGTGCCTAACAAAAGAAACTTACAAACTAACCTTTGGATTGCCTCGGACTGACGAGCCGGTGCTGCTAAACGGTCAAGCCGAGCGCTGAAGTGTTATTTCTTTTTTCGAAAAAGGCAGCAGCAGGGAAATGAGCAGAATGGGGAGGAGTGAGGATATTTATAGAGGGAGAGGTGACACCTCGATTTTCGCATTACTGTTCCTCGAATAGCGCGCGTCTGCCACCAATAGAATCGCGCCACGTCATCCTCAAAACTAGCGCTGCTGATGTCACCTAGCGCCGGTTGGAGACCACACAGAGGTCGGTTCGGATGAAGTGTTCGGCGGAGAAAAATTTTTACTAAAGATTTAAGGTGCCATCCTTAGACAGGCGCCCCTGGCTCCAGGGCTCGGTCGGCTCCCCTCTCACCCACGAACAACTCGGGGCTTACGGCCTCGGCAGCCGAAACCCCGAATTGTTCCCGGGTGGGAGAAAAGCCACCATTGCCTGTGCCCCGGGCTCCAGGGCTCGGTCGGCTCCCCTCTCACCCGCGAGCAGCTCGGGGCTTACGGCCTCGACAGCCAAAACCCCAAACTGTTCAAGGGTGGGAGAAAAGCCACCATCGCCTGGAACCCTATCGGAAAGCAGATCGGCCCACCTCCAATCTCTAGCTCCTTTGGGCTGACAGACCATCAGAAACCGCAGCACCAGAAGGAAGACAGAGATCGGAGACGACCCATTTATCCGAAGCTCCTCAGCCCCACGTCCGGAATTCGGTTGATACCCCTTCCGTCTGGATCTTTCTCGGGCAAATAGCCGTGTCAGGGCCATCCGACCCAAAAAAGGATCCAGACGGCAAGGTCACCACCAGTCCGAGGTTCCCAGGGTTAAAACCTTTCAGTACCTTGTCCCCCGAGCCCGGACTACGGATGCCATCTCTTCTGCCTTGTTCTCCCCCAACCCTGAAACTCACATTGAGGTCGTCAGGGACGGGAGAAGAACAAGGCAATAGAGTGACCACCAGTCTAATGCTCTCAGGGTCAAAATTTTGCAAGAGACAGAAGTCCGCCGAAGCAGACACCTCTGATGGCCGAGGGACCACCCTTGCTATGATCAAACCCGCTGAGGGGGGAGGGGTATTTATAACCTCTCCCATAGACCTGCCATTATGACATTGGGAAAGCCAAACGACGGAAGCCCATGCGCCATGCATTTATTAAGCGGCGCCATTAATGCCCTTAGGAAATTGGAACATTGCACAGATCCCGGAGCGCCTTCAATGCTCCGTAAAGACAGCAGGCCGCCCCGCTCAAACCTTCTAAGGCACAACGGTTTGCCATCACCTCTGCCGACCCATAATCCCTCGCCAGCTCGAGGTTCGGTCTAGCACCAGGGTAGTCTTCTCAGGAAGGCTCAACGGCTCGCCATCACCCTTGCCGACCCATAATCCCTCGCCAGCTCGAGGTTCGGTCTAGCACAAGGGTAGTCTTCTCAGGAAGGCTCAACGGCTCGCCGTCACCTTTGCCGACCCATAATCCCTCGCCAGCTCGAGGTTCGGTCTAGCACCAGGGTAGTCTTCTCAGGAAGGCTCAACGACTCGCCATCACCCTTGCTGACCCATAATCCCTCGCCAGCTCAAGGTTCGATCTAGCACCAGGGTAGTCTTCTCAGGAAGGCTCAACTGCTCGCCATCACCCTTGCCGACCCATAATCCCTTGCCAGCTCGAGGTTCGGTCTAGCACCAGGGTAGTCTTCTCAGGAATGCTCAACGGCTCGCCATCACCCTTGCCGACCCATAATCCCTCGCCAGCTCGAGGTTCGGTCTAGCACCAGGGTAGTCTTCTCAGGAAGGCTCAACGGCTCGCCATCACCCTTGCCAACCCATAATCCCTCGCCAGCTCGAGGTTCGGTCTAGCACCAGGGTAATCTTCTCAGGAAGACACAACAGCTCGCCATCACCCTTGCCGACCCATAATCCCTCGCCAGCTTGAGGTTCGGTCTAGCACTAGGGTAGTCTTCTCTGGAAGGCTCAACGGCTCGCCATCACCCTTGCCGACCCATAATCCCTCGCCAGCTCGAGGTTCGGTTTAGCACCAGGGTAATCTTCTCAGGAAGACACAACGGCTCGCCATCACCCTTGCCGACCCATAATCCCTCACCAGCTCGAGATTCGGTCGAGCACCAGGGTAGTCTTCTTAGGAAGGCTCAACGGCTCGCCATCACCCTTGCCGACCCATAATCTCTCGCCAGCTCGAGGTTCGGTCTAGCACCAGAGTAATCTTCTCAGGAAGACACAACTGCTCGCCATCGCCCTTACCGATCCATAAACCCTCGCCAGCTCGAGGTTTGGTCTAGCATTAGGGTAGCCTTCTCATGAAGGCCCAGCGATTCGCCATCCCATTTCCACGACCATAAACACTCCTCCACGGCTAACTCCCGCACCCCTGCAGGAGTGGGGGGCTTGTGTGGTAGGGTAAAAATGGCCTGGGGCCCAGCCAAGGCCCAGGACGGCTCTCGATCAAAAATAAGAAAAACAACAATCCGGCTCGGCTTCGGACCACTACAGGGTCGGCACCGAGCTGGAAGTTCACCCCCACAGACCTGGTCTCCTCGTATCCGACGAGCCTCGATGGCCCTCGGCCTCCGATCCGCGACAGCCCCACGGGCCGTCCGCCCAGCCTGGTAAAGAATGAAGATGACCTGGCACAACCTAGGCCATCCGATTCTCCCAGAGGCATAGGAGCCCCATGATCAGCCATGTCAGCTCCAAATACCACCTAGGGCTTTGCCACGTCAGTCCTATACCACTCTTGGCACTGCCACGTCCGCCCTAAATCCCCTGGGCCTCCTGCCATGTCAGGCCCATGGGTTTTTAGGTTCAGACCCGGCCCCCAAACGGATCCAAACCCGGTTGGGATTCCCTATAAATACCAGACCCTCACGCACCATTTCAGGTAATCAATCTTTGCCACCTAAATTCTCCTAGTTATTGCTACTCTCTCACAAAGACTGACTAGATCGTCGGAGGGTCCGCCACCGGGATAAACCCCGGTGTTTCAGGACCGTTTGCAGGTACTCAAGGCGAGGCCATCCGAGCCGATCCTCAAGCGCCGAAGCGAGCCCCTCGCTCACCGTCTGGCACCGTACTCTTCCTTCATTACAAATTGAGTCCGAACTCACACCTGGTGCACCCACACTGCGACCAAAAACAAGCAGCATCAGCAGCATTACAAGCTCTTGAGTTTCGGTTTTCTGGTAGACACACTAGAGTAATTTACAAGATAAATGACAACCATACAATAGATAGAGGGCATTATTTGTTATGAGTAAATTGAGTATGCTCCTAATTAAAGTTAGGCCGAGAGCCAGAAGTACTTCTGCCATCTAGTGCTAATCAAGTAGCCACCAACTCCCTACTCTGTTTCCTTATTGCAAGAGTCAAGCACTCTGCTTTATTGATGCATTGCTCCACAAAATCTTCTGGTCGAGCCTTGACTTGTGTGAAGTGCTTGATTTTGGGTTGGGCAGCTTGGTCTCTCCATGAATGTCTGCTCATAACCTGTAGGAAAGAACAATTACCAGCAAAAAATATTTGGTAAAGCTTACTTCATGTCACAATATAATATAGATAACGACAGATTGATAGAAGTAAAGATTAATTAACTGCTGTCACTATGTTCATGTTCTCCTTTAGTTTTCAATTCAGGGTTTAAACATTGTTTTACCTTAATCAACCACCGGTTAAGGCGTGATGTTGGCAATCTTAAGCACCATTTTTGGTATGTATCCTCAACTTGGTGCATTACAGCCACACGTCCTTGGCCTTCCAATGCTGAAACAAATACCACTGGTATCCCTGTTACCTGTTAAAAAAGGATAAACATCGTAATATTTCAAATGCGTCAGAAAGTTTGGCAGTGTCTGCCTTAATAGCTACCCGAAAAACACAAGAGATGCATAGGAAGCAAAACAGCCTGATACCAAAAAGGCAGAAGTAAATGCATGACGAGAAAATGAAAACCATTACAGACACCTTAGAGAAGTTAATCAGAAGACTACTTGACCACTTGATGCAGATAGAAAATTCACTATCACAGTAATGCTGATAGAAGTTATCATCTACTTTCTGCTCTCACATATTTCTTTACTTCTTATCCTCATCACAATGTAAAATAAGGAAGAGGTTTTAATGCTTTTAACTCATCAGGTTAAAAATTTAACTGAACCCTCATATGTAGGACAAGTTCATATGAGAGGAAAATTGTTGTGAGCATGTGTTTATCTACTTCTTTAACTTTGCCTCCTCTGCTCTTTGAAATAAAAGATACTGCTCACTCATGGACCGCAGCTCAACTATTCTTAGTTTCAAATACAAAATCATCTTCGAATCTGCCAACAAATCACTTCAATATGCATGTAGGAAACCAAGATAACACTAGTGGCAAATTAAGTAAATGCACTGTTAGCAGTGCAAACATTGATGTATAATTAGGGCTCAGGATTAATTTCCATAAGAGTGCTTTGATTCCAATTGCACTCTCCGATGTAGAAGCACAGGACCATGCGACCATACTAAACTGTTTGTCAGACGAGTTCCTAATCAAATATTTAGGGCTCCCACTCAAGTCAGGGAAGCTTACAAAGACGAACTGGCTACCTAACATAGACAGGGTGGAGGATAGATTGTCTGGTTCGAAAGGAAATTTGCTTTTCCTCGGTGGCAGAGTGGTACTCATCAACTCAGTATTGTCTAATCTGCCCATTTACTACATGTCATTTTTTGAGCTTCCTAAATTGGTAATCCAAAGGATTGACCTAATCCGAAAACGATTCCTTTGGAAAGGGGCAGACTCGAATAGGGGGGGATACCACCTGATCAAATGGAGTATTGCATGCATGAAGAAGAAATATGGAGGGCTAGGCATCATTGACCTAAGAGATATGAACCTTGCCCTTTTGGGAAAATGGTGGTGGAAGGTCTTTCACCACTGTGGGGAAGGATGGCAGGACTTCATTCAACCATACCTTCGGAAAAAAGGTATGAGAAGTTTAGGCTTCCGAGTAGGGTCTAGAGTTTCTCGATTCTGGAAAGGAATTACCAAAGCAAGCAGAACTTTTAACTCAGCAGTTACATCGACTATTGGTAATGGACAGTCCACCAGATTCTGGTGGAACAAATAGTGTGGTGCCCATACCCTTAAGGAGACTTTCCCAGATCTATATGAGAAAACAACTCACCTGAATATATCTGTGGCTGAGACTTGGAAGAGGGGCAATTAGAAACCGTCTTTCCGAGGGACTCTTACCCAGAGTTACATCAGCAACTGCTTGAATTGCGAACACACATTACACGGACCGGTGCGATGTGTGCTCAAGGCCTAAATCAGATGCGCTGGGGACTCGAGACCAAGGGACCTTTCACAGTTAGATCTCTGTATCATCGAATTTACTATTGAGGATGCAGACCCAGTTGGGCACAGGTATTATGGAAGGCCAAAACCCCCCTTAAAGTCATGATCTTCCTCTAGCTAGTGCTCAATAATACAATCCTCACCAGAGAGAACCTTGCCAAAAGACAACCCCAGATAGCGACCAACTGTGGATTCTGCAACATGCATGCGGAGAATCTAAATCACCTTTTTATTCACTGCCAAAGGAGTAAGGCTACTATGGTAGAGATATTACGGGCCTTAGGAACAGATGACTAACCTAGCGAATACGAGGATTTGTGGATTAGCCCCAAATTTGCCTCGGTACGCCACGAAATGGAGGATGCGTGGTACATAGCCATTACGACTACTACTTGGGTGTTATGGCTAGACAGAAATAATTTCTATTTTCGTGCTTTATGTAATAGTATTTCTGGTAACCTTACTCATATCATGCATCTTATTTCTTTTTGGGCCATAGCTGCTGCCACAGGAGCGAGAGGGGGAATTGCCAGAGTCTTCCAGGTGGAGGAATTTGATGATGAGGAGGTAGAGTTTGGGTCAACACTGGACTGAGGGGTAGGCTCCCCCCATACTCATATGGAATATGCTACATCGGATTTCCATTAGTCGCAATTTCCTCTACTTTGTATTTTGTTTCGATCTACTATACTTTAGGTTGTACTTGGTATGGATGATTAGACCCACCACCCAGGGTTTTGTTGGGAGATTATGTTTTATTTCCTGCACTGTACTTTTGTATTTCACCCGGTACGCCGAGGTTGTTTCATTAATTTCTTATTAATGAAACAGGGTGGCGTTATTCCACCTTTAACCTAAAAAAAAAACATTGATGTATAATAAATAATCTTGGTAAAAAATATGCTTGTCGGTTAAACCTTGCCAATAAGCTAGAATATTTAGAAAACGGGATGGAGGAACTCCTGAACTTTTGAAACATCCTGAATAACTTTCTAGAAAAAAAATCACTGAAGAGGGAAATTTTCTTATAATATCTATCAGATTCAAAAAAAACAAAAGCTTTTGTTGATACCCACAAATGGTCACCCTACTAAGGTTGCGTTTGGCCCAGCTTAAAATTAGCTTCTCTTCTCTTTTAAAAGGTGAAGTTGTGCCAAACGCAACCTTTGAAAAGCTCTATGGAAGGAGAAGTAGCTTAATTTTAATGAAGAAAATGAGTTTTGATAGAAGCCCTCCAGAGCAACTTCTGGCTTCTCCTTCAAAACCTCATAACACAATTTTTTTCCCCTTCCTCGCCAAACAACTGCAGCCGAACGCCGCCCCTCACCTCCCCTCGCCGCCCCGCCGCCCCGTCGCCTCATCTCCTTTCTTCGCCATCGAACGCCGTCGCGCTGCCGCCTCCCCTTGCCGTCCCGCCGCCTCCCTCTCCTTTCTTCGCTGTCGAACGCCATCGTGCCGCCGCCACTCCTTTTTCACTGTCGATACCCTTTTTTTAGGCTTTAAATATCTTGATTATTAATATAAAGATTTTTTTGTAATTTGATAACTTATATTTTACTCTTAAATAAAATCAAAAGCTTAAATTGAGTATAAAAGTAGCTTACAATTGATATCTTATGCCAAACAACTTCTAGCTTAAAAATAGATTTGAAGTTAAAGAAAATAGACTTTCCAAATATCTTCAGCATTTAATATTAAAGTTCTACTTTCTGGTTTCTTCTTCTGAAGTAGCTTTAAAGCCCAAAAAAAAGTTAGGCCAAACGCAACCTAAGCATAGCAGATACTTTCAAAATTTTGCATTATGATACAAATAAGAAGAAAAGTAAAAGTACCTGGAGATTTAGAATTTTATCGTCAACTGTGTCTTTGACCGTTAAACGGGAGACAGATACAGGACGTGTCTGGCCAAATAAGTGTTGCATTGTCCCCAGAAGTGTTGCACAGACAGATACGAATCCCCAGAAGTGTTGCACTGTCCAAATAAGATATAGTATGATTGCAGTAATTAGAAGATGGCTTAAGATTCAAACATCTGAAATCAACTATGTAGACTAAGTTCAAACTTCAAAGACTAAAAATTCAGAACATTCTTTCTGAGGTTTGCTTACTTCCTTCTTTAGCTTCCTTTTTGAATTGGTTTCCTTTTTGAATTCATGGTGAAGAATGATTTTGTAGCCACCATAGGGTCTCTAAAAATAGTAGTTCAACTAGTGAAAGATCCAAACAGCTAATACATCAATGCAATAGTTCTTTTTATTATCTTCTGATAGAGGACTTCATTGCACCGGTGAATGCTACAAACCTCATTATCCTTTACCGAGCTCGAATTTATTCTATTCCTTATTCCCCGAAAATTTGACCCATGGTCACTATTTAATAAGGTTCAAAATATAGAGATTACCGAACAGAAAAGAGTATTGAATATGCTTTGCAATTCAGATGTTAAAGGTTTAAGCCTATGGCCTTATTACCTATGGTCCTTTTTTTTGCTCATTAGACAGAAACGCATGAATCATTTCATGCAGTATGTATTCTTCACGTCAGCAGTTGAGCACGAATTTAGAAATTGCTCAGTGATGCGGTTTGTTTTTGGAGAGAGTGTGGATGCACCAGGTGTGAGTTCGGACTCAATTTGTAAGGGGTGAAGAGCTCAGTAATGGACGGTGAGCTGGAGGCTCGCTCCGGCACTGAAGGATCGGCTCGGATTGCCTCGCCTCGCGTACCTGCAAACGATCTAGAAACACCGGGGTTTATCCCGGTGGCAGACCCTCCGACGATCTAGTTAGTCTCTGTGAGAGAGTAGCAGTAACTAGGGTTTTGTGGGAGAAAGATTGATTACCTTTGAAGGTGGGTGAGGGTCTGGTATTTATAGATAACCCCAACCGGGTTTGGATCCGCTTGGGGGCCGGGTCTGGACCCGAAAGCCCATGGGCCTGACGTGGCAAGAGGCCCAGGGGGTTTAGGGCACACGTGGCAGCGCCAAGAGTGGTTTAGGGCTGACGTGGCAAAGCCCCAAATGGTTTTGGAGCTGATATGGCAGATCGTAGGGGGTCTGTGTCTCTGGGAGAATCGGAGGGCCTAGGTTGCGCCAGGTCATCCCCCTCCCTTACCCGGCTGAGTGGAAGGCCCGAGGGACGGTCGAGGATCGGGGACCGAAGGTCGGGGCGGATCGTCGGAGCGAGGAGGCCAGTTTCGTGGCAGTGGATTTACGGCTCGGCACCGAGCCTGTGGCGGTCCGGGGTTGAGCTGGCTCGATTATGAGCGAGAGCCATCCTGGGCCTCAGGTCATTTTTATCCTACCTCACTCAGAAAAAACAATTTCACACCTGCTCTCTAAATCATAATGACAGGTACTCGGTGAGTTGCATCAGATCAAACAAGGATATGACAAATATTACGCAAGACATTATGCTAATAATTACTCAATATTTTGGTTAAATCCATAGCTCAAGCTTAACAGATTAGATCATATACAGCATATAATAACTCAAGCAAGTATTTGTGTTTCCTCACCATTATCGCTCCTTGCCACGTGCATCTCTTGCTTGTGCTTCCAACTCTCCATCCTCTCCTTCCACGCCACGCCTCCATACCCATAAGCTGCAAGATCCTTCGATAGATCCATAGATCTAGGATGCACTGCAAAATATACCGTACCCAAAAATTAGTACAAGCCCAATTAAAAACGAAATAAGAACTTGGCCAATCAAATTCAAAACTGACTTCGTCCTGATTTCGTCCAAATTTCAAAACAAGAACTTGGCCAATCAAATTCAAAACGAAACAAGAACATTGCCAATCAATTGCAAAATGTTCTTATTAGCCCTAATTTCGTTCCTTTATGTAATTGAAACAAAACTGACTTGAAAATAGCGATGGAAACCCTAGATCTAAGATGATCCATACCTGGTTCTTGAATTCTAATCGATCAAAATCGATTTCAGTTGAATCAGTGGGTAGTGGATTTTGGGGAAGATGGTGATGGCGATGTGGGGCCACGGCGATGCAGGGCGACGATCGATGACGATGGCGGACGACGACAACGAAGGTGTGTGCGAGAGAGACGATGAAGATGACGAAGGATCTTCTTGATCAATCGGTGCGAAATCGAAGAGCGCAAGAGATAGGGTTTCAGGGCGCGAAACTTGAAAGAGAGAGAGAGAGGGAAGTGGGCAATAATCAGGGGGTGTGGGTTTATTAGATAGGATATATCCCCGTCGTTTATTAACAAAAGTCGGGGCTTCTTTGAACCCCGCTGGCAGTTTTATAAAAGCGCCGGGGAATGTCCCGGCAAAACACCCAAACACCGGGGTTGTTTTACCGTGTATTCCAATATCTGTTGTAGTGATGGCTACTTATTTTGGTGTGAGAGTAAACAGTTAGTGAGTTTATATTTGAAGAAAACTATTAAAGATCTAACCTTTGATCATTGCCATAAAAAGTGGTTAGAGCTTCTAAGAGTGAATTCGGATCGTTGATTGAATACCATGATCTAAATCCGATGGTTGCTGACGCGACCAATGAACTTGCAAAAAGCCTTAAACACCGAGGTGACCCCGGCGACAGACCCTTCGACGCTCAAGTCAAAATCAAAGAGAGAAAGAGAGTTTGAGAGAGAAAATGTCAATTACCTTCTGACTGAGGATGGAGGAGGGTATTTATAGGCCTGAAAAACAGTACAGGAGATTGATATGAATCCATTGGATGATATGAATTTCGTATCTCTTGTTGATTCTCCTCCGCAAAAGATAAGACTCTGCGGATAAGAGATTTGACTTACAGCCCTCATGGGTTTGGTGTCTATACTAATGGACCTAATCTTTCACTTTTAACGGGCTTAAGAGTGCCCACGTTTTAGTAGATAAGCCTAAAGAAGGCTCTAACCTGTTAAAGAGGCCCGTGATGGCTAATATGACTGTAGAAGCTTTAGGATCTATGCTGATATCATACGGCCCTAATTTGCTACGATTTTTACTATTATCATAAACCCCCATTCCCGGAAGACAATTCTATTTTCTTTCTGGGAGTAGTTCACCTTATTTTAGAATTGTGAAGTACAGTCTTAGCTTTCATGGGCCTAGAACTGATCAGAAGTTTCTGGAGGCGGCGAATGTTTTCCTAAATTTTTTTAAATTTTTGGAATTTTCTTCCCCTATAATAATAGCTTTTTCAAAAAAATTAATTATCCGAATTTTTAATTATTTTTCAGAAATTTTAATTAATTTTCCAAATTTAATAATTAATTTTGGAATTATTAATTAAATTTTCAATTTTTAAAATTATTTTGAGGAATTTTAATTGAATTATTAGATCAGCACGCTTTTTTAAGCGATCTGAAGCGCCGTTCAGGCGGGGCTAGCCCACTAAGTTGAATTAGAGGTTGAGAAGAGAGCGGAAGGGAAATGGGTGAC
The DNA here is from genome assembly GCA_017893485.1 of Hemerocallis citrina. Lineage (NCBI taxonomy): Eukaryota > Viridiplantae > Streptophyta > Magnoliopsida > Asparagales > Asphodelaceae > Hemerocallis > Hemerocallis citrina. The sequence continues at coordinate 222,922,163 of CM030362.1, read as the reverse complement.
ATGGTTGCATCTCATACGTCTATCACAGAGGAGCTCGATTTTCTGGGAGTTCGAACGGCTGTGAATCAAGCAGAGCGATGGGGAAGAAATCAGCATCATGGTGTAATCTCCAGCGTCGATCTCGTGTGCACGCAATATTCTGGGTGATCTAACGGTCTGTGGTTGTTTTCATGCACCCATTAGCTCAGCCAATGACTTCGTCGAGCTCGTTTTATCATCTTTGGTGATGGAGTTCGACCAGGGTTCGGTGGGAGTGTAAGAAGTTTGGCAGACCCCATCTTGAGCCTCTACAAGCTCGGTGAAGCTTTTAAGGATAAGTTCGTCGACGAAGCAGTGGAGCTTGGCAGCAATGGTGGGAGCTCGGCGAAGAAGAAGCTTCGGGGGGGGTTGGCTTGGCTTGGCGAGACTGTTGAGCTCGGCGAACGGTGGAGCTCGGCGAGGAGCTTTGGGGAGACTTGGAGCTCGACGATGGTTTGGAGTTCGGCGATGCCTCGAATCTCGGTGATTCCTAGAGCTCAGCAATGCCTAGAGCTCGACGATGCCTTAAGCTCAACAAAGCCTCATGATCGGCGATGCTTTGGAGCTTGGTGACGCCTTGAGCTCGGTGACGCTTTTGAGCTCGGTGAAGCCTCGAGCTCGGCGAAGCTGCAACAATAAGGAAGGAGCTCGGCGAAGGGAGAGCTCGGTGACTCAGGGGATTTGATGAACTTTTCGAACTTGGAGTTGCTGGCAAGTTCGAAGTTGGTGTTTAGGTGCAGCTTTGATGAAGTTGCAGTAAGTATGGATTTTGAGTTTTTGGCTGTTGGAGAAGTGGGTTTCGGCTACCTTCGAAGTTGAGGTTCGATCAACTCTTGGCGGAGCTCGGAGTTGGCTTTCGAAGCTTTGACATCGGGCATGAGTTGGTGTTAGGTAAGGAACTTGGAGTTTGTGGCTCTATCCTTGGAGTCGAGTTGGGTTCGGCCAATTCTTGAAGCCATGTTGTTCTTTGAAGCTGAGTTGAGTTGTATGCAGAGCCAGTTGATGTTAATCCATACTGGCCAAACTACAACTTTGGGTTTGAAGTTAGTGCTTGTGAGGAGCTTCGAAGCTCTTCGCACCCAGTGTGAGCGTGATTGTATGGATTTGAACTCGTCTCTGGATCTTTGTGTGGACCTTTTGTAGAGCTTAGGTGTTTGCAAAGTTCAGAGTTACTTTGGATTTGATCACCTTTGAAGGCTTTTGTAGCTTTGAGTATGTTTCAAACTTGAGCTTCAATGAAGCTGGTTGTGTTTGGACTTGGCTAACTGCTGAGTTGGATCAAGTTAAGACGTTCTCCCGAGCTTGATTTGTTAGGTTCTTTGTAGAGCTTTGGAGTCAGCTTCAAGGCTCGTCTCCGCCGTCTCCGAGAAACTCACACCCGCTTTCGTTGAAGTTACTTTTGTTGCTTTTTTTTTCTTTTGCTTTCTGGCGTATGCTAAATTTGGTCCTTTATGTTCCTTGAAGGAAAAAAATTTGAACACAGGGCTTGGTGAATCCCCTGACCACTAAATAACCTTGATCTTATTTTGATTTAAAAGTTGCATAGCATGTTGTTCTTTAATTATATTCCTAATTATATTCCTGCTACGGTTGCTGGTAGCTGTTCATTGTTTTAAATTTCGGCCAACGGCTCGGTTAGCTTCCGATGCGAAATCACAGATTTTATACTCCACATCGTTTTGGTCCGAAATGTGCTGATTTCGGCTGAAATTGTAAAGATTTGGGCTGAAATTGTAAAAATTTCAGTCGAAATAGACACTAATATTATGGTGCATATATAGCTGATGCTGCTTGTTTTTGGTCGCAGTGTGGGTGCACCAGGTGTGAGTTCGGACTCAATTTGTAATGAGGAAAGAGTACGGTGCCGGATGGTGAGCGAGAGGCTCGCTTCGGCGCTTGAGGATCGGCTCGGATGGCCTCGCATCGAGTACCTGCAGATGGTCCTGAAACACCGGGGTTTATCCCGATGGCGGACCCTCCGACGATCCAGTCAGTCTCTGTGAGAGAGTAGCAGTAACTAGGGGAATTTAGGTGGCAAAGATTCATTACCTCAAAAGGTGGGTGAGGGTCTGGTATTTATAGGGAATCCCAACTGGGTTTGGATCCGCTTGGGGGCCGGGTCTGAACCCGAAAGCCCATGGGCCTGACGTGGCAGGAGGCCCAGGGGGTTTAGGGCGGACGTGGCAGTGCCAAGAGTGGTATAGGGCTGACGTGGCAAAGCCCTAGGTGGTATTTGGAGCTGACATGGCTGATCATGGGGCTCCTGTGCCTCAAGGAGAATCGGATGGCCTAGGTTGTGCCAGGTCATCCTCATTCCTTGTCAGGCTGGGCGGACGGCCCGTGGGGCTGTCGCGGATCGGAGGCCGACGGCCATCGAGGCTCGTCGAATACGAGGAGACCAGTTCTGTGGGGGTGAACTTACGGCTCGGCACCGACCCTGTGGTGGTCCGAAGCCGAGCCAGATTGTTTGTTTTCTTTTTTGAGCGAAAGCCGTCCTGGGCCTTGGCTGGGCCCCAGGCCATTTTTATCCTACCACACAAGCCCCCCACTCCTGCGGGGATGCGGGAGTTTAGCCGTGGAAGAGTGTTTGTGGTCGTGGAAATGGGATGGCGAATTGCTGGGCCTTCGTGAGAAGGCTACCCTGGTACTAGACCGAACCTCGAGCTGGCGAGGGATTATGGGTCGGCAAGGGTGATGGTGAGCCGTTGAGCCTTCCTGAGAAGACTACCCTGGTGCTAGACCGGACCTCGAGCTGGCGAGGGATTATGGGTCGGCAAGGGTTATGGCGAGCCGTTGAGCCTTCCTGAGAAGACTACCCTGGTGCTAGACCGGACCTCGAGCTGGCGAGGGATTATGGGTCGGCAAGGGTTATGGCGAACCGTTGTGCCTTCCTAAGAAGACTACCCTGGTGCTAGACGGAACCTCGAGCTGGCGAGGGGTTATGGGTCGGCAAGGGTGATGGCGAGCCGTTGAGCCTTCCTGAGAAGACTACCCTGGTGCTAGACCGAACCTCGAGCTGGCGAGGGGTTATGGGTCGGCAAGGGTGATGGCGAACCGTTGTGCCTTCCTGAGAAGACTACCCTGGTGCTAGACCGGACCTCGAGCTGGCGAAGGAATTATGGGTCGGCAAGGGTTATGGCGAACCGTTGTGCCTTCCTAAGAAGACTACCCTGGTGCTAGACCGAACCTTGAGCTGGCGAGGGGTTATGGGTCGGCAAGGGTGATGGCGAACCGTTGTGCCTTAGAAGGTTTGAGCGGGGTGGCCTGCTGTCTTCGCAGAGCGTTGAAGGCGCTCCGGGATCTGTACAATGTTCCAATTTCCTAGGGGCATTAATGGCGCCGCCTAATAAATGCATGGCGCTTAGGCTTCCGTCGTTTGGCTTTCCCAATGTCATAATAGTCGGTCTATGGGGGAGGTTATAAATACCCCTCTCCCCACAGCGGGTTTGATCACAGCAAGGGTGGTCCATCGGCCACCAGAGGTGTCTGCTTCGGCGGACGCCTGTCTCTTGCAAAATTATGACCCTGAGAGCATTGGACGGGTGGTCACTCTATTCCTTGTTCTTCTCCCGTTCCTGACGGCCTCGATGTGAGTGTCAGGGTCGGGGGAGAACAAGGCAGAAGAGATGGCGGCCGTAGTCCGGGCTCGGGGGACAAGGTGCTGCTAGATTTTAACCCTGGGAACCTCGGACTGGTGGTGACTTTGCCGTCCGGATCCTTTTTCGGGTCAGACTGCCCTGACACGGTTGTTTGCCCGAGAAAGATCCGGACGGGAGGGGTATCAACCGAATTCCAGACTTGGGACTGAGGAGCCTCGGATAGATGGGTCGTCTCCGATCTCTGTCTTCCTTCTGGTGCTGACGGTTTCTGATGGTTGTCAGCCCAAAAGAGTTAGAGATGGGAGGTGGGCCGATCTGCTTTCCGATAGGGTTCTAGGCGATGGTGGCTTTTCTCCCACCCACGAACAGTTCGGGGTTTCGGCTGCCGAGGCTGTAAGCCCCGAGTTGTTCGCGGGTGAGAGGGGAGCCGACCGAGCCCTGGAGCCCGGGGTGCCTGTCGAAGGACGGCGCCTTAAATCTTAAGAAAAAATTTTCTCCGCCGAACACTTCATCCGAGCCGACCTCTGTGTGGTCTCCAACCGGCGCTAGGTGACGTCAGCAGTGCCAGTTTCGAGGATGACGTGGCGCGATTCTATTGGTGGCAGACGCGCGCTATTCGAGGAACAGTGATGCAAAAATCGAGGCGTCACCTCTCCCTCTATAAATATCCCCCCCTCTTCCCCATTCTGTTCATTTCTCTCCTGCTGTCTTCTTAAAAAGAAATCAAACACTTCAGCGCTCGGCTTGACTGTTTAGCAGCACCGGCTCGTCAGTCCCAGGCAACCCAAAGGTTAGTTTGTAAGTTTCTTTTGTTAGGCACAGATGTCTAGGGCTCAGTCTGGATCGTCGGCGTCGACGTCGAAGGGGGAAGGGAACCCTGCCTCAAAATCGACTTCGTGGGAGGAGCCAGTTTTCGAGGAGGAGTCGGTACATGATGTGAAGCCTTCCGATTCGACTTCGTGGGAGGAGCCAGTATGCGAGGAGGAGCCGGTATACAATGTGAGGCCGTTACGCTCCCAGAACCCTTTCGTGGTGGAGAGTAGCGAATCTGAGGAGGCAAGTGACAGCTCTGACGTTGTGGAGATAGTGGGTACGGATTCCGAGGGGGAAGATAGTGGAGGAGAAGGTGAAGTAGCCAAGGCTCGGACTAGAGGCACAGGGAGGGGCCCTAAGGTTTGGGGGGTAGGTTCATCCTCCACGCCGGCCGACCTTGAGCGTTTGTCCACCCCCTCGCCAGAGAAGGCTCGGAAGAAGAGGGTGCCGAGAAAGAAAGGGATCAAGGCCGAGGGTTCGAGCAAGGCGCCCGTTGTTCGGAACTTGGTGACGGGGTCTCCAGCGCAGCCGGACCACTTCCGGCGGTACCCCGATGATCTTTCTGACACGGTGCTGTTTGGGGTCCAACCTTCATTGCCGAGTCGGAAGATTGTAAAGATGGATTCGATTCCGACGATACTGGAAGATGGTGACTTGGATGTTGCACGGTCGCATTTCCACATCAGGTCGGAGTATAAATTGATGCTGCCGAGCCCGACCCTTCGTCCCACCGATCCTCTGCCGGAATGGTACTGCATCTTCCCTGTAGACTCCTTCGGATCCGGACTGAGGCTGCCGATGCATTCATTCATCAAGGAGGTGCTCAACTGGGCGAAGCTGGCCCTGATGCAGTACGGGCCGAATTCGTGGAAGCAGATCATCTGCTTTGTGCTGCTCTGCGAGGAGCAGAATGTACCCCTCCAGCTGAATGTGTTCCGAGCGATGTTGGGGATCAGCTCGTCGGGAGAGTCGGAGGGGGTATACTATATCTCCCCTCGGGGTAAGGGGAAGGTGTTTCACGGCCATCCGGACTCAATTAAAGAGTGGAAGCGGAAATACCTTGTGATCCGGAGCGAGGGGCTTTGGGACATCCCCACACAGTGGAATTATTACAAGCCTCAGTTCAAAGCGCCGAGGCCGAGGGATATGTCTGCCGAAGATTGGGGGTTTGTCGGGCATCTGTGGCTGTCGCATAGCATCAGCTGGCCGAAGGTGACGGAGGGTCACTTGGCGAGCGTTGGACTGAGCTCGGCCGTGCTTTGTATGTAGTTGTTTCTTTCTCTCCGTCTTATTGTTCTTTTGTGCTCATTGTCCTTAATGGATCTTTTTGCAGGTATGGATCCAGAATCAATCAAGGCAAAGAGGCTCGCCATGAAGAAGCAGAAGGCCGAGGCGAAGAGGGACGCAATGAGGACGAGGGGGTCGTCCCAGGTGGTCCCCGAGGTCCAAGACGAGCCTCTGGCCAAGAGGGCACGCTCGGAGACAGGCAAGGTGGTGGTTGCTCTGAAGAGCTCGGACCAGGGCAAGGCTGTTGATCTTGATAAGGGGAAGGGTCCCCTGGTGGGGTCAGAGGAAGAGGAGAGGTTGCGGCGACCGTGGGTGCTGGCTTGGTCGATCCGCGAGGGTGACAGCTTAACCCGAGGGCGCCAGGCCGTCGAGGTGGCGGATAAGCTGGCGACCCCCCGGGACCGCTCGGAGATGAGGGCCGAGACCCTGGAGGATGCGTACACGCGCCTCGCGCAGGCTAATGTGCTGGTAAGTCTGCCGACCCCACTTGCCTTGTGATTATGTCGTAAGTTAGGTTTTCTTAGTAGTGCTTGGTTACTGCAGGCGACCGTACAGGGGGCCTACGTGAAAGGCCTTTATGAGGCGGCCTTGGAGCGGGAGCGAGACCGGACTGACAAGGCCTTGCAGGAGATGAAGGAGATGAAGATAGAGCTCGAAGGCTCGCATAAGAGGGAGCAGAAGATGAAGGTCGAGTTCGACGCCAAGGAGGCGGAATGGGGGAAGAAGATGGCGGCTCTGAAGAAGAGGTTCGCAAAGGAGAAGGAGGAGTTGACGGAGGTGGGTCAGAACATGGTGATCAAAGCCCAGGACGAGTGCTATGCGAAGGCCTTCAGTCATGTGAGGCACTTCTACCCGACCATCGACCTGTCCAACTTCGACTACGACATGGAGGTCGAGGGGACACCGAAGACCCCTAATGAGGAGGGGCCCTAAGTCGAGGGATTGGCAGTCGACCCTCAAGCGAACCTGGCCGAGTTTGAGGTGGGGAAACAAGATGTTTAGCTTCGTTTTTGTTTTTTCTTTTCTTCCCATTGTATTTGCCGAACGCGAACTGGCCACCGCCTTTTTGTACGCCAAACTTAATTTATAAAAGAGGATTTTTTGACTGGCCAAGTGTTTTGACCTCAGATATTTTCGAACCTCTTTGCATATGTTTCTTGAGTGATGGCAAGTTCTCTTGTAGATTACGGCTCTCCTTCCCGAGGCGGACCCCCGTCGCTCAGACGTGGCGTGGCTCCGGAGTAAGATCAAGGCCCTGGAGGCCACGCTGGTTCGCTATCGCAAAGGGGCTCGCGATCAGGATGCCGCCTTCAACTATTATCGGGACAAGTCTGAAGCCCTAAGTGCGGAAGCGAACCGGCTGAAGAGAGCGATGGTGGATCGGGACCTCGGAGGCGCCGGTCTTGGATACACCATGTCTAGTGCATCGGTGCAGAGTCCCTCGTCTGAGAGGCTCCTCCGCGACGTCATTGTGGAGAAGGAGATGGAGATACACCGTTACAAGACGATGCTCGGAGTGTCGGGGGCGAGGACGGCCTCTTGCTCGAGAGGCCTGCGAACGGAGGGGGTTCCCTCGGCGTTGCTGATGCTGGAGCGTGTTCGACCGGGGGATGCCCAGAGCTCCGTGGCCGGTGGGTCGACCGTGGCAGCCCCCAAGGACCATCTTGATGAGGAGAGAGATCCAAGTCGTTCGATCGGCGTGGGATTGCCGTCCGTCGGACCCGAGGGGCCCTAAGAGTGATTTCCTTCTGTTGGAGATGAGTGGAGTGGTCCTGTAATGGTCTTTGTTTGTTTTTTCAGAATTAATAACGGAGTATGAATAAAGAATTCTTTTCATCCTTTGCTCTGGTCAATAGTGTAGTGAATGATGGCGGAGGTGAGGTTCGACCCTGTCGATCCGTGAGGGATCGGCGCGGGGCGTTAGGAAGACTCCCTGGCCTGAAGCCGAGTCGGACCTACCGAGATGTTGGGGACGATACAGGAGTGAGGACTCGGGTGCCGATCCCATTGTCCGGTGTTAGGTCGGGGCTGCCGAGGCGTTTGGAGTTGACAGAAAGAAGATCTTTTCATATATGATAGGGAGGGTCGCTAAAACGGCCCTTTACACATGAAAGCTTACAAAAAATATTATTTACATTAGCCAAGCTAGAACCTATGTTCGTCCCTCCAGGAACTTCATTAGGTGCTCGGCGTTCCAGGGTCGGCTGATCGGCCGGCCGTCCATATCCGCCAGTTGGTACGTCCCAGGGCGCATGGCCTCGACTACCCGGTATGGGCCTTCCCAGTTGGGAGCCAATTTCCTCTTCTTGGTTGGGTCGGAGATGGACAGTTTTCGTAACACGAGATCCCCCGCCTTGATGTTTGTGGGGCGGACCTTCTTGTTGTAAAACTTCTCGATCCGTTGTTGGTAGATGCTTCTTCGGATTAAAGATTTCTCTCTGACCTCGGCGACGAGGTCCAGGTTGGCCCTCAGGCCGGAAGAATTGTTAGCTTCGTCGAAGGCCATGATACGGGGAGAAGGCAGGCCGACCTCGACGGGGATAACTGCTTCTGTCCCATAGGTCAGACTGAACGGCGTCTCCCCCGTGGGGATCCTCTTGGTGGTTCGGTGCGCCCATAGCACGCTAGGCAGTTCTTCGACCCACCGCCCTTTGGGGGAACTGTCGAGGCGCTTTTTGAGGCCGTCGAGGATTTGCCTGTTCGCGTTTTCCGCTTGGCCGTTGGACTGAGGGTGGCAAATAACAGAGAAACGTTGCTGGATGCCGATGTCTGCACAGAAAGTTTGGAAGTTCTGACCTTGGAATTGGGTTTCGTTGTCCGTGACGAGGACCCGAGGGATTCCGAACCTGCAAATGATGTTCTTCCAAAAGAATTGTTGTACTTGGCGCTCGGTGATGCTGGACAGAGGCTCGGCTTCGAGCCACTTGGTGAAATAGTCGATGGCGACTATCAAGAATTTCTTTTGCCCTACCGCTACGGGGAAGGGGCCCACAAGGTCCATGCCCCACATGGCGAATGGCGTAGGACTATCCAGGGATCGGAGATTGGCTTGAGGAGGCCTCTTGATAGGGGAGAACCTTTGGCATGGGCCGCACCTCTTGACTAGGTCTTGCGAGTCTTAGAGCATTGTCGGCCAATAGTACCCCTAATTCAGGGCCTTCCGAGCGAGCGTCCTGCTCCCCATGTGGCATCCGCCGATCCCCTCATGAAGATCTCTCAGCGCATAGCTGGCCTCGTCGCTGGTGAGACAGCGGAGGTACGGCTTGCCGTCGGCCAAGGTGTATGAGCATTTGAAGAGGATGTCATCAATCATGACGAACCTTTCAGCTCGGACCCTGACCCGTCTGGCTTCGGCCCGGTCTTCAGGAAGCTCGGCATTGACTAAGATTCTCCGGATGGGAGTGGTCCAGTCGTCTGGACTGGTACCGTCTTGAACACACATTGCCTCCCGGTCTCGATCGTTGATACTCGGCTTCAATAGGATTTTGATGAGTACCGTTTCGTCGAGAGCCTCGAGGGAGGAAGAGGCGAGTTTTAACAACGTGTCTGCTTGAGCGTTCTGCTCCCTAGGGACTCGAATGACTGTGGAGTGGCAGAAGGACGCTAGGAGACGTTGGACCACCGCCAAATACCTCACCATGCGATCATCGCGGGCTTCGTATTCTACGGTGATCTGATTGACCACGAGCTGAGAATCGCTGAAGGCCCGGATTTGCTTGGCTCCGGCTCGGTGTGCTAGGGTCAACCCGGCGATCATGACCTCGTATTCCGCCTCGTTGTTGGAGGTCGGAAAGTTGAGGCGGAGGGAGTATTGAAGTAGGAATTGGTCGGGGCCACGAAGGATGATGCCAGCCCCACTCCCCGTTTCGCAAGATGATCCGTCGACAAAGACCTCCCAGGTCGGATCTGAGCCCCCGATGTTGGGCTGTTCGGAAACGGTGCACTCAGTTATGAACTCGGCGAGGGCCTGCCCTTTGATGGTCGTCCTCGGCTGATAGCTGATGTCGAACTGACTCAGCTCAATGACCACTTGACTAAGCGGCCGGAGTTTTCGGGCTTGTGGAGGACAGTCTTCAGTGGCTGGTCGGTCAGTAGTTGGACAGAGTGGGCCTGGAAGTAAGGACGAAGTTTCCGGGCTGCCATGACCAAAGCATAGGCCACCTTCTCTATCTTTGCGTACCTCGTCTCGGCGGGGAGCAGGACTTTGCTCACATAATACAATGGTCTCTGAACTCCATCTTCTTCTCAGACGAGGACGGCACTGAGGGCGCTATCCGAGGCGGACAGGTAGAGCCATAGTGGTTCACCCGGCTCGGGCTTGCTGAGGAGAGGAGGGTTGGTGAGGTACCGCTTCAGCTGTTCGAAGGCTTCTTGTTGATGGGTACCCCACTCGAAGCCCCCTTTTCTGCGTAGGGCCTTGAAGAAGGGGAGAGACTTCTCCCCTGACTTGGAGAGGAAACGACCGATTGCAGCCAACCGGCCTGTAAGCCTCTGAACCTCCTTGACATTCCGGGGCGGGACCATGTCAATAATAGCTTGGATTTTCTCGGGGTTCGCCTCGATGCCGCGCTGGCTGACGATGAACCCCAGGAATTTCCCAGTGGAGACGCCGAAGGCGCATTTAGCCGGGTTGAGCCTCATGTTGTAATGCCGGAGGACTTCGAAGGCTTCCTCGAGGTCGGCGACGTGGTCCGGCCCGGCCCGGCTCTTGACGAGCATGTCATCGACATAGACTTCCACGTTGCGGCCGATCAGGTCTTTGAAGATTCTGTTGATGAGCCGTTGGTATGTGGCTCCGGCGATTTTCATCCCGAAGGGCATAACGCGATAACAAAAAAGACCCTGGTCGGTGATGAACGAGGTATTGGAGATATCCGTTGGAAACATCCGGATCTGATTGTACCCCGAGAATGCGTCCATGAAGGACAGTAGCTCATGCCCCGATGTTGCGTCGATTAAGGCGTCGATGCGGGGGAGGAGAAAGGATCTTTCGGACATGCCTTATTTAGATCCGTGAAGTCGATACAGATCCGCCAGCCCCCGGTTGCCTTCTTCACCATGACGACATTAGCCAACCACTCGAGGTAGCTGACTTCCTGAATAAATCGAGCGGACAAGAGTTTGTCGACCTCTGTCTTCACAATTTGTTATCTCTCCGGGGCGAATTTGCGCCTCTTCTGGACGACCGGCTTAGAGTCCGGGATGACGCTCAGTCGATGCATAATCAAGTCTTCGGAGATCCCAGGCATGTCGGAGGGCTTCCAGGCAAAGAGATCAACGTTGCGGCGGATGTAGGCGATTATACCTGGCTTCAAGTCCTCGGGGAGCGAGCGGCTCACCCGGAACCATTTCGATTCGTCCTCGGCGCCGAACGGGACCTCCCCCAGCTCGTCGACAGGCTCTGGAGCGGGGCCGTCCCTCTCGGGTTCGAGCTCAAAGGCGTCGAGGGGGAACACACCCCCTCCGACGGTGGTCATGTAGCACGACCGCGCTGCTTCTTGGCTACCTCGGACTATGCCGACCCCTTGCGGGGTGGGAAATTTAAGTTTCAGATGGTAAGCCGAAGGTACCGCTTGAAGGGAGCACAATCCGGGTCGGCCGAGTATGGCGTTGTAAGCCGCCTTGACGTTTACCACCATGAAGTCCATGGACTCGGTCCTCTTGATAGGAGCCGATCCTGCTGTAACGTCGAGAGTAACAATCCCTTCTATTACAACAGGGATGCCGGAGAACCCATGCAAGGTGTATCCGGCTGGCTTGAGTTTGCCTCTAGGCAGTTTGAGATTCTCGAAGGCTTCGAGGAAGAGAATATTTACCGAGCTGCCGTTGTCGACGAGGATTCGGCGAACCTCACAATTAGCCATGTGGAGGCCAATGATGAGGGCGTCGCAATGAGGGAGGCAAATGCCTACGAGGTCCTCCCCGGAGAAGGAGACAGGCACGGTTGCAACCTGGGTGAGGGGTTGTCTTGGACAGCGTTCACTTCTCGGATGAAGGCTCTCCGAGAGGTATTTGACTCTCCCCCCATTGGTCCTCCATGGACACAGTGCAGAATGGCCGGCGTGCCTGTGGCTCCCTCGGGTTCGGGGTCCCGATCCTGGATGCGGTTCGGAGTAGGGTTCGGAGGCGAAGGCCTCCGGTTCCTAGCATCTCGCCGATCCCATGGGCCTTTTCTGGTGAATTCTCAGAGGTACCCTCGTGAGATGAGTTCCTCAATCTCGTCTTTCAGGGCCCGACATTGGTCGGTTTCGTGCCCATGATCTCTGTGGAAACGGCAGTAGAAGCGCTGATCTCGCTTCTTGTTGTTATTTGATCGGGGAGGTAGTCAGACAAGACCCTTATCCTCGATTTCTAAGAGGATGGCGGACAGGTTATGTGTCAAGGGAGTGTACCTTTCGAAGCAAGGGACCGGAGGTGCCCTCTTCGCGCCGACCCCTTCCTTTGCTGTTTTCTTGGCAGGTTCGGCCTCATCGACCTTGCGCTTTCTCTTCCCCACGACTTCCTTGCTGCCCTCTAGGTTAAGAGCTTCTTCAGCTCGTATGTACTTCTCAACCCGGTTGAGAAGGTCAGGGAAGTCCAGAGGTGGCTTCTTTGCTAGGGATACCTTCAGCTGGTTGTGCCGGACATTGTGTCGGAAGGCAGCTGAGGCGACCCCGGCGTCAAGAGCAGAGACGAATCTTGCCTCGGTCGTGAACCTCTTGACGGAGTTACGAAGCGACTCCCCCTCCCTCTGATTGAGGTCGAGCAGAGAAGCGCTCGTCTTTTCGGTCTTTTGGCTAGTGATGAAGTGGGCCAGGAAGCTGGCTTCCAGCTGGTCGAACGAGAAGATCGAGCCAGGGGAGAGTTTGGAGAACCAATCCCTGGCCGGACCCCGGAGGGTGGCCGGGAAGGCTCGGCACAGCAGGGGATCCGAAGCGCTGTGAATCATCATGAGGGTTTTGAAGCCCTCTATGTGATCAGCTGGATCACCCTCGCCGTTGTAAGTCTCGAACTGCGGAGGCCGGAAGTTCCGGGGGATCTCCGCTTCTATGATGTTGACAGAAAATGGAGGTCGAGAAGGTCCACTACCTTGGACTAGGTTGGGATTCCCGTCGCCGATACGCTCGAGGCGATTCTCCATCTCCAGGAGGCGTCGGAGCACCTCGTCTGTGCGCTCAGGAGGGGGTCGGCGCACGAGTGTGACTCCTCCCTTCGCTCATTTGAAGGGGTCTGCTATAGGTCGCGGACCTTGGCGCTCCATGGAGGGCCTCCATGATTTCATCTCTGAAGCTTCTGAACTCGGCCCTGGTGACCGTGCCATGGTCGGAAGGGTCGGGTCGGGGCGTAGGAATTCAGCCGATGCAGCTGAATGTCGACGGCCTGTCTCCTTGCGCGGGCCTGGAATGGTTCGGGGCCGAGTTGGAAGCGGTCCCTCCCCTAGCCTGGCTATCCCTTCTGTTCTGAATGACCCGACGAAGGTCGGGTTTGGCGACGTGTGAAGCGCTTCGCTGGGGTCCGAGGTTTCCACCCGGATTATTGGATGCTTGCCCTCCGTCGAGGGCCCCCTCGGGAGGAGGCCTTGTCTGGTCGAGCGGAACGGGCTGATCTTCGGGCTCGGGGAGCCATGGGAGATCGGGTCGAGGGAGAGCGTCGGTGGCGAGGCTCGGACTGTCGTCCGTACCGGATAAAGGGTTCCCACAGACGGCGCCAACCTGATGCTGCTTGTTTTTGGTCGCAGTGTGGGTGCACCAGGTGTGAGTTCGGACTCAATTTGTAATGAGGGAAGAGTACGGTGCCGGACGGTGAGCGAGAGGCTCACTTCGGCACTTGAGGATCGGCTCGGATGGCCTCACCTCGAGTACCTGGAGACGGTCCTGAAACACCGGCGTTTATCCCGGTGGTGGACCCTCCGACGATCTAGTCAGTCTTTGTGAGAGAGTAGCAGTAACTAGGGGAATTTAGGTGGCAAAGATTCATTACCTCAAAAGGTGGGTGAGGGTATGGTATTTATAGGGAATCCCAACCGGGTTTGGATCCGCTTGGGGGCCGGGTCTGAACCCGAAAGCCCATGGGCCTGACGTGGCAGGAGGCCCAGGTGGTTTAGGGCGGACGTGGCAGTGCCAAGAGTGGTATAGGGCTGGCGTGGCAAAGCCCTAGGTGGTATTTGGAGCTGACATGGTTGATCATGGGGCTCCTGTGCCTCAGGGAGAATCGGATGGCCTAGGTTGTGCCAGGTCATCCTCATTCCTTGCCAGGCTGGGCGGACGGCCCGTGGGGCAGTCGCGGATCGGAGGCCGAGGGCCATCGAGGCTCGTCGAATACGAGGAGACCAGTTCTGTGGGGGTGAACTTACGGCTCGGCACCGACCCTGTGGTGGTCCGAAGCCGAGCCGGATTGTTTGTTTTCTTTTTTGAGCGAGAGCCGTCCTGGGCCTTGACTGGGCCCCAGGCCATTTTTATCCTACCACAATAGCTTTTTTTGTTTTACTTTTTGCACATAAGTCTTTCAATATAGGACCTTAAGTTAAGATAGTGTGAGAATTTCGTCTCTCTGTTGTTAGTGTATGTGCAAAGTCAAGTCTGTCTATTAACTAATACATTTTATCTAATCAATGCTGATTCAATTTAGTTCCACACTCAAAGTTCTAAGAAGTTGGATTTTACATCCACATTTATAATTATTATTCAACATATACTAATATAAAAATGGAATTTTATTTACAACTAATTATTGTTTTACTATTCAAACTTGAGCTACATAATTGTTGTTTTACTGTTTACAAGACTTTCATATGCTGTATTGTTCCAAAGACGTGCCGTAGGCACGTGCCCACGGGCAAATCTAGTATACTTATATTGCATTTTGTTTTATATTGTTGTTAAATTCTGTGAATATTTACTATCAGTGATTCATGTCATTAGTTACATTATATAATACTTTATATGATAAATGACATGTAGAACATACAGGGCCGGCCCTGAGTTGCGGGGGGTCCGAGGCGAACTTCCGAAATGGGGACCCCCCGCCCCCATACATAGAAAAAAACATGTATAAAAAAAATTTGCCAAAGCAAAATATGCAAAATTTGCACATTGTTCAAAGCAAAATATACAAAATATATATCATTGAATAACAAGTTACTCATAAGCATCATACATATATGCAAAATAGAGTGAAAATATATATATATTCCTATTACATATTGTATTTCCTTTGGTCCTTCAAGATATTCGTAGGCACCTTCATCTTGCTACCTTGACTAAATTTAGTACACAAAATTGAATATAAGAGCAAAATTACCCTCAACCTCCTGTTACACATCAGCTACACTAATCACCCATATGCTAATGTCTTGGTTTACTATCATTGCTGGATAAAACCTCACATAAAAATGTGGAGTTTTTCTCTTTATTCAGCATGACTAGTAAAGGTAAACTAATTTTCTTCCTTAAAAGTTTAATTGACCATAATTTCACTTACCAATAGTTCCCTTGCCTATAAATTTTGCACAAATTCAGAGAACTGAATCTATATCTCACTGCATAATTCAATCCCAAATAAAAAAAATCCAGCCGCCAACTGAAAAAACAATACCCTAAATTTCAAATCCAATCAAACAATCCACACACAATTCCATCAAATCAATATACAAACCCGATTTTAAACACAAAAGGTTAGCAATCAATACAAGATACCAGCTCTATCACAGCCATAAATCATACAGGATCACATCACAATGTCTATAATTCAAATCAAGAAGAAGATGCAAGATCCGTACCCGATAATGAAGAGAATCACCGTTTGGGAGCAAAGAAGGCCTCAAGGCGCCGTTAGGGTTTCGTTCGGGATTTTTTGGGGAAAAGAAGGAGTGAAGGAACAGGTGAAAGAGAGAGTGGGAGTGGGACTGGGGGACTTTGGGTTTGGGTTTGGGGAAAAGAAGGAAGTGGTTCAGTTTTGTTTTAAAAGAGGGTTTGGGTAATCGGGTTTCGGGTTGTAAATTGAATGTGAGTATTTATATTGAATGTGGGTTTCGGGTTTTATATCCATTTAAATGTGGATTTGTTTTAAATCACTCAAATTTAAAACCTCAATTTCAATCAAGCCTTCCAGAGTACTCCAAGTAATTTTTTAAATTTTTTTAAAGGACTAAATAATTATTTTGGGGGCCCATAATAATATTTTATTTTTTTACACGCAAAATACGTGTCTATATTTACAAGGAAAGTTCAAAATTGGGGACCCCCAAAATCTCAAAATCCGCGGGGGCCTAAGGCGGCCGCCTTACCAGCCTCTATACTGGGGCCGGCCCTAAGAACATATAATATCTTGCTTAGTAACAAAAAAATGTTTATTGAGTGTCCAAAATGAACATCCGAGATGATTACATTTTCGATTCGAGACGAAACACCACTTGCCGAAACAAGTCCGAAATTCGAGATTTAAAACATTGTTGCTGATAGTGTTGTGCGTTTTATGCAGCCGAAGCAAATTCATGAAATTAATGATTTCCTCCTCACAGAAAGAAGGAAAGATGCACGCTCTGTGAAGATTAAGAGGAGGAAGGATTTTGTCAAGTTGAAGGTGCGTTGCTCAAGGTACCGTTACACTCTATGTGTGCTCGACTCTGAAAAGGCCGATATGTTGAAGCAGTCCCTTCTGGTTAGTGACCATTTTTTGTTTTAAAATTATTTACTTCACTCAATTCTGAAAATTTATCTATTAATTCTTTACTGGTTTGAAAGTAGAAGAAATATGAAGATAAGGCACGTTGATTTTAGTGAAATTCTGTCAACGACTGTGATGCGGTTTGTTTCTGGGAGACGTGTGGATGCACCAGGTGTGAGTTCTTACTCGATTTGTATTTGAAGGAGGAAGCTCCTAATCAGACGACCCTCGGCCGGCCGAACGGTACCGGTGACAGGCTGGAGTGAGGCGAGGCTGGATGCTCGGCTCGGATCGGGAGGCTCGGATCCGAGGTCTCGTGTACCTGCAGACGGTCTTGGAACACCGGGGTTGGTCCCAGTGGCAGACCCTTCGACGATCTAGTTAGTCTCTGAGAGAGAGTAGCAGTAACTAGGGTTTTGAGTGGAAAAGATTGATTACCTGTAGACAGAGAGAAGGGTCTGGTATTTATAGGGGAAGCCAATCGGGTCCAAACCCGTTTGGGGCTGGGCCGGACCCGGTTACCCGATTTGCTGAAGCAGTGGAAAGCCAGGAGGTATAGGGCTGACGTGGCAGACGCCGGAGCGGTTTTCGGGCTGACGTGGCAGAGCTCCGGCCAGTTTTCCGGTGCTGATGTGGCAGATCTGAAGGATCAGAAAGAGCGCGTATCCTGAGGGGATCCTGTGGCCCAGGATGGGCCACGTTATTCCTGACCTATATCACAAGCCCCACGCTCCTGTAGGGCTGCGTGGTCCAGCCGTGTAGGAGTGACTCTTTGCCTCTTGAGGAAGAGCAGATGTTGGGGTAAAAAGTAGGATCGGTTGTTTCCTGAAGACGCCAGGGGGTAGGAGGAAGGGACCCTTCGTTGGATTTCGTGCGGGAGGTCAAGTTTGGGAGAGAGGAGAGCCCAAGCGATGGTTGGTGGAGTTTTGGGTCGGCAGATGAGCTCTGTGGCTCGGTGGACGAGCTCCAAGGGTCGGCGGACGGGACTTGGTAGGCAAGCTTCCGAGGGTTGGCAGACGAGCCCTAGGGCTGGGCAGACGAGCTTTCCAGTGTCGGAGGGTCCACTCGCTAGTTGGAAGAGCGAGGGGACGCAGAGATCTCCTTGGGGGCTCGTTCTGTTCTGAGGGCCGAGGGTCGGCAGCCGAGCTAAGGGGTCGATACCCGAGCTCTTCGCTAGTTGGAAGAGCGAAGAGGAGGCGAGGTTTTCTTTTGGAGCTCGGTTCGTCGAGCGATATGGGTCGGCGGACGAGCTTCTTGGGCAAGAGGAGGGTTTAGAGGGGCTCGTGGTTCCATCCGAGCTCTGAGCCCTTCATGGTATGGGGAGGGCTGATGGGGCTCGTGATCCCGTCCGAGCTCCGGGCCCCTTCCACACCTGAGGGCATTTGGGGCTCGGGGTACTGTCCGAGCGCCGAGCCCCTTTCGAATCAGGGAATGCAGTTGGGGCTCGTGATGCCATTCGTGCTCCGAGCGTATGCCCCTGCCGTAAAAAATAGAAGAGGATTTATTTGGCTCGCGGTTTGATCCGAGCTCCGAGCCACCATCGAGAAAGACGAAGGCAGTATGGCTCGTGCTTCGATCCGAGCGTCGACCCTTCTGTGAAGAGTAGAAGGGGAATTGGCTCGTGCTGCTATCCGAGCTCCAAGCCCCACCGAGAAAGGCGACGGTGGTATGGCTCGAGCTTTGATCCGAGCGTCGACCCTTCTGTGAAAAGAAGGGGAATTGGCTCGTGCTGCAATCCGAGCTCCGAGCCCCCACTGAGAAAGACGAAGGTGGCTTGGCTCGAGCTTTGATCCGAGCATTGACCCTTCTGTGAAGAATAGAAGGGGAATTGGCTCGTGCTGCCATCCGAGCTCCGAGCTCCCACCGAGAAAGGCGATGGTGGTATTGTAATATCCCGGACGGATATTAACTCATATAAATTATTATTTTATTATTATTTTATTATTATTTTATTTTAATTCCAAAATCGGACTATTTTGGCGATTTTCGCCGGGTTGCCCACAAACAGTGCCTACGCACGTCTATCGGTCGATGCGCATCCAAAGCGCATCAAATTGGTAGCACGACTCTCCGAAGTAATAAGAAAATTTATTTTACTATTATTTTCCAAATTAAATTATTTTTGGGAATTTTATGAGGATTTTATAAGAAAATTTTTGTATACACATACATGTACACATACACATAATTGTATGGTACTTAGTATATTATACCTAGTATATAGTATGTACTTTAGGACAATATACTTATGCTTGTCATGGCTACTTAATTAGAGAATTAGGGTTTGATTAGAAGGTTTAAGGAGGGTTGTATGCATAAGATTAGAACTAAAACCTTCTAGAAACCTTATCACTCCACCTCACTAGCCTACACCATACCCTCCCCCCCCCCCCCCCCCCCCCTAAGTCATGGCCGGCCTCCTTCTTTTGAGGCTATTTTGTGCCAATGGGTGCACTTACCACCTTCTAGTTCTCCTATAAACCCCCCCTCATTCTCCTCCTTCTCTCATTTTAGAAAAACAAAAGAAAGAAAGAAAGAAGGAAAGGAAAAGAAAGAGAGAACAAATAACTTGAGAGTTTTGTTTTGTAGGGTTCTTAGAAGAATTCTAAAAAGCTTAGGGGAAGGAGAAGGTAGCTAGCAAGTTCTTCCACCAAAGTTAGATAAGGTGGGGGTTTCTTCACTTCCTTGATTTTTGTTTGTTTGTTGTTTGTTTGTTTGTTGTTTGTATGGTTGTTTGACTTCTTCTTCTCATCCTCTTGTTTTGTTTTCTTTGAGTTTTGTTGGGTGTATTGTTGTAGTAAGAAGTAAGAGTAAAAAGTAGTAGTAGTAACTACTAGCTTATAAAGATCATAGCTTTATTATTGTAGTTGTTGTTTGTATGTGATTGGACTAAAGAAACTCACATATTGCATAATGTTGAACAATACAACCATTGTGGGTTGTAGGACTTAGTACATAAAGCATATGAACTCATTTTACAACCATTGTGGGTTGTAGGACCTTAATTAAACATTGGACTAATAATAAAAGCATATGTCCTATTAAAAAGATCTTTCTTTTCTTTACTAAACACTAGTTGTAGAAGTAATTAAAAAGATCTTTCTTTTCTTTACTAAACACTAGTTGTAGAAGTAATTAAAAAGATCTTTCCTTTCTTTACTAAACACTAGTTGTAGAAGTAATTAAAAAGATCTTTCCTTTCTTTACTAAACACTAGTTGTAGAAGTAATTAAAAAGATCCTTCTTTTTATTAAACACTAGTTGTAGATAATTAAAAAGATCTCTCTTTTTATTGAACACTAGTTGTAGATAATTAAAAAGATCTTTCTTTTCTTTACTAAACACTAGTTGTAGAAGTAATTAAAAAGATCCTTCTTTTTATTAAACACTAGTTGTAGATAATTAAAAAGATCTCTCTTTTTATTGAACACTAGTTGTAGATAATTAAAAAGATCTTTCTTTTTACTAAACACTAGTTGTAGACATTAAAAAGATCTTCTTCTTATTTTGATCACTAGTTGTAGCTATCTTTTCTTTTACTAGATGTAAAGTAAAATAAATAAAAATGATCTTTTTCCTTATCACTAGTAATAATAAAGATTAGTAAGCAACTAAGTAGTAGTAGCTAAAATAATAAGTAGTAGTATGTAATAAATGAAGTAGTAGTAGCATGTAGGTAATTAGTAAAGTAGTAGTATGTTTATGTTCATAAAGTAGTAGTAGTAATAGATAGTTGTATGTGGTGATTTTGTTGTGAATGAAGTAGTAGTAGTAGTAAAATGTTGTAGGATTGCTTCTAAAAATATTTAGAAGCCATAATCCATGCTTAGTTAGTTGTAGGATTGCTTGTAAAAATATCCTACCATGTTTACCATGCTTAGTTAGTGGTAGCTTTACTTCTAAAAATATTTAGAAGCCATAATCCATGCTTAGTTAGTTGTAGGATTGCCTGTAAAAATATCCTACCATGTTTACCATGCTTAGTTAGTTGTAGCTTTGCTTCTAAAAATAATTAGAAGCCATATTCATGTTACTTATGTTGTAGGATCATTTCTAAAAATAATTAGAAGCCATATCTATGCTTAATTAGTTGTAGGATGTTTATTAAAATTATCCCATCATGCTTTATGTTTAGGAGGTTGTAGGACTTTTTCCTACCATGATTCTATGCTAATTAGTTGTAGGATGTTTATTAAAATTATCCCATCATGCTTTATGTTTAGGATGTTGTAGGACTTTTTCTAAAAATATCCTACCATGCTTAACGTTTAGAATGTTGTAGGATTCTTTTCCCATCATGCTTGGTAATGTTGTAGGATTCTTTTCCTATCATGTTTAGTAACTCACTTATGCTAGAATTTTGTAGGATTCATTCCTAAAGTTTCCTATTATGTTTAGTGACTTAGTTATGCTTAGAATGTGTAGATATCAATCCAAGAGTTTCCTACCATGTTTGGATAAATTTTATTGTGCCTAGAGTATTGTAGGATCCATGATAAAATCATATACCATGCTAGTTTAATTGTTGGAAAGTGATATATCATGCTAGCTTAATTGTAAGTATTTTGCATATCATGCTAGTTTAAATTGTATGCAAATTGTATACCATGCTAGATAAATGGTAGAGATGTGTATACTATGTTAGTGAATGACCATGATTCATGCTAAGTAAGTAGGGATCATGCAAATTATTGATCATATTAAGTTAAGGATACCCATACTAGGATGTTCATGCTTAGGATAAAGAAACTACCCATGGCTAGTTGTGGTGACTTATGTTGGGTTCTACACCATGCTAGAGTAATACTTGCTTAGAATGTTGTAGGAGTAGGGTTAGAACTACCTACTATACCTTGGAGCATTGCTTGTTCATACTAGTTGGGTGGTGGTGGTTGGTTATGATAGGTAGTAGGCTTCCATGCTCAATTTGTAACCTACGATTGACAATAGTGGACTTCATGTTTAAGGTCGTTAGTGGTTTTCATGCTTGAGCTCAATGTAAGCATAAAGCATTAATCACATTCATACATAGGAAAATCATGGTGGTTGTGTTATATGATTGATTGTCGTAGGAAGCTGCCTGTAATTGTATGCCATACTTAAGGCGCTATAGGTTGAAGTAATAAGGATTGGAAAGACCACTAGTGATAGTTGGTCCGACAAAGGCCGTCAGGCCGCCTTCGGATCCTTCCTTAGTAGAATACCGATCATAGACTACTAGTGGATCCCTTTGTTGCTTCTAATAGTAGAAGATTAAGTTTGTTAGTAAGCACGTTTGGTTGCTTCTAGGATTGATTACCTGTATGGTTGTTTGCACACGGTCGTGCTCGTACGTGGCTCGACTGGCCCGTATGTAGCTGTGGGTCTCATACGTAGCTTAGTCGGCTCGTATGTAGGTTATTGTCTCGTACGCGGCCCGACCGGCCCGTGCGTAGCTGTTGGTCTCATACGCGGCTTATTTGGCTGGTATGTACGTGGTTATTTCCTACGAGGCCCGCCTGGCTCGTAGGTAGTTATTGTTTCATACGTAGCTTAGTTGGCTCGTATGTGGTTATTACTCGTGTATAGCTTGTTAGCTAGTACACAGTTAGTTGTGCTGTCTAGGGTGATGTTACCACCCTAAGGTCTATCGACCATCAAGACATATGTTTCTACCCTAAGGAACTGTGGAGGAGTCACTCCTTGTGTACCGTCGAATTTTAACCATGGTAGGTTAATCGAGGACCGGAGCATAGACAGAATCCAAGTCTAGGGTGGCGGCATGCGTGTATATTCGCACAGCCAAAGTCTTGGATCGATGAGCCATGAACCAGATCCTGAGGGATTCTGGTAAGCCTAGGTTGAGCGGCCTAGTAGAGTTGTCTTGCGAAGCCTAATTTAAGGCCTAGCATGTTGTGTTATAATGTTATCATTCCTAGGATCGTTCGAGTCAGGGACATCACTAGGATAGTGACATACAAGGATCGGTTTACTTAAACCCTTTTGCCGGGAGAGAGGGGTCAGTCGTAGGGGGGCCCTTACACTAACTCGTCCCTTGAGGCAGATCATAGGTGGTGTACTGGGTTGTACCTTCCCGTCAAAGGGATACGTACGGTGCCGCTCACAAGTTGAGGACACGGGTTGCGTATCTCGCGCTGTTAATTCCTGAAGTACCGTGGCTAGGGGTGCCACAGGATGCATTGTGCAGTCCTGCGCTTGCGATACCCCAGAGGGTGCCACAGGGTAGGCTTTGCGCTACCCTGCGCTTGCGAAACCCTATAGTGTGATTTTTGGAAGGACACCCGATACATTGGGTTCGTCTAATTTGAGTGAGGTCCGGTTAGCCGGGTCGCGGTGGCGAACATAGACACCACGGGCGAAATGCAACAGTGGCACATGACCACATCTGCAGCCTCGCGAGTCACGTGTAGTTGTCAGGAACAGGTTGAGTACAATTAGAATGTGTCGCGCAGGTTCAATCCCTATATATGGAGAAACGGCTTGAGATGGAGTCGCATGTAGTATGGGCTGCATGTTGCTTTCGGAAACTTGCTGACATTAGAATAGGAAGCATCCTAGTTCTATTTAAATATCGCATTAGAGTCTGGTCATAGCACTCACGTACACTTAAACTACACCATTGCTATATTTTGTATATTGTTTGGAAGATTCGCTGCTATATGATCAGCCTTTAAGCGTCAGTGTACTGACGTCCCCACTTCCATAGGTACTGGATCGCCGAAGTACAAAGGCGAGATTCAGGAGGACTCAAGGCAAGGAAAGCAAGGAGTCAGTGTATGTTTAGTTCCGCTGCAGTATATGTACTGGTTATGTATTAGTTG
Organism: Hemerocallis citrina; assembly: GCA_017893485.1. Taxonomy (NCBI): domain Eukaryota; kingdom Viridiplantae; phylum Streptophyta; class Magnoliopsida; order Asparagales; family Asphodelaceae; genus Hemerocallis; species Hemerocallis citrina. The sequence continues at coordinate 222,898,981 of CM030362.1, read as the reverse complement.
TGAAGTACTCTGATGTAAGATGTTGAAGGTTGTAATACTTAGAAATGTAAAGGAAATATTGTAACTCCATTGTAAGGTATTACAGTTGTACAATATTCAGACTTGTAACACATTGTGTATTGAATAAAAAGTTTTAAATTCTCCTATTTTTCTGTGTATTGTGACTAATTGAAGAAAATGTCTTGGCTCGTGTCACGGTTTCCCAGTGTCGGAAATCGGGGCGCTACAGGTATGGCTCGAGCTTCGATCCGAGCGTCGACCCTTCTGTGAAGAAGAGAAGGAGAATTGGCTCGCGCTGCTATCCGAGCTCCGAGCCCCCACTGAGAAAGACGAAGGTGGCCTGGCTCGAGCTTCGATCCGAGCATCGACCCTTCTATGAAGAAGAGAAGAGAAATTGGCTCGCGCTGCTATCCGAGCTCCGAGCCCCCACGGAGAAAGGCGACGGTGGTATTGTAACGCCCCGAATTCCAAATCTCTGAATTCGAAAGGTTCTTCAGGATCTTTTCACTTTTCTTTGAGTACAATTTTACAAGGAAATTCAAATTTTTCTTTTTACATCAGAGTTACAACATCTTATATTTAAATTTACACAGCGGAAGCAAAATGTACAACATTTACATAAATGAATAACAACATGATGAGATCTTTATGCATCCATTCCTCTTTACATGTATTTTATCCTGCATACAAAACTGTGGGTACGTCAGTTTATTCAACCGACGATAATTATACATTGCCATCCTCTCTATACCAGAAACAGTATAATGAATCTCATTTCTTAACAAATCACAACTTGTTCATAATAAGCATGTAAATCAAAAAGGGAACTTTTAAAGATGTCGTGTCGTGATTGTGCACTTAATCCTTAATGCATTTATTTAATTTTCACATGACACTAATGCACACTTGTTCGAATTCTATGCATCCCATACTACATAGGTTCGAGGGCAAGCCTCTTATTCGTTCTTCATTTTGTAGGGTTCAATCCCTCGCCATGATTTACTCTACTTCTGTAATTACAATGAGTATCTTAGATGATCCTATGAGTACAAGCATGTATCCTGGACCCTGGAGGGGAATCCCACGCCATGTCTTGGCTCACCAAGCATGCATTCTGTGGTAAAATTCAAGCCTCCTAACTTAATACAATCCTCTTGCAGTCACCAAAACATCCCACAAGCGTTACTAAAGTCCGATCATTACTGAGTTGTGCCCGCGCCATGTCTTGGCTCACCAAGCATGCATTCTGCGGCTCACATACCCGCACCGTAAAACTCTAGTTCTCATACTTATGTTTTTCTCTCACTTTCATCACCTCCACACTATGTATTAAATTGATTAGAATCATGAATGAAAATCAAGCTCTAGAGTTAGCCTCTCCATCAAACCGGACTTATCATTTCATTTCACATGACCAACCTTGGTCTATTTCTCAATTCCATTTCATTTCACTGCCGGGGAGACTTAGCTACTCTTTCGTTCAATTTCAAATTCACAATATCCAATTGAGCATCATCAGCTCATCATTCATTTTAGAGTCTCGCAGACTTTCTTATCATGATTTCACATTTCATATTTTCAATTAATTCTCAATTCTCATCTACGATTCATTTCACATAATTCATACAGCCATAAACAGAGTCCATCGAATTAAATCATAAAGTTCACCATTACCAACAGTAAATAACATAAATTCAAATATATCCAAGTACACTCTGTACAGTCGACTTGGAAGAACACCAGTCGACTCATACAGTCACGTACAGGATCATCATAATGCTCGGGATAGTCGACTGTGGCACACAACCAGTCGCCTGTCCCGCAATTTTTCAGGTTCACAATATTGTCCTCATGACAGTCGACTGTTCACCCATCAGTCGTCTGTCCTGGAGATTTCAACAGCACAATTCTATGTCCAGATCAGTCGACTTGCTACACGCATTCGGTCGACTGGACAGATCCATTTTAATTTAAAAGATTATTTACAGTTCTTACGTGCACTTGCATCATGATGTCAATTAACAGTATACATAAATTCATGTTTCATAGACAGAGTCTCTTATCGTTCAGTAACATTACAACATGAATTTTCAAGTTACGAATATGCTCTTTTCTTTTAAGAAAATACTTTAAACATGCGTTCGCATTGCTCATACTTTCTTACGACAATGAAGATATGAATCTCAAGTCATTAAACTGGGTCTACATAATAGAATATCTTAATTTATGGAACTTCCAAATAGTCACAGTCAGATTGAAGTACCAGTCGACTTAACACAACATCAGTCGACTGCTCCGACAATTCTAAGTTATTAATCACCATTAGTTCTTTTCATTCATTTACCTTCGCTCCATCATATGTGTCATAGGGAGAAATATACATATAATAATCACACCATCATGTCTAATTGCACACATGTTTATCAGCACATTATGAAAATAGTGTCTCGTACCAGTCGGCTGGCTCACATGGCAGTCGACTGTACCGACAGTCTCGTTCTCATTATTAATAACATGTTCAAGCAATTTCTACTGCATTCAATTCACTTTTTGTAACATGGTAGCAATCATAACAATTATAGTATCATTCCTACATTAGAAGTCCTGAGAAACACCCACCTTATAGGAAGAAATAACGAAATCCCGCAAAACTCTTCAATACGGTACTGCACTCCTTGCTCCTTTGTTCCACACCGAGCTCCTCAGAATGCTGCTCGTCTCCACAGAAAAGCTCTCACACAGACTCACAAATACACTCACTTGCAATAATAATCTTAGAAAATTTTAGTGTAAAAGAGATAGGGAAATAGGAGGGGTATTTATACTAGGAAATAGATAGAATAGATGGCTAAGATTAATAGGGGAGTTGCAGATCAAGGGATAGGATGCAATCGGGAGTTTGAGAAACTACCCACACTCACACACAACCGCCCATGATGGATGCCACTACTCTACCCACAATCCGGCCAAAAGAAAAGGTGCTCAATGCACGTGTATGCGAAATGCACGTGCATGCACACCCACACTAATAAAATTGTACAAAAATATAATGTATAAAAAGTGTTACACAAAATGGGCTTAAATTCATTTGGGCCAAAAATAAATATTTTAAAAAGAGAAAATGAACAAATCAACATTTGGGCTTTAAGAAGAATGCTCTATAGAAAATAATACACTTTATCCATCATGTAGAGAAAATAATAGACAACAAGCTACACAAGCACACCATATGAAAATAAATAAATAATCTTTAAGTATTAAGAAAAATCGGGGGTATTACATCACTCCCTCCTTAGAATAGTTCCGTCCCCGGAACTACAGCCAAGAGCGAGAAACAGAAAACACCACAACAACAAGAGATACAAAGATACAAAGAATACAAAAATACGATCAAGCAAAAAGCTCAGGATAGTCCTTTAACATCTTCTCCTCAGATTCCCAAGTAGCCTCTTCAACCAAGTGGTTTCTCCAGACTACCTTGACCATCGGTATCGTCTTATTCCTCAAGACTTTCTCCCTACGGTCAACAATCTCGACAGGAGTCTCGATGTAATTCAGGTCTAACTGCAGACCTTCCGGCACTTCAGGCAAATGATGACTCGGATCTGGAATATAACCTCTCAGCATAGATACATGAAAGACATTGTGCACCTGAGACAACTCTTCCGGTAATTCAAGCCGGTAAGCAGTTTTTCCGATCCTTTTCAATATCTTGTATGGGCCTATAAACCTCGGGGCTAACTTCCCGCCTTTGCCAAAACGAACCACACCTTTACTGGGCGATACCTTCAGAAAGACGAAGTCACCAACCTCAAACTCAAGGTCCCTTCTCCGGTTGTCTACATAGCTTTTCTGCCTGCTCTGAGCTTCCACCAACCTTTTCCTGATCAGATCAATTTTCTCAGAAGTCAGCTGTACAAGCTCAGGACCAAACAACTGATGCTCCCCAACCTCATACCAACAAACAGGAGTCCTGCACTTCCTGCCATACAAAGCTTCATACGGCGCCATCCCAATAGTAGCTTGAAAACTGTTGTTGTAGGCAAACTCCACCAAAGGTAAATGCCTTTCCCAACTGCCTCCAAAGTCTAGTATACAACACCGAAGTATATCCTCAAGAATACGATTGACTCTCTCGGTCTGCCCATCGGTCTGCGGATGAAAAGCAGTGCTGAAATCTGTTTTGGTACCCAAAGCTGCCTGAAGACTCCTCCAGAAATGCGAAGTAAACCGCGCATCTCGATCAGACACAATAGTCGAGGGAACACCATGAAGTCAGACAATCTCACCAACATACATCTCAGCCAACTTGTCCATCGAAGCAGTGAGTTTCATTGCCAAAAAGTGAGCGGACTTGGTAAGTAGATCGACTATAACCCAAATCGCATCATTGCCTTTAGAACTCTTAGGCAATCCCGTGATGAAATCCATACTGATGTTATCCCACTTCCATTCCGGAATAGGTAACGGCTGTAATAGACCTCCGGGTTTCTGATTTTCGGCTTTGACTTGCTGACAAACCTCACACCTCGCGACAAATTTGGCCACATCCCGCTTCAAACCTGACCACCAGAAATGCTGTTTGATGTCCTTGTACATCTTAGTACTCCCAGGATGTACTGACAAAAGAGTAGCATGCACCTCCTGAAGAATACTCTCCTTCAGGTCCGCCTGATCTGGAACACACAGCCTATCTCCGAACCACAGCACTCCATCCCTGGTTTGAAATCCGGGCAACCTGCCAGCACCAACCTGCTCCTTCATCTCCAAGATATCAGCATCAACTTCCTGACTTGCAATGATCTTTGCTTTCAAAGTAGGCTGAAGCTTCAACTGAGATAAAGATGCTCCCAATCCTTGCAAGACAACCTCAATACCTGCCCGATCCAACTCCTCAATCAGATGCCTCTGAGTTGTAATCAAACTGGCAAAACTGCTCTTACGACTAAGTGCATCAGCCACAACATTAGCCTTTCCAGGATGATACTTGATCTCAGGTCGCATATCCTCGAGCACTTCCAACCATCTCCGCTGCCTCAGATTGAGATCCCTCTACTGGTATATGTACTTCAAGCTTTTGTGGTCCGTGTACATGTTCAACTTCTTACCGTACACATAGTGCCTCCATTGCTTCAGGGCAAAGATAATCGCAGCCAACTCCAGATCATGAGTCGGGTAATTCTTCTCATGCGGTCGTAGTTGCCTAGACCCATAAGCGATTACTTTATCTTCTTGCATTAAGACACAACCAAGCCCCCGATGTGAAGCATCGCTATAGACATCATACTCAACTCCTGCTCTAGGCAAAGCCAAAATAGGTGCAGTAGTCAGTCTATCTTTCAACTCCTGAAAACTCGCCTCACATTGCTCAGTCCACTTGAAGCTCACATTCTTCTTGGTCAACTCAGTAAGCGGCACAGCTATCTGAGCATAACCTTGAATGAATCTCCTGTAGTATCCAGTCATCCCAAGGAAACTTCTGACTTCCTTCACTGTAGTAGGCCTAGCCCAATCTCTCACTGCCTCTATTTTCTGAGGGTCAGTTGCCACTCCCTCCTTAGAAAGGATGTGACCTAGAAATGCCACTTCAGATTTCCAGAAATCACACTTGGATAACTTGGCATACAACCGCTGCTCTTCCAACTTCTGCAAAACTGCTGCCAGGTGCTCAGTGTGCTCTGCCTCAGACTTGGAGTACACGAGAATATCGTCGATAAACACCACGACGAAAGAATCAATAAACGGCCTCAGAACTCTGTTCATCAAATCCATGAAGATTGCGGGTGCATTCGTCACTCCGAATGGCATAACTAAGAATTCGTAATGCCCATGCCGAGTTCTAAATGCAGTTTTGTGCACATCTTCAGCTTTCACTCGAACTTGATGATATCCTGATCGAAGATCTATTTTGGAGAATACAGCTGCTCCTTGTAGACGATCGAACAAGTCATCAATTCGAGGAATCAGATACTTATTCTGAACAGTGACCTTATTCAGCTCTCGGTAATCGATACACATCCTCATCGATCCATCCTTCTTCTTTACCAAAAGCACTGGTGCTCCCCAAGGTGACGCACTAGGTTGAATAAAGTCTTTTCCCAATAGTTCCTCAATCTGCCGTTTCACTTCATCCTGTTCCACTGGAGCCATCCTATACGGTGCCTTAGAAATTGGTGCACTTCCCAGTTGAACAGGGATGCTGAACTCCACATCACGATGCGGAGGTAACCCAGGAAAATCTTCCAAGAACACTGTCGGATAGTCCCGAACCACAGGAATCCCTTGCAATTCCACAGGAGTCTCTTCCTTGCGGATAGTTGCCACCAACTTAGAACACTTCTTCTTCCCTTGGAAGGTGACTTCAGGTCCTCCTGGAGCCTTCACTGTTACGGTCTTGGTCTTACACTCGATGCTTGCACTGTACACCGACATCCAATCAATGCCAATGATAACATCGACTCCCAAGATAGTCAGCTCGATCAGATCAATGCCAAAGATTCTATCCCCAATCACAATCTCGCAATCAGCATAATACCGATCAGTGGTTAAAGTTTCCCCTGACGGAGTAGCTACTGCTAAGATCTTGCCTGGAAAAATCTTCGGTTCAACTTCCAACACTTTAGCAAATCTAGGAGACACAAAAGTATGAGAGGATCCAGTATCGAACAACACAACAGCTTTCTTTCCATTAAGATAGAGTTCTCCTGTTACATAATACACACCATTACATAACAGTTTCACAATATAAACGGGAAGGAGAAATGACAAAAACCACACTAAACATCAGCCCTCGTACCAGAGATGACCTGATCTGCCTTATCAGCATCAGCTTCCGTCAAAGCAAATACTCGCCCTGACTGGTACGGCCTCTTCCCAGTCTGCTGTATTGGCTCATTGTGATTGTCAGCCCATGGTTTGAGACATTGAGATTGGTAATGTCCCACTTCACCACAGTTAAAGCAAGTGACTGCAGAAGGTCTCCCTACATTGTTTCCCGGTCCTCCAGCTACACTGATAGCGTTCGCCCCTGTCGGTTTGAACCTCTGTGCAGATGGTTGCCCCTTGAAACTCCCCGATTGTGCAGGCCTCTTCCCGGACTGCCAGTTGTTCCTCCGGTTCTGAACAACATGGAACTGCTCCATATCCGCCTCCGTCGCTGCCGCCCTCTTCACCAGCTTATCGAATCTCCTGATACCAAGAGGTATCATACGAGACCTCAAGCTCGGCCTCAGACCATGCTCGAATTTGCAAGCCTTCTTCGCCTCATCCATCACCAGTTCTGGAGCATACCTGGAGAGCTGAGTAAACTTAGTCTCATACTCCCTTACTGACATGCTGCCTTGCAGAAGTGACAGAAACTCCATGGCCTTCTTCTCCTGGACGTCGGAGGGGAAATAATGGCTGCGGAATTCTTCCAGAAATTCCTCCCAGCCAAGCAACAAGCCGCCCATGGTCCTCTTCATCGACTGCCACCAAACAGCCGCATCCTTCTCCAACTGCAAAGTCGCCAACTTGACCTTGCTGCCCTCCGGTGTCTCCAACACCTCGAAGATTGTCTCCACTTGCCGAATCCAGTTGTCAGCCGCATCTGGGTCTGACTTTCCATTTCATTGAATTCCAAAGTTTATACATTCGAATTAAAAGACATTTTGACATCAGAACAGAAGAAAATAGAAACTAGGACAATCTAATCTCTACGGGGTCCTCTTCGCTGCTCGAAGTTCATCCCGCAGTTCATCCACTTGGTCTTTCAACACATCTGTCAGGTTCTTTCTCTTCTCAAGTTCCCATACTCGGTGACTGAGAACAGAGAAATCGGCCTTCCGCTGTGCCAGCTGAGCCTCCAAAACTCCAACTCTATACTTCAGGGTATCCACTTGCCTCTGAAGAGAAGCCACAGTGCCACTCAGAGCTGGTCCCTCTTCTTCATCGGAAGAAGAATCATCAGATGAATCCGGCGGTGGAGTGATCTCTCGAGATTCAGGGTACTCCTCATCATCAGAATCTGCTTGCCCAGGGTGATACTCGTCCTCAGAATCAGCCTGTCCAGGATGGTACTCTTCCTCAATAATATGCCAGTCGTCGCCTCCAGCAGGGTCGAAGTGATCAGCCATCTTAGAACAGAGAGTAAGGAGCATAAATCATAGAGCAACACAAATGTAAGTCACTTACATTTAAATCTCTAAACTCAAACACACACTCTAATGTCCACATCTAGGGTGTCGTTCCTTATAAACTTGTACAAGTGTGAAAGCGTAGAAAAGCGTGGCTCTGATACCACTCTGTAACGCCCCGAATTCCAAATCACTGAATTCGTGAGGTTCTTCAGGATCTTTTCACTTTTCTTTGAGTACAATTTTACAAGGAAATTCAAAATTTTCTTTTTACATCAGAGTTACAACATCTTATATTTAAATTTACACAGCGGAAGCAAAATGTACAACATTTACATAAATGAATAACAACATGATGAGATCTTTATGCATCCATTCCTCTTTACATGTATTTTATCCTGCATACAAAACTGTGGGTACATCAGTTTATTCAACCGACGATAATTATACATGGCCATCCTCTCTATGCCAGAAACAGTATAATGAATCTCATTTCTTAACAAATCACAACTTGTTCATAATAAGCATGTAAATGAAAAAGGGAACTTTTAAAGATGTCGTGTCGTGATTGTGCACTTAATCCTTAATGCATTTATTTAATTTTCACATGACACTAATGCACACTTGTTCGAATTCTATGCATCCCATACTACATAGGTTCGAGGGCAAGCCTCTTATTTGTTCTTCATTTTGTAGGGTTCAATCCCTCGCCATGATTTACTCTACTTCTGTAATTACAATGAGTATCTTAGATGATCCTATGAATACAAGCATGTATCCTGGACCCTGGAGGGGAATCCCACGCCATGTCTTGGCTCACCAAGCATGCATTCTGTGGTAAAATTCAAGCCTCCTCCCTTAATACAATCCTCTTGCAGTCACCAAAACATCCCACAAGCATTACTAAAGTCCGATCATTACTGAGTTGTGCCCGCGCCATGTCTTGGCTCACCAAGCATGTATTCTACGGCTCACATACCCGCACCGTAAAACTCTAGTTCTCATATTTATGTTTTTCTCTCACTTTCATCACCTCCACACTATGTATTAAATTGATTAGAATCATGAATGAAAATCAAGCTCTAGAGTTAGCCTCTCCATCAAACCGGACTTATCATTTCATTTCACATGACCAACCTTGGTCTATTTCTCAATTCCATTTCATTTCACTGCCGGGGAGACTTAGCTACTCTTTCGTTCAATTTCAAATTCACAATATCCAATTGAGCATCATCAGCTCATCATTCATTTTAGAGTCTCGCAGACTTTCTTATCATGATTTCACATTTCATATTTTCAATTAATTCTCAATTCTCATCTATGATTCATTTCACATAATTCATACAGCCATAAACAGAGTCCATCGACTTAAATCATAAAGTTCACCATTACCAACAGTAAATAACATAAATTCAAATATATCCAAGTACACTCTGTACAGTCGACTTGGAAGAACACCAGTCGACTCATACAGTCACATACAGGATCATCATAATGCTCGGGATAGTCGACTGTGGCACACAACCAGTTGCCTGTCCCGCAATTTTTCAGGTTCACAATATTGTCCTCATGACAGTCGACTGTTCACCCATCAGTCGTCTGTCCTGGAGATTTCAACAGCACAATTCTATGTCCAGATCAGTCGACTTGCTACACGCATTCGGTCGACTGGACAGATCCATTTTAATTTAAAAGATTATTTACAGTTCTTACGTGCTCTTGCATCATGATGTCAATTAACAGTATACATAAATTCATGTTTCATAGACAGAGTCTCTTATCGTTCAGTAACATTACAACATGAATTTTCAAGTTACGAATATGCTCTTTTCTTTTAAGAAAATACTTTAAACATGCGTTCGCATTGCTCATACTTTCTTACGACAATGAAGATATGAATCTCAAGTCATTAAACTGGGTCTACATAATAGAATATCTTAATTTATGGAACTTCCAAACAGTCACAGTCAGATTGAAGTACCAATCGACTTAACACAACATCAGTCGACTGCTCCGACAATTCTAAGTTATTAATCATCATTAGTTCTTTTCATTCATTTACCTTCGCTCCATCATATGTGTCATAGGGAGAAATATACATATAATAATCACACCATCATGTCTAATTGCACACATGTTTATCAGCACATTATGAAAATAGTGTCTCGTACCAGTCGACTGGCTCACATGGCAGTCGACTGTACCGACAGTCTCGTTCTCATTATTAATAACATGTTCAAGCAATTTCTACTGCATTCAATTCACTTTTTGTAACATGGTATCAATCATAACAATTATAGTATCATTCCTACATTAGAAGTCCTGAGAAACACCCACCTTATAGGAAGAAATAACGAAATCCCGCAAAACTCTTCAATACGGTACTGCACTCCTTGCTCCTTTGTTCCACACCGAGCTCCTCAGAATGCTGCTCGTCTCCACAGAAAAGCTCTCACAGAGACTCACAAATACACTCACTTACAATAATAATCTTAGAAAATTTTAGTGTAAAAGAGATAGGGAAATAGGAGGGGTATTTATATTGGGAAATAGATAGAATAGATGGCTAAGATTAATAGGGGAGTTGCAGATCAAAGGATAGGATGCAATCGGGAGTTTGAGAAACTACCCACACTCACACACAACCGCCCATGATGAATGCCACTACTCTACCCACAATCCGGCCAAAAGAAAAGGTGCTCAATGCACGTGTATGCGAAATGCACGTGCATGCACACCCACACTAATAAAATTGTACAAAAATATAATGTATAAAAAGTGTTACACAAAATGGGCTTAAATTCATTTGGGCCAAAAATAAATATTTTAAAAAGAGAAAATGAACAAATCAACATTTGGGCTTTAAGAAGAATGCTCTATAGAAAATAATACACTTTATCCATCATGTAGAGAAAATAATAGACAACAAGCTACACAAGCACACCATATGAAAATAAATAAATAATCTTTAAGTATTAAGAAAAATCGGGGGTATTACAGGTATGGCTCGAGCTTCGATCCGAGCGTCGACCCTTCTGTGAAGAAGAGAAGGGGAATTGGCTCTCGCTGCTATCCGAGCTCCGAGCCCCCACGGAGAAAGGCGACAGTGGTATGGCTCGAGCTTCGATCCGAGCGTCAACCCTTCTGTGAAGAAGAGAAAAGGGAATTGGCTCGCGCTGCTATCCGTGCTCCGAGCCCCCACGGAGAAAGGCGACGGTGGTATGGCTCGAGCTTCGATCCGAGCATCGACCCTTCTATGAAGAAGAGAAGGGGAATTGGCTCGCGCTGCTATACGAGCTCCGAGCCCCACCGAGAAAGGCGACGGTGGCTTGGCTCGAGCTTCGATCCGAGCGTCGACCCTTCTGTGAAGAAGAGAAGGAGAATTGGCTCGCGCTGCTATCCGAGCTCCGAGCCCCCACGGAGAAAGGCGACGGTGGTATGGCTCGAGCTTTGATCCGAGCGTCGACCCTTCTGTGAAGAAGAGAAGGGGAATTGGCTCGCGCTGCTATCCGAGCTCCGACCCTTCTGTGAAAAAGTAGAAGGAGAATTGGCCTGCGCTTCTATCCGAGCTCCGAGCAACTACTGAGAAAGACGAAGGTGGCCTGGCTCGAGCTTCGATCCGAGCGTCGACCCTTCTGTGAAGAAGAGAAGGGGAATTGGCCCGCGCTTCTATCCGAGCGTCAACCCTTCTGTGAAAAAGTAGAAGGGAAATTGGCTCGTGCTTCTATCTGAGCTCCGAGCAACTACTGAGAGAGGCGAAGGTGGCCTTGCTCGAGCTTCGATCCGAGCGTCGACCCTTCTGACTTGGTGAAAAAAGGCTTTTTTCTCTCTAGAAAAGGGGAAGGGGTAGTGAGGTAATTTTACGCTTATTGCTGATGTCATGGTGCGAAGATCAAAGCTTTTTCAGATCTTGGTGGCCGTTGGATCTTGTCAGATAAGATCTAACGGCCAGATCTTTATTGCGAGAATCGAGGAGTCGTTTTCCTCTTTAAAAAACCCCATCCCCTTCTCATTTCTTCATCTTCATTTTCATTACTCACTCTCCAATTTTCTCCAATTTTCGACAAGAGCAGGAATCTTACTTGCCGTCGGCGGGTTTTTCGGTGATCGTAACTTTCTACGCTCCAGGTTAGTATTTTTCTTTTACCAATGTCGCGAACTCAATCCAGATCCAAGGCCAGCTCGACAGGTCGCTCGGTAGAGGAGTCTGAGCTGGAAACATCCTCGTCCTTGAGCAAGTACAAGGTGAAGGAGGAAGTTCTTTCCGACCCTGGTTCAGACAGAGGTGACGATGTTGTTTTTGTAGTGTCCCCGTTGAGGTCCAGGAGACTGGGGAAGGAACCCATGGAAGAGGGTGGCGATGAGGACGAGGGGGACAGCGAGGATGAGGACGAGGAATCGGATCAGGAGATGGGTGATGATGATGAGGGGGACGAAGATGAGCAGGTCGACGAGGGTGAGGAGGAAGGAGAGGGAGACGAGGAGGAGGAGGAAGGCGAGGGAGACGAGGAGGAGGTCGATGAATAGGAGGCCGGTCAGGGCATGCCCGGGGGGCCGGCTGGGGTCGGAGAGGACCTTCCTCTGCTACCCCCTTTGTCGATGCCGTCCCCCGAGCGTAAGGCTCGCCCTCGTCAGAAGAAGAAGGTCATGGCAATTCCCCACAATCCCTCTTCGCCCGACGATGACACATCGAAATCGGGTCTCGATGTTCCCCCAGTCACCTTTCAGAATCCCGTGTCGATTCGTATGTACCCTGACGACATTAAGGACATCCAACTGATCCCTCCCGTGCCGGGCGTGGACACTCGGGTGAAGATCCGTACAGACAGTACTCCGAGCGTTCTGAGGCCGGAGTATCTCAACATTATCAGGGCTGCCTATTACATTCCGCGGGAGTACGAGCTCCTCCTTCCAAACCCCGGTATCCGCCCTACCACGGTTCTGGCCCCAGGTTACTGCATATTCCCAGAGGACTCTTTCCTCTCGGGATTGAGATTGCCCTGCACCCTTTTGTGAAGAGGGTTTTGAACTGGGCGGAACTATGCCCTATGCAGTACGGCCCGAATTCTTGGAAGCATCTTATCTGCTTCATTCTGAAATGCCAAGAGAAGGGGGTGAAGCCGAGATTGACGTATTTCCGGGCCATCTTTGGAATTGGTTCGCTCGGAGATCTGGAGGGGGTCTTCTACTTCTCACCGAGGCCGCACAAGAAGGTGGTGCACGGCCACCCGGACTCGATAAAGGGATGGAGGGGCAAGTACTTTGTCGTTAAGACTGACGGGTCTTGGGAGATACCGACCCAGTGGAACTTCGTAAAGCCGAGGCACAAGCCTCCGAAGAAAAGTGATTTATTGGGAGAAGGTAGAGGCGATAGTGGGTGGTCACAGTATTGCATGGCCCCGAGTGACCGAGATTCACCTTGCGAGGGCCGGACTGAGTCCCGCCGACCCTAGTATGTTTCTTTCCATATTTGTTCATCCTCCTGCCTTCGTGTTAACGTTAGCCATTTTGTTCCATCTTTTTGCAGGGATGTCGACACAACCGGCGGACGCCAAGAAGATATTGCTCGCCACGGCCGAGAAGACGAGGGTGGAGAAGAAAAAGAAGAAGGAGCACGATCGTCTTGCGGCCGAGCGGAAGAAGCTGGCCAACTATGCTATGCAGGCCAGAAGGTCCTCCCAGGCGCCTGCCCCTGCGGCCAAGGGGCAATCCCCAGCGAAGAAACAAAAGAAGCACCACTCGCACCACTCCCACTCGTCGAGATCGGCTCGAGATGCAGCGGGTGGCTCGGGCAAGACCGTGGAAACCCCGCAACAACAGCTTCTGCCAGTACGTCCAAGTGCCGCGGAGCTGGTGGGGAGGATGGGTACGATGCCCTTTGTTCCTGACTGGTTGATTTTGAAGGGGGACAACATTCTCGACGGATCCGTCTCGATGGAGTTCATCTCGAAGGCCATCACGGAGCGCGATGGGATGGCCTTGGCGGTGCAGACGGCCGACCAGGCCTATATGGGGTGGGCCCAGTCAAGCCTCTCGGTAAGTCGGTTGAGATCTGCTTTTTGACATAGCTTGGAACCATCATTAATTTCGATCTCTCTTCGAACAGGCGATGCTCCACGGCCAGCACGTCCACAAGTGCCTGGAGAAGGAAATTCTCTTCGAGCGGAAAAATGCAGAGAAGTACCTTTGGGAGCTAACTAAGGCCAAGGACGATCTGAAGGCGGCCCAGGACCAAGTGTTCGTTCATGAGGCTCAGCTAGAATCGCTCGTCAAGATCCATAAGCAGGACCGGGAGGATCTTTTGAAGAAGGTCGCTGCTGAGGTGGAGAAGGGGAAGAAGGCCCTGGCGGATTTGGAGGCAATTTTGGGGGAGACCGTGGTGACGGCGCAGGACGAGACATACGAACAGGCCAAGTTCCATTTTAGGCAGATATACCCCGAGCTGAACGTCGACCACCTCTGCTACGGGTGGCATTCGGACTTCCCTCCGACCCCTGGTGGTGATGGGACCGGGGGAGCCCAAGGCGATGACGAGGTGCATCCCGACCCCAAAGAATAGATAGATGTTTTTGTTTTTTTGTTTTTGATGTAAATGCCTACATCGGACTGGCCACCGCGGTTTTTTGTATCAAAATTTTGGAAAGAAATGATAATATACTTTTTTGGGCCGACCCTTCAAGACTTGCATTTATGTGATATTCGTTTTTATCTTTTGGTAGAGGCGTGGGACTCGGGACCCCGACCCCGTTTTGGCTCAGCGACGAAAGCTGGCTCGGGACCGAGAGGCCGCCAAGAATTATTTTCTGAACAAGTCAAGGGAGCTCGGTCTAGAGGTTGCTCGTCTGAAGAAAGTCGTAGCCGACCGAGACTGGTGGGTAATCGAGACAGACTGGTCTGCCTCGGATGCCTCTAGCAGGCGCTCGGCTTCGGAGTCTTTTCTTCGTGAGACCGTTGTGGAGAAGGAATTGGAGATTCGCCGACTGAAGCTCATATTGGGTGCGGGTCTGATTGAAGAGGTGAGCAACTCGACCCCGGGGCGGTCGCTGCCATTTTCATTAGTTGAGGCCCAGCCGGACGATGCGGGAAGCTCGGTGGCGGGAGTGTCTTCCCTGGTCGGCCTGACCGAGTGCGATAGGAGCCCTGAATTTGAGTTCCCCGGCGAGCGCGAGTGAGTTGTGAGCCTTCTTTTTTCTTTGTACTTGTACCGACGTTCATTAAGTTGTAAGCAATGAGTAATCAATAAGAACATTCATTTCCCGTAACCTTGATTGCCTCGGATGCCGAGGGTGGTCGGTGTGACAGGTACGAAGGGTCGCTACTGACGTGACTGCGTCCTTAATCACGATGTTTCGCATTCCCATGAACATTTATGGCGACATTTCGCATTCCCATGAACATTTATGGCGAAATTTTCCCTTCCGTCGTTTCGCATTCCCAGACGCAATAAATGAGGGCCTCAGGGGGCGATATAACTACCACACTCCTTGTCAGTTGCCAAGCAGTGAGTCGTCTGACTCGGGTGCCTGTCAAAGGCGAGCGCCCAGAGAATATAATATTTCCGAGTATCCCGGATCGGAGGCACACCGATCACCCTCGGACTATTCGGGGTTCAGGACGTCATGGCCGTGGGACCTCGGGTTGTTCGTTGGTGAGTCGGTGGGTCGATCGATCGTTTTGGGGGATCGGAGGAGCCGATGTGTGGTGGCTCTCCTGTCGTTCGGGAACAATTCGGGGTTTCGGGCTCGTCAAAGCTGTAAACCCCGAGTTGTTCTTGGGCGAGAGGAGGGTCAGCTGAATAGCTCGAAGGCTCTGAGCTTTTGATCCCGGGACGGAGAGAGCAGCGGGTCGATGGCCCCCTGCCATCCTCGAACAGTTCGGGGTTTAGGCCGGTCAAGGCCGTAAAACCCCGAGTTGTTCGCGGGTGAGAGGGTGGTCGATAATTCGACACGAGGCTCGGAGCGTCTGTCGAAGGCGGACGCTCTAAACCTTAATGAAATTTTGTCAACCCTGGGTCGGAACCGAGCTTGGTGCTTCGGTTCGTCGAGCCCCCATGTTTGTGAGAACCATTTTTGGAAGAGTGTCGAGGTCCCCGCCGAGCGTCAAGGTCGCGGTGCCTTGGAGAAGGCACCCGCCTTGCTTAGGGTCGACGCCGAGCTCCTGCACATGTTCTCGGGGAGAGACGGTGCGGGCGTGGCTGGCGGATGTCGCCTCGTACATAGGTTGATGGGCTGTACGGAGCCCAAACCGAGCGAGGGATGGATGCCGAGCCCCCATACCGGTGAGAAAGGTAACTGCAGGTGTAGCGGAGGGTCGCCGCCGAGCGTCATGGTCGCGGTACCTTGGAGAAGGCACCCGCCTTGCTCGGAGTCGACGCCGAGCTCCTGCACATGTTCTCGGGGAGGGACGGCGCGGGCGTAGCTGGCGGGCGAGTTGTTTGATTGGACACACGTTACCAGAAAACCAACTAGTTCGAGCCACCCGAGCCCCAAGCTTGTATGCGAAGCTTTTTAGGCCCGTGATGTTATCCGAGCGCCGAACCCTAAGCTTGTAAGGGAAGCTTTTTGGGTTCGTGCTGTTATCCGAGCACCAAGCCCAAAGCTTGTAAGGAAAGCTTGTTGGGCTCGCACTATTATCCGAGTGCCGACCCCTAAGCTTGTAAAGGAAGCTGTCCTGCCTCGCGATTCCGTCCGAGGGCCGAACCATAAGCTTGTAAGAGAAGCTGTTCTGGCTCGCGATTCCGTCCGAGGGCCGAACTATAAGCTTATAAGGGAAGCTGTTCTGGCTCGCGGTTCCCTCCGAGGTCCGAGCCATAAGCTTGTAAGGGAAGCTGTTCTGGCTCGCGATTCCGTCCGAGGGCCAAACCATAAGCTTGTTAGAGAAGCTGTTCTGGCCCGCAATTCCGTCTGAGGGCCGAACCGTAAGCTTGTAAGGGAAGCTGTTCTGGTTCGCGATTCCGTCCGAGGTCCGAGCCATAAGCTTGTAAGAGAAGCTGTTCTGGCTCGCGATTCCATCCGAGGGCCGAACCATAAGCTTGTAAGAGAAGCCATTCTGGCTCTCAATTCCGTCCGCGGGCCAAATCATAAGCTTGTAAGAGAAGCTGTTCTGGCTCGCGATTCCATCCAAAGTCCGAACCATAAGCTTGTAAGAGAAGCCGTTCTGGTTCGCAATTCCGTCTGCGGGCCGAGAGTGGAACATTTTCTCTATTTGTAACAAAATAAGAAGCTGGCATATTTACAATATATTCGAACTATTACAAAAGACTAGGCACGAAGTGCCGATTACAATCATGATCATTTACATGGGTGATGGAGGCTACTCCCCTCCTAAGAACTTGATCAGGTGCTCCGCGTTCCAGGGCCTTTTGATGGGCTTGCCTTCGGCGCTGTTCAGGCGATACGTGCCGGGACGTACGACTTCTGTTACCTTGTAAGGTCCCTCCCAGTTTGGTGCCAACTTTCTTTTCTGGCCGGGGTTGGATACCGCCAGCTTTCGGAGGACAAGGTCTCCGAATTTGATGTCATTTGGGTGCACCTTCTTGTTGTAGAACCTCTCGATTCTCTGCTGGTAGATACTCCTTCTAATAGCTGACTTCTCCCTGACCTCGTCAATAAGGTCCAGGTCGGCTCGTAGCTGTAAAGAGTTACTTGCCTCGTCGAAGGCCATGATCCGGGAAGAGGGGATCCCTATCTCCAGGGGAATGATGGCCTCTGCGCTGTACGTCAGATTGAATGGCGACTCCCCTGTCGGGATCCTCTTCGTCGTTCGGTGGGCCCAGAGAACACTTGGCAGTTCATCGACCCATAATCCCTTGGAGGAATTATCGAGTCGCTTCTTGAGTCCGTCGAGGATCTGTCGGTTTGCGTTCTCCGCCTGCCTATTGGACTGGGGGTGACATACTGAGGAGAAGCGCTGCTGGATCCCGAGGTCTTCGCAGAACTTGCAGAAATGCTTGCCTGCAAATTGGGTCCCATTGTCTGTGACGAGCACTTGAGGGATCCCGAACCGACAGACGATGTGCTTCCAGAAGAATTGTTGCGTCTGTTGCTCGGTGATCGTTGCTAATGGCTCTGCCTCGATCCATTTTGTAAAGTAGTCGATCGCCACAATGAGAAACTTTCGTTGCCCTGTTGCCTTTGGAAAGGGGCCTACCAGATCCATCCCCCACATTGCAAAGGGGGTCGGACTGGCCATGGACCGGAGGTAAGCTTGCGGAGCCCTTTTGATGGGAGAGAACCTTTGACAGGGGGCCACATTTCTTGACAAGGGTTAGGGCGTCTTGCAACATGGTGGGCCAGTAGTACCCGTGATTCAAAGCCTTTCGCGCGAGTGAACGGCTTCCCATGTGGCATCCGCCGATCCCCTCGTGCAGCTCCTTGAGAGCATATTTGGCTTCATCGGGAGTGAGGCAGCGGAGATAGGGTCGGCTGTCCGAGGTTGTGTAGGATCGTTTGAAGAGTGTTGAGTTGATCATTGTGAACCTTTCTGCTCGGGCCCTGACCCTTCTCGCCTCAGCTCGGTCTTCGGGGAGCTCTCCCTTGACGAGAAATTTCCTAATAAGAGTGGTCCAGTTGTCGGGGGGAGCTCCGTCATCATTACACAGGACCTTCGGGATGTCGATGCTCGGTTTCAACATGACTTCGATCAGGACCGTGCGGTCAAGACCTTTGAAGGATGAGGAAGCCAGCTTTGACAGGTCGTCAGCCTGGGCATTCTGTTCTCGGGGGATCCTCAAAACAGCCGACTCGTCGAAGGACGTCAGTAGGCGTTGAACTACAGCTCGGTACCGGACCATTCGATCGTCACGGGCCTCGTACTCTCCGGTGATCTGGTTGACCACGAGCTGGGAGTCGCTAAAAGCCCTGATCTGTCTGGCGCTGGCCCGATGGGACAGGGTGAGCCCGGCGATCATGGCCTCGTACTCGGCCTCGTTGTTGAAGGCCGGGAAGTTGAGGCGGAGGCAGTACTGGAGAAGGAAACTATCTGGGCCTCGCAGAATGATGCCAGCTCTGCTACCTGCCTCGCAGGATGAGCCATCGACATAAACTTCCCACGTCTGGTCGGCTTCCTTGCTCACGGGATGCTCGGAGATGGTGCATTCCGTAATGAATTCCGCGAGCGCCTGCCCCTTGATGGCTGTTGTGGGTTGATAGCCAATGTCATACTGGCTGAGCTCGATGGACCATTTGACTAGTCGACCCGAGCTCTCCGACTTGTAGAGCACGGCCTTCAGGGGTTGGTCCGTCAGTACTTGGACCGAATGAGATTGAAAATATGGACGGAGTTTTCGCGAGGCCATGACCAAGGCGTACGCTACTTTCTCCATCCGAGAGTACCTGGTCTCGGCGTCGAGCAGGACCTTGCTAACATAGTACAGAGGCTTCTGTGATCCCTCCTCCTCCCGAAAGAGAACGGCGCTGAGCACCTTCTCCGAGGCTGAAAGGTAGAGCCAGAGTGGCTCTCCTGGTTCGGGCTTGCTGAGGAGGGGATGGTTTGCTAGGTACTCCTTCAATTGGGCGAAGGCCTTTTGCTGTTGGGTACCCCACTCGAACCCTCCGGTGCCGCACAGGGCTTTGAAGAACGGGAGAGAATTCTCTCCAGACTCGGAGAGGAAACGGCCGATGGCCGCCAGTCTCCCCGTCAGCCGCTGGACCTCCTTGATGTTCCTGGGAGGAGCCATGTCTAATATGGCCTGGATCTTTTTGGGGTTCGCCTCGATGCCTCGTTGGCTGACAATGAAGCCCAGAAACTTTCCCGCGGAGACGCCGAAGGTGCATTTGGCCGGATTGAGTCTCATATTATGGGTTCGAAGTACCCCAAAGGCCTCCTCTAGATTGGCGACGTGATCCTCCCCCCGTTGGCTTTTGACGAGCATGTCATCTACGTACACCTCCATATTGCACCCGATTTGCTCCTTGAAGACCCGGTTGACGAGTCTCTGATAGGTGGCGCCTGCGTTCTTCAGCCCGAAGGGCATGACCCTGTAATAGTATAGCCCCTGGTCTGTAACGAAGGACGTCTTGGTGATGTTGGGAGGGAACATGCAGATCTGGTTGTAGCCTGAAAATGCATCCATGAAGGATAGGAGCTCGTGACTCGATGTTGCATCGATAAGAGCATCGATTCTGGGGAGGGGGAACGGATCCTTCGGGCACGCCTTGTTGAGGTCCGTGAAATCTATACAGATCCTCCAGCTCCCGCTCGCCTTCTTGACCATGGCGACGTTCGCCAGCCACTCGGGGTAGCTGACTTCTTGGATGAAGCGTGCGGCCAGGAGCTTGTCGACTTCCGCATTTACCGCCTGCTGTCGCTCCGGAGCGAACTTACGTCGCTTTTGGACAACCGGCTTCGACTCGGGGATCACGCTGAGTTTGTGCATGATGAGATCCTCGGAGATACCGGGCATGTCAGAGGGCTTCCAGGCAAAGAGGTCGACATTGCGGCGAATGCAGGTGATAAGGTCGGACTTAAGGTGAGGGGTGAGGGAGCGACTTACTCGAAATTGCTTCGACGTATCCCCTGTCTCGAACGAGACATCTTCCAGCCCGTCTGCCGACTCCGGCTCTGGCTGGGTCCTCTGGGGCTGCATCTCGACGGCGTCGAGGGGAAACACGCCGCTCCCGATTGCTGTCATGTAGCATGAGCGAGCGGCTTCCTGGTTCCCCCGGACTACTCCTACTCCGATTTTGGTGGGGAACTTCATTTTCTGGTGGTAGGCCGAGGGGACAGCCTAGAGGGAGCAGAGGCTCGGGCGACTGAGTATCGCATTGTAGGCTGCCTTGACGTTTACCACCATAAAGTCCATGGACTCGGTTCTTTGGTTTGGGTTCGTACCTGCAGTGACATCTAGTGTGACGATCCCTTCAATTGTTACAGGGACGCCCGAGAACCCGTGCAAGGTGTACCCTGCTGGCTTCAGCTTGTCGCGGGAGAGCTTTAGGTTCTCGAAGGCTTCGAGAAACAGAATGTTGACCAAGCTCCCGTTGTCCACAAGGATTCGTCGAGCGTCAAAATTGGCCATACTGAGGTTGATGACGAGGGCATCGCAATGGGGGAGTCGCACCCCCTCCAGGTCTTCCCCCGAGAAGGAGACAGGGAGTTACTGGATCTGAGGGGGGAGAGGACCTTGGACGGCGTTCACATCCCAGATGAATGCCTTGCGGGAAGTGTTTGACTCCCCTCCCATGGGCCCCCCGTGGACGCAGTGCAATATGGCTTGGCCCTCAGGGCTCATCAAGCTCGTTCGAGGAGCTGCAGGGGAGCTCGAGGAGGAGGCGGAGTTCTCCTGTTCCTCGTGTCCCTTTGCCCCCGAGCTTCCGCTTGCTTGTACTCTCGGAGGTACCCTCGCTGAATAAGGGCCTCGATCTCGTCTTTCAGGGCACGACAATGATCCGTGTCGTGCCCGTTGTCCCGGTGGAAGCGGCAGTAGAACCGCTGATCCCTTTTCTTACTGGTATTGTTGGACGGACGAGGGGAATATTGGACGAGGTCCCTGTCCTCGATCGCCAAGAGGATGGAGGACACATTCTGGGTCAGCGGGGTATACCTTTCGAAGCGAGGGACCGGCGGGAATTCTTCTTGGCACCCGTGTCCCTTGGAGCCTTCTTTGATGGCTCAATTTCTTCAGCCTTTCGCTTCCTTTTTCGGGGGCCTCCTTGGACTCTTCTGGGTTTAGGACCTCCTCCTCCCTGATGTATTTCTCAACCCTGTTAAGGAGGTCGGGGAAATCAATGGGGGGCTTCTTCACCAGAGAGGCTTTCAGCTGTCTATGACGGACGTTGTGCTGAAATGCCGCGGAGGCGACGCCAGGATCGAGAGAGGAGACCGACCTTACCTCTGCTGTGAACCTCTGGACGAACACCCTGAGCAATTCCCCGTCCTTCTGCCTGAGTCCAAGCAAAGAAGCACTTGTCCTCTCGGCCTTCCGGCTGGTGACAAAGTGGGCAAGGAAATTGCCCTCCAGGTGGTCGAAGGAGTAAATGGAGCCGAGGCTCAGCTTGGAGAACCATTCGCGAGCCGGACCCCGGAGGGTGGCAGGAAAGGCTCGGCATAGCAGGGGATCCGAAGCGCTGTGAATCATCATCAGGATTTTGAAACCCTCCATGTGATCAGCAGGATCTCCCTCGCCGTCATATGTCTCGAACTGGGGTGGTCGGGAATTTCAAGGTATTTCCGCTTGGAGGATGAGGGCGGAGAAAGGAGGTCGGACAGGTCTGTACCCCTGAGCCGCTCCGGGACCGCCGTCGCCTATGTAGTCGAGGCGATCCTCCATTTCTTGGAGGCGCCTTAGGAGATTGCCATCGTACTCTGGTGGGATAGTCGATGGGCGGGACACGCTGGCCTCGGCATCCGACCTGGTTTGAGAATGGCGGACATCCTCCTGGTGGGGGGCCCCTCGAAGGGCCCCCAAGATCTCCCTCCGGAAGTCCTGGAACTCCTGGTGAGTGACTGGGGCTCCCTCGACCCGGTTCGGTTGGGCCGGAGGTTGCCATCCGACGCGGCTGAGCACTGGCCTCCGCCCTTGCGACGGTGGTTTTGGATGGTTCGGGGCCGAGTTGGAAGTGGCCCTTCCCCTGCTGCGGCTAACCTGTCGGTTGATGATTACCCCCCGTAGGTCGGGCTGGACTGGACGGGAGGCACTCTTCTGGGGTCCCTGGTGGGGAGCCCCGTGATTGGATGTGTGGGCTTCGGCGGTGGGACCTGGTGGGGCCAAGTCCTACCGAGGTGCGGAGGTGGCAGCCTTCTTGGCTTTGGGGGCCATGAGAGTTCGGCTGTCGAGGTACCTTGACGATCGGGCTCGGGTCGGCTTCTGAAGCAGCTTTGCCACAGACGGCGCCAACCTGATGTGGTTTGTTTCTGGGAGACGTGTGGATGCACCAGGTGTGAGTTCTTACTCGATTTGTATTTGAAGGAGGAAGGTCCTAATCATACGACCCTCGGCCGGCCGAACGGTACCAGTGACAGGCTGGAGTGAGGCGAGGCTGGATGCTCGGCTAGGATCGGGAGGCTCGGATCCGAGGTCTCGTGTACCTGCAGACGATCTTGGAACATCGGGGTTGGTCCCGGTGGCAGACCCTCCGACGATCTAGTTAGTCTCTGAGAGAGAGTAGCAGTAACTAGGGTTTTGAGTGGAAAAGATTGATTACCTGTAGACAGGGGGAGTGTCTGGTATTTATATGGGAAGCCAATCGGGTCCAGACCCGTTTGGGGCTGGGCCGGACCCGGTACCCGAGTTGCTGAAGCGGTGGAAAGCCGGGCGGTATAGGGTTGACGTGGCAGAAGCCGGAGCGGTTTCCGAGCTGACGTGGCAGAGCTCCGGGCGGTTTTCCGGTTCTGATGTGGCAGATCTGAAGGATCAGAAAGAGCGCGTATCCTGAGGGGATCCTGTAGTCCAGGATGGGCCACGTTATTCCTGACCCATATCAGACTGGATTTACTGCTTCCTTTATGCTTCTCTTAAACTATTTTGGCCATTACATTCCTTAAATCATGGATCTTTTAGTGTTATCATCTGAATATGATTTTGTTAACTTGCCTTCTAGGCTCATCTTTACTGCCGAAGCTTGATTGGTATTTTGTGATATTTTTCTATACAAACTTTTTGTTTTATTAGTTATCTTTGCTGCTTATTTATGCATACTTGCAGGGTCTCTCTTATTGTTTTAAAAAAAATTAATATCGGTGTCTTCACTCTTGAGAAAGCTTAAGTTCGTATATTATCTACCTCAAATTTTAAGGTTATATAACTTATATTGAAGATAGTAATGACGGTGGGGGTGGAGTTTGTTTCAACCATTTAGGGAGAGGATTCTATTTTCTTGGATTCCACACCATAATCTGATACTGTCGTATGAAACAAAACCCCGTAGTGTGATTGTGCCTGTAATAGGGACTGTGATCCAATACTTACATCGGATTGTTTGGGTCGTTATTGTCAGTTCCTTTACTTGCGTTTGATGCTCGTAACTTTTATGTCCGATGATTTTCAACACATTTCAATAAGTCAACCTCATCAAACTGCATTTTTCCATTACTCTTGTGATGCGGTTTGTTTTTGGGGAGAGTGTGGATGCACCAGGTGTGAGTTCGGACCCGATTTGTAATGGTGGAATGATGCGGTGCTGGACTGTGAGCGGGAGGCTCGCTTCGGTACTTGAGGATCGGCTCGGATTGGGATGCCTCGCCTTGCGTACCTGCAGACAGTCTTGGAACACCGGGGTTGATCCCGGTGGCAGACCCTCCGACGATCTAGTTAGTCTCTGAGAGAGAGTAGCAGTAACTAGGGTTTTTAAGTGGCAAAGATTGATTACCTGTAAAGGTGGGAGAAGGCCTGGTATTTATAGATAATCCCAACCGGGTTTAGATCCATTTGGGGGCCGGGTCTGGACCCGAAAGCCCATAGGCCTGACGTGGCAGGAGGCCCAGGGGGTTTAGGGCAGACATGGCAGTACCATGGGCGGTTTAGGGCTGACGTGGCAAGGTCCTAGGTGGTTTTTGGAGCTGACGTGGCGGATCGTGGGGTCTCTGTGCCTCTGGGAGGATCGGATGGCCTAGGTAGCGCCAGGCCATCCTTATCCCTTACTAGGCTGATGGGGAGACCACAGGGACTGTCAAGGATCGGAGGCTGAAGGTCGTGGCGGATCGTCGGAACGAGGCGGCCGGTTTCGTGGGGGCGAGTTATCGGCTCGGCTTCGAGGGCGTGACGGTCCAGTGCCGAGCTGGCGTGCTATTGAGTGGAAGCAATCCTGGGCCCTGGCTGGGCCTTGGGTCATTTTTATCCCACCTCACAAGCCCCCCACTCCTGCGGGGATGCGAGAGTTAGCCGTGGAGGAGTATTTTTAGTCGTGGAGAAGAACGAGAGAGGTTTTACGGGGGCCTCTGGGGCCGGTGCTGGACAGTGAGTCCTGGTGTTCGGCCTGATCTCGGACTGACGAGGGTTTACGGGTCGGCATGGACGATGGCTAGCCGTTGGGCCTTTCGCGAGAAGGCTGCCCTGGTGCTCGTCCTGACCTTGGACTGACGAGGGTTTACGGATCGGCAAGGACGATGGCGAGCTGTTGTGGCTTCGTGGAAAGGCTGCCCTTGTGCTCGGCCTGACCTCGGACTGGCGAGGGTTTACGGGTCGGCAAGGATGATGGCGAGCCGTTGTGCCTTCGTGAGAAGGCTGCCCTTGTGCTCGGCCTGACCTCGGACTGGCGAGGGTTTACGGGTCGGCAAGGGTGATGGCGAGCCGTCGGGCCTTCGTGAGAAGGCTGCCCTGGTGCTCGACCTGACCTCGGACTGACGAGGGTTAACGGGTCGGCAAGGACGATGGCGGGTCGTTGTGCCTTCGTGGGAAGGCTGCCCTGGTGCTCGACCTGACCTCAGATTGACGAGGGTTAACGGGTCGGCAAGGACGATGGCGGGCCGTTGTGCCTTCGTGGGAAGGCTGCCCTGAGTTGATTACTGTTTCACGGACCGTTAATGGCGCTCCGAGGTGTGTGCGACGTTCCAACTTCCCAGGGGCATTAATGATGTCCCCTAATAAATGGGCGGCGCTTCAATTCTCCAGGCGTGACGGTTGGGCTTCTGTCGCTTGGTTTCCTATGGGCCATAATGGCAGGTTTGGGGGAGGCTATAAATACCCCACGCCCCCACTGCCTTTTCGATCACATCAGGAGTGGTCCATCGACCATCAGAGGTGTCTGCCTTGGGCGGACGCCTGATACTTGGAAAATTTCAACTCTGGGAGCCCCGGATTGGTGGTTACTCTGCCGTCCAGATCTTCTCTTGGGTACACGGCCCAGATGGGGTTGTTTGCCCAAGAGAGATCGGGACGGGAGGGGTATCGACCAATGTCCGGGCCCGGGGGATAAGGAGCCTCGGATGGATGGCTCTTCTGTAATCTCTGTCTTCCTTCCGGGCCGACGGTTTCTGAGGGCTGTCTGCCCGAAGGAGACAGGGATGGGAGGCGGGCTGATCCGTTTTCCGATAGGGTCCCAGGCGATGGTGGTTTTTCTCTCACCCTCGAACAATTCTGGGTTTCGGCTTCCGAGGCCATAAGCCCCGAGTTGCTCGCGGGTGAGAGGGGATCCGATCGAGTTCTGGAGCCCAGGGTGCTTGTCCAAGGCGAGCGCCTTAGAACTTTAAACAAAACTTTTCCTCTGTTGACAAGAACAAGTGGTGGCACTGGGGTATCGGAGCCTTCTTTCCGGGTTGACCCCTGTATCCGGCGGCATTTGAGCGGGAACCGAGGGGTTGCCAACCGCCCGACCGGGTGACGTCACGGGATAGTAACGCGAAAATCGAGGAGTGGCGTGATTTTCTAGGAGCAGTCTCACGCGAATCAAGGAACAGTAACGCGAGAATCGAGGAGTCAACATTTCCTCTATAAATGACCCCCACTCTTCTCCTGTTTTCACCTATCTCTCTCTCGCTGCCTTCCCCAAAAGAAAAACAAAAGCACCTCGGCGCTCACCCTCTTGATTAGCAGCACCGGCTCGTCTTTCCGAGGCAACACAGGTTAGTTTAAGCTTTATTCCGTTAGCATGTCTAGGGCTCAGTCCGGCTCGTCAGCTTCGACCTCGAGGGTGGAAGACAACACTGGCGCAGGGCTCTCAGACTCGACGTCGTGGGAAGAGAACACCATGGTGTATGATGTGAAGCCCCTACGTGTCCGGAAGCTGTACGTGGTGCAGAGCAGCGACTCCAAGGAGGAGGACAGTAGTTGTAATATCTCGGACGGATATTACCTTATATAAATTATTATTTTATTATTATTTTATTATTATTTTGTTTTAATTCCAAAATTGAATTATTTTGGTGATTTTCACCCGGTTTATTCATAGACGTTATCTGTACCCAGATACCGGTCAATATACATCCGTAGTGTATCAAATTGATACCGCGATCTTCCGAACTAATAATAGAATTTATTTTATTATTATTTCCGAGATCAAATTATTTTTATATGGATTATGCTAAGATTTTCGGTATACGTATATATATACACACGTGTATGTAGTATGTCGATTAGTACATGATACAAATTGTGTGTTGTGTATTTTTGGACAAACACTTGTCTTGTTTATGACAAAACCTATTAGATTGTTAGGGTTTATAAGTGGTTAACCTAGGTTAAATGTGCACGAGAGAATTAGGAGAAAGAAGCTCCCTCACATAACACCTCCACCACATAGCACCATACCACACCAAGCCTCCACCTCATTCCACCTCCCCTAGATCAAAACCGGCCCAATTTCTGGAGGGGTTTTTGTGCAATTGTGTGTGTGCACATTTGCACTCTCCACCCTTCTCTCCACCTATAAATACCCCCTTTCTCCACCTTGTCTCATTTTAGAAAGATCAAAAAGAAAGAAAGAAAGAAAGGAAAAGAAAGAGAGAACACCATACCAACTTGAGAATTTTTCTTGTAGGTTTAGTAGAGATTTCTAAAAGCTAGGAGGAAGGAGAAGCTTTAGCTAGCAAGTTCTTCCAACAAAGAAAACTAGGTGGAGGTTTCTCTTTTGTTTGTTTGTTTGTTTGTATTGATTGTTTTGATGTTCTTCTTCTTCTCATCCTCCTTGTTTTGTTTCTTTTGTTTGGGCGCTTCCTTGAGATATTATTGTGTGTTGTTTGTGGTGTAAGTTGTAAATTTGGATGGAAAAAAGAGAAAGAGATAAGTAGTAGTAAAAGAACATAAAGGTTGAATCTTGAAGTGGAAATTGTTGTTTTAATGTTATGAATTGGACTAAAATGAACACATACACATGGACTTGGCATATACAACCATTTTTGGTTGTAGGACTTGAATGAGGACTTATACATAATCATATGACATAGTGCATACACCACTTTGTGGTTATAGAACATAAACTTGAACTTGGACTAGAAAGAATGCATATGGTTGGTTGAACCAAATGAAGGTTCTTACTTTATTTTTATTATTGTTATTTTCTTTTATAATCTTAAGTAAGAAAGTACTCATTGTAGATGTGAAAAAGGAAACTAATCTAATCACTAGTTGTAGAATGGTCAAAAAGATCTCTTTTTATGTTCAACTAGTGTTAATAAGAAATAAATACTAATGAAGATTTGGTAGAAATGTTAGTAGATGTTCATATTAAAATAAAGTAGTAGTAGTAGTAGTAGATAATTAAAAGAAGTAGTTGTAGATGTTTTATGTTCATATTCAAAATAAAGTAGTAGTAGAAGTAGATGATCAAAAAAAGTAGTTGTAGATGTTTTATGCTATGTTCATGGTTAAAATAAAGTAGTAGTAGTAGTAGATAGTTGTAGATGTTTTATGTTATGTTCATGGTTAAAATAAAATAGTAGTAGTAGTAAAATGTTGTAGGATTCATGCTAAAATCATCTATCATGTTTAGGAATGATATACATGTTGTATGATTCCTGCTAAAATTATCTATCATGTTTAGGAATGATATACATGTTGTAGGATTCATGTCAAAATTATCTATCATGTTTAGGAATGACATACATGTTTAGAATGTTGTAGGATAAATGCTAAAATTACTTACCATGTTTAGAAGTATGTATATATATACTTAGGAATGTTGTATGTTCATACTAGTAGTTATTCATGCTTAGTAAGATATTCATGCTTAGAAGTTATTCATGCTTAATAAGATTCATGCTTAGATGATAGTAGGAAAGTAGTATACCATGATAGATTAATTTGTCTATGCATAGATGATAGTAGGAAAGTAGTATAGCATGATAGATTAATTTGTCTATGCGTAGATGATAGTAGGAAAGTAGTATACCATGCTAGTTTAACTTATCTATGCTTAGATGATAGTAGGAAAGTGGTATATCTTTATCCATGCTTACATGCTAGTAGGAAAGTTTTATACCATGTTAGTTTAATTATAGGAAAGTTGTATACCATGATAATTTAATTGTAGGAAAGTTGTATACCATGCTAGATTAATTGTATACCATGTTAGTCAAATTGTAGGTAAGTTGTATACCATGCTAGATTAATGGTAGGAAAGTTGTATACCATGTTAGTTTAATTATAGGAAAGTTGTATACCATGCTAATATTGTAGGAAAGTTGTATACCATGCTAGATTAATGGTAGGAAAGTGGTATACCATGTTAGTTTAATTGTAGGAAAGTTGTATACTATGCTTAGATAGTTGTAGGAAAGTGGTATATCATGCTAGATTAATTTATCCATGCTTACATGCTTATAGGAAAGTTATATACTATGCTAGATCAAATAAATATTCATGCTTACTTGATATCCATACATGGATAAGTATATGTTCATGCTATGTTAATAGAAATCATGGTTAATCATTATTCATGCTATGTTAGTAGATGATCATGCTTAATCATTATTCATGCTAAGTTAGTAGATGTCATGCTAATTATTGTTTATGTTAAGTAGTAGATGACCATGCTAATGATTGTTTATGCTAAGATTGGTAGATGTCATACTTAATGGTTGTTCATGCTAAGTATTGTTTATGGTAAGTTAGTAGATGATCATGCTTAGTCATTAATCATGCTAAAGATGGTAGACATTCATGTTTAAATAATTGTAGGAACCATGCTTATGGCGTTTGCCATGTTGTGGGTTTAATGTAGAAAGAAACCATGTTTAGGTTGTACATACATGGTAGGAATTATCATACTATGGTTAGAATGTTGTAGGTCTCTACTTGGAATACATATCATGCTTAGTCGTAGCAATTCTATGTTTATGTTCTACCCATACTAGATTGTAATGGTAGATGTTCCACTAAGTTGTCTTCGTGATTAGATCATAGTAATTAATCATGCTTAAAGTAATGAAGATCCATGTGTAAGGTGGTAGTAGAGATACATACTCTAAAGTAGTAGGCATTCACGCTCAAGTTGTAACTTATGCTTGACTATAGTAAACTTCATGTTTAGACCATAGTGATAATTCATGCTTAAGCTTGATATAAGCACATGCTTAAATCATATTCGTACTTAGGAGTATTGTGGTGAGGGGTTACGTTATGTACCATAATTAGATTGTCGTGGATAGATGCTGGCAATTGTATGCCATGGTTAAAGTACTATAGGTTGAAGTAATAAGGATTTGGGAGACCACTAGTAATAATTAGTTTGATAAAGATTGTTATGTCGCCTTCGGTTTTTCATTGGTAGAATACCGATCATAGACTATTAGTAGATTCTTCTGTTGCTTCTAATAATAGAAGATCAAGTTTGCTAGTAAGCACGTTTGGTTGCTCCTAGGATTGATTACCTGTATGGTTGTTTGCATATGGTTGTGCTCGTACGTGGCTCGACTGGCCCGTATGTAGCTGTGGGTCTCATACGTAGTTTATTTGGCTCGTATATAGGTTGTTATCTCGTACGCGGCTCGACCGGCCCGTGCGTAGCTGTTGGTCTCATACGCGGCTTATTTGGCTGGTATGTACGTTGTTATCTCCTACGAGGCCCACCTGGCTCGTAGGTAGCTATTGTTTCATACGTAGCTTATTAGATCGTATGTGGTTGTTACTCGTGTATAACTTGTTAGCTAGTGCACTGTCCGTTGTGCTCGTCTAGGGTGATATTACTACCCTAGGGGCTATCGACCATCAAGACATAAGTTTTCTACCCTAAGGAACTGTGGAGGAGTCACTCCTTGTGTACCGTCGAATCTTAACCAGTGTAGGTTGATTGAGGACCAGAGTATAGACGGAATCCAAGTTTAGGGTAGCGGCATGCGTGTATGTTCGCACGGCCGAGGTCTTGGATCGATGGACCAGGAACCGGATCCCGAAGGGTTCTGGTAAGTCTAGGTTGAGCAGCCTAGTAGAGTTGTCTTGCGAAGTCTATTTTAAAGGCCTAGCATGTTGTGTTTATAATATTGTCATCCCTAGGATTGTTCGAGTCAGGGCCCTCATTAGGATAGTGACTTATAAAGATCATTTTACTTAAACCCTTTTGCCGGGAGAGAGGAGTCGGTTGTAGGGGGCACCTTACGACTCACTCGTCCCTGGAGGTAGACTAGGTGGTGTTATTGGGTTGCGCCTTCCTGTCAAAGGGATACGTACGGTGCCGTCTCACAAGTTGGGAGCACGGGTTGCGTATCTCGCGCTGTTAATTCCTAAAATACCGTGGCTGGGGTGCCACAGGATGCATTGTGCAGTCCTGCGCTTGCGAGACCCCAGAGGGTGCCACAGGGTAGGCTTCGCACTACCCTGCGCTTGCGAGACCCTATGATTTGATTTTGGAACTTGGCCCGATACACTGGGATCGTCAGTGAGGTCCGGCATGCAGTTAGTAGTGGAAAACGAAGACACCATAAGCAGACTGCATAGGGGGACTTGATCCCTTCTGCAACCTCACAGAGTCATGGAGTATTGTCAGGAACAGGTTGTGTACAATTAGATTTCATAACGCGGGTTCAAATCCCTATATATATGGAGAAACGGCTTGAGATGGGGCGCATGTAGTATGGGCTGCATGTTGCTTTCGGAGACTTGCTGACATTAGAATTGGAATCATCTTAGTTCTATTTAAATATCGTATTAGAGTCTAGTCATAGCACTCACGAACACTTAAACTACACCAACACCATTGCCATGTTTTGTATGTTGTTTGAGAGATTTGCTGCTTTGATATCAGCCTTTAAGCGTCAGTGAATACTGACGTCCCCACTTCCATAGGTACTGGATCGCCGAAGTACAAGGGCGAGATTCAGGAGGACTCAAGGCAAGGAAAGCAAGGAGTCAGTGTCGTATTTAGTTCCGCTGTAAAATGTGTGCTGATCATCTATTAGTTGGAAAGTACTCTGATGTAAGATGTTGAAGGTTGTAATACTTGGAAATGTAAAGGTAATATTGTAACTCTATTGTAATGTATTGCAGTTGTATAATGTTCAGACTTGTAATACATTGAGTGTTGAATAAAAAGTTTTAAATTCTCCTGTTTTTCTGTGTACTGTGACTAATTGAAGAAAAGGTCTTGGCTCGTGTCTCGGTTTTCCAAGTATTGAAAATCGGGGCGCTACAGTAGTGATAGCTCGGACGAGGTGCAGATATTGGATCCGGTGTCAGAGGGGGACAGTAGTGATAGTGAGGGCGATGGAGAGGCCGAAGCGGCTGAGGCTCGGAGGAAGGGTACTGGGAGAAAATCCTTCGCTCGGAGGCGGAATTGGGGTACAGACTCCTCTTCCACGGCGATCGTCCTCGAGCCCCTAGCTACCCCTTCGCCGGAGAGGGCCAAGAAGAAGAGGATGCCAAGGCAGAAGGGGGCGAAGGCCAGCCATCCAAGGGAGACGTCCCCTGTTCGAAATATAGTGACAGGGTCATCGGTGCGGCCGAAGCCGATTAGGCGGTATCCAGACGACCTCTCCGACAAGGAGCTGTACGGGGTGCAGCCTTCATCGCCGAGTCGGAAGAAGGTGAGGATGGATGTGCTGTCGACGATCCTGGAGGCAGGTGATCTGGAGGCTGTTCAATCGGCCTTCGTCGGCAGGTGATCTGGAGGCTGTTCAGTCGGCCTTCCACATTGGGTTCGGTTACGAGCTGATGTTACCGAGCCCGGGTCTCCATCCCACCGACCCACTACCGAAGTGGTACTGCATCTTCCTTATAGACGCATTCGGTTCCGGGCTGAGGCTGCCGATCCATCCGTTTATCCGGGAGGTGCTCAATTGGGCGTCTCTGGCCCCGATGCAGTATGGACCGAATTTATGGAAGCAGATGGTATGCTTCGTGTTGCTCTGTGAGGAGAGGAAGGTGCCGCTTCGGTTGGATGTGTTTCGCGCGATGCTGGGGATCAGCTCGTCGGGGGAGTCCGAGGGGATCTTTTATATCTCTCCTCGGAGCCGGGGGAAGATAGTCCACGGCCATCGGACTCCATTAAGGAGTGGAAGCGAAAATACTTCGTGATCCGGAGCGCGGAACCTTGGGACATCCCCACCCGATGGAACTTTTTCAAACCAAAGTTCAAAGTGCCGAGGCAGAAGGATCTGTCTGCCGAAGAGTGGAGACATGTCGAGCGTCTCCGTCTGGGGCACAGCATCAGCTGGCCGAGGGTGACGGAGGGTCATCTGGTCAGCATCGGACTGAGCCCGGCCAAGTCTAGTATGTAGTCGTTTCTTTTTTCTTTTTTTGTCGTTCTTTCGAGCTCATTGTCCTTAATGGGTCTTCTTGTAGGTATGGACCCAGAATCAATTAAGGCTAGGAGGCTCGCCCTGAAGAAGCAGAATGCCGAGGAGGGGGCCAAGCGAAGAGGACGAGGGAGTCGTCCCAGGTCGTCTCCGAGGCCCCGGGCGACCAAAGGGCTAAGAGAACGCGCTCGGAGGTGGGCAAGGAGGTAGTCGCTCCGATGAGCCTGGGCCAGGCTAAGGTGGTCGATCATAGCAAGGGGAAGGCCCCTCTGGTCGGAGCCGAGGGAGTGGACATTGTGGTGGAGGAGGTGCAGCGGCCGTGGGCACCGGCTTGGTCGATACGGGAGGGGGACAGCCTAACTCGCGGGCCCAACGCCATCGAGGTGGTGGAGAAGCTGGAGACTCCCCGGGACCGTGAGAATATGAGCGGCGAGATTGTGGAGGAGGCGTTCATGTGCTCATCGCAGGCGAGTGTGCTGGTAAGTCTGCCGACCCCCTTCCCTTGTAATTTTTCGTGAAGCGAGTTTTTCCTGAGCCGTTCTTGGTTGCCGCAGGCTTGTCTGCAGGGGGTCAAGGTGAAGAGCCTTTACGAGGCGGCCGTGGAGCAGGAGCAAGGATGGGCGGATAAGTATCAGCAGGAGATGAAGGAGATGAAGATCGAGCTCGAGGGCTCGCACAAGAGGGAGCAGCAACTGAAGGTTGAGCTCGAGGCCAAGGAGGCCGAGTGGGTTAAGAAGGTGGGCATCCTGAAGAAGAAGTTTGCGAAGGAGAAGGAAGTATTGACGACGATGGGCCAGGACATGGTAATTGCGGCCCAGAATGAGGTCTATGAGAAGGCCCTCAGCCACGTGAGGCACTTCTATCCGACCATCGACCTGACCGGCCTCGATTATGACTTGGAAGTCGAGCCGCGGTCGAAGACTCTCGAAGGGGACGTGCGTGAAGGAATGGTCGTCGGATCGGCCGCCGAGCCGCCTGTGAACCCGGCCGACGCAGAGGTGGGTAACTAGGATGCTTGCCTCCCTATTTTTGTCTTCTTTCTCTTCTTTGTTGTATTTGCCAACCGCGGACTGGCCAACGCATTTTTTGTATGGAATTTCATTTTATATAAAAAAGGATTTTTTGATTGGCCAAGTATTTTGACCCCGGATCTTTCCGGACCCTTTTGCCGATGTATTTTGAGTGGTGGTTGGTTTCCTTTTAGGTAACGGCTCTTCTTCCCGAGGTGGATCCCCATCGCTCCGACGTGGCGTGGCTCCGGAGTAAAATCATGGTCCTGGAGGCCACATTGGTCTGCTACCGCGAGGGGGCTCGCGATCAGGATGCTGCCTTTAACTATTATCGAGATAAGTCAGAGGCTCTGAGTGCGGAGGCGACCCGGCTGAAGAGGGCAATGGTGGATCGGGAGCTCGGAAGCGTCGGCCTCGGGTACACCATGTCGAGTGCGTCAGTGCAGTGGCCCTCGTCTGAGAGGCTCCTTCGTGACGTCATAGTGGAGAAGGAGATGGAGATACACCATTATAAGACGATGCTGGGTATGTCTGGGACGAGGACGGGATCCTCCTCGGGAGGCCGGTGAACGGAGGGGGCTTCCCTCGGGGTTGCTTTTGCTGGAGCGTGTTCGACCGGTTGACGCCCAGAGCTCCGTGGTCGGCGTGTCGATGTTGGCAGAGTCCAAGGACCACCGTGACGAGGAGAGGGCTCCTAGCCGTTCAGTCGGAGTGGGATTACCCTCTGTCGGACCCGAGGGGCCCTAAGAGGTCCCTTAGCCAGTAATTTCTTTCTGTTTAGATGAGTGGAGTGGTCCTATAATGGTCTTTGTTCGTTTTCAGAAGTAATAAGGGAGTATGAATAAGGGGTTTCTTTCGACTCTTTGCTCTGATGAATTTGTTAATTGATTGTCTGTGGAGTTGAGGGTCGGACTCATCGATCCGTGGGGGATCGATACTGGGTTCGGCCTCTTGGGAGCCGTGGGGTGTTAAGGCGACTCCTTGGCTCGGAGCTGGTTCTAACCTACCGAGACCTCGGTAGCCGGCACCGGAGTGATGACTCGGGTGCCGCAGCTTTGAGAAAGCGATCCCTTTGTCCGGCATTGGGTCGGACCTACCGAGGTGTTTGGAGTTAACAAAAAGGGATCTCTTTCATACAGATAGATAGGGACGCTAATGGCCTTTTACATAAGAGAGTTTACAAAAGATCATTATTTACACTAGCCAAGCAGGAAACCTATATCCGCTCTTCTAGGAACTTCATTAGGTGCTCGGCGTTTCAGGATCGCTTGATCGCCCGACCCTCCATATCCACCAGTCGGTACGTGCCGGGGCGTATAGCATCGGCTACCTTGTATGGGCCTTCCCAGTTGGGGGCCAGCTTCCTCTTCTTGGTCGGGTCGGAGACGGAAAACTTGCGTAGCACGAGGTCTCCGGCCTTGATGTCCGTTGGGCGGACCTTCTTGTTGTAAAATCACTCGATCCGCTGTTGATAGATGCTCCTTCGGATGGAAGACTTCTCTCTGACCTCGGCAACGAGGTCCAGGTTGGCCCTTAGGCCGGATGAGTTGTCTGCTTCGTCGAAGGCCATGATCCGAGGAGAAGGTAGACCGACCTCGACGGGGATCACTACCTCCGTCCCGTAGGTCAAGCTAAATGGCATCTCTCTTGTAGGGATCCTCTTGGTGGTTCGGTGTGCCCACAGCACGCTGGGTAGCTCTTCTACCCACTGCCCCTTAGGGGAACTGTCGAGGCATTTCTTAAGCCCGTCGAGGATTTGCCTGTTCGCATTCTCCGTTTGGCCGTTGGACTGAGGGTGGCATATAGTGGAGAAGCGTTGCTGGACGCCGATGTCTTCGCAGAATTTTCAGAAGTTTTGATTTGTAAATTGGGTACCGTTGTCCATGATGAGGACCTGTGGGATTCCGAACCGGCAAATGATGTTTTTCAAGAAAAATTGCTGGGTTTGGCACTCGGTGATGCTGGACAGTGGCTCGACCTCGAGCCATTTCGTGAAATAGTCGATGGCGACTATCAGAAACTTTCTCTATCCGGTGGCTACGGGAAAGGGGCCCACTAAGTCCATTCCCCACATGGCGAATGGTGTGGGACTAGCCAGGGATCGGAGGTTGGCTTAAGGGAGCCTCTTGATAGGGGAGAACCTCTGGCACGGGCCGCACCTTTTGACTAGCTCTTGGGAGTCTTGTAGCATGGTTGGCCAATAGTACCCCTGATTCAGGGCCTTTCGAGCGAGTGATCTGCTCCCCATATGGCATCCGCTGATCCCCTCATGAAGCTCTCTCAGGGCGTAACTAGCTTCATCACTGGCGAGGCAACGGAGGTACGGCTTCCCGTCTGCCAGTGTGTACGAGCATTTGAAGAGGACGTCGTCGATCATGACGAACCTTTCAGCTCGGATCCTGACCCTTCTTGCCTCAGCCCGATCTTCAAGAAGCTTGGCATTGATTAAGAATTTTCGAATGGGGGTGGTCCAGTCGTCCGGGCTGGCGCCATCTTGTACACACATCGCCTCTTGGTCTTGGTCATTGATGTTATGCCCTCGAAGGAGGAAGAGGCGAGTTTTGATAATGCATCTGCCTAGACGTTCTGCTCCCTGAGGACCCTAACGACCGTGGAGCAGCATAAGGATGCTAGGAGTCGTCGGACCACAGCCAAATACTTCGCCATCCGGTCGTCGCGAGCCTCGTATTCTCTGGTGATATGATTGACCACGAGTTGAGAATCGCTGAAGGCCCGAATTTGCTTGGCTCCAGCTCGGTGGGCTAGGGTCAGTCCGACGATCATGGCCTCGTATTCTGCCTCGTTATTGGAGGCCGGAAAGTTGAGGTGGAGGGAGTATTGAAGGAGGAATCGGTCGGGGCCTCGGAGGATGATCCCAGCGCCACTCCCGGTTTCACAGGAGGATCCGTCGACATAGACTTCCAAGGTCGGATCCGACCCTTCGATATCGGGCGGCTCGGAAATGGTGCATTCGGTGATGAACTCAGCGAGGGCCTGACCTTTGATCACAGTCCTCGGCTGATAGCCGATGTCGTACTGACTCAGCTCAATTGACCACTTGACTAAGCGGCCGGAGTTCTCGGGCTTGTGGAGGACGGTTTTTAATGGCTGGTCGGTCAGTACTTGGATGGAGTGGGCTTGGAAGTAAGAGCGGAGTTTCCGGGCCGCCATGATCAAAGCATTGGCCACTTTTTCTATCTTTGCGTATCTTGTCTCGGCGGGGAGTAGGACTTTGCTTACATAGTATAACAGCCTCTGAACCCCGTCCTCTTCTCGGACGAGGACGGCGTTGAGGGCGCTATCCGAGGCGGACAGGTAGAGCCACAGCGGTTCGTCCGGCTTGGGTTTGCTGAGGAGAGGAGGGTTGGCGAGGTACTGCTTCAGCTGTTCGAAGGCCTCTTGTTGATGGGTGCCCCATTCAAAGCCTCCTTTTCCGCGCAGAGCTTTGAAGAAGGAGAGAGACTTCTCCCCCGACTTGGAGAGGAAACGACCGATGGCCGCCAACCTGCCCGTGAGCCTCTGAACTTCCTTGACATTCCGGGGCGGGGCCATGTCTATTATGGCCTGGATCTTCTCTGGGTTCGCCTCGATGCCGCGCTGGCTGACGATGAACCCCAGAAATTTTCCTGAGGAGACACCGAAGGCGCACTTGGCCGGATTGAGCCTCATGTTGTGACGTCGGAGGATTCCGAAGGCTTCCTCGAGGTCGGCGACGTGGTCTGGCCCTTCCCGGCTCTTGACAAGCATGTCGTCGACATAGACCTCCATGTTGCGGCCGATCAGGTCTTTAAAAATTCGGTTCATGAGCCGTTGGTAAGTGGCTCCGGCATTTTTCAGCCCGAAGGGCATAACGCGGTAACAGAAAAGACCCTAGTCGGTGACGAACGAGGTCTTTGCAATGTCCGGCAGGAACATCCGGATCTGATTGTACCCCGAGAAGGCATCCATGAAGGACAGTAGCTCGTGTCCCGAGGTCGCGTCGATCAAGGCATCGATGCTGGGAGGGGGGAAGGATCTTTTGGGCATGCCTTGTTCACATCCGTGAAGTCTATACAGATCCGCCATCCCCGGGTCGCCTTCCTAACCATGACGACGTTCGCCAACCACTCGGGGTAGCTGACCTCCTGAATAAACCGAGCGGACACAAGCTTGTCCACCTCCTCCTTCACAGCTTGCTGCCTCTCCGGGGCGAATTTGCACCTCTTCTGGGCGACCGGCTTGGAGCCCGGGATGACGCTCAGCCAATGCATGATCAGGTCTTCGGATATCCCGGGCATGTCGGAGGGCTTCCAGGCGAATAGATCGACGTTGCAGCGGATGCAGTCGATTATGCCTGACTTTAAATCTCCGGAGAGCAAGCGGCTCACCCAGAACCATTTCGACTTGTCTGCAGTCCCGAACGGGACCTCCTCCAGCTCGTCGGCTGGCTCAGGATCAGAACCGTCCTTCTCGGACCCGAGCTCGACGGCGTCGAGGGGGAAGATGCCCCCTCCGACGGCGGTCATGTAGCAGGACCGCGCCGCCTCTTGGTTGCCGCGGACAACACCGACCCCTTGCTCGGTGGGGAATTTTAATTTCAAGTGGTAAGCCGACGATACCGCTTGAAGGGAGCACAGCCCGAGCCGGCTGAGTATAGCATTGTACGCCGCCTTGACGTTCACCACCATGAAGTCCATAGATTCCGTCCGCCTGATAGGAGCCGAGCCCGCTGTGACATCCAGAGTCACAATCCCTTCTATGACGACAGGGACGCCGGAGAACCCGTGCAAGGTGTATCCGGCCAACTTGAGTTTGTCTCTGGGCAGCTTGAGATTCTCGAAGGCTTCGAGGAAATGGATGTTGACTGAGCTGCCGTTGTCGACGAGGATCCGGCGAACCTCAAAATTCTCCATGTGGAGGCAAATGACGAGGGCGTCGCAATGAGGAAGGCGGACGCCCTCGAGGTCCTCGCCGGAGAAGGAGACAGGTAGCGGTTGTACGCAGGGCGAGGGGAGGTCTTGGATAGCATTCACCTCTCGGATGAATGCTTTCCGCAAAGTATTCGACTCTCCCCCATCGGTCCTCCATGGATGCAATATAAAATGGCTTGTCCTTCTGCTTCCTCGGGATCGAGATTCCGCTCCTGGCGGTGGTTCGGAATATGGGTCAGAGGCGAAGGCCTCCGGTTCCTCGTATCCCTCCGATCCCGTTGGCTTTCTCTGGTGAACTCGCGGAGGTACCCTCGGGAGATGAGGGCTTCGATCTCGTCTTTCAGGGCCTGACACTGGTCGGTTTCGTGCCCATGATCCCTATGGAAGTGGCAGTAGAAGCATTGGTCTCGCTTCTTGTTGTTGCTTGGTCGGGGAGGTAGTCGGATAAGGCCCTTGTCCTCGATTTCTAAGAGGATGGCGGACACGTTCTGTGTCAAGGGAGTGTACCTTTCGAAGCGAGGGACCGGAGGCGACTCCTTCCTTTGCCGCTTTTCTGGCAGGTTCGACCTCGTCGACCCTGCGTTTGCCCTTCCCTGCGACTTCTTTGCTGCCCTCTGGGTTTAAAGCTTCTTCAGCTCGTATGTACTTCTCGACTCGGTTAAGAAGGTCGGGAAAGTCCAGGGGTGACTTCTTTGCCAAGGAGACCTTCAGCTGCTTGTGCCGGACATTGTGTCGGAAGGCGGCCGAGGCGACCCCGGCATCGAGGGCAGAGATGGATCTTGCCTCGGCTGTGAACCTCTTGACGAAGTCACAGAGCGACTCCCCTTCCCTCTGCCGGAGGTCGAGCAGGGACGCGCTCGTCTTCTCGGCCTACCTGCTGGTGACGAAGTGGGCAAAGAAGTTGGCTTCTAGCTGATCGAATGAGAAGACTGAGCTGGGGGAGAGTTTGGAGAACCACTCCCTGGTCGGACCCTGGAGGGTGGCCGGGAATGCTAGGCACAGTAGGGGATCCGAAGTGCTGTGAATCATCATGAGGGTCTTGAAGCCCTCCATGTGATCAGCTGGATCACCCTCACCGTTGTAAGTTTCGAACTGTGGAGACCGGAAGTTCCGGGGGATCTCCGCTTCTAAGATGTTGACAGAGAATGGCGGCTGGGAAGGCCTTCGGCCTAGGACGGGGTTCGGACTCCCATCGCCGATGCGTTCGAGGTGATTCTCCATCTCTAGGAGGCATCGGAGTACCTCATCGGTGCGCTCAGGGGGAGGTGTTGGGTCACGAGTGTAGCTCCTTCCCTCGCTTATTTGACGGGGTCGGTCGAGCGTCGCGGCCCTTGGCACCCCGTGAAGGACCTCCATGATCTCATCCCGGAAGCTCCTGAACTCGGCCCTGGTGACCGCGCCATGGTCAGTAGGGTCGGGTTGTGGCGTCGGAATACGGCCAATGCGGCTGAGTACCGATGGCCTTTCCCCGGGCGCAGGCCTAGAACGGTTCGGGGCCAAGTTGGAAGCGGTCCTTCCCCTAGCCTGGCTGGCCCTTCGGTTCTGGATGATCCTGCGAAGGTGTAATATCCCGGACGGATATTACCGTATATAAATTGATATTTTATTATTATTTTATTATTATTCTGTTTTAATTCCAAAATTAGAACATTTTGGTGATTTTTACCCGGTTTGCTCCTAGACACTATCTGTATCCAGATATCGGCCAGTATATATCCGTATTGTATCAAATTGATACCGTGATCTTCCGAACTAATAATAAAATTTATTTTATTATTATTTCCAAGATTTAATTATTTTTATGCAGATTATGCGAAGATTTTCCGGTACACAGACATATATGCGCACGTGCGAGTAGTATGTCGATTAGTGCATTATACGAATTATGTGTTGTATATTTTGGACAACACTTATTTTGCTATAACCTAGTAGGGATGGTTAAGGATTTGATTAGGAGATTTAACCTAGGTCAAGTTTACATAAGAAGGTTAAGAATTCTTCTAGAACAAACCCTCCTCCACATCAATTTTCCCTCACATAACACCTCCCCCCAATCCTACCTCCTTGTTTTGGGGTTATTTTGTGCCATGTGGTGCACTTACCACCTCCCATCTCCTTCTATAAATAGCCCTTCATTCTCCTCCTTCTCTCATTTTAGAAAACAAAAGAAAGAAAGAAAGAAAGAAAGAAAGAAAGAAAGGAAAAGAAAGAGAGGTTTCATACTAACAAAAGAGAGTTTTATTGTAGGGTTCTTAGGAGTTCTAAAAAGCTAGGGGAAGGAGAAGGTAGCTAGCTAGTTCTTCCATCAAAGAAAGAAACAAGGTGGGGGTTTCTTCATGCTTTCTTTGTTTGATTGTTTGTTGTTTATTTGAATGATGGTTTTGATGTTCTTCTTCTTCTTACCCTCTTGTTTATTTTTCTTTTGGTATGGTTACTTTGTAGTGGTGTGGTTGTATGAGTTTTCTCATTTGAATGTTGTTAACTATTTGGACTAAAAAGATACATACACATAACTTTTGCATACAACCATGTAAGGTTGTAGGACTTGATATGGAACCATACATATTGCATATTGTTGAACAATACAACCATTGTTGGTTGTAGGACTTGATTGAACTAATGTAATAATCAAAAAGATCTTTCCTTTCTTTACTAAACACTAGTGGTAGAAATAATTAAAAAGATCTTCTTTTTGTTTAATCACTAGTTGTAACTTAATAAAAAGATCTTTCTTTTTATTTAATCACTAGTTGTAGCTTAATAAAAAGATCTTTCTTTTTATTTAATCACTAGTTGTAGCCTAATAAAAAGATCTTTCTTTTTATTTTAATCACTAGTTGTAGCTTAATAAAAAGATCTTCTTTTTGTTTAATCACTAGTTATAGCTTAATAAAAAGATCTTCTTTTTGTTTAATCACTAGTTGTAACTTAATAAAAAAGACCTTCTTTTATTTTGATCACTAGTTGTAATTAACTAAAAAGATCTTTCTTTTATTTTTAATCACTAGTGGTAATTAATTAAAAAGATCTTCTTTCATTTTTAATCACTAGTTGTAGTTGATTAAAGAGATCTTTCTTTTGTAAAGTAAAGTAAAATAAAATAAAAAATGATCTCTTCTTTATCACTAGATTAGTAAGTAACTAAGTAGTAGTAAGCTAAAATAATAAGTAGTAGTAGGTAATAAATGAAGTAGTAATAGCATGTATGTTGATTAATAAGGTAGTAGTAATAGTAGTGAGTTGTATGTTGTGATTTTGATGAGAATGAAGTAGTAGTAGTAGTAGTAAGTTGTATGTTGTAGTAGTAGTAGTAGATAATTATGTTTTGATTAAAATAGTAGTAGTAGTAGTAGTAGTAAAATGTTGTAGGATTGCTTCTAAAAATGCTTAGAAGCCATTTTCATGCTACTAATATTGTAGGATTACTTCTAAAAATACTTAGAAGCCATTTTTATGCTACTTATATTGTAGGATCTTTTCTAAAAATGATTAGAAGCCTTATTCATGCTTCACATATTGTAGGATTACTTCTAAAAATATTTAGAAGCCATATTCTTGCTACTTATGTTGTAGGATCTTTTCTAAAAATATTTAG
Organism: Hemerocallis citrina; assembly: GCA_017893485.1. Classification (NCBI taxonomy): domain Eukaryota; kingdom Viridiplantae; phylum Streptophyta; class Magnoliopsida; order Asparagales; family Asphodelaceae; genus Hemerocallis; species Hemerocallis citrina. Next base: position 222,856,251 of record CM030362.1, on the reverse strand, counting down.
AAGCCTTATTCATGCTTCACATGTTGTAGGACTTTTGCTAAAAATATCCTACCATGTTCCATGCTTAGTTAGTTGGAGGATTACTTATAAAAATATCCTACCATGTTTACCATGCTTAGTTAGTTGTAGCTTTGCTTCTAAAAATATTTAGAAGCCATATTCATGCTCAATTAGTTGTAGGATTACTTATAAAAATATCCTACCATGTTTACCATGCTTAGTTAGTTGTAGCTTTGCTTCTAAAAATATTTAGAAGCCATATTCATGCTCAATTAGTTGTAGGATTACTTATAAAAATATCCTACCATGTTTACCATGCTTAGTTAGTTGTAGCTTTGCTTCTAAAAATATTTAGAAGCCATATTCATTCTCAATTAGTTGTAGGATTACTTATAAAAATATCCTACCATGTTTACCATGCTTAGTTAGTTGTAGCTTTGCTTCTAAAAATATTTAGAAGCCATATTCATGCTCAATTAGTTGTAGGATTACTTATAAAAATATCCTACCATGTTTACCATGCTTAGTTAGTTGTAGGATTGCTTGTAAAAATATCCTACCATGCTTACCATGCTTAGTTAGTTGTAGCTTTGATTCTAAAAATAATTAGAAGCCATAATCCATGCTTAGTTAGTTGTAGGATTGCTTGTAAAAATATCCTACCATGTTTACCATGCTTAGTTAGTAGTAGCTTTGCTTCCAAAAATAATTAGAAGTCATATCCATGCTTAGTTAGTTGTAGGATTCTTTTCCTAGCATGCTTGGTAATGTTGTAGGATTCTTTTCCTAGCATGCTTGGTAATGTTGTAGGATTCTTTTCCTATCATGTTTAGTAACTCACTTATACTAGAATTTTGTAGGATTCATTCCTAAAGTTTCCTATTATGTTTAGCGACTTAGTTATGCTTAGAATGTGCAGGATTCAATCCAAGAGTTTCCTACCATGTTTGGATAAATTTTATTGTGCCTAGAGTGTTGTAGGATCCTTGATAAAATCATATACCATGCTAGTTTTATCTATGCCATACTAGCTTAATAGTAATTAAGTTGTGTGCCATGCTAGTTTATATGAATACTCGTGTTTACATGGTACCCATGCTTAGATAAGTGTTTATTCATGCTATGTTGGTGAATGATCATGATTCATGCTAAGTAAGTAGGTATCATGCTAATTATTAATCATGTTAAGTTAAGGATACCCATACTAGGATGTTCATGCTTAGGGTAAAGAAACTACCCATGGCTAGTTGTGGTGACTTATGTTGGGTTCTATACCATGCTAGAGTAATATTTGCTTAGAATGTTGTAGGAGTAGTGTTAGGACTACCTACTATACCTTGGAGTATTGCTTAGTTGGGTGGTGGTGGTGGTTGGTTATGATAAGTAGTAGGCTTCCATGCTCAATTTGTAACCTACGAGTGACTATAGAGGATTTTATGTTTAAGGTCGTTAGTAATTTTCATGCTTGAGCTCAATGTAAGCATAAGCATTAATCATATCCATACATAGGAATATCATGGTGGTTGTGCTATATGATTGATTGTCGTAGGAAGCTGCTTGAAATTGTATGCCATACTTAAGGCGCAATAGGTTGAAGTAGGAAGGATTGGGAAGACCACTAGGGATAGTTAATCCGATAAAGGCCATCTTATCGCCTTCGGTTCTTCCCTAGTACAATACCCATCATAGACTACTAGTAGATTCGTTTGTTGCTTCTAATAATAGAAGATTAAGTTTGTTAGTAAGCACGTTTGGTTGCTTCTAGGATTGATTACCTGTATGGTTGTTTGCACACGGTTGTGCTCGTACGTGGCTCGACTGGCCTGTATGTAGCTGTGGGTCTCATACGTAGCTTAGTCGGCTCGTATGTAGGTGGTTGTCCCGTACGCGGCCCGACCGGCCCGTACGAAGCTGTTGGTCTCATACGCGGCTTATTTGGCCGGTATGTACGTGGTTGTCTCCTACGAGACCCGCCTGGCTCGTAGGTAGTTGTTGTTTCATGCGTAGCTTAGTTGGCTCGTATGTGGCTATTACTCGTGTATAGCTTGTTAGCTAGTACACAGTTAGTTGTGCTCGTCTAGGGTGATGTTACCACCCTAAGGGCTATCGACCATCAAGACATATGATGTCTACCCTAAGTAACTGTGGAGGAGTCACTCCTTGGGTACCGTCGAATCTTAACCAGGGTAGGTTAATCGAGGACCGAAGTATAGACAGAATCCAAGTCTAGGGTAGCGGCATGCGTGTATACTCGCACAGCCAAAGTCTTGGATCGATGAGCCATAAACCAGATTCCGAGGGATTCTGGTAAGTCTAGGTTGAGCGGCCTAGTAGAGTTGTCTTGCGAAGCCTAATTTAAGGCCTAGCATGTTGTGTTATAATATCGTCATCCCTAGGATTGTTCGAGCCAGGGACATCACTAGGATAGTGACTTATAAGGATCAGTTTACTTAAACCCTTTTGCCGGGAGAGAGGGGTCAGTTGTAGGGGGCCCCTTACACTAACTCGTCCCTTGAGGCAGATCATAGGTGGTGTACAGGGTTGTGCCTTCCTGTCAAAGGGATACGTACGGTGCCGTCTCACAAGTTGAGGACACGGGTTGCGTATCTCACTCTGTTAATTCCTGGAGTACCGTGGCTAGGGGTGCCACAGGATGCATTGTGCAGTCCTGCACTTGCGATACCCCAGAGAGTGCCACAGGGTAGGCTTCGTGCTACCCTGCGCTTGCGAAACTCTATGGTTTGATTTTTGTTATGACGCCCGATATATTGGGTTCGTCTATTTTGAGTGAGGTCCGGTTAGCCGGGTCGCGGTGGCGAACATAGACACCACGGGCGAAATGCAACAGTGGCACATGACCACATCTGCAGCCTCGCGAGTCATGTGTAGGTGTCAGGAACAGGTTGTGTGCAATTAGAATTCATAACGCGGGTTCAAATCCCTATATATGGAGAAACGGCTTGAGATGGAGTCGCATGTATTTATGGGCTGCATGTTACTTTCGGAGACTTGCTGACATTAGAATAGGAAGCGTCCCGTCAAAGGGATACGTACGGTGCCATCTCACAGGTTGAGGACACGGGTTACGTATCTCGCTCTGTTAATTCCTGAAATACCGTGGCTGGGGTGCCACATGATGCATTGTGCAGTCCTGCGCTTGCGATACCCCAGAGGGTGCCACAGGGTAGGCTTCGCGCTGCCCTGCGCTTGCGAAACCCTATGATTTGGATTTTGGATTAAGGCCCGATACACTGGGCAATAGTGGCAAACATGGACACCACTATATGACTGCAGTGGCGGAACTAGACCGCACCTGCAACCTTGTTTGAGTGAAGTCCGGCATGCCGGGTAGTAGTGAAAAACGGAGACACCATAAGTAGACTGCATAAGGGGACTTGACCTCTTCTGCAACCTCACAGAGTCATGGAGTATTGTCAGGAACGGGTTGTGTCTAATTAGTTCTATTTTAAGTATCGCATTAGTGTCTAGTCATAGCACTCACGAACACTTAAACTACACCAACACCATTGTTATATTTTGTATATTGTTTGGAAGATTCGCTGCTATATGATATGCCTTTAAGCGTCAGTGAATACTGACGTCCCCACTTCCATAGGTACTGGATCGCCAAAGTACAAAGGCGAGATTCAAGAGGACTCAAGGCAAGGAAAGCAAGGAGTCAGTATTAAGTTTAGTTCCGCTGCAAAATATGTATTGATTCTGGATTAGTTGAGAAGTACTCTGATGTAAGATGTGAAGGTTGTAATACTTAGAAGTGTAAAGGCAATATTGTAACTCTATTGTAAGATATTACAGTTGTACAGTATTCAGACTTGTAACATATTGAGTATTGAATAAAAAGTTTTAAATTCTCCTGTTTTTCTGTGTATTGTGACTAATTGAAGAAAAGGTCTTGGCTCGTGTCACGGTTTCCCGGTATTCGGAAATCGGGGCGCTACAGAGTGGTATCAGAGCTAACTTCAATTTACAGTCCAACACAGCAGGAAAATTAAACTTGGACGCCTTTAGGAGTCGAGTCTTAGTTAGTTATAGGCAATTGTAATTCATATTGTTGTTCCTTTCAACTTATGTTTTATGATTATCCTATATCTGGACTAATTCCAGTAGGTATATTTTAGGATGGTATTCGAAGATTTCCTAACTGAGGGTGTATTGATGGAGTAGAGTGAGAAAATTACCGGAGGAAATCCTAGAAATCGGAAGTAATGTTCATAGGTCATGTCCTATTCTAAGGAGGGATTAGCTACCGAATTGCAAAGGTTGGGTTCTTTGGAGAACCAGTTCGTGAACGAGCCACTTGGGAGCCGGAAAGCAGCATAAGCTTTCTTTCCCCGAGTTATTAAGGTATGGATGTTTTGCCTGTTTTCCTAACTTAACGTAGTTCTGAGGACAGAACTATTCTAAGGAGGGAGTATTGTAATATCCCGGACGGATATTACCGTATATAAATTGATATTTTATTATTATTTTATTATTATTTTGTTTTAATTCCAAAATTAGAACATTTTGGTGATTTTTACCCGGTTTGCTCCTAGACACTATCTGTATCCAGATATCGGCCAGTATATATCCGTAGTGTATCAAATTGATACCGTGATCTTCCGAACTAATAATAAAATTTATTTTATTATTATTTCCAAGATTTAATTATTTTTATGCGGATTATGCGAAGATTTTCCGGTACACAGACATATATGCGCACGTGCGAGTAGTATGTCGATTAGTGCATTATACGAATTATGTGTTGTATATTTTGGACAACACTTATTTTGCTATAACCTAGTAGGGATGGTTAAGGATTTGATTAGGAGGTTTAACCTAGGTCAAGTTTACATAAGAAGGTTAATAATTCTTCTAGAACAAACCCTCCTCCACATCAATTTTCCCTCACATAACACCTCCCCCCAATCCTACCTCCTTGTTTTGGGGTTATTTTGTGCCATGTGGTGCACTTACCACCTCCCGTCTCCTTCTATAAATAGCCCTTCATTCTCCTCCTTCTCTCATTTTAGAAAACAAAAGAAAGAAAGAAAGAAAGAAAGAAAGAAAGGAAAAGAAAGAGAGGTTTCATACTAACAAAAGAGAGTTTTATTGTAGGGTTCTTAGGAGTTCTAAAAAGCTAGGGGAAGGAGAAGGTAGCTAGCTAGTTCTTCCATCAAAGAAAGAAACAAAGTGGGGGTTTCTTCATGCTTTCTTTGTTTGATTGTTTGTTGTTTATTTGAATGATGGTTTTGATGTTCTTCTTCTTCTTACCCTCTTGTTTATTTTTCTTTTGGTATGGTTACTTTGTAGTGGTGTGGTTGTATGAGTTTTCTCATTTGAATGTTGTTAACTATTTGGACTAAAAAGATACATATACATAACTTTTGCATAGAACCATGTAAGGTTGTAGGACTTGATATGGAACCATACATATTGCATATTGTTGAACAATACAACCATTGTTGGTTGTAGGACTTGATTGAACTAATGTAATAATCAAAAAGATCTTTCCTTTCTTTACTAAACACTAGTGGTAGAAATAATTAAAAAGATCTTCTTTTTGTTTAATCACTAGTTGTAACTTAATAAAAAGATCTTTCTTTTTATTTAATCACTAGTTGTAGCTTAATAAAAAGATCTTTCTTTTTATTTAATCACTAGTTGTAGCCGAATAAAAAGATCATTCTTTTTATTTTAATCACTAGTTGTAGCTTAATAAAAAGATCTTCTTTTTGTTTAATCACTAGTTATAGCTTAATAAAAAGATCTTCTTTTTGTTTAATCACTAGTTGTAACTTAATAAAAAAGACCTTCTTTTATTTTGATCACTAATTGTAATTAACTAAAAAGATCTTTCTTTTATTTTTAATCACTAGTGGTAATTAATTAAAAAGATCTTCTTTCATTTTTAATCACTAGTCGTAGTTGATTAAAGAGATCTTTCTTTTGTAAAGTAAAGTAAAATAAAATAAAAAATGATCTCTTCTTTATCACTAGATTAGTAAGTAACTAAGTAGTAGTAAGCTAAAATAATAAGTAGTAGTAGGTAATAAATGAAGTAGTAATAGCATGTATGTTGATTAATAAGGTAGTAGTAATAGTAGTGAGTTGTATGTTGTGATTTTGATGAGAATGAAGTAGTAGTAGTAGTAGTAAGTTGTATGTTGTAGTAGTAGTAGTAGATAATTATGTTTTGATTAAAATAGTAGTAGTAGTAGTAGTAGTAAAATGTTGTAGGATTGCTTCTAAAAATTCTTAGAAGCCATTTCCATGCTACTAATATTGTAGGATTACTTCTAAAAATACTTAGAAGCCATTTTTATGCTACTTATATTGTAGGATCTTTTCTAAAAATGATTAGAAGCCTTATTCATGCTTCACATATTGTAGGATTACTTCTAAAAATATTTAGAAGCCATATTCTTGCTACTTATGTTGTAGGATCTTTTCTAAAAATATTTAGAAGCCTTATTCATGCTTCACATGTTGTAGGACTTTTGCTAAAAATATCCTACCATGTTCCATGCTTAGTTAGTTGTAGGATTACTTATAAAAATATCCTACCATGTTTACCATGCTTAGTTAGTTGTAGCTTTGCTTCTAAAAATATTTAGAAGCCATATTCATGCTCAATTAGTTGTAGGATTACTTATAAAAATATCCTACCATGTTTACCATGCTTAGTTAGTTGTAGCTTTGCTTCTAAAAATATTTAGAAGCCATATTCATGCTCAATTAGTTGTAGGATTACTTATAAAAATATCCTACCATATTTACCATGCTTAGTTAGTTGTAGCTTTGCTTCTAAAAATATTTAGAAGCCATATTCATGCTCAATTAGTTGTAGGATTACTTATAAAAATATCCTACCATGTTTACCATGCTTAGTTAGTTGTAGATTTGCTTCTAAAAATATTTAGAAGCCATATTCATGCTCAATTAGTTGTAGGATTACTTATAAAAATATCCTACCATGTTTACCATGCTTAGTTAGTTGTAGGATTGCTTGTAAAAATATCCTACCATGTTTACCATGCTTAGTTAGTTGTAGCTTTGATTCTAAAAATAATTAGAAGCCATAATCCATGCTTAGTTAGTTGTAGGATTGCTTGTAAAAATATCCTACCATGTTTACCATGCTTAGTTAGTAGTAGCTTTGCTTCCAAAAATAATTAGAAGCCATATCCATGCTTAGTTAGTTGTAGGATTCTTTTCCTAGCATGCTTGGTAATGTTGTAGGATTCTTTTCCTAGCATGCTTGGTAATGTTGTAGGATTCTTTTCCTATCATGTTTAGTAACTCACTTATACTAGAATTTTGTAGGATTCATTCCTAAAGTTTCCTATTATGTTTAGCGACTTAGTTATGCTTAGAATGTGCAGGATTCAATCCAAGAGTTTCCTACCATGTTTGGATAAATTTTATTGTGCCTAGAGTGTTGTAGGATCCTTGATAAAATCATATACCATGCTAGTTTTATCTATGTCATACTAGCTTAATAGTAATTAAGTTGTGTGCCATGCTAGTTTATATGAATACTCGTGTTTACATGGTACCCATGCTTAGATAAGTGTTTATTCATGCTATGTTGGTGAATGATCATGATTCATGCTAAGTAAGTAGGTATCATGCTAATTATTAATCATGTTAAGTTAAGGATACCCATACTAGGATGTTCATGCTTAGGGTAAAGAAACTACCCATGGCTAGTTGTGGTGACTTATGTTGGGTTCTATACCATGCTAGAGTAATATTTGCTTAGAATGTTGTAGGAGTAGTGTTAGGACTACCTACTATACCTTGGAGTATTGCTTAGTTGGGTGGTGGTGGTTGGTTATGATAAGTAGTAGGCTTCCATGCTCAATTTGTAACCTACGAGTGACTATAGAGGATTTTATGTTTAAGGTCGTTAGTAATTTTCATGCTTGAGCTCAATGTAAGCATAAGCATTAATCATATCCATACATAGGAATATCATGGTGGTTGTGCTATATGATTGATTGTCGTAGGAAGCTGCTTGAAATTGTATGCCATACTTAAGGCGCAATAGGTTGAAGTAGGAAGGATTGGGAAGACCACTAGGGATAGTTAATCCGATAAAGGCCATCTTATCGCCTTCGGTTCTTCCCTAGTACAATACCCATCATAGACTACTAGTAGATTCGTTTGTTGCTTCTAATAATAGAAGATTAAGTTTGTTAGTAAGCACGTTTGGTTGCTTCTAGGATTGATTACCTGTATGGTTGTTTGCACACGGTTGTGCTCGTACGTGGCTCGACTGGCCTGTATGTAGCTGTGGGTCTCATACGTAGCTTAGTCGGCTCGTATGTAGGTGGTTGTCCCGTACGCGGCCCGACCGGCCCGTACGAAGCTGTTAGTCTCATACGCGGCTTATTTGGCCGGTATGTACGTGGTTGTCTCCTACGAGGCCCGCCTGGCTCGTAGGTAGTTGTTGTTTCATGCGTAGCTTAGTTGGCTCGTATGTGGCTATTACTCGTGTATAGCTTGTTAGCTAGTACACAGTTAGTTGTGCTCGTCTAGGGTGATGTTACCACCCTAAGGGCTATCGACCATCAAGACATATGATGTCTACCCTAAGTAACTGTGGAGGAGTCACTCCTTGGGTACCGTCGAATCTTAACCAGGGTAGGTTAATCGAGGACCGAAGTATAGACAGAATCCAAGTCTAGGGTAGCGGCATGCGTGTATACTCGCACAGCCAAAGTCTTGGATCGATGAGCCATAAACCAGATTCCGAGGGATTCTGGTAAGTCTAGGTTGAGCGGCCTAGTAGAGTTGTCTTGCGAAGCCTAATTTAAGGCCTAGCATGTTGTGTTATAATATCGTCATCCCTAGGATTGTTCGAGCCAGGGACATCACTAGGATAGTGACTTATAAGGATCAGTTTACTTAAACCCTTTTGCCGGGAGAGAGGGGTCAGTTGTACGGGGCCCCTTACACTAACTCGTCCCTTGAGGCAGATCATAGGTGGTGTACAGGGTTGTGCCTTCCTGTCAATGGGATACGTACGGTGCCGTCTCACAAGTTGAGGACACGGGTTGCGTATCTCGCTCTGTTAATTCCTGGAGTACCGTGGCTAGGGGTGCCACAGGATGCATTGTGCAGTCCTGCACTTGCGATACCCCAGAGAGTGCCACAGGGTAGGCTTCGTGCTACCCTGCGCTTGCGAAACTCTATGGTTTGATTTTTGTTATGACGCCCGATATATTGGGTTCGTCTATTTTGAGTGAGGTCCGGTTAGCTGGGTCGCGGTGGCAAACATAGACACCACGGGCGAAATGCAACAGTGGCACATGACCACATCTGCAGCCTCGCGAGTCATGTGTAGGTGTCAGGAACAGGTTGTGTGCAATTAGAATTCATAACGCGGGTTCAAATCCCTATATATGGAGAAACGGCTTGAGATGGAGTCGCATGTATTTATGGGCTGCATGTTACTTTCGGAGACTTGCTGACATTAGAATAGGAAGCGTCCCGTCAAAGGGATACGTACGGTGCCATCTCACAGGTTGAGGACACGGGTTACGTATCTCGCTCTGTTAATTCCTGAAATACCGTGGCTGGGGTGCCACAGGATGCATTGTGCAGTCCTGCGCTTGCGATACCCCAGAGGGTGCCACAGGGTAGGCTTCGCGCTGCCCTGCGCTTGCGAAACCCTATGATTTGGATTTTGGATTAAGGCCCGATACACTGGGCAATAGTGGCAAACATGGACACCACTATATGACTGCAGTGGCGGAACTAGACCGCACCTGCAACCTTGTTTGAGTGAGGTCCGGCATGCCGGGTAGTAGTGGAAAACGGAGACACCATAAGCAGACTGCATAAGGGGACTTGACCTCTTCTGCAACCTCACAGAGTCATGGAGTATTGTCAGGAACGGGTTGTGTCTAATTAGTTCTATTTTAAGTATCGCATTAGTGTCTAGTCATAGCACTCACGAACACTTAAACTACACCAACACCATTGTTATATTTTGTATATTGTTTGGAAGATTCGCTGCTATATGATCAGCCTTTAAGCGTCAGTGAATACTGACGTCCCCACTTCCATAGGTACTGGATCGCCAAAGTACAAAGGCGAGATTCAAGAGGACTCAAGGCAAGGAAAGCAAGGAGTCAGTATTAAGTTTAGTTCCGCTGCAAAATATGTATTGATTCTGGATTAGTTGAGAAGTACTCTGATGTAAGATGTGAAGGTTGTAATACTTAGAAGTGTAAAGGCAATATTGTAACTCTATTGTAGGATATTACAGTTGTACAGTATTCAGACTTGTAACATATTGAGTATTGAATAAAAAGTTTTAAATTCTCCTGTTTTTCTGTGTATTGTGACTAATTGAAGAAAAGGTCTTGGCTCGTGTCACGGTTTCCCGGTATTCGGAAATCGGGGCGCTACAGAAGGTCAGATTCGATGGTGTAAGGTGAGCTCCGCTGGGGTCCGAGGTTCGCCCCCGGATTGTTTGATTCGTGAATCCCGTCAAGGGCGTCCTGAAGAGGAGGCCCGTCTCTCCGGGCCCTGGGAGCCATGGGAGAGCGGATCGAATGGAGACCGTTGGTGGCGAGGCTCGGGCTGTCGTCCGGACCAAACAATTAATGTTTCCCACAGACGGCACCAACCTGATGCGGTTTTTTTTTTTGGGAGAGTGTGGATGCACTAGGTGTGAGTTTGGACTCGATTTGTAATGGTGGAAGGATGCGGTACTGTACGCTGAGCGGTAGGCTCGCTTCGGTACTTGAGGATCGGCTCGGATTGGGATGCCTCGCCTTGCGTACCTGCAGACGGTCTTGGAACACCGGGGTTGATCCCGATGGCAGACCCTCCGACGATCTAGTTAGTCTCTGAGAGAGAGTAGCAGTAACTAGGGTTTTTAAGTGGCAAAGATTGATTACCTGTAAAGGTGGGAGAGGGCATGGTATAGATAATCCCAACCGGGTTTGGATCCATTTGGGGGTCGGGTCTGGACCCGAAAGCCCATGGGCCTGACATGGCAGGAGGCCCAGGGGGTTTAGGGCAGACGTGGCAGTACCATGGATGGTTTAGGGTTGACGTGGCAAGGCCTTAGGTGGTTTTGGAGCTGACGTGGCGGATCGTCGGGTCCCTGTTCCTCTGGGAGGATCGGATGGCCTAGGTAGCGCCAGGTCATCCTTATCCCTTACTAGGCTGATGGGGGGACCACGAGACTGTCGAGGATCGAAGGCCGAAGGTCGTGGCCGATTGTCGGAACGAGGCAGCCGGTTTCGTGGGGGCGAGTTATCGGCTCAGCTCCGAGGGCGTGACGGTCCGGTGTCGAGCTGGCGTGCTATTGAGTGGATGCAATCCTGGGCCCTGGCTGGGCCATGGGTCATTTTTATCCCACCTCATCTTGGTAGCTGAATGTAGATGCTGATGCTGCTTGTTTTTGAGTGTGGGGGCAACATGTGTAAGTTCTTGTATTTTTGTAAAGCAGAACAGGCTGATCTCGATCGTGGCTCAGATCGGTTCTTTGAGGCCGGCTAGGAAGAAAGGCTGATTGCTGTGTTGGGAGACTGGGAGCTCGGTCGGTAGGCTGGGAGCTCGGTCGGCCGGAGTACCCAAAAGGCCTAGAAAAACCGGGAGAAGTCCCAGCAACAGGCCCTCCGATGGTCTAGTTAGTCACTAAAATTGTAACAATAACTAGGGTTCAGGTGGAAAAAGACTGATTACCTGCTGCTGTGTGTGTGTGTAAGGGGGGGGGGTCTGGTATTTATAGGTAGGGCTAAATGGATTTGAAACCATAACGGGTCGGGTCGGACCCGTTTGCTGGTGGGCCTGAGGTGGTGGAAGCCTGTTGGACTTTGTTGACTCGATGATATGGGATGAGCAAAATCTGAGGAGATCTAAATGTAACACCCCGTAGTTTTCAAAATATAGTAGTATATATATATATATACATTATATAATGAAATGGTGAGAAAGTATAAGTGCTGTTGATTTGGGATTTATATAAATGAATGGTATATGGTAAGGTGGGGGCCCACAATGCTTGGAACAGCAAAGCTATTGTTATTTGAAGTAATGCCATGATGAGGTGGCGGATTGCATGGGGGCCCACCGGATTTGGTGGCTGTGTACACTTCGGGAATTAAGGAGAGGGTATGGGAAAAGATGATCCCATATCGATTATACATAATAACATAAAATAATATAAATAATAATGCCAAGGATCAAGAGTCACCTAATCGGTTAACCAACTTTTGAGAGGCAGCCTGTGGTGGGCAGTTGTACTACATAGTATCTAATTTGTCTTATAAATTGTATAAATTGTCCGAGCTCGGGGCAGGGGCGTTACAAAATGGTATCAGAGCCGACTTTCGACACCGAGTGTGGGTAAGAGTGGGTGAGATGTATGCCTGAGAGGGAGCGGGGTTGTGGCCAGGACGCCCGGTAAATCCACGGGGGTGGGCTAGGGGTCTGGACAACACGCAGAATCAGGGTACGCCCGGTAAATCCACGGGGGTGGGCTAGGGTACTCCACTCCACATCGGCTAGAAAGTAGATCCTGCACTAGATTGTGCATGCCCTGTGCTCAGCGAGGACGCTGATTTCTGAAAGGGGGGTGTGTGTAACACCCTGTAGTTTTCAAAATATAGTAGTATATATATATATATACATTATATAATGAAATGGTGAGAAAGTATAAGTGCTGTTGATTTGGGATTTATATAAATGAATGGTATATGGTAAGGTGGGGGCCCACAATGCTTGGAACAGCAAAGCTATTGTTATTTGAAGTAATGCCATGATGAGGTGGCGGATTGCATGGGGGCCCACCGGATTTGGTGGCTGTGTACACTTCGGGAATTAAGGAGAGGGTATGGGAAAAGATGATCCCATATCGATTATACATAATAACATAAAATAATATAAATAATAATGCCAAGGATCAAGAGTCACCTAATCGGTTAACCAACTTTTGAGAGGCAGCCTGTGGTGGGCAGTTGTACTACATAGTATCTAATTTGTCTTATAAATTGTATAAATTGTCCGAGCTCGGGGCAGGGGCGTTACACTAAAGGTCCTAATTGGGCCACGTAATCTGTACCACATCATAAGCCCCCACTCCTAGAGGGCTGTGTAGGCCAGCCGTGTAGGAGTAGTTTGTCTCTGTAGGAAGAGCAGAGGGGAGTATTTGGCAAAGATTAGTTGTTTGAGTCCCTGAGAAGTGTTTGGGGTTTCTCTGAATCGACTGCAATATAGGCCGAAGGTCGAGGGCCGAAGGCTGAGTTGGAGAATCAATGCCAAATGTCGAGTCTGCAGGGTCGGCGACGAGCGTAGGGCATGGAGGGTCAGTGCCGAGCGCTCCGAGTGTAGCACTTAGCGAGAGGAGCCATGTTGGCGCTCGACGTACATGCCGAGCTCCGAGCTTCGAGGGTCGGCGTCGAGCGCTACGAGGGGCGATCTTGAGAAGGAGCTGAGTGGGTGCTCGAAGTAAATGTCGAGCTCTGAGCTTGGAGGGTCGGTGTCATGCCCCGCTTCCCAGAATACGGGAACACGAGTACGTAACGAAGGCCCAGCGAATGATTATAAATCATCCATAAGCTGTACAAGTCTAACTCAACAATATACAAGAGAAACAACCACGCAGGCAAAGAGTATAATCACATAAACAATAAATATACTCAAAGATAATCAAGAAATAAATTCACTAAATAATAATCAAACATCTGGGATAAAACAGTTTTGGGTCATAAAGCCTAAGAATACAAAGTATGATAAAAAGAAAATACAATAAGAAAATATGAAAAGATAGCTAAGAAGTCTAATAGTCCAGCTCCAATCTTCAAAGAGTTTGCTCACCAAGTTCATCGATGCTAGCTCTTTCGGTACCTATTAATACTTGATCTAAAAATTTTTTTAAAAAAAGCCCTTACAGCAAGTTGTGGGCAGCAAGTAGAGAAAACAGAGAATAAAGAAAAGCATGAATATCAAGGGAAATGAACATGGTCAAAGACAAAGAGCAAGCAAAGGCAGGCAAAATATCAAGGGTCTTCAGTAAATCACGCATGTAATGCGGGATATCAAGATCAGGCAGAGAATGCAGGTTATTAAGTATTTTATTAATCTATCCAGTCCACGTACTACTGCATCCCATACTACAGATTCCACGCAATACACCGTGAACGTTTTAGACTGATGGTGAATTCTCGGCCTGTGTACTCGACCTAGTAATCAGTATTTCAAGTTCAGTATCGGTGTTTCTTGCACAGTGTATATCGGGCAGTAGTTTATGGCCATCAGTATCGGTCAGTGCAATTCAGGCAGTAGGGTCCGACCGAGTACAGTTTTCGATCGTTCACTACCTAGTCCACCCATGGTACCCCGGCTTTTTATTAGTCATTTTTATCCTATGTGAGCATGCAAGAGGGTGTCAATATTTTTTATTACGATGTGTGACTAATTCTAAGCATTACAGACAAGGTATGAAGCAAACAAGCCATTTACACACATATCACATGATCAGGATAGCATGACCTTGCTGTACTAAAATATGGATTCCAACCACTACAAAATAGCAAACATGAATCCGTCGGAATATCTGGAAAGTAGACTTCCACACGGTTCCAGCGAGTATGATTAAGGTATATAAAAGGTATAGGAACTAAGGTGAAAACTCTATTCTAGTCAGATTTTTAGTCCAGGTAGCATGCAGTAGGTAGTGTTCTACTAATTGTTCGGGTCACAGAACTTATTATTAAAATCTACGAAAATTCTGGGTGATATCTAAACATGTCTGGGTCCAGCCTAAATTATTTCAAATTTTTCTTGTACTATTAACAGGGTCAAAAAAAATATAGAACAGCAGAAAATGCATGAAATTATGTGTCTGAAATTACTAACACAGTGGCATTAAAGTGATGATAACTAACAGATGGTAAATTGGAATTTAAATCCAGAGTAGGAAAAAATTATCTAGACATCAAGGGCTACATTTTATGTTTAGTAAGTTCTTTCATAATATGTCTCTAGCATGGTCAAAAATCTATTTCAAAATAAAACATACAGCAGTCCAGCAAATGTCTAAGCATGAATGGGCAATTAAATAAATCATATGTTCATATAAAGCATGCAAATTTGTAATCAAGTGAATCCTATATGTCAACATGTAATTTCTAAGGTTCATGGTACATTTATTACAGTCATGGTGTCAATTCATCAATTAAAACCAAATCAGTATATTCATGTCCATTACATCAAGCAGTTCTAAGTACAAATCTGGCTATCTTAATTGTGCACATGCTTGAAACTTTGGGGATTGGGTTAAAGATCAAGGAGATAGCACGAATTTAAGAGTATGTCGGGTTAGCTCGTGTAAACCCTAGATAGTCTTAACAGAATTGTCAAAACAGATTTTTGATAATAAATATGACGGATCTACTTGCAAGAGATCAATTAATCTTGAACACAAACAATAAAAAGGGTTCAAGAAGAGACTTGTCTGTTATTGCAGATATTAATAAAAATAGAATAACGGGATCAGAATCCCGGGCGAAATCTCCCAAAAATGCACGAAGAAACAACAGCAACAACAAGATCCTAGAGCAATTTCCACACACCAGATCAAGACAGAACGCAGAACACCGAACTCGGATCTGGCGCACACAGAACATGAAACACCAAAGAGAACCAATCAAAACCTCAGCTTCACACCGGATCTGGCCAAAACAGCGGACAACAACAATTGGATCTGGTGTGGTAGAACACGGGACACCAAATCCCACCAATAGGATCTCTCCTACACACCGGATCGGGGGCAAACACGGGACAGCAGGATCAGATCCGCTATGGCCGAACACGAAACACCGGAACCGACCACTTACCTCTCGTCTTCTACCTTTCCAGAGAGAGAGTGTGTGGGCTACAACGGCGTGACGCGACTGCGGTGAGGCGCTCGGGACGATGACATCGCGTCGAGGCGCGACGCGCGGCGATGCTGGTCAGAAAGCGACTGCAACGGCGACGGCTTCAACGGCGACACGATCTTTGTTTCACGCTCGAAAATAGAGGAGCGGAGAAGGAGGCGTGACTGGTGCTCGACAACGATGACGACGAGGGCGAAGGGGTCCTGCGGAGGATGAGGGGTGCACGGAGAAGCGATCAGAGTTGGGTTGAGTTGGGTTCGGTAAGGATGGGTCGTGGTGGGTCTTGGGCTTGGGCGATGGCGGGGATGGCAAGGTGATGAAGAGGAGACATGGGCGACGACAATGGAGACGGGGATGGGTTCGGAGTGGCGATCGGAGGGGAATGGGCTCCGGTGAGTTGGAAACAGAGAGGAGCGGGAGATGGAGAGGGTGAACAGTGGAGAGGGTTTAAAAGCGGCTAATGTTTAAGAAAATGATTAGGGTTAATAGAAGATTAGTAGAAAATTAGTATATATAGGGAAACGAGGGATATTGGGTATAGGGTAATGGGTAATGGATCCAGTAAGATAAAATAGATAGGGTATAAAGATATAAAGATCAATATAAACCCGATTACAAAAGAACATGATTCATAACAAAATACAATTTGTATCACATAAATTATTTGAAACAATTATAAACACAATTATCAAATAAAAAGTAATTGATTTGTTCTAATCACAATAAATAATCATTTTAACAATAAGAGTAGTAAAATAATAATACTAAAAAGAAAAATTAACATTAGTAATTACAATAAGAATAAAAACACTAACAATAATAATTGTAATTATCAGAGTAGTAATATCAATATATAAAAATAGGAATTCGTTAAAATAGTTCCAATCAGTAACACTATTTTGAGGGTTAAAATGCAAATAGTTGTTCAAGTAGAAATGGAAACAAAGTTCATTCGAAATAGTCATAATTATTGTTTACAAAATACTTTAACATTAAATTCAAAACGGATTTTACAAATATCGAATTTATAAATATCAAAATATGGAACAATACCTTGGAAATACGTATCTGCGGAAATAGGGGTTACAAATCCTACGCACCTTACAACAAAATTTCATCCTCGAAATTTGTTTAGGCGGTACTTTGAACAAGGCAAAACAAACTAGGGGTAACAAAAACAGAGGGTTAAAGGAAAAGGGACAAGCACTGGCAACACCAGGAAAAGGAAGTGGATAACAATGAGGTCAATAGGGATGCAAGAAAGAAGTAACCCGTATCAAGAAAATGAAGAAGAAACAACACAAGACTTGCAAAATAGTAAGCAAAGGGATGAAGAAATAGATAGAACTGGAGTCAAAGAAAGATGGACAAGGAAGAGTTAGGCCAAGCAATTGAGTCAACAGGTGAGGGTGGATGCAAGGGGTAGAGTGAAACAAACAATGCAGGGAAGGGAAAACAATAGGAGAATTTTGGGGACTTGTGGGTTATGGGCCCACCACGCTTCCTCTTCGCTACTCCAATAGTGATGTTCCAAGCAGCATACATGTCGCTGTAGATCACGTGACACCAATCGACGAACTGTCACTACAACATTTGCTTGGTAATCCGGCGTATATACCCTGGCGTTTTACCAGTCACGCCGGGGTAGGAAGAGACCAGGAATGGGGCGTCACATTGGATGGTTATACACCGGCGGCCTCTATAAAACGCTAGGGAATTATGATATTCACCGGCGTTTTTTATACAAACGCCGGTGAAGGGTAATATTTATCGGTGTTTTAATAAAAAGCGCCGGTGAATAGGCAGCTAAAATGTACCAAACAAATCTTCTCCCATTCACCGGCGTTTGTTAATAAAAGTGCCGGTGAATTAACTGGGATAAATCCCCCTGAACCCTAACATTTTGTTCGCCGTTTTCCCCAACCCTAATTTTTTGCGCGCGCCACCTTCGTTCTCCCTCCTTCCCTTCGTCGATTTTGGAGACAAATCCTCCGCCATCGGAGTATGGTTTTGAGATCTCCGACAACTCCCCCGTCTCTTTAACGCAAGTTCAGACTCTCTCTCTCTCTCTCACCCCCAAAACTCTCGATCCGAGCTTCTTTCGAAAAGTCGCCATCTCCGTAGGCCCCACCGTCGCCATCTCCGTAGCCTCCGTCGTCGCCGGCCTGAGTCCTCCCCAGTCCCCCCACCTTCAACAACTTCCGACATTAAGTGGTATAATGCTTTATTCTTGTCATTTCTTTTCGATGCTTGGGATGTCATGAGAATATGTTCCTGATGGAAAAGTTCTTCGTTTATTTCTCATCCGTTCCTGTTTACAAATATGTTGGACATATTGTGTTTGTGATACTGTGAACTAGAACGTGAAGGTCTTTTTGATTGCATAATGCTGTTTGACGCCTCGCGAGATGAGATCTTGGTTGTGGATTTAAGTGGGTTTACTAGAATGATGTGTTATCTTGTGAAATTGCATTTAATGGTTCCAATTCTGTGTTAGATATGTCATTTGGTCCATGGTTTAGGTGTTTTGACATTTGGTGAGGATTTGACATTGCCTCTGGCTCTCAATTGCGGGCATTTGGAAGAATGGGTAGCTTTTTTGATTCTTTTGTTTTGTTTTTTTGATAAGGAAAAGTTTGTAGACTATATGTTAAATGCTTGAGATGTCATGCAAGTATGGAGTAAACTCAGGTAGTTAAATAAGAAATTTCCATTTTTTAGTTGTTGTCCATCATTGAGTACAGTGAGTGCTTGACAAATGATAATCGAGGAGAATATAATTTGTTTGTGGTATTTAGGGATGGGTGTTTTATGAGACTATGACTAAATGTAATATGGAGTTGGTGATTTGGGATGATGGATACCTTTTGACATTGTTCTTTGATAGTTCACATTTTTACTTGTGTATGGTTCTGCTTTATGATTAAGATATTTGAGATATTTTGAACTGCAAGCAACTAATCGGAAGGTTTACATGCTATAATATTGAAGTACATACGGAGATCCTTGTTAAATTTATGGACTGGAAGATGTCATGTCTAGATTGGTACAACAAAGATCTTATACAAGTTTCATCTATTACTAAAAATTGTTTGATAAGCTTTCATTCCCAGTTGAGCCATTTTATTTAAGGTTAAATGAGAAAATTTGTTTTGAGGTATAGAGATATTTATTATTATTATTATTAATTTGGGATAAGTAACTGATTATTAGTAGCCATGAACAAAATAGTTCATGAGTCATCAGATCTTCTTGTTATCATATTTACAGCACGGCGCCCTCGTTATTTGCCCTATTCCTCTCAACAGCAAATACCCTTTACCATCATCATCTCCTTGAACGGAAAACCAAATTAAGGGGAGACTATAGTCGAATCGATATGACACTCGAACACAAGGTGTTCGATAAAATGCCACTAAGGTGGTTGACATAATTTCCACAAAGGTAGTTTAGGGTTATGTAAATAGAGTAGATTGTATTGAGATTTAATTGTTTTTTATTTATTTTTTGGACTAAGATTTCTTTATTTTACAGTTAATTGTTATATCGTTTATTTAATTGCAACTAGGGTTGGTTTTAAAAAAGGTGAAATTAATTATAAAAAATGCTTTTTAAATCTAATACTATTTAATATATCAAATTATAATTTCAGATTGTGTGCTATTGTTATAATGGATAGAAATTGGATTAGTAAACCACGATTATCCAAGAAGTATCGGGATAGTATTAAAGATTTTATTATCTTTGCCAAACGACATTCCCATGATCCCAACCTAATTCTTTGTCCATGCCTCCAGTGTACAAATTGTAATTTGAGAACATGTGACGTAATACATACACATTTGGTTGTCAATGGTTTTTTTCAAGGGTACACACGGTGGTTTTGTCATGGAGAGGATCATACATCAGCTCCTGTTTGTCCGGTTGTATTAGAAAATGAAGATGGGCCCTTAGTGAACGAAGACTTAAGTGTTCCCGATGAGATACATGCTTTGGTGCAAGACGCCTTGGGGATTCATAATGTTTCTTTCCACACCAATAATCCAACAATCCAAGTTCATAATGAGTCAACAGAAACGTCACACATTGGTGGTGGGGTGGACGAGAAAATGCCTGACCACGGCCCTGAAAATAATAAACAACAAGAATCCTTCGCTAAGTTGCTTGAAGATGCTAGTACTCTGCTATACCGCGATTGCACCAAATTCTCTAAATTCTCATTCATTGTCAGACTATTTCAGATTAAATGTTTAAACGGGTGGTCTGCTAAGTCCTTCACTATGCTACTTGAACTGTTGAATGAAGCATTTCCAGAAATCTGTATTCCAAACTCCGCCTATAAAATCAAAAAATTCCTAAATTCTTTCGATCTAGGGTATGAGAAGATAGCAGCATGTTCAAATGACTGTATGCTTTTCACAAGAGGTAAGGAAAGTCTGGAGAATTACAAAGTCTGTGGTTCTTCGAAATTGTCAGAAACACCAAATCAAGACTATCAAGCCAGTGGATCTACTAAGGAAAGTAAGAGAAAGAAGCTTGCCAAACTATTGCGTTATTTTCCTCTGATTCCTAGGCTACAAAGATTGTTTATGTCTTCGAAAACTTCTTCTGATATGAAATGGTATGTTGAAGGTCGCATTAATGATGGGATTCTTAGACATCCTGCTGATTCTCAATCTTGGAAAAAATTTGATGAAAGATATCCCGATTTTGCGAAAGATCCTCAAAATGTGAGACTTGGATTAGCTAGTGATGGTTTCAACCCGTTTAGGCAAATGAGTAGTACATACAGCCCATTGTGTTAATACCATACAATTTGCCGCATTGGAAATGCATGAAGCAGTCCTCATTTATTTTATCCATGATAGTTCCTGGACTGAAAGGCCGTGTAAAAGATATAGATGTGTACCTACAGCCGTTAATAGATGAACTTCAGAAATTGTGGGAGGGTGTTCCAACCTATGATGCAATGGCTAAAGAAAAATTTTCTCTTTGGGTCGTGTTTGTAATATCCCGGACGGATATTACCTCGTATAAATTACTATTTTATTATTATTTTATTATTATTTCATTTTAATTCCAAAATCAAATTATTTTGGTGATTTTTCGTCGGTTTGCCCACAAACAGTGTCTACGCGCATATATCGGTCGGTGTACATCCGAAGTGCATCAAATTGATAGCGCGATCCTCCGAAATAATAATAAAAACTTATTTTATTATTATTTCCAAATTAAACCATTTATAAGTGTAATATCCCGGACGGATATTACCTTATATAAATTGATATTTTATTATTATTTTATTATTATTTTGTTTTAATTCCAAAATTGGAATATTTTGGTGATTTTCACCCGGTTTGTTCATAGACAATATCTGTACCCAGATACTGGTCAGTATACATCCGTATTGTATCAAATTGATACCGTGACCTTCCGAACTAATAATCGAATTTATTTTATTATTATTTCCGAGATTAAATTATTTTATACGGATTATGCGAAGATTTTCAGTATACAGACATATATGCGCACATACGTGTAGTATGTCGATTAATACGTTATACAAATTGTGTGTTGTGTATTTTTGGACAACACTTGTTTTGTTATGACAAAACCTATTAGATTGTTAGGGTTTATAAGTGTTTAACCTAGGTTAAGTGTGCATGAAGAGGTTAAGGAAACCCTTCTAGAAACCCTCACATAACACCATACTCACATAATGCCTCCACCACATCCTACCTCCACCAATTCTCACCTCTCCAAGGGTATGGCCGGCGCCTATTTTGGGGGAGGTCCCTTTTGCAAATGTGTGCATGAACATTTGCACTTTCCACCCCTTTTTTCACCTATAAATATCCCCCTCCTCCACCTTTGTCTCATTTTAGAAAGATCAAAAAGAAAGAAAGAAAGATAGGAAAAGAAAGAGAGAACCTCATGTTAACTTGAGAGTTTTGTTTTGTAGGTTGTTAGAAGCTATCTAAAAGCTAGGGGAAGGAGAAGTTTTTAGCTAGCAAGTTCTTCCAACAAAGAGAACAAGGTGGGGGTTCTCCACATTTCTTTGTTTGTTTGCTTGTTTGTTTGTATTGTGTTTTGACTTCTTCTCCTTATCTCCTTGTTTTGTTTTCTTTTATTTTCGGGGTTGTTCTTGATGGGTATGTGTTGTTGTTGTGAATGTTGTGATGAATAAAAGAAAGAAAGTAGTAATAGTATCAACTAAACACATAAAGATCAAATCTTTATAGTTGTAGTTGTTGTTATGTTTGTTTTATGGACTAAAATGACATAAGGCATATAGACTTGAACATACAACCAGTTAGGGTTGTAGGACTTGATATGAACTATACATAAAGCATATGAACATTTTATACAACCATTGTTGGTTGTAGGACTTGTGTTGGACTTGACTAAAAAGATAAGCATACGGGTTGAACCAAATAAAAGTTTTTACCTTATTTTTATTATTGTTGTTCTCTTTTGTAATCTTAAAAGAGAACCTAAATTAAATGTTATTTCTAATTAATGGAAAAGAAATTAACCTAAGTCACTAGTTGTAGAATGAATAAAAAGATCTTTTCTTTTATAAACACTAGTGATAATAAATCAATACTAATAAAGACTAGTAGACAATTAAGTAGTAGCATGTTAAAATAAAGTAGTAGTAGTATGTTGATTAAAATAGAGTAGTAGTAGTATGTTGATTAAATAAAGTAGTAGTGGTATGTTGTTAAAATAAAGAGGTAGTAGTAAGTAGTTGTAGATGTTTTATGTCCATAAAGTAGTAGTAGTAGTAGATAGTTGTATGTTGTGTTCTTGATTAAAATGAAGTAGTAGTAGTAGTAGATAGTTGGGTGTTATGTTCTTGACTAAAATAAAGAAGTAGTAGTGGTAGATAGTTGTGTGTTATGTTCTTGATTAAAATGAAGTAGTAGTAGTAGTAGATAATTGTATGTTATGTTCTTGGTTAAAATGGAGTAGTAGTAGTAGTAGATAGTTGTAGATGTTTATTTTATGTTCATAAAGTAAATACCATGCTAAGATTGTATTAGTTTAATTTAGTTATGCTTAGAATGTTGTAGGATTCATTCTAAGAATTTCCTACCATGTTTAGATTAATTTATTTATGTTTAGAATGTTGTAGGATTCATTCTAAGAATTTCCTACCATGTTTAGATTAATTTATTTATGCTTAGAATGTTGTTGGATTCATTCTAAAATTATCTACCATGTTTAGGAGTGTTAATTATGCTTAAAATGTTGTAGGATTCACTCTAAGAATTTCCTACCATGTTTAGATTAATTTATTTATGCTTAGAATGTTGTAGGATTCATTCTAAGAATTTCTTACCATGTTTAGATTAATTTAATTATGTTTAGAATGTTGTAGGATTCATTCTAAGAATTTCCTACCATGTTTAGATTAATTTATTTATTCTTAGAATGTTGTAGGATTCATTCTAAAAATACCTATCATATTTAGTAACTTAATTATGCTTAGAATGTTGTAGGATTCATTCTAAGAGTTTCCTACCATATTTAGATTAATTTAATTATGCTTAGAATGTTGTAGGATTCATTCTAAGAGTTTTCTACCATGTTTAGATTAATTTAATTATGCTTAGAATGTTGTAGGATCCATGATAAAATTACTTACCATGTTAGAAGTATATATACATATATACTTAGGAATGTTGTATGTTCATACTAGTAGTTACCCATACTTAGTAAGATATTCATGTTTAGTAGTTATTCATGCTTAATAAAGATTCATGCTTGGATGATAGTAGAAAAGTTGTATACCATGTTAGTTTAATTGTAGGGAAGTTATATGCCATGCTAGATAAATGGTAGAAAAGTTGTATACCATGCTAGTTTAATTATAGGTAAGTGGTATACCATGCTAGTTTTAATTGTAAGTAAGTTGTATGCCATGCTAGCTTAATTGCAAGTAAGTTGTATGCCATGCTAGTTTAAATTGCAAGTAAGTTGTATGACATGCTAGTTTAAATTGTAAGTAAGTTGTATGCCATGCTAGTTTAAATTGTAAGTAAGTTGTATACCATGCTAGATTAAATGAATACTCATGTTTACATGATAGCCATGCTTAGATAAGTATTTGTTCATGCTATGTTCATAGATGATCATGCTTAATCATTATTCATGCTAAGTAAGTAGGTGTCATGCTAATTATTGATTATGTTCAGTTAATGGTATCTATACTATGATATTCATACTTAGATTAAAGAAACTACCCATGGTTAGTTGTAGTGATTTTTATGTTATGTTCTATACCATGCTAAAGTTCAAATACATGCTTAGAATATTGTAGGGTTAGTGTTAGAATACCTACTATGCCTTAGAATGTTGCATGTTCATACTAGTTATATATCCATACTTGGGTTGTGGTGATTAGTCATGATAAGTAGTAAGCTTTCATGCTCAAATTATAACCTATGCTTGACTATAGTGGACTTCATGTCTAGGTCGTAGTGATTTTCATGCTTAAGCACGATGAAAGCACAAGTTTAATCATATTCATACTTAGGAGTATCATGGTGAGTGGTTGTGTTATATGATTAGATTGTCGTAGGAAGATGCTTGCAATTGTATGCCATACTTAAGGTGCTATAAGTTGAAGTAATAAGTATTGGGAAGACCACTAGTGATAGTTAGTTCGATAAAGGCTGTTATGTCGCCTTCGGATTCTTCCTTAGTAGAATACCGACCATAGACTATTAGTAGACTCTTCTGTTGCTTCTAATAATAGGAGATCAAGTTTGCTAGTAGCACGTTTGGTTGCTTTTAAGATTGATTACCTGTATGGTTGTGCTCGTACGTGGCTCGACTAGCCCGTACGTAGCTGTGGGTCTCATACGTAGCTTACTTTACTCGTATGTAGGTTGTTGTCTCGTACGCAGCTCGACCGGCCCGTGCGTAGCTGTTGGTCTCATACGTAGCTTATTTGGCTGGTATGTACGTGGTTATCTCCTACGAGGCCCGCCTGGCTCGTAGGTAGTTATTGTTTCATACGTCGCTTATTGGCTCGTATGTGGTTGTTACTCGTGTATAGCTTGTTAGCTAGTACACAGTTCGTCGTGCTCATCTAGGGTGATATTACCACCCTAAGGGCTATCGACCATCAAGACATATGTTTTCTTACCCTAAGGAACTGTGGAGGAGTCACTCCTTGGGTACCGTCGAATCTTAACCAGGGTAGGTTGAACGAGGACCGGAGTATAGACGAAATCCAAGTCTAGGGTAGCTGTATGCATGTATATTCGCACGGCCAAAGTCTTGGATCGATGAGCCACGAACCGGATCCTGAGGGATTTTGGTAAGTCCAAGTTGAGCAGCCTAGTAGAGTTGTCTTGCGAAGTCTACTTTAAAGGCCTAGCATGTTGTGTTTATAATATTGTCATCCCTAGGATTGTTCGAGTCAGGGACAACATTAGGATAGTGACTTACAAGGATCATTTTACTTAAACCCTTTTGCCGGGAGAGAGGACTCGGTTGTAGGGGGCCCCTTACACTAACTCGTCCCTTGAGGCAGATCATAGGTGGTGTATTGGGTTGTACATCCCGTCAAAGGGATACGTACGGTGTCGTCTCACAAGTTGAGGACACGGGTTGCGTATCTTGCGCTGTTAATTCCTGCAGTACCGTGGCTGAGGGGTTCCACAGGATGCATTGTGCAGTCCTGCGCTTGCGAGACCCCAAAGGGTGCCACAGGGTAGGCTTCGCGCTACCCTGCGCTTGCGAGACCCTATAGTTTGATTTTGGAATGACGCCCGATACATTGGTTTCGTCTGTTTTGAGTGAGGTCCGGTTAGCCGGGTCGCAGTGGCGAACATAGACACCACTGGCGAAATGCATTAGTGGGACTTGACCACGTATGCAACCTCATTAGTCACGGGTAGGTGTCAGGAACAGGTTGTGTACAACTAGAATTCATAATGCGGGTTCAAATCCCTATATATGGAGAAACGGCTTGAGATGGGGTCGCATGTAGTATGGGCTGCATATTGCTTCGGAGACTCGCTGACGTTAGAATAGGGAGCATCCTAGTTCTATTTAAATATCGCATTAGAGTCTAGTCCTGGCACTCACGAACACTTAAACTACACCAACACCATTGCTATATTTTGTATGTTGTTTGGGAGATTCGCTGCTATATGATCAGCCTTTAAGCATCAGTGAATACTGACGTCCCCACTTCCATAGGTACTGGATCGCCGAAGTACAAGGGCGAGATTCAGGAGGACTCAAGGCAATGAAAGCAAGGAGTCAGTGTTATGTTTAGTTTCGCTGCACTATGTGTTTTGATTATCTATTAGTTGAGAAGTACTCTGATGTAAGATGTTGAAGGTTGTAATATTTGGAAATGTAAATGTAATATTGTAACTCTATTGTAAGGTATTGCAGTTATATAATATTCGGACTTGTAATACATTGGGTGTTGAATAAAAAGTTTTAAATTCTCCTGTTTTTCTGTGTATTGTGACTAATTGAAGAAAAGGTCTTGGCTCGTGTCACGGTTTCCCAGATATGGAAATCGGGGCGTTACAATGAGGACTATATAAGGAATTTTTGGTATACACATACATATACATATACATACAATTGTATGGTACTTAGTACATTATACAAAGTATGTAGTATGTACTTTTGGACACTGTACTCATCCTTGTCATGACAACTTAATTAGATGGTTAGGGATTGATTAGGAGGCTTAATCTAGGGTTGTATGCATGAGAAGATTAAAACCCTTCTAGAAACCTTATCCCTTCACCATGCTTCCAACTCATACCTACACCTTACCTCCACCTTACCCCTACCCCTACCAAGCATGGCCGGCACTCACCCTTCTTGGGGTTTTTATGTAAAATATGAATGCACATTTGCACTCTCCCCCTCCTATCCCCTTCTATAAATACTCCCTCCTTCCCCACCTTGTCTCATTTTAGAAAACACAAAGAAAGAAAGGAAAGGAAAAGAAAGAGAGGAGACTAACAAGAGAGTTTTCCTTGTAGGTTTTTCCTAGGAGTTCTAAGAGCTAGGGGAAGGAGAAGGTTAAGCTAGCAAGTCCTTCCAAAAAAAAAAGGAGACTAAGGTGGGGGTTCTCCTTTGTTTGTTTGGTTGTTTGTTTGTTTGTTTGTTTGTTTCTTTAAATGGTTGTTTTGACTTCTTCTTCTTCTTACCCTCCTTGTTTTGTTTTCTTTGGTTCTTTTGGGAATGGTTTGTTGAAATGGGATTGTTGTATGTATGTTTGTAAATGATAATAATAACCACATAAAAAGAAAAGAAACAAATGGTAGTGTAAAATACACATAAAGATCAAATCTTTATAGTTGTAGTTGTTGTTTTGTGTTTGTTAATTGGACTAAAATGACATAAGGCATATGGACTTGAGTGTACAACCGTTTGGGGTTGTAGGACTTGATATGAACTATACATAAAGCATATGAACCATTTTATACAACCATGTTTGGTTGTAGGACTTGTATTGGACCTTGACTAAAAAGATAAGCATATGTTGGTTGAACCAAATGAAGGTTCTCACCTTATTTTCATTATTGTTGAACCTAAATTAGATGTTATTTCTAATTGTGAAAAAGAAATTAATTTAAATCACTAATTGTAGAATGAATAAAAAGATCTCTTTTTATAATCACTAGTGGTAATAAATAAATGCTAATAAAGAATAGTAGACATTTAAATAGCAGTAGTATGTTGTTAAAATAAAATAGTATGTTGTTAAAATAAAGTAGTAGTAGTATGTTGTTAAAATAAAGTAGTAGTGGTATGTTGTTAAAATAAAGAAGTAGTAGTAAGTGTTAAAAGAAGTAGTTGTAGATGTTTTATGCCCATAAAGTAGTAGTAGTAGTAGATAATTGTATGTTATGTTCTTGGCTAAAATGAAGTAGTAGTAGTAGTAGATGTTAAAGTAATTTGATGTGTCGGATTTATATACAAATATTTGTACTCATTTACCTATTAAAATGGCTTGTTTTCGCTGATATTGTCTTTAATTCATCTTATTTCTATATGATTTCATTTAATTAATTATTTTTGAAGAAATAATATTTTTGAGGCAAAAAGTACAGAATTGGTAAAAAAATCAACAAACAAAGTAAAATAATTGATTTATCGATTTTATTGTTTTGTTGAGATTGCGACAAATAATTGGTAAAAGGATTTTTTTACGCGAATTTGATTTATAGTTAGTTTAATTAATTTTAAACTAATTAATTTTATTTTATTTAAAAATCCTAATTTTTGGTATTATTTTGTGTACGCAGAAGCACATGGGTGGCAGAAAAGGAAGAAAAGAAAGAAAGAGGAAGTAAATAAAATTCTGGGTTATAAAAGGAATAAAATAAAGAAAGTGGAGGACTATTCTGCAAAAAGTGCAAACCCTAACTCCTTCCCGTTCTCTATATATACAAAGCAAAGAAGAAAGAAGAGGGTAGGAGGTGACGGCTGTACCAAATACAAAGAAAAAAAAATAAGAAAAGAAAGTAAGAGAGAGAGAAAGTGTGTACTGAGTTCCAAGGAAACCAAGTGCGGGCAGTAGGGCTGCCATCTGGCGCAGTATTCGAAGTGCACCCGGCTGAAGTGGTGACTTGGCGACTGGGAAAACGAGATAAACAGCAGAGCGGCTCAGAACAACAAAAGGGAGAGAGAGAAACTCAGTATTCGACTTGGACCCTATGCTGACCTGGTGACTCAAGCAACTGACGAGTGGGCCCTCTCCCGTGCCTCCGTTCTCTCTTGCGTGCGGCAGTGAGCAAACGAAAAAGTAAGAGAGAGAAGAAGACGTGTCCCTGGGTACTGGTCGAATCAAACAGAGGAGAGAAGGAATCTGCACGTGGGGCCCACACGACTTGAAGCGACAGCTCCTGTACGATCTGACGCGCTAACGACTTCGACGCAGACAGGCGTGATAGGCCTGCCTGCTAGCTTGCGCTCGGTTCGACGCAGACGACGCTGACGTGCGATCTGACGGCTCGACGCAGAAGGCTTTTGGGTTTGGTATTTTTGAGACAGGGTTTGGATTAAATTATTTTTTTTATTAATTTTTTTTTATCTCATCTTCTGTTCTATATGTCTTTTAAATGCAATCCAAACACTTTTATTAATTGCAAATTTGTTATGAACTGAATTTAGATGTTCTAGAGTCTGAGATGTAGCCAAGTTTTGAACACAAATTTTAATTCCTTGCTCTTACTATATTTTTCCTTATTGTGTTTTAAATTTTTATTATCTATACATACAACATGGTGGATAGACATTTGTATGAATTTTCAAATCATAAAGAGACCGAACAGGTAATTTGTGATTAATAAAAATTAAAGACCGTATATTGGAGGACGTGACCGTTAAGAAATTCAATTTTTCAATTAATAATTTGGTGGATAGACGAATGATTAATTGAGAATAATTTTTAGACTACGTTGATAGAGTGGTTAATATTTTTAGGATTTTGGTCGACAATTTGGGGAAAATAATATTTTTATTTATAAGGAATTATAATTTGTGTGTGTGATAAACGAGGTGAACCAAGAACCCTAGAACTATTTTTAACATTAATAAAGTACAAGAGCTTCATCGTTTCACAGCCCTCTCCCTCTTCACCAATTTAGTTAATTTTAGTTAGATTAATTTAATTTAGTTATTTTATCCTTAATTAAATTCGATTTTCCAAATAGTGATTCATCTAGCGATATCGGTACTCAGTAAAATATCTAGTCCTTGTGGGTTCGACACTCTACTCATCTATCTATATTACTTGTGCGATTTTGTACACTTGCAAATATCAACATCAAGTTTTTGGCGCCGTTGCCGGGGACTAGTTATTCGTTTATTGATATTGACAATTGCTAGATTATTGCTAATTTGGATTTTTTGTAATTATTTTACATCTTTATTTTCTTTTGACTAACTTTAACTTTTTTTTTATTTTTCTTATTTTAGTTTTTTTTAGTTTTTCTATTTTTTTTCTTTCTTTTTCGATACTTATATTGCAGGACATACACGTACATTATCATGGCAAACGATGAAAATAGGCCTTTGAGAGACTATGCCATGCCCTCAATTTATGAGTCAAGCATAAAGAAGCCGATTATTGAAGCTAACGATTTTGAAATTAAACCGGCGATGATTCTAATGATTCAACAGACTGTTCAATTTTGGGGACTACCACACGAGGATCCTTACGCTCACATTGCAGATTTTCTAGAAATTTGTGACACTTTCAAGTACAATGGAGTATCAGATGATGCCATTAGACTGAGACTCTTTTCTTTTTCCCTACGAGATAAGGCGAAGGCTTGGCTACATTATCTACCACCCGGTAGTATTACTACTTGGGAGGGACTTGCACAAAAGTTTCTAGCCAAGTATTTTCCACCAGCAAAGACCGCAAGGCTAAGAAATGATATTTGCACATTTACTCAATTTGAGACCGAGTCTTTGTATGATGCATGGGAAAGGTTTAAAGAGTTATTGAGAAAGTGTCCTAATCATGAACTACCAAAATGGCTGCAAATGCAAACATTCTATAATGGTTTGGGAATTATACATAGATCTATGGTTGACGCAGCAGCTGGTGGTGCACTGATGAGCAAAACTTACCAAGCAGCCTATGATCTTTTAGAGGAGATGGCATCAAATCATTACCAGTGGTCTTCAGAGAGAACGATGCCAAGAAAAGTGGCTGGAGTTTTTGAACTTGATCCTTTTTCTACTTTAAATGCAAAAAATGATATTTTATATAAACAAGTAGAAAAGATGAATTTTAATGTTATGCAATCTAATATGATCTGTGATCTTTGTGCAGGAAATCATGCAAGTTCAGATTGTCAAGTGGGGAACCCTTTTGCTCCATCAAATGCCGAACATGAAAATTTTGTGTCAAACGTTCAAATGCAAAACAATCATTATGCAAACACATACAATTCAGGATGGAGAAACACCCCCAATTTTTCATAGAACAACAATCAAGAAGCAGTTATACACCCTCAAAATTTTTCACAGGAAGAAAAGAAGCCGACCCTTGAAGACATGTTTATGCACTACATGCAAAAGACAGATTTGGCAATACAAAATGTTACAAATTCAACTTCGATTTCCATTCACAATCTTGAGGTACAAATTAGTCAATTTTTAAATATTATTAATGACAAAACTGCAGGAACATTGCAAAGCAACACAGTTGTCAATCCCAAGGAGCATGTCGAGGCTATAACACTAGGAAGCGGGAGGACAATTGAACAACCACAAGAAGAAAATGACGAACAGGATGTGGTTGAAAAGCAAAGTGAGATAGAACAAATTGTGGAGGAACAAATTCAGCATGAACAAGTAATGTATGATGTTTTTAATTCCATAAATTTTCCTCCCGAAGAACAGTCATCCATTCAAGTAAGTGAAACTCATTTAATTGTGGGCGAGAAAGATAAGGCTAAATTTGAAAATCACCAATTGAAGTATGTCCAACAAATTCAACAAATTTTGAATCTGAAAAAAAAATATATTTTTGAACATGTTATGTATTTGGATGCTGAACCTTCTATTTATTCATTTTTGCAGCATAAATTCAAAGAGGTGGGGGAATCAAAGACATCATCATCTAAAAGGAAACGCCTCAAAGTGGAGCTTGAACCTGATCCACATCAGAAGAGAAAAATTAGAAAAGATGTGTTAATGTTGTTGGATCTAGGCGTTACTTAACCATCTCACCCCCATGTCTGGCTGAAGACTTAAAACTTATCGCTTCTTGGGAGGCAACCCATGTTTTCTTTTATTGCATTCAGTTTTTATTATCTTTTAGTTTATTTTATTTTAATTTTTGATTTTATTTTGTAGGATTGCACAAATTTTGAAAGTCGCCGGGCGGAGCTGTTTTGAACACCTGCATTGATGGCTGTTTTCGAGCAGTTTGGAGTCAAAATCTGGAAAACTGATTCAAAGATAAGTTGTAGATAATTGTCTTAGCTTTCCAGCAAAAAATAATTCAGCCCATTTCGACATCTACAGCTCCAGATATCGCCAAAATACTGAACGCTGCGCGTGCAGAAATTTAAAGACGAATCAGGGGAGATATTCTAAACTTTTTGCATTCTTTTTGTTTTTCTTTTCCTTTCCCATTGAGGACAATGTGATATTTAAGTTTGGGGGGAAGGTTTACAAATTTATTTTTATTTTTATTATTTTTGAAAAGAAAAACAAAACAAAAGGATTATAATTGGGCTCACCATTACACATTTTGAGTTCCTTATTGTGATAAGCATTGAAACAATTTTTTTGGATAAACAATTTTTTTTATAAAGCAATATTAAGCATACTTATTTACTTTAGGATTATTGAGTTTCAAAATTCCTTACAAAATTGTGTGGTCATGCTATTATACATAAAAGACAAATGTGATGCTTTTTCTTGTGATTATCCCCTTTGATCTAGTCCTAAACAGAGTTTAAGTAAATAGAGTAATAATGAAAAAAAAAAAAAATTTAGAATAAAGTCAATCTACTCCAATGTTTTGAGTTGCTTAGTAACTAGGGGTATTCATCACAAATGTTTACTTTTACGTAAAACGGCAACTTGAAATATGAGTATACAAAGCACTTTAAGTTTGTGACTTGTTGAGTAACCGGGTGAATTCATCACAAATGATTTGCATTCGCGTAAAAAGGCAAGTGACAACTTAAAGAAGGGACTAAAAAAAAAAAAAAAAAAAAAAAAGACTCTAGTTTGCTACTCGGTTTGTAGTAGAGAGAAGGGATAATCACAGATTGAGTTGTTGCATAATATAATTACATTAATTGCATGACAAATGCGATTTTTTTTTTGGGAATTATGAATAAATAATTGCACTGGAGAAAGTGGGTATGCTTAGTTTTACTTTATTTTCAATTGTTTATATTTTTAATTGAAATTTTGATGCTTGCATGATAAGATCTCTTGGTGTGATGGGTTGAGCCTGCTATTATTATTCCCTTGTTTATGATTCTACTTTTTGCTCGAGGACAAGCAAAATCTTAAGTTTGGGGGTATTTGATGTGTCGGATTTATATACAAATATTTGTACTCATTTACCTATTAAAATGGCTTGTTTTCGCTGATATTGTCTTTAATTCATCTTATTTCTATATGATTTCATTTAATTAATTATTTTTGAAGAAATAATATTTTTGAGGCAAAAAGTACAGAATTGGTAAAAAAATCAACAAACAAAGTAAAATAATTGATTTATCGATTTTATTGTTTTGTTGAGATTGCGACAAATAATTGGTAAAAGGATTTTTTTACGCGAATTTGATTTATAGTTAGTTTAATTAATTTTAAACTAATTAATTTTATTTTATTTAAAAATCCTAATTTTTGGTATTATTTTGTGTACGCAGAAGCACGTGGGTGGCAGAAAAGGAAGAAAAGAAAGAAAGAGGAAGTAAATAAAATTCTGGGTTATAAAAGGAATAAAATAAAGAAAGTGGAGGACTATTCTACAAAAAGTGCAAACCCTAACTCCTTCCCGTTCTCTATATATACAAAGCAAAGAAGAAAGAAGAGGGTAGGAGGTGACGGCTGTACCAAATACAAAGAAAAAAAAATAAGAAAAGAAAGTAAGAGAGAGAGAAAGTGTGTACTGAGTTCCAAGGAAACCAAGTGCGGGCAGTAGGGCTGCCATCTGGCGCAGTATTCGAAGTGCACCCGGCTGAAGTGGTGACTTGGCGACTCGGAAAACGAGATAAACAGCAGAGCGGCTCAGAACAACAAAAGGGAGAGAGAGAAACTCAGTATTCGACTTGGACCCTATGCTGACCTGGTGACTCAAGCAACTGACGAGTGGGCCCTCTCCCGTGCCTCCGTTCTCTCTTGCGTGCGGCAGTGAGCAAACGAAAAAGTAAGAGAGAGAAGAAGACGTGTCCCTGGGTACTGGTCGAATCAAACAGAGGAGAGAAGGAATCTGCACGTGGGGCCCACACGACTTGAAGCGACAGCTCCTGTACGATCTGACGCGCTAACGACTTCGACGCAGATAGGCGTGACAGGCCTGCCTGCTAGCTTGCGCTCGGTTCGACGCAGACGACGCTGACGTGCGATCTGACGGCTCGACGCAGAAGGCTTTTGGGTTTGGTATTTTTGAGACAGGGTTTGGATTAAATTATTTTTTTTATTAATTTTTTTTTATCTCATCTTCTGTTCTATATGTCTTTTAAATGCAATCCAAACACTTTTATTAATTGCAAATTTGTTATGAACTGAATTTAGATGTTCTAGAGTCTGAGATGTAGCCAAGTTTTGAACACAAATTTTAATTCCTTGCTCTTACTATATTTTTCCTTATTGTGTTTTAAATTTTTATTATCTATACATACAACATGGTGGATAGACATTTGTATGAATTTTCAAATCATAAAGAGACCGAACAGGTAATTTGTGATTAATAAAAATTAAAGACCGTATATTGGAGGACGTGACCGTTAAGAAATTCAATTTTTCAATTAATAATTTGGTGGATAGACGAATGATTAATTGAGAATAATTTTTAGACTACGTTGATAGAGTGGTTAATATTTTTAGGATTTTGGTCGACAATTTGGGGAAAATAATATTTTTATTTATAAGGAATTATAATTTGTGTGTGTGATAAACGAGGTGAACCAAGAGCCCTAGAACTATTTTTAACATTAATAAAGTACAAGAGCTTCATCGTTTCACAGCCCTCTCCCTCTTCACCAATTTAGTTAATTTTAGTGAGATTAATTTAATTTAGTTATTTTATCCTTAATTAAATTCGATTTTCCAAATAGTGATTCATCTAGCGATATCGGTACTCAGTAAAATATCTAGTCCCTGTGGGTTCGACACTCTACTCATCTATCTATAGTACTTGTGCGATTTTGTACACTTGCAAATATCAACATCATAATTTAGTTGTAGATAATTATGTTATATTTTAGTAGAAACTCGTGATAGTAGTAGTAGATGTTAAAGTAATTTAGTTATAGATATTTATGTTGTATTTTAGTAGAAACTCATGGTAGTAGTAGTAGATATGTATGTTACAATAAAGTAGTAGTAGTAGATGTTAAAATAAAATAGTTGTAGATATTTATGTTATGGGAAATCTTAGTAGATGATTAATGGATGTGTGTTTATGTTAAAGTAGATACCATGCTAAGATTGGATTAGATTAATTTACTCATGCTTAGAATGTTGTAGGATTCATTCTAAAAATACCTATCATGTATTAGGAAGGATATTTATGCTTAGAATGTTGTAGGATTCATTCAAAAAAAATACCTACCATGTTTAGATTAATTTATTTATGCTTAGAATGTTGTAGGATTCATTCTAAAAAATACCTACCATGTTTAGATTAATTTATTTATGCTTAGAATGCTGTAGGATTCATTCTAAAAATACCTACCATGTTTAGATTAATTTATTTATGCTTAGAATGTTGTAGGATTCATTCAAAAAATACCTACCATGTTTAGATTAATTTATTTATGCTTAGAATGTTGTAGGATTCATTCAAAAAATACCTACCATGTTTAGATTAATTTATTTATGCTTAGAATGTTGTAGGATTCATTCTAAAAAAATACCTACCATGTTTAGATTAATTTATTTGTGCTTAGAATGTTGTAGGATTCATTCTAAAAAATGCCTATCATGTTAGGAATGATAAACATGCTTAGAATGTTGTAGGATCTATGATAAAACTACTTACCATGTTTAGGGATGATATGTACCATGCTAAGTCTTTCTACATGCTTAGAATGTTGTAGGATCTATGATAAAATTACTTACCATGTTATACTTAGGAATGTTGTATGTTCATACTAGTAGTTTTCCATGCTTAGTAAGACATTCATGTTTAGTAGTTATTCATGCTTAATAAAGATTCATGCTTGGATGATAGTAGAAAAGTTGTATACCATGTTAGTTTAATTGTAGGAAAGTTGTATACCATGCTAGATTAATGGTAGAAAAGTTGTATACCATGTTAGCTTAATTGTAAGTAAAGTTGTATACCATGCTAGATTAATGGTAGAAAAGTTGTATACCATGTTAGAATGATAGTAGAAAAGTTGTATACCATGCTAGAATGATAGTAGAAAAGTTGTATACCATGTTAGTTTAATTGTAGGAAAGTTGTATACCATGCTAGATTAATGGTAGAAAAGTTGTATACCATGTTAGTTTAATTGTAGGAAAGTTGTATACCATGCTAGATTAATGGTAGAAAAGTTGTATACCATGTTAGTTTAATTGTAGGAAAGTTGTATACCATGCTAGAATGATAGTAGAAAAGTTGTATACCATGTTAGTTTAATTGTAGGAAAGTTGATACTATGCTAGATTAATGGTAGAAAAGTTGTATACCATGTTAGCTTAATTGTAAGTAAAGTTGTATACCATGCTAGATTAATGGTAGGAAAGTTGTATACCATGCTAGATCAAATAAATATTCATGCTTATACATGATATCTATGCTTAGATAAGTATATGTTCATGCTATGTTAGTAGGTGATCATGCTTAATCGTTATTCATGCTAAGTTAGTAGACGTCATGATAATTATTGTTATGTTAAGTTAGTAGATAACCATACTAATGATGGTTTATATTAAGTTAATGGTATCCATGCCAATGATACTCATGCTTAAAATATAGTAGATACTCATGCTTAAACTAAGGGAACTATCCATGGTTAGTTGTAGTGATTTTTATGTTATGTTCTATCCGTGCTAGAATTGTTATAGAAACTCATGCTATGTTGTAAGTTGATACTTAACTAGTATACACGACTAGAATATTACTAAAATGTACACCATGCTATATGTTAATGTGAAAGTAGCATACCATGTCTAGGAATGAGGTATACCATGCTAAAGTTTAAATACATGCTTAGAATGTTGTAGGATTAATGTTAGAATACCTACCATGCCTTGAAATGTTGTATGTTCATACTAGTTATATATCCATGCTTGGGTTGTGGAGATTAGTCATGATAAGTAATAAGCATTCACGCTCCAGTTACAACCTATGCTTGACCGTAGTGGACTTCATGTCTAGATCGTAGTGGTTTTCATGCTAAGATTGATATAAGTACATGCTTAATCCTATCCGTACTTAGGAGTATTGTGGTGAGTGGTTGTGTTATATGATTAGATTGTCGTAGGAAGATGCTTGCAATTGTATGCCATACTTAAGGCACTATAGGTTGAAGTAATAAGGATTGGGAAGACCACTAGAAATAGTTAGTTGATAAAGGTTGTTATG
Source organism: Hemerocallis citrina (assembly GCA_017893485.1). Lineage (NCBI taxonomy): Eukaryota > Viridiplantae > Streptophyta > Magnoliopsida > Asparagales > Asphodelaceae > Hemerocallis > Hemerocallis citrina. Next base: position 222,819,054 of record CM030362.1, on the reverse strand, counting down.
TTGCCTTTGGTTCTTCCTTAGTAAAATACCGATCATAGACTATTAGTAGATTTTTCTGTTGCTTCTAATAATAGAAGATCAAGTTTGCTAGTAAGCACGTTGGTTGCTTTTAAGATTGATTACCTGCATGGTTGTTTGCATATGGTTGTGCTCGTACGTGGCTCGACTGGCCCGTATGTAGCTGTGGATCTCATACGTAGTCTATTCGGCTCGTATGTAGGATATTGTCTCGTACGCGGCCCGACCGGCCCGTGCGTAGCTGTTGGTCTCATACGCGGCTTATTTGGCTGATATGTACGTGGTTATCTCCTACGAGGCCCGCTTGGCTCGTAGGTAGTTATTGTTTCATACGTAGCTTATTGGATCGTATGTGGTTGTTTCTCGTGTACAACTTGTTAGCTAGTACACAGTTCGTTGTGCTTGTCTAGGGTGATATTACTACCCTATGGGCTATCGACCATCAAGACATATGTTTTCATACCCTAAGGAACTGTGGAGGAGTCACTCCTTGTGTACTGCCGAATCTTAACCAGTGTAGGTTGATCGAGGACCAGAGTATAGACGGAATCCAAGTTTAGGGTAGCGGCATGCATGTATATTCGCACGGCCGAGGTCTTGGATCGATAGGCCATGAAACGGATTCTGAGGGATTCTGGTAAATCTAGGTTGAGCAGCCTAGTAGAGTTATCTTGCAAGGTCTAATTTAAGACCTTGCATGTGGTGCTACAATATTGTCACCCCTAGGATTATTTAGAGTTAGGGACATCATTAGGGTAGTGACTTATACAGATCATTTACTTAGACCCTTGCCGGAAGGAGAGGAGTTGGTTGTAGGGGACGCCTCACGACCTACTTGCTCCTTAGGGCAGATCTTAGGTGGTGTTATCGGGTTGTACCTTCCTGTCAAAAGGGATACGTACGATGCCTTCTCACAAGTTGGGGACATGGGTTGCATATCCTGATTATTAATTCCTGAAGTGCCATGATAAGGCGGGCGGAGCTAGGGGGATGGACCCCCGGAACTCCGTCAGGTCCTATGCCAAGAGGGCGAACAGGCCATGGACTACGGTCCGACCAGGGGGCGGCAGGGGGCTCCCCTGTTAGCAGTATCCCCGACGGTTCGTCAAGTTTTTGAGTGAGGTCCGGTAGCCGGATAGCAGTGGCAACATGGACACCACTGGCGAACTGCATTAGTGGGACTTGACCACGTCTGCAACCTCATCAGTCACGTTGTATCTGTCAGGAACAGGTTGTGTACAATTAGAATTCGTAACGCGGGTTCAAATCCCTATATATGGAGAAACGGTTTGAGATGGGGTCGCATGTAGTATGGGCTGCATGTTGCTTCGGAGACTTGCTGACATTAGAATAGGAAGCATTCTAGTTCTATTTAAATATCGCATTAGAGTCTAGTCATAGCACTCACGAGCACTTAAACTACACCAACACCATTGCTATATTTTGTATGTTGTTTGGGAGATTCGCTGCTATATGATCAGTCTTTAAGCGTCAGTGAATACTGACGTCCCCACTTCCATAGGTACTGGATCGCCAAAGTACAAAGGCGAGATTCAGGAGGACTCAAGGCAAGGAAGGCAAGGAGTCAACATCAGATTTAGTTCCGCTGTAATATGTTTATTTAGTTGAGAAGTACTCCGATTTAAGATGTTGAAGGTTGTAATACTTGGAAATGTAAAGGTAATATTGCAACTTTATTGTAAGGTATTGCAGTTGTATAATATTCAGACTTATAATACATTGGGTGTTGAATAAAAAGTTTTAAATTCTCCTGTTTTTCTGTGTATTGTGACTAATTGAAGAAAAGATCTTGGCTCGTGTCACGGTTTCCCAGTATTGGAAATCGGGGCGCTACAGTGTTGTCTTGGACAATCAATGATTTTCCTGCATATACAAATTTATCTGGATATAGTACTAAAGAACGTTATGCATGTCCTTGTTGTGCTGACCAAACTAGTTCAAGGTGGTTGTACAATGGCAGAAAGTTTTGCTATATGGATCATAGGAGATGGTTGCCTGACACATATATTTCGGGCAGAGACAATGACGTTTAATGGCACCGACGAGTGGGAACATGCACCTGGAGCTTCTTCTGGGTCAGATATTTTGAGGCGGGTAGATGGTCATCAGTTCAAATATGGAAAAGAACCACAAGTCAGCAAAAAAGGCAAGAAAATGGCAAGGGAGGAGCAAGATGAGGAGACCGATCTATGTGGCAAAGATGAGTATCAGAACATGACGAATTTTGGTGCATGGAAGAAGAACAATATTTTCTTCAAGTTGCCTTATTGGGAATTCAACTTGTTGCGACATAATTTAGATGTGATGCATATCGGAAAAAATATTGGTGAAAATTGTATAGGAACAGTTATGGGAGATGACCGGAAGACAAAGGACAATCTCAAGAGCTGCCTTGATTTGAAGTCAATGGGCATCCGACATGAGTTGCACCCAGAGGAATTACCGAACGGGAGAGTACGCCTACCTCCTGCAATCTATTCAATGCCAAAATCGAAGTTGAAATTGTTTTGCAAAGTTCTACTGGAACTTAAAGTTCTTGATGGCTATTCTTCTAACATAGCAAAGTGTGTCAAATTTAAGGAGAAGAGGCTTCAGGGTCTAAAGTCACACGACTACCACATCCTAATGCAGGATCTCCTTCCTGTGGCCTTAAGGTCTTCAATGTGTGAGCAAATCACTACTGTCCTGAAAGATCTTTGTAGCATATATAAATGTATTTGCTCAAGAATGCTTCGTGTTGAAGATATTGACCAATTGGAACAGCGCGCGGCATTGACACTTAGTAAAATGGAGATGATATTTCCTCCATCGTTCTTCACTATAATGATTCACTTGATAATCCACCTTGCTGGTGAAGCCAGAATCGGCGGTCCTGTTCATTATCGGCGGATGTACCCCATTGAGAGGTAAAAGAATTCATGCATCTTACAAAACTGAATTCTCAAAAGCTCATTTGTTTTATTCCCTTATATCGCTCTAATTCATTAATTGTACGTGTTTAGGTACCTATACCGACTTAAGGGTTATGTTAAAAATAAAGCATATCCTGAATGGTCAATAGCTTAAGGATATCTATCAGAGGAGTGTTCAATTTTTTGTTCTAGGTATCTGCAGGGTGTAGAGACATCTTTGACTAGACCAAGGAGAAATCTAGACATTTCCAACCTTGATGGTGCTAAATATCTTTTCGATACCGCTGGCACTACTATTGGTAAAGTTGATGCATTTAAATTAGATAACTTAACGTGGGAACAGGCACATCGATATGTGCTAGACCACCATGCATCAGTGGAGCCATTTCGAAAGTAAGTCGCTTTTGAATTAAAATCGAATATAGTGAAAACCGCAGAGTACGATATTAACTTACATTTGTTATTCCTTATTTCAATTGCCTATATTTCAGCGAATTTGTCAGGGACATCAAACGAAGGGCTAGACCAAGAAGATTGCCACCACGTTAACAAAACAAGTTGATGAATGAAAAATTTCATAAGTGGTTTGAATCTCATGTAGGTGAATTAAGAAAATGCAAGTCCTTGATTATATCTACATTATCTACGGTGCTGATACGATTTGCGCAAAATTTATAGGTACATTCTTTGGGTCATGAAGGTGTGTCATCTGAAATAAAAGTACTTGCCAAAGGTCCCTATAAGATGGTCAAAAGATACGGAGGATACATATTCAATGGCTTTAGATTTCGTACTAAGGACCGTGAATGTAATTTGAAATCTCAAAATAGTGGAATGGTAGTGACTTCTAAGACTAGAAGTTATGCTTCCAAGACCGACACGAGGCCTGTAGATGGAGATCTCGACTACTATGGAGTGCTTATGGATATCATTGAGTTGAATTATTTTGGTCATTTTCGTGTTGTCTTATTTCGTGGGGATTGGGCTGAGTTTGATAGGAATTTTGCTAATAACAAGGATAAGTTAGGCTTCACAATTGTAAACTTCTCAAAATTGATTCACATCGGTACACACATTAGCCACGAACCATTTGTGTTCCCATCCCAAGTGCAACAAGTGTTCTTCATTGAAGATCCAATCCTGTCAAAATCGTATGTGGCTCTCATTATGCAACCAAGAGATGTATTCCAACTGGGCGATACTTCAGAAGATGAAGACGATGAAGTCATGAACAGTTACATTGCTTCTGAGTTTCCTATGTTTGATGTAAACACAACCGACGGCGGAATTTGCGGGACTTGGCTCCGCAAGGATGGAGAAGAGGGTGATGTATTAGAAGATGTCGTATTGTAGTTTACTTGATTTTCAATCTTAATATTATATGTCCTGTAATTTTCGTGTCTTAAATCTTGTTGTAATATTATGTCTTGTAATTCCGAACATGTTGTATGTGAATTTAATAATTGGTTTAATTATCTGTTAATTTAAGAATGGAACTATTTCTATAGATTGAAAATTAATTCTCATGAATGAACAACACCAACCGAGTACCTAGTATGGCTTTGGAAACTTGGAATAGGTGAAGCAGAATCATCAATAATTCTCATTTTATTCAAACCTTTTGTAGACCAATTTTACGTTTTGGCATAATGCCCTTCGAAACATATATTGACTAAGTATTCAATGTGAGATAAGGTCATAACCCATTAAATTGAAAGTAATTTGCAAGTTCCATCATTTCTTGGCTATCTTTTATTGTATCACCGCTCATCCATCTCAAAATTCTCAATTTTTTAGCATATTTAGTAATCTATTAAAAGTTTCTTTTTATTATTTATGATCAAGTTCATGAATATATAGAGTGACATTTGAGTTCAAAAGCATTTCCTCTATTCAACTATTCTTCCTTACTGAGGTAGGATAAAAATGGCCTGGGGCCCAGGATGGCTCTCGCTCAAAGTCAAGCCAGCTCGGCCCCGGACCACCACAGGCTCGATGTCGAACCGTAAATTCACCGCCACGAAACTGGCCTCCTCGTTCCGACGATCCGCCCCGACCTTCGGTCCCCGATCCTCGACCGTCCCCCGGGCCTTCCACTCAGCCGGGTAAGGGAGGGGGATGACCTGGCGCAACCCAGGCCCTCCGATTCTCCCAGAGACACAGAGCCCCCACGATCTACCATATCAGCTCCAAAATCACTTGGGGCTTTGCCACGTCAGCCCTAAACCACTCTTGGCGCTGCCACGTATGCCCTAAACCCCCTGGGCCTCTTGCCACGTCAGGCCCATGGGCTTTCGGGTCCAGACCCGGCCCCCAAGCAGATCCAAACCCGGTTGGGGTTATCTATAAATACCAGACCCTCACCCACCTTCAAAGGTAATCAATCTTCACCACTTAAATCCCTAGTTACTGCTACTCTCTCTCAGAGACTGACTAGATCGTCGGAGGGTCTGCCACCGGGATAAACTCCGGTGTTTCTGATGAACCCAATAATATTCACATTTAGGAGCAATAATTTTAATGCAATTGGACATTTAAATGCTCTATATGTTGTATTTTACTCTTCTTTTCTCTTTTCCATAGGAAACAGCCTAAAAACAACTAAACGAAGCAGATTCAGGATTTTGAGGATGATACACAGAAACTGCAGAGCATAAGTCGACTGGTTCTTCAAACAGGCGACTGGACAGAAAGGTTGAGTTTTCGAAGCTGCTCAGTACAATCGACTTACTCCAAAGACAGTCGACTTGACTGATGAATTATGAATCTACAGATGTCTCGGCAGAGCCGACTGGTTATAAAACCAGTCGACTGGTATTCAGCAGAGTTAGAAGATAAGAACAGTTGAAGATTCATCCTCATCCCAATCCGAAGCAAGATTAAGTTATCCAAACCCAGGTTGTCTGCGAATAACAACTCTTCATTAATCAAGTTAGAGAACCAGGATTGGCAAGTGAGAAGATCGACTCAGATCTATATCTGATGTGTAAAGAAATAGAATTGAAATCTGCAGATGTGGGCAAAAAAAATTATAAAAAGGCTGGAATAAGAGTTGAGAGGATCGCTTAATCTCGAAATCATCAATCATCAACCAGCGAGCATTATTCTACCAGCATCGAAGAAGGAAGGAGATCAAGTGCACTGAAGGGAACGATCCAGTCGACTTAGTGACAGCAAGTCGACTTCTTGGGCTGAACATCACCAGTGTTATTTATTCTCTTTCTAGTTTTTATTTTTAAGCATGTATTCGAAACTGTTAGTCAATAAAAGTCTTATTATGTGGAACTAATTTCATAGTTGGGTAGATTGAAACCGTAGTCATGTAATGCTTATATTCTTCTCAACGCTACTCTATTACTTATTGATTAAACCTGATTGTATTGGTATAGATTTATAATATGAATCAAACTTGTTCAGAAGTTCTTAGAGCAGTCGAGTGAGAGTGACAGCAAGTCGACTGCCATGCAGAACCTGAGATTATCAAGTTTGCGTATTATAAAACTGAATCTGTTATATGAGCATAGAGACGACCCGTATCTCGTGCTCATAACTTGTAACACAGGAATCCTTAGGGGTTCTTGGCTTAATCAACTTGAAGGATCTAGATTTGATACCAATTTCTAGAACTTTGAGTGTTTGTTCGTTTCCATTGTTCCTATGCTTTCTTCAAGTGCAACTTAGTAGATACCATGCTAAATACTTAAGGAAAGAAACTAATTAGAGTAGATACCATGCCTAATTCTTGGCCTAGGGAAACATTAACTTTAAGGAGTAGATACCATGCCCTTAAAGGAACAAACATGAGTAATTAGAGTAGTATAGAAGGTGACTTTGCATTATTGACTATAGGTGGAAGTCAAAGCCCAACTACTTAATAGATATTTGTGATTCAGAACTACTTGATCGAGTTTTTATCTTGTCATTTCTTTTAGAACAACACTTTATGATCTTTATTTTTTTTTATTGATTAGTAAGTTAATTTCTACAATCTCTGTGGGATCGACCCTTGCTTTTCACTACGCTTCTATAAACGATTCGTACACTTGTGAGGTTTTAATTTGTGTCTAGTTTATCTATTTATTTAGATAGCTGGATTGCACAACAAGTTTTTAGCGCCGTTGCCGGGGATTGTTTAGTATTTTAACTTACAAATCAGTAAAATCTTTTTCATTTTCTTTTCTTTTATTAATAAATACTTTTCTTTTAGGTTACAGGACTTTGGTGAATGCACGGGAGACGATCACTTCATCCAGAGCTACTACCTATTGACGAAGAAACAGAACGCACTCTGCACAGACTAGGTCGGCTGTCTGCAACAAACCAGTCGACTGTTGCAAGGAACAGGTCGACTGCACAGAGACCCAATTCACAAGCAACAATGGGTGAGGAAGTACCAAATCAAGTACCAATGCAGGACAAGTTCACGCCTAAGAATATTGAGCAACCTTCCTGCATTACTTATCAACCTAATGTCACAGGGAATATGCATCTATCTCCTCAATTACTTAGCATGGTTCCCCACTTTAGTGGCAAACCAGACGAAGAGCCTCACCTCCATCTGCAAGATTTCTTTGATCTTTGCAGAACACAAAGCATCCAAGGGCTTACCCCTGAACAAATCAGGTTAATCTTGTTTCCATTTTCTTTAAAACTTAATGCTAAATTGTGGTATAATTCTTTGGAACCAGGATCAATTCAATCATGGGAGCAATTGGCAACAAAGTTCTTGAAAGAATTCTTTCCAGCCCAGAAAACCAAACAACTAAAAAGGGAGATTCAACTCTTCCAATAAAAAGATGGAGATTTATTCTTCGATGCATGGAAGGACTTCAAGAACAAGCTTCTCAAGTGTCCTACGCACAACATGCCTAAGAATGATCAGGTACAAGCATTTTATGAGGGTTTAAATGATACTAACAAGGCAATTGTGGATTCAGCTTGCAACGGAATCTTGATGAGGAAAAGTGGTGAGGAGGCCATCGAACTATTTGAAGAACTTAGCGAGAACTCACAGAAATTCTCAACAAGGGGAAGAGGCCTTTCGAAAAAACAGGGAGTTTACGAAATTTCTAGTAGTAATAACATACAATTAGAAATGGTAAACATGGACAAAAAAAATTGATATGCTTGTTAATGCAATGTCGACGATGAGTGGTGTAAAAAACCAAACAAAAGAAATTTGTGCAATTTGTTCTCATTTTGATCATACGACTGATACGTGTCCCATGTCTTCTTTCACAGATCAGGAGCATGCAAACTATGTAGGATAAGGAGTGTTTCCACCAAAGAACAACCCCTTCTCGAACACATACAATCCAGGGTGGAGGAACCATCCAAATTTCTCATGGAGCAATAATCAAAACAATCATGGCACTCAATCTTCGCAAGGACATGCACGGAACTTCCAGATGGGAAGTGGGTTTGATCGGCCAATTCAAGAACAGAAGAAGTTGGATTTTGAATCCACTGTTCTTCAATTGCTCCAACAGCAACATCAAACAAGCAACCAACAAGGGCAGGCAATTCAGAAATTGGACACCCAAATCGGTCAAATCGCGAAGGAGTTGAGTGAAAGAAAGGCAGGAGAACTCCCATCACAAACTATACCAAACCCTAGAGGTCAAGAACAGCTCAAATCAGTGACTACCCTAAGAAGTGGTAAGATAATTGACAGCAAGGTTGGAACACACTGTAATATCCCGGACGGATATTACCTTATATAAATTAATATTTTATTATTATTTTATTTTTTTTTAATTCCAAAATTAAATTATTTTGGTGATTTTCATCCGGTTTATTCATAGACATCATCTGTATCCAGATATCGGTCAGTATACATCCGTATTGTATCAAATTGATACCGTGATCTTCCGAACTAATAATAAAATTTATTTTATTATTATTTCCAAGATTTAACTATTTTGATATGGATTATACGAAGATTTTTCGGTATACGGACATATATGCGCACGTACGAGTAGTATGTCGATTAGTGCATTATACGAATCGTGTGTTGTGTATTTTTGGACTAGTTGTTTATCTTGTTATAACAACCTAATTAGAGGGTTAGGGTTTGATTAGGAGGCTTAATCTAGGGTTTTTGTATGCATAAGAAGATTAAGTAAAAACCCCTACTAGAAAATATCTCTCCCACATCACACCTCCACCACATAACACCTCCTCCACCTCACCCCTACTCTCCTAGGAGTATGGCCGGCCCTTAAATGGGGGAAGGAGTTTTGTGCATATTGTTGAGTGCAATTTTGCACTATCCACCCTTCTCTCCTCCTATAAATAACCCCTCCTTCTCCACCTTGTCTCATTTTAGAAAGATCAAAAAGAAAGAAAGAAAGAAAGGAAAAGAAAGAGAGAACCTCATGTTAACTTGAGAGTTTTGTTTTGTAGGTTGTTAGAAGCTTTCTAAAAGCTAGGGGAAGGAGAAGTTTTTAGCTAGCAAGTTCTTCCAACAAAGAGAACTAGGTGGGGGTTTCTCCATATTTGTTTGTTTGTTTGTTGTTTGTTTGTTTGTTTCTTTGAATGGTGCTTTGATGTTCTTCTTCTTCTTACCCTCCTTGTTTATTTTTCCTTTTTGGTATGGATGGTTTGAAGTAGTATGGTTGTAGGAGCTTCTTATTTTGAATGTTGTTAGTAAAAGAACTAACTACTTGGACAAAAATGACACATGCATATGAACTTTTACATACAACAACTTAAGGTTGTAGGACTTGAATGAGAACTAATACATAAAGCATATGAACCATTTTATACAACCATTTTTGGTTGTAGGACTTGTATTAAACTTGGACTAAAAAGATAAGCATATGGTTGGACCAAATAAAAAGATCTTTTCTTTTATAATCACTAGTTGTAAAAAGATCTTTTCTTTTATAAACACTAGTTGTAGAATAAATAAAAAGATCTTTTCTTTTATAATCACTAGTTGTAGAATAAATAAAAAGATTTTTTCTTTTATAAACACTAGTGATAATAAATCAATACTAATAAAGACTAGTAGACAATTAAGTAGTAGCATGTTAAAATAAAGTAGTAGTAGTATGTTGATTAAATAAAGTAGTAGTGGTATGTTGATAAAATAAAGAAGTAGTAGTAAGTAGTTGTAGATGTTTTATGTCCATAAAGTAGTAGTAGTAGTAGATAGTTGTATGTTGTGTTCTTGATTAAAATGAAGTAGTAGTAGTAGTAGATAGTTGGGTGTTATGTTCTTGACTAAAATAAAGTAGTAGTAGTGGTAGATAGTTGTATGTTATGTTCTTGGAGTAGTAGTAGGAGTAGATAGTTGTAGATGTTTATTTTATGTTCATAAAGTAAATACCATGCTAAGATTGTATTAGATTAATTTAATTATGCTTAGAATGTTGTAGGATTCATTCTAAAAATCCTATCATGTTTAGATTAGTATAAATATGCTTAGGATGTTGTAGGATTCATTCTAAAAATCCTATCATGTTTAGATTAGTATAAATATGCTTAGAATGTTGTGGGATCCATTCTAAAATTACCTATCATGTTTTCATGCTTAGAATGTTGTAGGATTCATTCTATTAATCCTATCATGTTTAGATTCATTTATTTATGCTTAGGATGTTGTAGGATTCATTCTAAAAATCCTATCATGTTTAGATTCATTTATTTATGCTTAGGATGTTGTAGGATTCATTCTAAAAATTCTATCATGTTTAGATTAGTATAAATATGCTTAGAATGTTGTAGGATCCATTCTAAAATTACCTATCATGTTTTCATGCTTAGAATGTTGTAGGATTCATTCTAAAAATCCTATCATGTTTAGATTAGTATAAATATGCTTAGAACGTTGTAGGATCCATTCTAAAATTACCTATCATGTTTTCATGCTTAGAATGTTGTAGGATTCATTCTAAAAATCCTATCATGTTTAGATTAGTATAAATATACTTAGAATGTTGTAGGATCCATTCTAAAATTACCTATCATGCTTTCATGCTTAGAATGTTGTAGGATCCATTCTAAAAATCCTATCATGTTTAGATTCATTTATTTATGCTTAGAATGTTGTAGGATTCATTCTAAGATTCCTATCATAATTAGAATAGTATAAATATGCTTAGATTGTTGTAGGATTCTTTCTAAAATTTCCTATCATGTTAGATTAATTTATTCATGCCTAGAATGTTGTAGGATTTGTTCTAAAATTATCTACCATGTTTTAGGAGTGATATTTATGCTTAAAATGTTGTAGGATTCATTCTAAAAATCCTATCATGTCTAGATTAGTATAAATATGCTTAGAATGTTGTAGGATTTATTCTAAAAATACCTACCATGTTTAGGAATAATGTATGCCATGCTAAGTGTACATTTATGCTTAGAATGTTATGTTTAGGAAGTATATTTATGCTTAGAATGTTGTAGGATTCATTCTAAAAATTTACCTACCATGTTTAGGAATGTTGTATGTTCATACTAATAGTTATCCATGCTTAGTAAGACATTCATGTTAGTAGTTATTCATGCTTAATAAGATTCATGCTTAGATGATTATAGGAAAGCATATACCATGCTAGAATAACTTATCTATGCTTAGATGATTGTAGGAAAGCATATGCCATGCTAGTTAATCTATCTACGCTTAGACAATTGTAGAAAAGCATGTACCATGCTAGACTAATTTATCTATGCTTAGATGATTGTAGGAAAGTAGTATACCATGGTAGTTTAATCTATCTATGCTTAGATGATTTTAGGAAAGTGGTATATAATAGATTGATTTATCTATGTTTAGATAATTGTAGGAAAGTGGTATATAATGCTAGATTAATTCATCCATGCTTACATGCTTGTAGGAAAATTGTATACCATGCTAGATTCATTTATCTATACTTAGATTGTAGTAGGAATCATTATACATGTTTATAATGTTGAAGGATTGATGTTTAATTAACCTACCATGTTTAGAACAATGTAGGGGTGTTATGGTGGGTGGTTATGTTATGTACCATAATTAGATTGTCGTACGTAGATGCTTGCAATTGTATGTCATGCTTAAAGTGCTATAGGTTGAAGTAGTAAGGATTGGGAAGACCACTAGAAATAGTTAGTTGATAAAGGCTGTTATGTCGCCTTCGGTCCTTCCTTAGTAGAATACCGATCATAGACTACTAGTAGATTCTTTTGTTGCTTCTAATGATAGAAGATCAAGTTTGCTAGTAAGCACGTTTAGTTGCTTTTAAGATTGATTACCTGTATGGTTGTTTACATATGGTTGTGCTCGTACGTGGCTCGACTGGCCCGTATGTAGCTGTGGGTCTCATACGTAGTTTAATTGGCTCGTATGTAGGTTGTTGTCTCGTACGCGGCTCGACCGGCCCGTGCGTAGCTGTTGGTCTCATACGCGGCTTATTTGGCTGGTATGTACGTGGTTATCTCCTACGAGGCCCGCCTGGCTTGTAGCGCCCCGAATTTCTAATATGAGACTTTAGAAAATACGTGGCACTTTCCCAGCGATCCACTTCAATGTAACAACATACATAGTCCAAAAACACAAATTATTTTATTCCGAACATTAATACAAATATCTTTTCAAATTGCAGCGGAAATACAAACACTTTAAATTACAACAATTCCTTTTACAATACTCTTCTTTACAAAATCACACAAGGCTCTATTATATCACTCATAATTTCTAAAGCTAACCCAAGCATCCAAGCCTCCAGACTCTAAGCAACCTGCATCATATGAGGCTAGAGTTGAACCCTAACCCCCAAACTAAAGGGGTCAGCCATAAATGGTGTGAGTGATATAAACAATAAACATAAATAAACAATAAACATAAATTCTCAAGCAACATGTACTGAACAAAAATACATAAACTGAACATGTAATATGAAACAAGAAATGATAGGCCAGTACATGCGTGAACCAAGTCGAGAATCAATAACACCGATCAAATATCCATCAATCAATCACTCTCAAAAATGTACAGCTCAACTGTACTGTACAGTCGACTGAGTAATTCAGCCAGTCGACTGTTCACTCCCAAATACCTGATTATCAAACATTCTCAATACCACGGTACGTATCCAACGATCAATCACTAATAATGCCATAGATCGGATATTCGGTGATCAGTCACTAATAGTAACTCCCAACACCGCAGATTCTATCCATCTACAAAGACACAGATCGGATATTCGGTGATCAGTCACTAATAGTAACTCCCAACACCACAGATTCTATCCGTCTACAAAGACTAAAGATAACACAGATCGGATATTCGGTGATCAGTCACTAATAGTAACTCCCAACACCGCAGATTCTATCCGTCTACAAAGACTAAAGATAACACAGATCGGATATTCGGTGATCAGTCACTAATAGTAACTCCCAACACCGCAGATTCTATCCATCTACAAAGACTAAAGACTTGAAAGAACACTCAAGATTCTGAAAAACTCATCATCACCAGTCGACTTATACTGCAGTAAGTCGACTGCCCCGAGAACTAATATCCAAGATTATAACAAGTGCTATAAGTCGACTTAATATTCCATCAGTCAACTTACCCGAGACAACTACCAATAATTCTCAAGAAACATTCCAAGTGCTAACAGTCGACTTAACAAATCATCGGTCGACTGTCCAGACGAGATGCTGATCAATACTTTACAAACATAATACTCGGCAGACCAGTCGACTTAATATGGGTCTCAGTCGACTGTCCCGAAGAATTCTCAAAAGTCTAAAGGTGCATCAGTAGCGTCGTACCAGTCGACTGAATCGTAGACCAGTCGACTGTCGGCCTACAATTCTCACAATTAGGTCTGAAATCAATAATCAATACTGGAGTCTATCTCAATACCAAATCTCTTCCTCAACTCAAACCTAATCTGGTTCGTAATCACAATATCCCGAGATTCATCCATCCAATTTCTTATTTTCATAACTATACTCAAATCTTAACAGGTTTCAAGTAGTCAAGAATTGTCAATCGAGATCTACTAATCTTTCATGGATTTCACATGCATATTACGAATAACAACCATGGCATCGATTTCACACACGATACGAAAACATCAAACAAAACAGCATGCAATCATACACATAAACAAAACAAGTCTATATCACTCACCTTTAGAATTGCAAAGATCCAATGGAAAGCCTTCTTCTTGCTAGATCCAAGAACTTCTTCTTCAATCGCCAAGAGAAATAAGAGGTACAATAAAATCTGAGTTGTGCAGCGAATGACGGCTGCAAACTCCCTTATATAGGCCGGGAATCAAGTATTAGGGTTTCCAAATATATTTGCAAAACAATCCCTTCAGAATACAATTATATGTATATATATATATATATATATATCTACTCTTGGAAATTCATCTAAAATTCATTAAATTTAGGATTTAAAAGAAAATATACTTCTAAATCTTAACCAATACCGTTCAAAACGTCCAGAATGCCAATTTTGCATTTTAGCCCTTAAAATGTCAATTTTACAAAAAGGTCCTTCTTTTATCAAAAATTGCAAATAGATCAAATTAATTTCAGAAAAATCTGGAAAAATACTACATAATTCCAAAATAATAAATAATGATTTTTCATAAAGAAATCTTAATTTTCCAAACTTCTCTAGAGTCATTTGCACGTGTTTTGCACGTGTACCAAAGATAAATCTTTTAGAAAATATCAATTAAATCCTCAAAATTCATTTAAATTCATTTTCAAATAATTAAATTAATATTTGAAAATACGGGGTTCTACATGGCTCGTAGGTAGTTAGTATTTCATACGTAGCTTATTGGCTCGTATGTGGTTGTTACTCGTGTATAGCTTGTTAGCTAGTACACAGTTTGTTGTGCTCGTCTAGGGTGATATTACCACCCTAAGGGCTATCGACCATCAAGACATATGTTTTCTTACCCTAAGAAACAGTGGAGGAGTCACTCCTTGTGTACCGTCGAATCTTAACCATGGTAGGTTGATCGAGGACCGGTGTATAGACGAAATCCAAGTTTAGGGTAACGGCATGCATGTATATTCACACTGGCGAAGTCTTGGACCGATGAGCCACGGACCAGATCCCGAGGGGTTCCGGTAAGTCTAGGTTAAGCAGCCTAGTAGATTTTTCTTGCAAAGTCTAAATTAAGGCCTAGCATGTTGTGGTTACAATATTGTCCTCCCTAGGAGTGTTCAGGGCTAGGGACATTATTAGGGTAGTGACTTATAAAGATCATTACTTAAAACCCTTGCCGGAAGAGAGGAGTCGATTGTAGGGGGCACCTTATGACTAACTCGTCCCTTGAGGCAGACCAAGTGGTGTTATTGGGTTGTACCTTCCAGTCAAAAGGATACGTACGGTGCCGTCTCACAAGTTGAGGACACGAGTTGCGTATCTCGCGCTGTTAATTCCTGAAGTACCATGGCTGGGGTGCCACAGATGCATTGTGCAGTCCTGCGTTTGCCAGACCCCAGAGGGTACCACAGGGTAGGCTTCGCGCTACCCTGCGCTTGCGAAATCCTATAGTTTGATTTTGTAATGACGCCCGATACATTGGGTTCGTCTATTTTGAGAGAGGTCCGGTTAGCCGGGTCGCAGTGGCGAACATAGACACCACTGGCGAAATGCATTAGTGGGACTTGACCACATCTGCAATCTCATAAGTCACGTGTAGCTGTCAGGAACAGGTTGTGTACAATTAGAATTCATAACGCGGGTTCAAATCCCTATATATGGAGAAACGGCTTGAGAAGGGTCGCATATGGGCTGCATGTTGACTTCGGAGACTTGCTGACATTAGAATAGGAAGCATCCTAGTTCTATTTAAGTATCGCATTAGAGTCTAGTCATAGCACTCACAAACACTTAAACTACACCAATACCATTGCTATATTTTGTATATTGTTTGGGAGATTCGCTACTATATGATCAGCCTTTAAGCGTCAGTGAATACTGACGTCCCCACTTCCATAGGTACTGGATCGCCGAAGTACAAAGGCGAGATTCAGGAGGACTCAAGGCAAGAAAAGCAAGGAGTCAGTGTTATGCTTAGTTCCGCTGCAGTATATGTATTGATTATCTATTAGTTGAGAAGTACTCAAGTGAGAGTTACCAAGTGTTGTTCTTCATTCCTTGTACTCTGATGTAAATTGTAGAAGGTTGTAATACTTGGATTTGTAAAGGCATTATTGTAACTCTATTGTAATGTATTGCAATAGTATAATGTTCAGACTTGTAATACATTGGGTATTGAATAAAAAGTTTTAAATTCTCCTGTTTTTCTGTGTATTGTGACTAATTGAAGAAAAAGTCTTGGCTCGTGTCACGGTTTCCCAGTATTGGAAATCGGGGCGCTACACACACGCAGACGAATCAGATACACAACCATCAAAAGCTTTGGGTTCCAACAAGGTGAGTAAAAAAGAAGGGGCAGTATTGCCACCATTCCCTCAAAGGTTAGTCAAGCAAAAGAAAGAACAACATTTATTTGATATCTTTGAAACTCTCAGAAAGGTAGAAATTAATATTCCCCTACTTGATGCTATTAAACAAATTCTTTCTTATGCCAAATTTTTGAAAGAATGCTGTACTCACAAGTGAACATTTCAGGTTAGGGAGGATGTGGCTTTGACAGAGGAAGTGAGCGCCGTATTGTTAAGGAAATTACCTCCTATATTGAAGGACCCAGGTAGTTTTACCATTCCTTGCAGGGTTGGTGAGCACTTCTTTGAAAAGGCACTGCTAGACTTGGGGGCAAGCATAAATCTTCTTCCATACTCTGTTTACGAAAAGCTAGGATTGGGGGAACTCAAACCAACATCCATCACTTTGCAGTTGGCTGATCGCAGCATCAGGAGACCTAGAGGTATTTTGGAAGATGTCCTAGTTCAGGTAAATGATTTCATTTTGCCTGCAGATTTTGTTGTGTTTGATATGGAGGACTCTTCAATGCCATCTTCTTTACCGATCATTTTAGGTAGGCCCTTTATGAGTACGGCTGATATAAAAATTTGTGTTAAAAAGGGAACTATAAGTATGAAAATAATTGGAGAAAATGTTGAATTTAAAATGTTTGATGCACTAAAATTACCACATGATGATCATGAATGTTATAATATTGATGTGGTACAGGAGATTGTCGATTAAACATTTCAGGTACATAGCGTTGAACCACTACAAGCCACAATTACACAATCTCTAACATTGTCTCATGTTGAATAGGAATACGATGAATGGAGGATTGCAGAGACAGTGCATTACCTCGAAACTCCAACATCATATTCAGGTAAGCTTGCACCTGCATTTGAAAATCTTGTGTCTGATAACACTTTTGTTTCTTCTGTTACCAGGACACCAGATGTGGAGCTTAAGCCGCTGCCTGAACACTTGAAGTATGCTTATTTGGGTGAAAATCAGACGTTTTCTGTGATAGTCGCTGCAAACTTAAGTGCGCAGGAAGAAGAGAAGCTGCTGAGGGTACTGCGGGAACACAAGGGTGTAATAGGATGGACCATTGCAGACATCAAGGGAATAAGTCCATCCAAATGCATGCATAAAATACTTCTTGAAGACAATGCAAAACCTAGCAGGGAAGCACAGAGATGGCTTAATTCACACATAAAGGAAGTGGTAAGAACATAGATCTTGAAGCTACTAGATGTTGGCATCATCTACCCTATCTCAGATAGCAAATGGGTGAGTCCTATACATGTAGTGCCTAAGAAAAGTGGAGTCACAGTGGTGAAGAATGAAGAGAATGAGCTTATCCCTATGAGGATGACCACAGGATGGAGGGAATGCATTGACTACAGGAAGCTGAATAACGAAACCAGGAAAGATCACTTCCCTCTTCCTTTTATTGATCAAATGTTAGAAAGATTAGCAGGATATAGTCATTATTGTTTTTTAGATGGTTATAGTGGCTATAATCAAATTGCTATTGCCCCAGAAGATCAAGAAAAGACCACTTTTACATGCCCTTTTGGTACTTTTGCATACAGGAGGATGCCCTTTGGATTGTGCAACGCACCAGCTACATTTCAGAGATGCATAATGAGTATATTTTCAGACATGGTGGAAAGGTTCATCGAGGTATTTATGGATGATTTCAGTGTTTTTGGATCTTGTTTTGATGAATGCCTTAACCATTTGCAGCTTGTACTTAAGAGATGTGAAGAATACAACTTAGTGCTGAATTGGGAAAAGTGCCATTTTATGGTACAACAAGGTATTGTCTTGGGACATGTGGTGTCAAAAAGGGGCATAGAGGTGGATAAGGCAAAAATTGACATCATATCAAAGCTACCCCCTCCTACTATAGTCAAGGGTGTAAGGAGCTTTCTTGGACATGCAGGGTTCTATAGAAGATTTATAAAAGATTTCTCCAAAATCTCCAGACCCCTTGGTGGATTGTTAGCTAAGGATGTTGAGTTTGCATGGACAGAAGAGTGCACAAATGCTTTCATTACATTGAAAAATCTTCTCATTTCTGCACCTATCATCATGGCACCAGATTGGAACCATCCTTTCGAGCTTATGTGTGATGCAAGTGATTATGCTTTGGGAGCTGTTTTAGGTCAGAGAATAAATAAGGTACCCCATGCTATTTACTATGCTTCTCGAACTTTAAATGATGCACAGCTTAATTATTCCACTACTGAAAAAGAAATGTTAGCTGTCATTTTTGCTGTAGAGATGTTTAGATCATATTTGATTGGATCTAAAGTCATTGTTTTCACTGACCATGCTGCTTTGAGATATTTGTTTGCTAAAAAGGCTGCTAAGCCTAGGTTGATCAGATGGGTGCTGTTGCTTCAAGAATTCGATCTAGAGATTAGAGACAAGAAAGGAAGTGACAATGTTGTGGCAGATCACTTATCCAGATTACTGCATGATGAAGAAATAATTGTGCCCCCACTGAATGAAAATTTTCCAGATGAACATTTATTTGAAATAAATAAACAATTTCCATGGTTTGCAGATATTGTAAATTATCTCACTGTTCATGTTTTCCCTCCAGGTATGACAAGTCAAGAAAGAAAGAGATTGGTGGCCATGTGCAAGCACTATTATTGGGATGATCCTTATTTGTTCAAATTCTGCCCTGATCAAATTATAAGAAGATGTGTGGCAGAAGAAGAGCAAATGAGTATTCTACAACATTGCCACCAATATGCATGAGGAGGACACTTTGGACCAAAAAGAACAACACTTAAGGTATTACAATCTGGTTTTTATTGGCCTAATGTATTCAAAGATGCTTTTTCTTTTTGCAGGACTTGTGATAAATGCCAAAGGACAGGCAACATCTCTTCTAGAAATCAAATGCCACTGCAAAACATCCAAGTAATCAAGCTTTTTGATGTTTGGAAAATCGACTTCATGGGTCCCTTTCCTAACTCATTTGGTTATTTATATATTCTTGTGGGTGTGGATTATGTGTCTAAATGGGTCGAGGCTGTCCCCTCAAAAACTAATGATCACAAAGTTGTTGTCAAGTTTTTACAGGAAAACATCTTCACCAGGTTCGGTACACCACGAGCAATAATTAGTGATGGAGGTAGCCACTTCAATAATTTTCCATTTGCTTCTTTGATGAAGAAATATGGGATTACACATAGAGTGGGTACTCCATACCATCCTCAAACCAGTGGGCAAGTGGAGATTAGCAACAGAGAGATCAAGAGCATTCTGGAAAAGACAGTAAATACAAGTAGAAGGGATTGGTCGCTACGCTTGAATGATGCATTATGGGCTTACAGAACCGCATACAAGACACCCATTGGCATGTCACCATACCGTCTGGTTTTTGGAAAAGCCCATCATCTTCCAGTGGAGTTGGAACACAAAGCTTATTGGGCCATTAAAAAGTTCAATTTTGATATGAAACGAGCAGGTGACAAAAGAAGATTGCAACTGAACGAGCTTGAAAAATTGAGGCACGACGCATATGAAAATGCAAAGTTGTACAAAGAGAGGACCAAGATATACCATGATAAACAGCTAGCAAGGAAGGAGTTTTATGAAGGACAGAAGGTATTGATATACAACTCGAGATTAAGACTCTTTCCAGACAAGCTTATGTCACGATGGTATGGCCCGTACATTGTTACAAAAGTCTTTCCACATGGAGCATTGGAGGTTCATAGCAAAGAGAAAAATCAAACATTCAGGGTGAACGGGCATAGGGCGAAACCTTATATTGAGATGAGTTTTGAGCCGCAAGAGGAGGATGTGAATCTTCAAACCATCCAATACATTGCATGAACTCATCAAGTATAGCTGAAGACAAGAAACACAGCGCTTATTGGGAGGCAACCCAATTTTCAGGGGAGTACTTACACTTTCTCTTTATTTCTTTTTATTTCTTTATTCATCTTTTATTTTCAGTTTCTTTCCTTCAAATTAGATGGTAACACATGCCTATCTCAAGTTGTTTCAGACATTGAGGACAATGTTCCATCTAAGTTTGGGGGTAGTTATTCACATTTGGAGTCTCTTGATGTTGAGTCAATTCTAACAACAATGATGAGAAATGAGCTCAGTTACTATAGGTAGAGAGTGGAGAATAAGTATTAAGTGTGGTCTTTATCTTTAAAAATGTTAATAACATATCATACGGATCATACTTGAAACTTTCATTCAGTTGGCTATGTCAATTTAACGAATTGTGAGAGAGAATAGCAAGTTCAACTGTGAGTAAACTTAAATACACAAATTGTGAGTTTTTGAGCCTTATTTATTTCTTTTGAGAGAGTCATACACTTGAAGATCTCAGTTGACTGCATTCTTGAGATGATCTAGAACTTGTTTTTGCTACTTTTCGAAACTTATTTTTGGTTTTTGCATAAAAACTTGGAAATGATTAAGGCACCTAAGATTCTATCACCAAAGACAAATAGTCTACCCAACATCAATTATCCACTAGTTACCCATTTGAAGCCTATAATAGCTTTCTTTTAGTAAGACACATCATCCTTAACCAAGCCTAGATGAATAGGTTACCTTACCTATATCTATTGAGTTAGTAGAGCAGGAATTGAAAAAGAGATGTGGTATGTCAAGATGAAGGGGATGAAAATATAAAGTTGGAGGATTTGTCATAAGAAAAAATGAAAAGTTGTAAATTGCTGAGTTGTGGATGGAGGAAAAGTGTTGGTAGAAATAAAGTATAGGCCTGTGATATATGGCCTTAAAATAGTTGAAAAAAAAAAAAAAAAAAAAAAACCTCTCTTAGAACACGACAAGTTGCTCTACTAATCCTTTAGAATTTTGTATTCCTTTTCCCTTCAATTGTTTAAACCCTCACCCATGGCCCCATTACAACCTATAAAAGACCTTTTGATCCAAGTAACATGCAAATCAATGGTGTGAAGATGTAGTAGCAAGATCAAGCATATGGTTTCATCCAAGTAATGATAAATTGTCACGAGATCTAACTTGAATGTCCCATGTCAATGAGAGCTATATTTTTTTTTTGTGAGTGTATGCCATGGTGAGAATTTGGAGTTGAAATATAGTTGAGCTTGCTAACCTTAATCATGATTATGTTGTTTAGGCATTGGCCACACTACTATTTGATATTCAAGTTGAGTATTCGCGTGAATAAGTGATTAACATTTGAATTAAAACTTGTTTAGATTTATCTTAATGCTTGTTCTAATCTTGACACTAACAGTAGCAAGTTCTCTGAGGTAAATGTTGGAAGGGTCAAGATATTCAAGAGATGCTTGTAGTTTAATTTTGCTTGAGGACAAGCAAAAGCTAAGTTTGGGGGTATTTGATGAACCCAATAATATTCACATTTAGGAGCAATAATTTTAATACAATTGGACATTTAAATGCTCTATATGTGGTATTTTACTCTTCTTTTCTCTTTTCCATAGGAAACAGCCCAAAAACAGCTAAACGAAGCAGATTCAGGATTTTAAGGATGATACACAGAAACTGCAGAGCATAAGTCGACTGGTTCTTCAAACAGGCGACTGGACAGAGAGGTTGAGTTTTCGAAGCTGCTCAGTACAGTCAACTTACTCCAAAGACAGTCGACTTGACTGATGAATTATGAATCTACAGATGTCTCGGCACAGCCGATTGATTACAAAACCAGTCGACTAGTATTCAACAGAGTTAGAAGATAAGAACAGTTGAAGATTCATCCAAATCCAAATCCGAAGCAAGATTAAGTTATCCAAACCCATGTTGTCTGCGAATAACAACTCTTCATCAATCAAGTTAGAGAACCAAGATTGGCAAGTGAGAAGATCGTCTCAGATCTATATCCGATGTGTAAAGAGATAGAATTGAAATCTGCAGATGTGGGCAAAAGAAATTATAAAAAGGCTGGAATAAGGAGTTGAGAGGATCACTTAATCTCGAAATCATCAATAATCAACCAGCGAGCATTATTCTACTAGCATCGAAGAAGGAAGGAGATCAAGTGCACTGAAGGGAACGATCCAGTCGACTTAGTGACAGCAAGTCGACTTCTTGGGCTGAACATCACCAGTGTTATTTCTTCTCTTTCTAGTTTTTATTTTTAAGCATGTATTCGAAACTGTTAGTCAATAAAAGTCTTATTATGTGGAACTAATTTCATAGTTGGGTAGATTGAAACCGTAGTCATGTAATGCTTATATTCTTCTCAACGCTACTCTATTACTTATTGATTAAACCTGATTGTATTGGTATAGATTTATAATATGAATCAAACTTGTTCAGAAGTTCTTAGAGCAGTCGACTGAGAGTGACAGCAAGTCGACTGCCATGCAGAACCTGAGATTATCAAGTTTGCATATTATAAAACTGAATCTGTTATATGAGCATAGAGACGACCCGTATCTCGTGCTCATAACTTGTAACACTGGAATCCTTAGGGGTTCTTGGCTTAATCAACTTGAAGGATCTAGATTTGATACCAATTTCTAGAACTTTGAGTGTTTGTTCGTTTCCATTGTTCCTATGCTTTCTTCAAGTGTAACTTAGTAGATACCATGCTAAATACTTAAGGAAAGAAACTAATTAGAGTAGATACCATGCCTAATTCTTGGCCTAGGGAAACATTAACTTTAAGGAGTAGATATCATGCCCTTAAAGGTACAAATATGAGTAATTAGAGTAGTATAGAAGGTGACTTAGCATTATTGACTATAGGTGGAAGTCAAAGCCCAACTACTTAATAGATATTTGTGATTCAGAACTACTTGATCTAGTTTTTATCTTGTCATTTCTTTTAGAACAACATTTTATGATTTTTATTTTTGTTTTATTGATTAGCAAGTTAATTTCTACAATTTCTGTGGGATCGACCCTTGCTTTTCACTACGCTTCTATAAACGATTCGTACACTTGCGAGGTTTTAATTTGTGTCTAGTTTATCTATTTATTTAGATAGCTGGATTGCACAACAATTTCCAGACCATCTGCAGGTACACGAGGTGAGGCCAACCGAGCCGACCCTTCAGTGCCGGAGCGAGCCTCCAGCTTACCGTCCGTTACCGAGCTCTTCCCCCTTACAAATTGAGTCCGAACTCACACCTGGTGCATCCACACTCTCTCCAAAAACAAACCGCATCAGGTTGGCGCCGTCTGTGGGAAGCTTATTTATTCGGTAAGGACGACAGTCCGAGCTTCGCCGCTGAAGCTCACCCTCCGATCCACTCTCCCATGCCTCCCAGGGCCCGGAGACCGACTTCTTCTGCCTGCTGGAATGGGCCTCCTCTTTAGGACGCCCTCGACGGAAGGCAAGGATCAAATAATCCGGGGGCGAACCCCGGACACCAACAAGGCGAACCACACGTCGAGCAACGCGACCTTCGTCGAGTCATTGTCAACCGAAGGGCTAGCCAGGCCAGGGGAGGGACCGCTTCCAACTCGGCCCCGAACCGTTCCGGGCCTACGCCCGAAGGGAGGCCGTCGGCACTCAGCCGCATTGGCCGAATCCCTATGCCCCGACCCGACCCTTCTGACATGGCACCGCACCAGGGCCGAGTTTCGGAGCTTCCGGGATGAGATCATGGAAGCTCTTAACGGAGCGCCAAGGTCCGCGACGCTCGACCGACCCCGTCAAATGAGTGAAGGAAAGAGCTACACTCATGCGCCACCTCCTCCACCGGAGCGCACAGACCAGGTACTCCGTCGCCTCATGGAATGGAGAATCGCCTCGAACGCATCGGCGACGGGAATCCAAACCCCGTCCTAGGCCGAGCGCCTTCCCGACCGCCATTCTCCGTCAACATCTTAGAAGCGGAGATCCCCCGGAACTTCCGGCCTCCGCAATTCGAGGCTTACAACGGCGAGGGTGATCCAGCTGATCACATGGAGGGCTTCAAGACCCTCATGATGATTCACAGCGCCTCGGATGTAATACCCCAGATTTGCAGCGAACAGTCGATTGGTCGATTGTTCAGTCGACTGGTCTGCGTACACGGGATTTGGGAAGGATTTGAGAAATTTAGTCCCACATGGGAAGTATACAAAAACTAATTTGAGTATAAATATAATTAGCCAATGATCAAGAGTCACCAAATTGGTTAACCTCCTTTTGAGAGGCAGCCTGTGGTGGGCAGTTGTACTACATTGTATCTAATTTGTATTCTAAAAATAATAAAATTGTCTGAGTAATGGGGTGGGGCGTTACAAATGGTATCAGAGCCGACTTTCGAACACCAGGTGTATCTGCACATTTCGTGGGGTACACGGCAGGGAGGTAATACTCCGGATAGGCAGGAAGATGATTCTCCGGATAGGCAGGGTGCTAGAAAGGCGGATCCTACACTAGATGTATGCCCCGTACTTAGCGAGGACGCTGATTTCTAAAGGTGAGGTGAATGTAATACCCTAGATTTGCAGCGAACAGTCGACTGGTCGATTGTTCAGTCGACTGGTCTGCGTACACGGGATTTGGGAAGGATTTGAGAAATTTAGTCCCACATGGGAAGTATACAAAAACTAATTTGAGTATAAATGTAATTAACCAATGATCAAGAGTCACTTAATTGGTTAACCACCTTTTGAGAGGCAACCTGTGGTGGGCAGTTGTACTACATAGTATCTAATTTGTCTTCTAAAAAGAATAAAAATTGTCTGAGTATTGGGACGGGGCGTTACAAATGGTATCAGAGCCGACTTTCGAACACCGGGTGTATCTGCACATTTCGTGGGGTACACGGCAGGGAGGTAATTCTCCGGATAGGCAGGGAGATGATTCTCCGGATAGGCAGGGTGCTAGAAAGGCGGATCCTACACTAGATGTGTGCCCCGTACTCAGCGAGGATGCTGATTTCTAAAGGTGGGGTGTATGTAATACCCCAGATTTGCAACGAACAGTCGACTGGTCGATTGTTCAGTCGATTGGTCTGCGTACACGGGATTTGGGAAGGATTTGAGAAATTTAATCCCACATGGAAAGTATACAAAAACTAATTTGAGTATAAATATAATTAGCCAATGATCAAGAGTCACCTAATTGGTTAACCACCTTTTGAGAGGCAGCCTGTGGTGGGCAGTTGTACTACATAGTATCTAATTTGTATTCTAAAAATAATAAAATTGTCTGAGTAATGGGGCGGGGTGTTACATCGGATCCCCTGCTGTGCCGAGCCTTCCCGGCCACCCTCCGGGGCCCGGCTAGGGAGTGGTTCTCCAAACTCTCCCCCGGCTCAATCTTCTCGTTCGACCAGCTGGAAGCCAACGTCTTGGGCCACTTCGTCACCAGCAGGAAAGCCGAGAAGACGAGCGCATCCCTGCTCGACCTCCGCCAGAGGGAGGGGGAGTCACTCCGCAACTTCGTCAAAAGGTTTACAACCGAGGCAAGATCCGTCTCTGCCCTCGACGCCGGGGTCGCCTCGGCAGCCTTCCGACACAATGTCCGGCACAACCAGCTGAAGGTCTCCTTGGCAAAGAAGCCACCTCTGGACTTCCCCGACCTTCTCAATCGAGTCGAGAAGTACATACGAGCAGAAGAAGCTCTAAACCCAGAGGGCAGCAAAGAAGACGTAGGCAAGGGCAAGCGCAGGCCGGATGAGATCGAACCTGCCCGGAAAGCGGCAAAGGAAGGAGTTGGTGCGAGGAGGGCACCTCCGGTCCCTCGCTTCGAAAGGTACACTCCCTTAACACAGAACGTGTCCGCCATCCTCTTAGAAATCGAGGACAAGGGCCTTGTCCGACTCCCTTCCCGACCAAGCAACAACAAAAAGCGAGACCAACGCTTCTACTGCCGTTTTCACAGGGATCATGGGCACGAAACCGACCAGTGTCAGGCCCTGAAAGATGAAATTGAGGCCCTCATCTCACGAGGATACTCCGAGAGTTCACAAGAGAAAGCCAACGGGATCAGCGGGATACGAGGAACCGGAGGCCTTCGCCTCCGATCCCTATTCCGAACCGCATCCAGGATCGGGATCCCGAGCACGAGGGAGCCGCAGGCACACCGGCCATTCTACACTGTGTCCACGGAGGACCAATTGGGGGAGAGTCAAATACTTCCCAAAAAGCCTTCGTCCGAGAGGTGAACGCTGTCTAAGACAACCCCTCACCCCGATTACAACCTGTACCTGTCTCCTTCTCCGGAGAGGACCTAGAAGGCGTCTGCCTCCCTCATTGCGACGCCCTCGTCATTGGCCTCCACATGGCAAATTGTGAAGTTCACCGGATCCTCGTCGACAACGGCAGCTCGTTAAACATTCTCTTTCTCGAAGCCTTCAAGAATCTCAAACTGCCCAGAGGCAAGCTCAAGCCGGCCGGATACACTTTGCACGGATTTTCCGGCGTCCCTATCGTAATAGAAGGGATTGTGACTCTTGATGTTACCTATGGGATCGGCTCCGATCTAGCGAACCGAGTCCATGGACTTCATGGTGGTAAACGTCAAGGCGGCCTACAACGCCATACTCGGCCGACCCGGGCTGTGCTCCCTTCAAGCGGTTCCTTCGGCTTACCACTTGAAACTCAAATTCCCCACCCAGCAAGGGGTCGGTATCGTCCGAGGTAACCAAGAAGCGGCACGGTCATGTTATATGACCGCCGTCGGAGGGGGTGTCTTCCCCCTCGACGCCGTCGAGCTCGAGTCCGAGAGGGACGGTCCCGCTCCTGAGCCGGTCGACGAACTGGAGGAGGTTCCGTTCGGTGCTGCGGACGAGTCAAAATGGTTCCGGGTGAGCCGCTCACTCCCCGAGAACTTGAAGTCAGGCATAATCGACTGCATCCGCCGCAACGTCGATCTCTTCGCCTGGAAGCCCTCTGACATGCCCGGGATATCCGAGGACCTGATCATGCATCGGCTGAGCGTCATCCCGGGCTCCAAGCCAGTCGCCCAGAAGAGGCGTAAATCCGCCCTGGAGAGGCAGCAAGCTGTTAAGGTAGAGGTGGACAAGCTCTTGTCCGCTCGGTTTATTCAGGAGGTCAACTACCCCGAGTGGTTGGCTAATGTCGTCATGGTTAAGAAGGCGACCGGAGGATGGCGGATCTGTATAGACTTCACAGATTTAAACAAGGCATGCCCGAAAGATCCTTTCCCCCTCCCCCGCATCGACGCTTTGATCGACGCAACCTCGGGGCACGAGCTGCTATCCTTCATGGACGCATTCTCAGGGTATAATCAGATTCGGATGTTTCCGCCAGACATCGCAAAGACCTCGTTCGTCACCGACCAGGGTCTTTTTTGTTACCGCGTTATGCCCTTCGGGCTGAAAAACACCGGAGCCACTTACCAACGGCTCGTCAACCGGATCTTCAAAGACCTGATTGGCCGCAATATGGAGGTCTATATCGATGACATGCTCGTCAAGAGTCGGGCCGGGCCAGACCACGTCGCCGACCTCGAGGAAGCCTTCGGAGTCCTCCGACATCACAACATGAGGCTCAACCCGGCCAAGTGCGCCTTCAGCGTCTCCACCGGCAAGTTTCTGGGGTTCATCATCAGCCAGCGCGGGCATCGAGGCGAACCCCGAGAAGATCCAGGCTATAATTGACATGGCCCCGCCCCGGAATGTCAAGGAAGTTCAAAGACTCACGGGCCGGTTGGCGGCCATCGGTCGCTTCCTCTCCAAATCAGGGGAGAAATCTCTCCCCTTCTTCAAAGCTCTGTGCGGAAAAGGGGGCTTCGAGTGGGGTGCCCCTCAACAAGAAACCTTCGAGCAGCTGAAGCAGTACCTCGCCAACCTTCCTCTCCTCAGCAAACCTGAGCCGGGTGAACCCCTGTGGCTCTACCTCTCCACCTCGGATAGCGCCCTCAGTGCCGTCCTCGTTCGAGAAGAGGACGGGGTTCAGAAGCCGCTGTATTATGTAAGCAAGGTCCTACTCCCCGCCGAGACGAGGTACGCAAAGATCGAAAAGGTGGCCTATGCTCTGGTCATGGCGGCCCGGAAGCTCTGCCCTTACTTCCAAGCTCACTCCATCCAAGTTCTAACTGACCAGCCCTTGAAAACCGTCCTCTACAAGCCAGAGAACTCTGGCCACTTGGTCAAGTGGTCAATTGAGCTGAGCCAATACGACATTGGCTATCAGCCGAGGAAGGCAATCAAAGGTCAGGCCCTCGCCGAGTTCATCACCGAGTGCACAGCTTCTGAGCAGCCAAGTGTCAAAGGGTCGGATCCGATCTGGGAAGTCTATGTCGACGGATCCTCCTGTGAAACTGGGAGTGGTGCCGAAATCATCCTCCGGGGTCCTGACCAATTCCTCCTTCAATACTCCCTCCGCCTCAACTTTCTGGCCTCCAACAACGAGGCGGAATATGAGGCCATGACTGCCGGACTGACCCTAGCACACCGAGCCGGAGCCAAGCAGATCCGGGCCTTCAGTGATTCTCAACTCGTGGTCAATCCGATCACCGGGGACTACGAGGCTCGCGATGACCGGATGGTGAAGTATTTGGCTGTGGTCCGACGTCTCCTAGTATCCTTCTGCTGCTCCACAGTTGTTAGGGTCCCCAGAGAGCAGAACGCCCAAGCAGACGCTTTGTCAAAACTTGCCTCTTCCTCCTTCGAGGGCCTCGACCAAACGGTACTCATCGAAATCCTCTTAAAACCAAGTATCAATGACCAAGACCAGGAGGCAATGTGCGTACAAAGCAGTATCAGTCTGGACGACTGGACTGCCCCGATTCGAAGATTCTTAGTCAGAGCCGAGCTTCCCGAAGACCAGGCCGAGGCAAGATGAGTCAGGATCCGAGCTGAAAGGTTCGTCATGATCGACGACATCCTCTTCAAACGCTCGTACACACTGGCCGATGGTAAGCCGTACCTCCGCTGTCTCACCAATGACGAAGCCAGCTACGCGCTGAAAGAACTTCATGAAGGGATCGGTGGATGCCATATGGGAAGCAGATCACTCGCTCGTAAAGCCCTGAATCAGGGTTACTATTGGCCCACCATGCTCCAAGACTCCCAAGACCTGGTCAAGAGGTGCGGCCCATGCCAGAGGTTCTCCCCTATCAAGAGGCTTCCTCAAGCCAATCTACGATCCCTGACTAGTCCTACGCCATTCGCCATGTGGGGCATGGACCTTGTGGGCTCCTTCCCCGCAGCAACAGGGTAAAGGAAATTCTTGATAGTCGCCATCAACTACTTCACAAAGTGGCTCGAGGCCGAGCCGCTGTCCAGTATCACCGAGCGCCAAACACAGCAGTTCTTCTGGAAGAATATCGTTTGTCGGTTCCGGATCCCTCAGGTCCTCGTTACAGACAGCGGGACCCAATTCGCAGGTCAAAACTTTCGAAAGTTCTGCGAAGAAATTGGCATCCAGCAATGCTTCTCCGCTATATAACACCATCAGTCCAACGGCCAAGCGGAGAACGCGAACAGGCAAATCCTCGACGGCCTCAAGAAGAGCCTCGGCAGTTCCCCTAAAGGGCAGTGGGTGGAAGATCTGCCAAGCATGCTGTGGGCACACCGAACCACCAAAAGGATCCCCACGGGAGAGACGCCGTTTAGCTTGACCTACGGGATGGAGGCGGTGATCCCTGTAGAGGTCAGACTGCCTTCTCCCCGGATCATGGCCTTCGACGAAACTGACAACTCATCAGGCCTAAGGGCCAACCTGGACCTCGTCGCCGAGGTCAGGGAGAAATCTTCCATCCGGAGAAGCATCTACCAGCAACGGATCGATAGGTTTTACAACAAGAAGGTCCGCCCAACAGACATCAAGGTCGGGGACCTCGTGTTACGCAAATTGTCCGTCTCCGATCCAACCAAGAAGAGGATGCTAGCCCCAAATTGGGAGGGCCCATACAGGGTAGCCGAGGCCATACGTCCCCGGCACTTACCGACTGGAGGATATGAAGGGTCGGGCTATCAAGCGACCCTGGAACGCCGAGCACCTGATGAAGTTCCTGGAAGAACGGATATAGGTTCTTGCTTGGCTAATGTAAATAATAATCTTTTGCAAACTTTCTTATGTAAAAGGCCCTTTTAGCGCCCCTCTCTATATGTATAAAAGGGATCCCTTTTGTCAACTCCAAACGCCTCGGCATGTCCGACCTAACACCGGACAATGAGATCGCTTTCTCAAAGCTTCGGCACCCGAGTCCTCACTCCGGTGTCGTCCCCGACGTCTCGGTAGGTCCGAACCGGCTTCAGGCCAGGGAGCCGCTATAATGCCTCCCGGTGCCCAAGATGCCACGCCCGGTACCGATCCCTCACGGATCGGCAGGACCTCACCTCACCTCCACCACCAATCAATAGGCTATTGGCTAGGGCAACGAATGAAAAGAAACTCCTTATTCATACTCCCTTATTTGTTCTGGAAAACAAACAAAGACCGTTACAGGACCACTCCACTCATTTCAAACAGAAAGAATTTACTCTTAGGGCCCCTCGGGTCCGAGGGATGGCGATCCCACTCCGATCGAACGACTAGGAGCTCTCTCTTCGTCACGGTGGTCCTTGGGGTCAGCCACGGTCGACAAACCCGCCACGGAGCTCTGGGCGTCAACCGGTCGGACACGCTCCAGCAGCAGCAATGCCGAAGGAACCCCCTCCGTTTGCCGGTCTCCCGAGGAATGCCATCCACGTCCCCGACACACCCAGCATCGTCCTATAACGGTGTATCTCCATCTCTTTCTCCACTATGACGTCGCGAAGAAGCCTCTCAGACAGGGGCCTCTGCACCGACGCACTCGACATGGTGTACCCGAGACTAGTGCTTCCGAGGTCCCGATCTACCATTGCCCTCTTCAGCCGGTTCGCCTCGACACTCAGAGCCTCGGACCTGTCCCGATAATAGTTAAAGGCAACATCCTGGTGGCGAGCCCCCTTGCGATAACGAACCAACATGGCCTCCACGACCTTGATTTTACTCCGGAGCCACGCTACGTCGGAGCGACGGGGGTCCGCCTCGGAAAGGAGAGCCGTTACCTAAAAGAGAACCAACCACCGCTCAAAACACATCGGCAAAAGGGGTCCGAAAAAATCCGAGTACAAAAGACTTGGCCAATCAAAAAATCCTTTTTTATAAATCAAATCCTTCATACAAAAATATGGTGGCCAGTCCGCGGTCGGCAAATACATCAAAAAAGAAGAAAAAAAGAACAAGGGGGCGAACAGCCTATGTTGTCACCTCAGCATCAGCCGGGTTCACGTGAGGGTCGGCAGTCGAACCCACGACCGGAGCTTCAGCATCAGGAGTCTTCGGTGGTGCCTCGATCTCCAAATCATAGTCGAGGTCGGACAGATCGATGGTCGGGTAGAAGTGCCTCACATGGCTGAGGGCCTTCGCATAGACCTCGTTCTGGGCTGCGATCACCATGTCCTGCCCCATCGTCGTCAGCTCCTCCTTCTCCTTCGCAAACTTCTTCTTCAGGGCGACCACCCTCTTGCCCCACTCCGCCTCCTTGGCCTCAAGCTCGACCTTCATCTGCTGCTCCCTCTTGTGCGAGCCCTCGAGCTCAATCCTCATCTCCTTCATTTCCTGCAAGCACTTGTCCGCCCAACCTCGCTCCCGTTCCACGGCTGCCTCGTAGAGACTTTTCACGTGGGCCCCCTGCACACAAGCCTGCGGCAACCAAGCACTGTTAAGGAAACCTCTTTCACAATAAATTCACAAGGAAAGTGGGGTCGGCAGACTTACCAGCATGCTGGCTTGCGCCAGGCCCGTGTACGCCTGCTCCAAAGTCTGGCCGCTCATCTCCTCACGGTCTCGGGGAGTCGCCAGGTTCTCCACCACATCGATGGCCTGGGGCCCACGGGTTAGACAGTCCCCCTCCCGTATCGACCAGGCCGGCACCCACGGCCACCTAAGCTCCTCCATAACAGTGTCCCCTCCCTCGGCTCCGATCAGGGGACCCTTCCCCTTGCTGCATTCGGACACCTTCGCCTGACCCGGACTCTTCTGAATGACCGCCTCCTTGCTCATCTCCGAGTGTGTCCTCTTAGTCTTCGGCTCACCCGGGGCCTTGGAGATAACGTGGGATGACCCTCTCGGCCTCTTCACTTCTCCCCCTTCCTCGGCCTTCTTCTGCTTCAAGGCGAGCCTCCGAGCCTTAATCGATTCTGGATCCATACCTACAAAAAGACCCATTAAGGACGATGAGCTCGAAAGAACAGTAAAAGCGAGGAAGAAACGACTACATACAAGACACGGCAGGGCTCAGTCCGACGCTGGCCAGGTGACCCTCCATCACCTTTGGCCAGCTGATGCTGTGCGACAAACGGAGACGCTCGACGAATCTCCACTCCTCGGTAGTCAGGTCCTTCTACCTCGGTGCCTTGATGTTCGACCTACAATAATTCCAACGGGTGGGAATTTCCCCAGGCTCCGAGCTCCGGATCACGAAATATTTTCGCTTCCACTCCTTGATGGAGTCCGGATGGCCGTGGACCACCTTCCCCTTACTCCGAGGTGAGATGTAGT
Source organism: Hemerocallis citrina (assembly GCA_017893485.1). NCBI lineage: Eukaryota > Viridiplantae > Streptophyta > Magnoliopsida > Asparagales > Asphodelaceae > Hemerocallis > Hemerocallis citrina. The sequence continues at coordinate 222,786,264 of CM030362.1, read as the reverse complement.
AGACCCCTTCCGACTCTCCCGATGAGCTGACCCCCAGCATCGCTCGGAACACACCCAACCGAAGAGGCACCTTCTGCTCCTCGCAGAGTAACACGAAGCAAATTATCTGCTTCCATGAATTCGGCCCATACTGCATCGGAGCCAGGGACGCCCAATTTAGCACATCCCGAATAAACGGATGGACCGGCAGCCTCAGCCCCGAGCTGAAGGCGTCTGCGGGAAAGATGCAGTACCATTCCGGCAATGGGTCAGTGGGACGGAGCGTAGGGCTCGGCAACATCAGTTCGTAGCCGGACCCAATGTGGAAGGCCAACTGAGCAGCCTCCAAATCACCGGCTTCCAGGATCGTCTGAAACGCATCCATCTTTACCTTCTTCTGACTTGGCAAAGAAGGCGGAACCCCATACAGCACCTTATCGGAGAGATCATCGGGGTACTGTTGGAACTTGTTCGGCTGTACAGGCGACCCCATCACTACATTCCGGAGGATGGGCGCCTGGCTCGCACCACCGGCCTTCGCCCCCTTCTTTCTTGACACCCTCTTCTTCTTAGCCCTCTCCGGCGAGGGAGTGGGTAAACGCTCGAGACCAGTCGGCATGGAAGACGAACCTACTCCTCGAACCGTGGATCTCCTCCCCGTACCTCCTGTCCGAGCCTCGCCCGCTTCACCCTTGCCTTGGCTACCCTCCTCCTCGAAACCGGATCCAGCATCCGAACATCGTCCGAGCTATCACTCCCCTCCTCAGAATCGCTGCTCTCCACCACATACGGCTTCCGGGAGCGAAGAGGCTTCACATCATATACCGTCTCCTCCTCCCACGATGTCGAGTCTGAGAGCCCAGTGCCAGGGTTCCCTTCCCCCTTAGATGTTGACGCCGAAGAGCCAGACTGAGCCCTAGACATGCCTAACGAAATAAACTTACAAACTAACCTTTGGTTGCCTCGGAAAGATGAGCCCGGTGCTGCAAACTGTAATGACGAGCGCCGAAGTGTTTGGATATTTTTTAGAGAAAGCAGCAAGAGAGAAATAAGCGGAATGGGGGAAAGGTGGGGGTATTTATAGAGGAAGGAGTGACTCCTAGATTTTCGCGTTACTGTTCATCGATTTGCGTGAAACTGCCCCTAAAAAGTCGCGCCACATCTCCTAGAAACGCGCGTCAGTGACGTCACCCAGTTGTGCTGTTGCAACCCTCGGTTCGCACTCAGCAGCGATCCGACACAAGGCTCAGCTCGGAAGAAAGTTTAGATTAAAAAGTTTTAAAGGCACTCGCCTTGGGCGAGCGACCCGGGCTCCAGGGCTCGGTCGGTTCTCCTCTCACCCGCGAGCAACTCGGGGCTTACGGCCTCGGAAGCCGAAACCCCGAATTGTTCGAGGGTGGGAGAAAAACCACCATCGCTTGGAACCCTGTCGGAAAGCAGATCGGCCCACCTCCCATGTCTAACTCCTTCGGGCTGACAATCATCAGAAGCCGTCAGCCCGGAAGGAAGACAGAGATCGGAGAAGACCCATCCGTCCGAGGCACCTTATCCCCCGGGTCCGCACTTCGGTCGTCATCCCTCCCGACCTGATCTCCCCTGGGTCTGGCAACCGTATCAGGGCCGTCAGAACCAGGAGAAGATCACGGCGGCAGAGTAACCACCCATCCGACACTCTCTGGGTTGGAATTTTTCAAGTAACAGGCGTCCGCCCAAGACAGACACCCCTGATGGTCGATGAACCACCCTTGCTGTGATCGAAGCTACAGGAGGGAGCGGGATATTTATAACCTCCCCTAAAGACCAGCCATTATGGCCCTTGGGAGGCTAAGCGACGGAAGCCCAGCCGTCACGCCTAGGGAGCTGAAGCGCCATACATTTATTAGAGGACGCCATTTAATGACCACGGGAAGTTAGAACGCTGCACGAATCCCAGAGCGCCATTAATGCTCCATGAAGGCAGCCAGCAGCTCATCTTAGCCTTCTCACGAAGGCACAACGGTTCGCCATCGCCCTTGCCGACCTGTAAACCCTCGCCAGTCCGAGGTAAGGTCTCGCACCAGGGTAGCCTTCTCACGAAGGCCCAACGGTTTGCCATCGCCCTTGCCGACCCGTAAACCCTCGCCAGTCCGAGGTAAGGTCTCGCACCAGGGTAGCCTTCTCACGAAGGCCCAACGGTTTGCCATCGCCCTTGCCGACCCGTAAACCATCGCCAGTCCGAGGTAAGGTCTCGCACCAGGGTAGCCTTCTCACGAAGGCCCAACGGTTCGCCAACACCCTTGCCGACCCGTAAACCCTCGCCAGTCCGAGGTAAGGTCTCGCACCAGGGTGGCCTTCTCAAGAAGGCCCAACGGTTCGCCGTTGCCCTTGCCGACCCGTAAACCCTCGCCAGTCCGAGGTAAGGTCTCGCACCAGGGTAGCCTTCTCACGAAGGCCCAACGGTTCGCCGTTGCCCTTGCCGACCCGTAAACCCTCGCCAGTCCGAGGTAAGGTCTCGCACCAGGGTAGCCTTCTCACGAAGGCCCAACGGTTCGCCGTTGCCCTTGCCGACCCGTAAACCCTCGCCAGTCCGAGGTAAGGTCTCGCACCAGGGTAGCCTTCTCACGAAGGCCCAACGGTTCGCCATCGCCCTTGCCGACCCGTAAACCCTCGCCAGTCCGAGGTAAGGTCTCGCACCAGGATAGCCATCTCACGAAGGCCCAACGATTCGCCATCGCCCTTGCCAACCCATAAATCATCGCCAGTCTGAAGTAAGGTCTCGCACTAGGGTAGCCTTCTTACGAAGGTACAATGGTTCGCCATCGCCCTTGCCGACCCGTAAACCATCGCCAGTCTGGGGTAAGGTCTCGCACTAGGGTAGCCTTCTTACGAAGGCCCAACGGTTCGCCATTGCCCTTGCCGACCCGTAAACTCTCGCCAGTCCGTGGTAAGGTCTCGCACCAGGGTAGCCTTCTCACGAAGGCCCAACGGTTCGCCATCGCCCTTGCCGACCCGTAAACCCTCGCCAATCCGAGGTAATGTCTCGCACCAGGGTAACCTTCTCACAAAGGCCCAACGGTTCGCCATTGCCCTTGCCGACCCGTAAACCCTCGCCAGTCCGAGGTAAGGTCTCGCACCAAGGTAGCCTTCTCACGAAGGCCCAACGGTTCGCTATCGCCCTTGCCGACCCGTAAACCCTCGCCAGTCCAAGGTAAGGTCTCGCACCAGGATAACCTTCTCACGAAGGCCCAACGGTTTGCCATCGCCCTTGCCGGCCCGTAAACCCTCGCCAGTCCGAGGTAAGGTCTCGCACCAGGGTAGCCTTCTCACGAAGGCCCAACGGTTCGCCACCGCCCTTGCCGACCCGTAAACCCTCGCCAGTCTGAGATAAGGTCTCGCACCAGGGTAGCCTTATCACGAAGGCACAACGGTTCGCCAATGCCCAACTCGGCCCGTAAACCCTCGCCAGTCCGAGGTAAGGTCTCGCACCAGGATAGCCTTCTCACGAAGGCCCAACGGTTCGCCAACACCCTTGCCGACCCGTAAACCCTCGCCAGTCCGAGGTAAGGTCTCGCACCAGGGTAGCCTTCTCACGAAGGCCCAACGGTTCGTCGTTGCCCTTGCCGACCCATAAACCCTCGCCAGTCCGAGGTAAGGTCTCGTACTAGGGTAGCCTTCTCACGAAGGCCCAACGGTTCGCCATCGCCCTTACCGACCCGTAAACCCTCGCCAGTCCAAGGTAAGGTCTCGCACCAGGGTAGCCTTCTCACGAAGGCCCAACGGTTCGCCATCGCCCTTGCCGACCCGTAAATCATCGCCAGTCCGAGGTAAGGTCTCGCACTAGGGTAGCCTTCTTACGAAGGCCCAACGGTTCGCCATCGCCCTTGCCGACCCATAAACCATCGCCAGTCTGAGGTAAGGTCTCGCACTAGGGTAGCCTTCTTACGAAGGCCCAACGGTTCGCCATTGCCCTTGCCGACCCGTAAACTCTCGCCAGTCCGTGGTAAGGTCTCGCACCAGGGTAGCCTTCTCACGAAGGCCCAACGGTTCGCCATCGCCCTTGCCGACCCGTAAACCCTCGCCAGTCCGAGGTAATGTCTCGCACCAGGGTAGCCTTCTCACAAAGGCCCAACGGTTCGCCATTGCCCTTGCCGACCCGTAAACTCTCGCCAGTCCGAGGTAAGGTCTCACACCAAGGTAGCATTCTCACGAAGGCCCAACGGTTCGCCATCGCCCTTGCCGACCCGTAAACCCTCGCCAGTCCGAGGTAAGGTCTCGCACCAGGATAACCTTCTCACGAAGGCCGAACGGTTCGCCATCGCCCTTGTCGGCCCGTAAACCCTCGCCAGTCCGAGGTAAGGTCTCGCACCAGGGTAGCCTTCTCACGAAGGCCCAACGGTTCGCCATCGCCCTTGCCGACCCGTAAACCCTCGCCAGTCTGAGGTAAGGTCTCGCACCAGGGTAGCCTTCTCACGAAGGCACAACGGTTCGCCAATGCCCAGCTCGGCCCGTAAACCCTCGCCAAACCGAGGTGAGGTCCAGCACCAGGGCAGCCTTCCCACAAAGTCACATCGGCCCCCGAGGCCTCCGAAAGGTATCACCTACTCTTCTCCACGACCAGAAATACTCCTCCATGCCTAACTTTCGCATCCCCGCAGGAGTGGGGGGCTTATGAGGTAGGATAAAAATGGCCTGGGGCCCAGGATGGCTCTCGCTCAAAGTCAAGCCAGCTCGGCCCCGGACCACCACAAGCTCAGTGCCGAGCCGTAAATTCACCGCCACGAAACTGGCCTCCTCGTTCCGACGATCCGCCCCGACCTTCGGTCCCCGATCCTCGACAGTCCCCCGGGCCTTGTACTCAGCCGGGTAAGGGAGGGGGATGACCTGGCGCAACCCAGACCCTCCGATTCTCCCAGAGACACAGGGCCCCCACGATCTGCCATATCAGCTCCAAAACCACTTGGGGTTTTGCCACGTCAGCCCTAAACCACTCTTGGCGCTGCCATGTATGCCCTAAACCCCCTGAGCCTCTTGCCACGTCAGGCCCATGAGCTTTCGGGTCCAGACCCGGCCCCCAAGCGGATCCAAACCCAGTTGGGGTTATCTATAAATACCAGACCCTCACCCACCTTCAAAGGTAATCAATCTTCACCCCTTAAATCCCTAGTTACTGCTACTCTCTCTCAGAGGCTGGCTAGTTCGTCGGAGGGTCTGCCACCGGGATAAACCCCGGTGTTTCCAGACCGTCTGCAGGTACACGAGGCGAGGCCAACCGAGCCGACCCTTCAGTGCCGGAGCGAGCCTCCAGCTCACCGTCCATTACCGAGCTCTTCCCCCCTTACAAATTGAGTCCGAACTCACACCTGGTGCATCCACACTCTCTCCAAAAACAAACCACATCACTTACATATAAGAAGAACCCTGTCAACCTCATAATCACATGGTAATGATTTACCAAAATATATTGGTCATAAGTAATATGAACTAGGATGTCATATGAGCCAGGAAGTATTGATACAGATATAGGTACATTACTATCTCATGGAATCAGCCCCTTCCCATTGCTTATTACCCAGTATCTAACTTGCTCTCATTTTATCTTCTTTAGATTTCATAGTCCAGTATGCGCTATTAATGTTAAAGCATGAACAATATTAGCTTCTAACTTGTTTTTGAATTCAGTTTTATAGTGAGAGTTGATTCTATACTTTTTCTATTACTGACTTTTAGCTGTTGGGAATAAAGTAAGTTAATTATGATAACTGGAGCATTGCGGAGTTATCTCATATAATTTCAGTTATCAAATTGATCAGTTTGTGGCCCCTTTTGGAGTTGAGATAACATCTGCTATATCTGCGAAAAGTTTATCTTATATAGTTGAACCTAATTTATCTTAATTGAATGGATTTCTATAGATCATTTATATAGTTGAGATATTTTCCAATTTAAGAATGGAACGATTTCTATAAATCATTTAATAGTTTGTTTTAATTTTGCTCCTCTAATAAATTTATTGAATCTTTAACAGGTACAAGATGCCGAGGCGAGGAAAAATGTTCAACATAAATGATGGCAACGAAGTGCAGGGGGATGAACAGCCATTACATAATAGTGACAGTCAAACGGAGGAGAGAGACGGTAGCACGCCCACTGTCAAAAAACATCGAGGGCAAATTAAGATGGCGGACGTATGGAAACTTAAGAACGATAGACGGATTGTGGTGGAGGAAAACAGTGTCGGGCAATCGGTGGGTGATAATGCAAGCAAATTCTCGTCGTTTATTGGGGTAATAGCAAAGAACCCACGGATAATTCCTTTGTCATACGAGAGTTGGCCGAAGGTGCCCACCACGACAAACCCAACTGCAATTACAACAATCAAGGTATTTCCAATTTAAAATAACTAATTGGTTTCTAGGGGTAATACTAATTTAAATGAACATCCCAATCAATTCCTATAATATCTAATCTTATTAGAATAGTTGATATTGATCCATCTTGAGCCAGGTTTCCTTGCTATTCAAAATTTTTTCTGATACTAAGATAGAGAAATTGACTTTATACAAGTTGATGAGTCGTTCTACCTTTGTAAGACAACCATTTGACCTTTGAAACACTCGGTCCACCCAACAAAATTTTTTAAATGGTCATCTCCTCCATGTAGTTAACATATGTTTCTCCAGATTGTCTCAATTATAGTTCTTTCAGGTCTGCCCTATCCTTTTTGCTCCATCGATCACCGGCGCCTGCGGTTAGTAAAAACTAAACTGAACAAAAATAAAATAAAAATAATCACTGGCGCCTTCTTTTGTAGTTGGTCTCTGTTATAGATTCCCATTTTTTCACCAAATCTGCTTCTCCATAGTGTTATCCTCAACTGGAGCTACCCCATATATTTCTTATAGATGCACTTATTTCTTATCGTATCTTTTAAATTTTGTCTGTCATCCACCTTGCGTTATTCAGATGCAATCATTCTCTGAGCATGTTAATAAAACGGAAGCAGTAAATCTTTTCCTAAAGCAAAGAAAAATATCTTCCATTCAAGGGCACAGGTGCATGAATGAATCTTGAACTATAGCACCTTGTCTGGACCATAAAGGGTTTTGTATTTCAGAAATTGGAATTCATATAGAACTGGTAGGTAAACAAATAGCAAAATCATCTACGTTCAGTTTGTGTTATGCTGTACGGTTAACATCTTCTAGAAATATTATATCATTGCTAATGCTTTTTTCCCTACAAAGGCTATAGAAGGGAGCTTCACCTTTTTTTTGTGTGTCATACCATGGCGATTTTGTTAGTCAGGACATGTACACATGTGCATGTTGGGTTTGTGTACACATGTGCATGAATTAGGAAAACAATATCAAATAGCATGGTATAATAACAGGCACAAGTAACATGTGTCAAGTGTCAACAGTATGGAAACAGGTATACGAATAGCAGTATCAGATAACAGTCAGACAGTAACAGATAACAGTGTCCAGTAGCATGTAACAGATAACAGTTAACCAATGTCAGTTCTTACATTCTTGTGTTTATTACTACCTAGGTAGCACTTCATGCATCCCAGGTTTTTACTAAATGGTTGCTACATTCAAACAATTTCGTTTAGATTCTGCAGGGGATCATATAGGGCCGTGTACTCAGGTATTAATAATCAGACAGTAAGAACTTATTGGTCCTCCTCCGAGTACACCTTCCTCTAGGGAATGTGCAGTCAGGTAATCAGTAACAGTAATCAGACAGTCAGAACCTATTGACCCTCCTCCGAGTACACCTTCGATAGGGAAGTGTGCAGTCAAGTAATCAGTATAACAGTATCGTATCACATAACAGATGCTCAGTATGGGAAATACGGCCTTCCTTCCAAGTACACATTTCTATAATTTTCCATTACTAGATCTTTCTCTTAACCCCGGCTTGCTTATTTATTATTATTATCAGACAGGCATGTATGTGTCATAAACAGAGCAAAAATAATATGGTATAAGTAGGTAACAGGTTCAGGGTGGAAGATAAACATGTACAAGTAAAAGATAACTCATAATAGAATAGCACAACAAAAATTCTAGTTCAGGACAGCAAGACAGTACTGTACTAAAACTGGGATTCTCGTTGCTAAAAAAATGCAAATCTGAATCCGACAAAGAATCTGGAAAATATACTCCTGGCCGAATCCAGAAAATATATATGTCATATGATATTTCACAAAAACAAGTCTCAAAACAAGTTTGTATCCAGAAAACGTGTTTAGTCAGAAATCAATATATTGTATTCACAGTCAGGAAAACAGCATGAAAACTCATTAACTAAATCCACAAAAAAACTGGATTATTCCCCTATAGGTGTAGCATCAGAATATAAAGTTTCATAATTTTTTAATATAACTAGTTTAGTCAACAAAAATCAGAAAACATCAAGATGCAATAGTTTTGTAAATCTGAAATTATAAACACTGCAGTACAAAAACAGCAATATCTTACAAACCATAAATCAAAATCCAAATCCGTCATAAGGGTGACAAAATAGACACAGTAGGCTAACTTTCATATACTTACAAATATCTTACAAACAGTAAGTAGAATTAGGTCGAAAATCAGGTTCTTTATTGAACAGCATGAAAATTCTGCATGTATAGTAATTGTTTGGAAACATAGAACAGTTTGTAAAACTCATCAAATAAATCCACAAAAATTCAGGGTTAATCCCAATCAAGTCTAGTTGTATGGTGCAAAATATTGGATCAAATACTTTTAATATCATGATAAAAATAGATTACTCTTCAGAATTCATAGAAATCAATCTCTGAAAATCTCTTTACACCTCTGTAGTAAAATAGACATAACTCACAACTCGTCAAACGAAACTGAGATCCGCCAGAAGGGTTGGAAAATAGACATAATTCTCTACAGTTCATATTCACAAAATATTTTCATATACCGACCTTAATAGGGTCCAAAATAGTGAATAAAAACGGGGTAACAGAAATTACAGAATCGTTCCTCATGCACAAATCAACATGGATCATACGGAATTTGTCCAAATCATAACCAAACAGGAAATATGGTGTACTAGATGTCCAAACAATATGCTATAGGGTATTTTGCAAGTCCACGACAAGTTATAGCAAGAATAACACTTCAAGCACACGATATCATACCAACAACATGCATATATACATTCAAAAAGTGGTCATCCTTAGTTGTTTCATGTCATGTATGTCGTGAGGCAACTATGGTCGAATCAACACAATAAGGCAATATATAACAGAGGATTTACATACGAATTGTCTCTAGAACCCAACTACACTACAAGCGGTATTTAGTACTTGTATTACACAAAGAAAAGAATACAAGTTACTTGCCTTAACCGACAACGAAAACTATGCAAAGACCAAGAATAACGGGAGCGGATTCCCAGAACATGAACAACGAATGGAAACCATGAACTACGAACCAATAAACACGTGCAACACACGCACGTGCCATGAGAGAGCGAGTGGACGGAGATAATAGACAACGGTAAGAATGGCACAGCGGGAAGCGCTGTTGCGGCAGCAGTCGAAAGAGGGCAGCACACACGAATGTCTACTGCAGGTTGTCAGGAGAGAGCACGGCATCAGAGCAATGTAACCAAGGCGGCACAGCGCAGTCGTGTTCTGCTATTGTGATGCCGAACCACAGGGAGAGGGACCAGGTGCGACGGAGAGTGCTGCATCGAGAGGAGCTGACGACAGGCGCTCGGGGGTCACGACAGGGCTGGCGCTGGAGCGGGATGACGGGGCGCACACAGGGGACGAAGGTAAAGAGACGAACGGGAGAGAGAACGAAAAGGAGGGGGGTGAACGGGGTGCACACAGGGAACAGGTCAGAAGGATGCAGGTCGGGAGGTAATGGGTTTGGGGTATAAGGCGGCTAAGGTTTGGTGAACGGGAGGTGAACAGTCGGCTGAAATATATAAGAAGAGGGTGGATGTGTTAGGGTTATGCAGGTGCTGGTTAAGGTGGGGTATTAGGTTGGGGAGTAGCGGGTTTGGGTGCAGAATAGTTTAGATGTTGAGTTAACAGGGTATAGGTTGGGTATTAGTTATATAATTGGGTTTTGGGTAAACTGAGTTAGGGTAAAGGATTGGTTAATAGTTTAGGAATCAATAGAATATGGTTTTTAGGATTAATAATAATTAAAAAAATCCAAATAAGAGGTGTGAACAAAAAAAAAGACTTGATCAAATAGAGACGAACAAAAGACGGACGATAGAATCAAGAACACAAATGAAAGAAGACAAAATAATAAAAAAATGAATATATTGAAAGTAAAATCCAATATACGGTCCAAGAGAGATACAAGGAGAATACAAATACCCAAAAAAAGAAATACACCCAAAAAAACACAAAATGAAAAACAGGAGTTACATTCATACTAGTCACAAAGTGGGCAAGAAAGTTTGCTTCAAGTTGGTCAAATGAGAATACCGAACCAGGCGTGAGCTTCGAGAACCATTCCCAGGCCGGACCACGCAGTGTGGCATGGAAAGCCCGGCAAAGGAGAGAATCCGAAGCGCTGTGAATCATCGTGAGGGTTTTGAACCTTTCCATGTGATCAGGTGGATCACTCTCGCCATTGTAGGTCTCGAACTGGGGCGGCCGGAAGTTCCTGGAAATCTTGGCGTCTATGATTTGGGGGGAGTACGGGGGTCGGCTCGGCTGATGTCCCCGGCCTATTTGCGGCCCTCCTTCGTTAATGTGAGCGAGGCGGGTCTCCATCTCCACGAGGCAGTGGAGGACGGCTTTGTCCGGCTACGGAGGCTGGGACGAGGCATGGGACTCGGGACCCCGACCCTCTTCGTGCCTTGGGCCGGAGGTCTGTTGTTCGAATCTAGTATTGCCTCCAAGAGCACGAAGGATCTCATTCCTGAAGTTGCGAAACTCGGCTCTTGTACTTGAAGCCTCTTCGTTCGAACGAAGCGGAGGTGGACCTCCTCTGGATGAGCGACTGTGGTTGCTTCGGGAAGGAAGGGTGGTATGTGTCGGAGCTGGGTTGGAAAGGGCGGCCTGGCCCCGTGACTAGTTGAGGCGGAGCCGAAGGTCAGTCGGGGTCTTCCAATTGTTGCGTGCTTCCGAGCGTGTAGAGCTAGGATCGGATCTTGCTGCACCATTGACGAGTGGCCGATTGGATCCCTGATTGTGCGCATGGCTCTAAGACGGAGGAGGGTCTAGACGACGTCCAGTGGTGAAGGATTTTCTGGCTTTGGGAGCCATGGGAGGGCTTGGCTTCAAAGATAGATCCGACCTCTGGGTCGAGTCAGACAGGTTCCTACTGACGGTGCCAACCTGATGCTGCTTGTTTTTTAGTGTGGGGGCAACATGTGTGAGTTATTGTATTTTTGTGAATTGGAACAGGCTGATCTCGATCGTGGCTGGGGTCGGTTCTTTGAGGCCGGCTCAGAAGAGAGGCTAATAGCTGGGTCGGGAGATTGGGAGCTAGGTCGGTCGGAGTACCTGCAAAAGGCCTAGAAACACCGGGAGAAGCCCCGGTGATAGGCCCTCTGACGGTCTAGTCAGTCACTGGAATGGTAATAGTAACTAGGGTTCAGGTGGAGAAAGATTGATTACCTGCTTCAGTGTGTGTGTGGGGGGGGGGGGTCTGATATTTATAGGTAGGGGTAAACGGTTCTGGAACCATAACGAGCCGGGTCGGACCCGTTTGCTGATGGGCCTGAGGTGGTGGAAGTCCGTTGGACTTTGTTGACTCGATGATGTGCGATGAGCGCAATCTGAGGAGATCTAAAGGCCCTGATTGGGCCACGTCATCTATACCACATCAGATGCATTATATGGTTGGATGGATGCCTCAACTATGACACTATAATCTTGGTGTGTACAAACTTGCGTTTGCTTATCTTGATCGTTTAAGGAATGGAGTATGATATGGGTCAGATGACGTGGCCCCTCCTGGGCCACAAGATCCCCTCAAAAGTCATTCACCCCCGATCATCAGATCTGCCAAGTCAGCCCTAAACCTCCTAGGCTTCCGCCACGTCAGGCCCACGGGCAACTGGGTCCAGACCTGGCCCCAAACGGGTCCAGACCCAGTTGGCACTACCTATAAATACCAGGCTCTCTACCCCTTCAAAAGGTAATCAATCTCTCCCCTCTAAAAACCCTAGTTACTGTTACTCTTCAGTGACTGGCTAGACCGTCGGAGGGCCTGCCCCCGGGATCAACCCCGGTGTTCCTAGGCCGACTGCAGGTACACAAGACTTCCAGATCCAAGCTTCCAGATCCGATCCAAGCCTCCAGATCCGAGCCGAGCATCCCACCACCACCTCACTCTCGCCTACTCCCGAGCCGTTCCCTCGGCTGAGGGTCGGGCGTACCGTCAGTACCAAAACTTCTGCAAAATACAAATTGAGAGAACTCACACCTAGTGCAACCACCCCCCCAAAAACAAACCGCATCAGGTTGGCACCGTCTGTGGGATAGTTGGTACAGACACCAACCCAGCCATGTACGGCACTCCATCAATCCAAGCTCACATGGCACCCAAGCCTAGGAGAGCTGTCACCTCTACACGTCGTCAGGACGCTCCTCCTCAGGATGTCCCCACCGACACTCATGAATCCAACAATCCAAAGGTCACCCTCGGACCCGAGTCGGGCGCCTCTCGCTCGGTCGTACCCGACATGCGTCGGGTCATCCAGAACCGACAGGCCAGTCCAACTAGGGGAGGGACCGCTTCCAACTCGGTCCCGAACCGCCCCAGGCCTCCGCCCCGAGGGCGGGAGCCGGTGCTCAGCCGCATCGACCGGAGGCTGCCGCCCGAACGCGACCCAGCCGAATGGTCTCTGGTCACCCACCGTGAGTTCCAAGACTTCCGGAACGAGATCCTGGTGGCTATCCTAGGTACCCCTGTCACTGAGACACTCCACCGCTCTCACTCGCGGTCGGACATCAGAGCCAACGTGTCTCACGGCTTGACGGTCCCACCAGAGTATGACGAGGGCGTCCTAAGATGCCTCCAGGAAATGGAGAAACACCTCGACCACTTCGGAGACGGTAGCGCGAGGTCGGCTCAGGGTCATAGGCCGACCCGACCTCCTTTCTCCGCTGCAATCCTACATGCGAAAATACCTCGGAATTTCCGATCTTCCCAATTCGAGACCTATGACGGCGAGGGTGATCCTGCTAATCACTTAGAGGGTTTTAAGACCCTCATGATGATTCACAGCGCTTTGGATCCCCTCCTATACTGTGCCTTCCCAGCCACCCTCCGGGGTCTGTCTCGGAAATGGTTCTCCATGCTCGTCCCTAGCTCGATCTACTCGTTCAACCAGCTGGAGGCCAATTTCCTGGCCGACTTCGTGACCAGCAGAAAAGACGAAAAGACGAGCGCGTTCTTACTGGACCTTTGACAGAGGGAAGGGGAGTCGCTCCGGCAGTTCATCTGGAGGTTCACCACGGAGGCAAGGTCGGTCTCCTCCCTCGACGCTGGGGTGGCCTTGGTGGCGTTCCGACATAACATCCGGCACGGCTAGCTGAAGGCATCCCTGGTGATGAAACCTCCCCTCGATTTCCCAGGCCTGCTCAATCGGGTTGAAAAGTACATCCAGGCCGAAGAGGCCCTAAACCCCGAGGACACCAAGGAGATTCAGGGAAAGGGGAAGCATAAGGCCGACGAGGTAGAGCCAGCAAAGAAGGTCCCAAAATACGCAACCATCATGAAGAAGGTCCCTACGATCCCGCGCTTCGAGAGGTACACGCCACTGACATAGAATGTGTCGGCTATCCACTTAGCGATCAAGGATAGGGACCTCGTCCAGATGCTGCCTAGGCCGACCAATAACATGAAAAGAGATTAGCGGTTCTACCACCGTTTCCACCGGGACAAAGGGCACGACACCGACTACTGCCGGGCCCTGAAGGATGAAATCGAGGCCTTCATCCAACGAGGGTACCTCCGGATATTCACACGGGAAGACGCCCGGGACCAAAGAGACACGAGGAACGGGAGGCCTTCCCCTTCTCCTTGCGCCCCCAAACCACGTCCCAAGCGGAACCCCGAGGTTAAAGAAATCGAGGGTCAAGCCATCCTGCATTGCGTCCATGGGGGACCCATGGGAGGAGAGTCCAGCACTTCCCGTAAGGCTTTCGTCCGAGAGGTAAATGCCGTTCGGGGCCTCCCTTCCCCTAGGTCCAGCAGCTCCCTGTCTCCTTCTCAGAGGAAGACCTGAAGGGAGTCTAGCTCCCTCATTTCGATAAGCTCATCATCAGCCTCAGCATGGCAAACTACGAGGCCCGTCGGATCCTCGTGGACAACGGGAGCTCAGTGAACATCCTCTTCCTGGAAACATTTGAGAACCTCAAGCTCTCCTGGGATAAGTAGAAGCCAGCCGGGTATACTCTGCACGGGTTCTCCGGCATCCCGATGCCAATAGAGGGGATCATGACCTTAGACGTCACCGCCGGTACGACCCCTCACAGACGGACCGAGTCGATGGACTTCATGGTTGTAAACGTCAAGGCGGCTTACAATGCCATCCTCGGCCGACCAGGGCTCTACTCCCTCCAGGCTGTTCCTTCAGCCTACCACCAAAGTTGAAATTCCCCACCCAATCAAGTGTCGGAGTCATCCGAGGGAACCAAGAAGCAGCACGGTCGTTCTATATGACGGCAGTCGGGGGCAGTGTGTTTCCCCTGGATGCCGTCGAGCTGCAGCCCGAAAGAAGCCAGCCCAAGCCTGAGCCTGCGGACGAACTAGAAGAAGTCTCGTTCGAGACAGGGGACATGTCAAAGTGGTTCCGCGTGAGCTGCTCCCTCGTGCCCGACCTCAAGTCTGACCTGATCAATTGCATTCGTCGCAATGTTGACTTCTTCGCCTAGAAGCCCTCCGATTTGCCCAGGGACTCGGAAGACCTGATCATGCACAAACTCAACGTGATTCCCGGCTCGAAGCCGATAGTTCAGAAGCGACGCAAGTTCGCCCCGGAGAGGTAGCAGGCAATGAAAGCGAAGGTGGAAAAACTCTTATCTGCCCGTTTCATACAGGAGGCCAGCTACCCTGAGTGGCTGGCGAACGTCGTGATGGTCAGAAAGGTGAGCGGGAGCTGGAGGATCTACATAGACTTTACTGACCTCAACAAGGTGTGCCCCAAAGATTCGTTCCCTTTCCCTAGCATCGATGCTCTGATCGACGCAAACGTCGGGTCATGAGCTCCTTTCTTTCATGGACGCCTTCTCAGGCTACAACCAGATCTGAATGTTCCCCCTAATATAGCCAAGACATCCTTCGTCATGGACCAAGGTCTTTATTGCTATCGGGTTATGCCCTTCGGGCTGAAGAATGCCGGTGCTACTTATTAGAGGCTCGTCAACCGAGTCTTCAAGGATCAGATCGGTCGTAACATGGAGGTATACATCGACGACATGCTCGTCAAAAGCCAGCGGGGACAGGACCACATCGCCGACCTGGAGGAAGCCTTTGGGGTCCATAAGACTCATTCCTGCGAAGTGTGCGTTTGGCATCTCCTCAGGGAAATTCCTTGGGTTCGTCGTTAGCCAGCGCAGCATCGAGACGAACCTCGAGAAGATCCAGGCCATAATAGACATGTCCCTTCCTAGAAACATAAAAGAAGTCCAGAGACTCACGGGAAGACTGGCGGCCAACGGCCGTTTCCTCTCCAAATCCAGAGAGAAGTCCCTCCCGTTCTTTAAAGCTTTGCGCGGAACCAGAGGCTTCGAGTGGGGTACACAGCAGCAAGAGGCGTTTGCCCAATTGAAAGAGTACCTCGCCAACCCTCCTCTCCTCAGCAAGCCCGAACCAGGCGAACCCCTTTGGCTTTATCTTTCGGCTACGAAAATTGTGCTTAGTGTTGTTCTCAATCGAGAAGAAGACGGAGTCCAAAAGCTGCTATACTACGTGAGCAAGGTTCTGCTCGCCGCCGAGACCAGATACTCAAAAATTGAAAAAGTGGCATATGTCGTGGTCATGGCCGCGCGGAAGCTTCGTCCCTATTTCCAGGCGCATTCAATTCAGGTACTCACGAACCAGCCCGTGAAGGCCATACTCTACAAGCCCGAGAGCTCCAGATGACTGGTCAAGTGGTCGATCAAGCTCAGTCAATACGACATCGTTTATCAACCAAGAACGGCCATCAAGGGGCAGGCCCTCGCCGAGTTCATCATGGAATGCACCATCTTCGAGCAACCCGAAAGTGGGGGGGCGACCAGACTTGGGAAGTTTACGTCGACGGCTTCTCCTGCGAAGCGGGGAGTGGTGCGGGCATCATTTTGCGAGGACCTGACAATTTTCTTCTTCAATATTACCTCCGCCTCAACTTCCCAGCCTCCAACAACGAGGCCGAGTATGAGGCCATAATTGCCGAGCTCACCTCAGGCAGGTGCCAAACATATCAGGGCCTTTAGCGACTCTCAGCTCGTGGTCAACCAGATCACCGGAGAGTACGAGGCCAATGACGATCGGATGATCCGATACTTGGCCATGGTCCAGTGGCGCTTGGCATCCTTTGATGAATCTGTAGTCTTAAGGATCTCCAGAGAGCTGAATGCCCAGGCCGACGCTCTGTCAAAGTTAGCCTCCTCATCCTTCGAAGGTCTCAACCGCACCGTCCTGATCGAAGTACTCCTAAAGTCGAGTATCGACCTCCCCGAGACCCTCTGCATTGAAGACAGAGCTCAGCCTGACGATTAGACCACTCCCATCAGAAAGTTTCTAATCAAAGGAGAGTTTCCCGAAGACCGAGCCGAGGCAAGGCGGTTCAGGGCCCGTTCAGAGAGGTTCACGATGATCAACGAGACCCTCTTCAAACGTTCGTACACCACGATGGATGGAAGGCCCTACCGCCGCTGCTTAACCCCGGACAAAGCAAAGTATGCTCTCAAAGAGCTCCATGAAGGAATTGGTGGGTGCCATATGGGAAGTTGATCGCTTGCGCGAAAGGCTCTAAATCACGGGTACTACTGGCCCATAATGCTGCAAGACGCCCTGGCCCTGGTAAAGAAGTATGGCCCTTGTCAAAAGTTCTCCTCGATGAGAAGAGCTCCGCAAGCAAACCTCCGCTCCCTGGTCAGTCCGACCCCCTTTGCTATGTGGGGGATGGATCCAGTAGGCCCGTTTCCAAAGGCAACGGGCCAAAGAAAGTTTCTCAGAGTGGCAATCGACTACTTCAAAAAGTGGATCAAGGTCGAGCCCCTGACCACGATCACCGAGTAGCACACCCAAAAATTTTTCTAGAATCACATTGTCTGCTGATTTGGGATTCCACACGTACTCATCACAGATAATGGGACTCAATTCGCGGGTAAGAATTTCTGAAAGTTCTGCGAGGATCTTGAGATCTAGCAGCGCTTCTCTTTGGTATGCCACCCGCAGTAGAATGGTCAGGCCAAGAACGCGAACCGCCAAATCCTTGACGGTCTCAAGAAACGACTTGATAACTCTTCCAAGGGGTTATGGGTCGATGAGCTGCCAAGCATTCTCTAGGCCCACTAAACGACAAAAAGAATCTCCACGGGAGAGTCGCCATTCAATCTGACATACGGCACGGAGGCCGTAATTCCCCTGGAGATCGGGCTCCCTTCATCCCGGATCATGGCCTTCGACAAAACAAACAACTCGGCACAGCTACGTGCCGACTTGGATCTCATAGACGAGGTCAGGAAGAAGTCTGCCATCAGAAGAAACACCTACCAACAGAGGATCGAAAGGTTCTACAACAAAAAGGTGCATCCCACCAACATCAAGCTAGGGGACCTCATTTTTCGGAAGCTGGCAGTATCTAACCCCAGCCAAAAGAGGAAACTGGCACCAAACTGGGAGAGCATGTACAAGGTTTCTGAGGTTGTATGCTCGGGGACGTACCGCCTCACCGACCCGGAGGGCAAGTGTTGTGCAATCTAGCTATCTAAATATATAGATAAACTAGACACAAATTAAAAACCTCGCAAGCGTACGAATCGTTTATAGAAGCGTAGTTAAAAGCAAGGGTCGATCCCACAGAGATTGTAGAAATTAACTTACTAACTAATAAAACAGAGATAAGAATCTTGAAGTGTTGTTCTAAAAGAAATGAAAAGATTAAAAACTATATCAAGAAGTTCTGAATCACAAATATTTATCAAGTAGTTGGGCTTTGATTTCCACCTATAGTTAATAATGCTAAGTCACCTTCTGATCTACTCTAATTACTCATGTTTGTTCCTTTAAGGGCATGGTATCTACTCCTTAAAGTTATTGTTTCCCTAAGCCAAGAATTAGGCATGGTATCTACTCTAATTCGTTTCTTTCCTTAAGTATTTAGCATGGTATCTACTAAGTTGCACTTAAGGAAAACATAAGAACAATGGAAACGAACAAACACTCGAAGTTCTAGAAATTGGTATCAGATCTAGATCCTTCAAGTTGATTAAACCAAGAACCCCTAAAGATTCCTGTGTTACAAGTTACGAGCACAAGATACGGGTCGTCTCTATACTCATATAATAGATTCAGATTTATAATATGCAAACTTGATAATCTCAGGTTCTGTATGGCAGTCGACTTGCTGTCACTCTCAGTCGACTGCTCTTAGAACTTCTGAAAAAATTTGTATATTATAAATCTATACCAATACTCTCAGGTTTAATCAATAAGTAACAGAATAGCATTCAGAAGAATATAAGCATTACATAACTACGGTTTCAATCTACCCAACTATGAAATTAGTTCCACATAAGAAAACTTTTATTGACTAATAGTTTCGAATACATGATGAAAAGAAAAACTAGAAAGAGAAGAAATAAACTGATGATGTTCGGCCAGATAGGTCGGCTGGCGGTCACACAGTCGACCGGCTCGTTGCTTCAGTGAACTCGATCTCCTTCTTCTTCGATGCTGATAGAATAATCATCTTGGTTGATGACTTGATGATTCAGAAGTTCCGTATCTCTTCGATGCCCCAGAATAACGCCCCTTGGTTGATATTTATAGAACACGGGAAGGGAATTAGGGTTTGCATTTTTTCCAGAAAAGTCCTCTTCTTTTATTTATTTCCTTCCTTATTTGATCGGCGTTTTATTTCTTTCTCTTTTCTTCTTTTCTTCCTTATCTGCTAACCACGTGCTCTTGCCAATCCCCTGTCTCTAACTTTAATTTGTTGGAGAAGTTGTTATTCGCATAAAACCTGGGTTTGGATAACTAAATCTTGCTTCGTATTTGGATGAGGATAAATCTTCACTGTTCTCATCTTTTGACTCCGCCGAATACCAGTCGACTGGGTCGAGTGTAAGTCGACTGCACCGAGACATCTGTGGCTTCATGATTCATCAGTCAAGTCGACTGATGTTGGAGAAGTCGACTGTGATGAGCCCCAGCAATCTCTCTGTCTGGTCGACTGGTGAAGAGCCAGTCGACTGTTGCTCTGCAGTTCCCTGTATATCATCCTCTCAATCTGTATTAGTCTGGAATCTGCTTCGTTTTGCTGCTTTTGGTTGTTTCCTATGGAAAAGAGAAAAGAAGAGTAAAATACCACATATAGAGCATTTAAATGTCTAATTGTACTAAGATTATTGCTCCTAAATGTGAATATTATTGGGTTCATCAGCAAGGCTGTCAAGAGGTCCTGGAACGCAGAGCACCTCATCAAATTCCTCGAAGGGGAGATTAGCCTCTGCAGATGCCCCCATGTAAATTATAAAAAATGTAATCGGCACGCCGTGCCTTGTTTTGTAAAGTCAAAGTATATTGTAATTATGTCAGCTTTCTTAAAACAAGCTTTGGCTTCGTATTAGCTCTCTTAAAAAACATGTCTCGGGCTCGACGTTCGGAAGAAATCGCGAGCCACAAAAAGCTTCCCTTACAAGCTTAGGGCTCGACCTTCGAAAGAAACTGCGAGCCACAAATAGCTTCCTATACAAGCTTAGGGCTCGACCATTGGAAGAGACCGTGAGCCACAAAAAGCTTCCCATACAAGCTTGGAGCTCGGCGTTCGGAAGAAACGGCGAGCCCCAAAGTGCTTCCCTTACAAGCTTAGAGCTCGGCATTCGGAAGAAACCACGAGCCACAAAAAGCTTCCCTTACAAGCTTGGGGCTCGGCGTTCGGAAGAAACCGCGAGCCACAAAAAGCTTACCTTACAAGCTTGGGGCTCGGTGCTCGGACGGCACCGCAAACTAGAAAAAGTCACTCCTAAGGTATGGGGGCTCGGCATCGACCTCGATCATGGCTTGGGCTTGTTCAAGCCCTACAGCCAGCCACACCCGTACCACCTACCCGAGAACAGGGGGCTCGATGTTGACCTCGCACAAAGCCTTGGCTTTTTCAAGCCATGCAGCCTTTACGCTCGGTGACGACCTGTAGCTACGCTCATCACTGGCTTCTCTAAGGAATGTGGGCTCGGCATCGACCTCGAGCATGGCTTGGGCTTGATCAAACCCATCAACCAATGCGCTCGGTGATAACCTCCAACTACACCTGTACCATCTACCTGAGAACAGGTATGGGGGCTCGGCATTGACCTCGAGCAAGGCCTCGACTTTTTCAAGCCATGCGACCTTTACGCTCGGCGATGACCTGCAGCTACGCTCATTACCGACTTCTCTAAGGTATGGGGGCTCGGCATCGACCTCGAGCTTGGCTTGGACTTGTTCAAGTCCATCAGCCTATGTGCTCGGCGATGACCGCCGGCTACACCCGTACCATCTACTCGAGAACAGGTATAGGGGCTCGGTGTCAACCTCTAGCAAGGCCTTGGCTTTTTCAAGCCATGCGACCTTTATGCTCGGCGACGACATGCAGCTACGGTCATTACCGGCTTCTCTAAGGTATGGGGGCTCGACATCGACCTCGAGCATGGCTTGGGCTTGTTCAAGTTCATC
Source organism: Hemerocallis citrina (assembly GCA_017893485.1). Classification (NCBI taxonomy): domain Eukaryota; kingdom Viridiplantae; phylum Streptophyta; class Magnoliopsida; order Asparagales; family Asphodelaceae; genus Hemerocallis; species Hemerocallis citrina. The sequence goes on along the minus strand of CM030362.1, from coordinate 222,765,436 downwards.
AGCCCATGCGCTCGGCGATGACCGTCAGCTACACTCGTGCTATCTTTTCGAGAACAAGTGTGGGGGCTCGGTATCGACCTCGAGCAAGACCTTGGCTTTTTTCAAAGCCACGCGACCTTCACGCTCGGCAATGACCTTCAGTTACTCCCATAACTAGCTTCTCTAGGTATGGGGGCTCGGCATCGACCTCGAGCATGGCTTGGGCTTGTTCAAGTCCATTAGCCTATATGCTCGACGATGACTGCCAGCTACACCCGTGCTATCTACCCGAGAACAGGTGTGAGGGCTCGGCATCAACCTCGAGCAAGGCCTTGGCTTTTTTCAAAGCCTTGCGGCCTTTACGCTCAGCGACGACCTGCAGCTACGCTCATCACTGGCTTCTTTAAGGTATGGGGGCTCAGCATCGACCTCAAGCATGGCCTGGGCTTTTTCAAACCCTGCATCCTATGCGCTCGGCGATGATCTCCCGTTACACCCATACTATCCACCAAGGTGTGCGCATGAGGGCTCGGTGTCGACCTCGAGCAAGACCTTGGCTTTTTCAAGACATGCCCTTTACGCTCCGCGACGACCTTCAACCATGCCCGTTCCAAAAAATTTTATTAAAGATTTAGAGCACTCGCCTTCGGCAAACGTCCCGAGCCCCGGATCGGTGGTTGACCCACCTCTCACTCACGAACAACTCGGGGTTTACGGCTTTCAGAACCAAAACCTCGAATTGTTCGAGGGCAGTAGGGGAGCCACTGACCCAGGACTCTCGCCGAGCCTCCGGACCGATTGGTCGACCCACCACTCACCCACGAGCAACTCGGGGTTTACGGCCCTCAGAGCCAAAACCCTGAATTGTTCGAGGGTGACAGGTGAGCCACCAACTCGAAACTCTTGGCCAAAAATTCTACTTATGGGCGCCTGCCTTCGGCAGGCACCTGAATCTCACCTACGGGGTCAACCCACCTCTCACTCGCTGACAGGTCGGGGCCAACGGCCCTCGGAGCCGAAATCCCAAATTGTCAGTGGGTGGTAGATAAGTCACCGCCAGTTGCTGATGATAAAACAATGAGGAGATGGGGATTATAAAGCCCCCTGAGCAATGCATTTATTACATCGGGAAGTCCAAATAGTGGAAGGCGAAACAAGTGAGGGGGCTCGCTTACCGACCCTCGGCAAGAAGAACCACTCCACAGACTCCTACGTCCCTTGCTTTTCCAACAAGTGAGGGGACTCGCCTACCGACCCCCCCACGATCGACCAAGCAACCTCGAACTCGACGCTCGGATATTACCGCGAGCCCCAAATTATCCCCCAACAAGTGAGGGGCTCGACTGCCGACCCTAGAAGCTCGGCAAGAAGAACTACTCCACAGACTCCTACGTCCCCTTGCTTTTTCAACAAGTGAGGGGGCTTACCTACTGACCCCTCCACGATCGGCCAAGCGACCTCGGGGTCGACGCTCAGATGTCACCGCGAGCCCCAAATTATCCCCCAACAAGTGAGGAGCTCGACTTCCGACCCTAGACGCTCGGCAAGAAGAACTACTCCACAGACTCCTAGGTTCCCTTGCTTTTCCAACAAGTGAGGGGGCTCGCCTACCGACCCCCCCCCCGATCAGCCAAGCGACCTTGGGGTCGACGCTCGGATGTCACTGCGAGCCCCAAATTATCCCCCAACAAGTGAGGGGCTCGACTGCCGACCCTAGACGCTCGGCAAGAAGAACTACTCTACAGACTCCTATGTCCCCTTGCTTTTTCAACAAGTGAGGGGGCTCGCCTACCGACCCCCCCACGATCGGACAAGCAACCTCGGGGTCGACGTTCGGATGTCACCGCGAGCCCCAAACTATCCCCCAACAAGTGAGGGGCTCGCCTGCCGACCCTATACGCTCGACAAGAAAGACCCCTACTCCACAGACTCCTACATCCCCTTGCTTTTCCAACAAGTGAGGGGGGCTCGTCTACCGACCCCCTACGCTCGGCCAAGCGACCTCGGGGTTGACACTCGGATGTCACCGTGAGTCCCAAATTATCCCCCAACAAGTTAGGGGCTCGATGGCTGACCCTAGACGCTTGGCAAGACGACCTACTCCACGGATCTCGACGCTCCCTTGCTTTTCCAACCAGTCAGGGGCTTGCCTACCGACCCTAAATGCTCGGCAAAAAGACCCCCTACTCCACAGGTCTCGATATTCCCTGGCTTTTCGAACAAGTGAGGGGGCTCGTCCACCGACCCTTGATGCTCGGCGAACCGAGCTCCGATGCTTTTGCACCCGACACCCCTCGTGACTCCAAAAGGGGACCCACTGACCTCTTCTGGAAGATACGGATCCCGTTCTTCGCCGTGCACACCACCCGCTCTTCCTACAGAGGCAAAAAGCCACTCCTACATGGCTGGATTACCCAACCCTCTAGGAGTGGGGGGCTCCTGATATGGGTTAGATGACGTGGCCCCTCCTGGGCCACAGGATCCCCTCAAAAGTCGTTCACCCCCGATTATCAGATCTGCCAAGTCAGCCCTAAGCCTCTTGAGCTTCCGACACGTCAGGCCCACGGGCAACCGGGTCCAGACTCGGCCCCAAACGGGTCCAGACCCGGTTGGCACTGTCTATAAATATCAGGCCATCTACCCCTTTAAAAGGTAATCAATCTCTCCCCTCAAAAAACCCTAGTTACTATGACTCTTCAGTGACTGACTAGACCGTCGGAGGGCATGCCACCGAGATCAACCCTGGTGTTCCTAGGCCGAGTGCAGGTACACGAGACTTCCGGATCCGAGCTTCCAGATCCGAGCCGAGCATCCGACCTCCACCTTACTCCCGCCTACTCCCGAGCCATTCCTTCGGCTGAGGGTCGGGCGTACTGTCAGTACTGAAACTTTCGCAAAAATACAAATTGAGAGAACTCACACCTGGTGTAGCCACCCCCTAAAAACAAACCGCATCACTATATATAATGATTATAAATTGATTAAATGATTATTTTTAGGAATGAAGACTGCTTCTTTAACATGTACAGTGGGCATCAGAACGTGTGCCATATGAGAACTTTGTCTCTCTCCTTGGTTAACAAAATTTTGGCTTTGACCTTTCTAATCCAAACCCAAGGTTATTTGGCATCGATGCAATGTAGGGAGGTAATGCCGGGCGTTACTAAATAAGTTTATTTCTAAGAGAATGAAGACAAAGAGGCAGCAAAAACAAAGGTATAGATTGTGAGAAAAACTCTCAACACTAGAAGCTAGCCAATAATTGTGTGCGCGCTCATGTGCAAAAATAATAATAATAATAATAATAATAATAATAATAATAAAATAAATAAATAAATAAATAAAAATACTGTAACAATTGGGTACAAAATCTTCTTGATTGAGTACAAACTCTTGAACTTGTTGGAGACTAGTCAACAATTGTGTGGGTGTGGGTTGGGGTGTGTGCAGTGGGGGTTATCTTCTTTTATCGTTATAGGAAAAATGTAGAATATAGCCATCATATTTCATTAATAAGAAGTACACTAAGGTCGCTATTTCCAATAGCGACATCAGTTTTTCAATTTTTTATTCAACAGAAACTCTCTAGAAATCGCTAAGTGTCTCAATACATTTATTTGAGACCGCTGATCTCATTAGCAACCTCATATATACTAAGGTCGCTAGTGGGAATGGCGATAACAAACAAAACAATCCAAATATTTTAAAACATAGTCCGTTATTTCCATTAGCGACTTTCAAAATGAAGAAGTCGCTAATGAGAATAGCAACCACTGCTGACGTGACACAAAATAGCCCACGAGCGCTAATAATTTCGAAAAAATCTGGGAAGAGGCCCTTATAAAAAGAGCTTAGCCGTTAGATCGCGATCCGATGGCTGAGATCTTCTCCGCCCAAATGCTAAGTATTAGACGGCCTTTTGGGAATTTCACAACATACCCATTCATTTCTTCTTCCCCTTCTTTGTCCTGACGCTCCTCTCATTTCTCAAACCCTAGCTTCAAATCGACCCAAACCCTAGCTCCAAATCCGACCCCCTAAATCCTAAATCTCTCTCTAATTTCTCTTCGTCGACGATCCTGACGCTCCTACTCTCATTTCTCTGGCTCTCGAAATCCCCCCCCCCCCAAAAAAAAAAAAAAAATCCCGAAACCCTACTTTCTTCGTCTTCTTCATTCCCTCAAAATCAAGCCCCACCTCAGCTCTGCCCCGACGCCCCTCTCCGCCATCAATGTTGATGTCCCCGACACCCCCTCTCACTTTCGCACTCTCACTTATGATGAAGAGGGTACATGGGTCATGTTTAAAGAAACTACTACCAAAAGCAAGGGATTATCAGAACCTAACATATTTCTTTTTTGCATTCAGCCAAATCAGCCCTGAAGCGCTGCACAGAGATGCAACTAGCTTGTGATGAAATACGCTCAAAGACTACTAAGGCACTAGCTGATGTAGTCATCAATCCAAAATATGAGAACACCCTCTGCTCAGTTGATGAGTTTTTCAGGAACGTCACTTTCAGGGACCCCTAATTACTTAGTCCTCCACCTATAGTGATCCACATCGAGTAGCATCAAGAGTGTAAATATATGATGGCTTAGACTGACTTCTATGTGGGATTTGACTTTTTGCACGTTTTGTATTTTTTTTATTTTTATTTTTGAGTTAAAAGGTGGAATAAAGCAACCCACGTTTTGTATTTTTCTATTGGCAATGATTGTGTTTAATTATTTTCTGGATTTTGTGTTCAACTTATTTTTTAGCAGGCAAGTGTTTTGGATTTCGGTTTACTTTCATCTTTTTCGTTTTCTTTAATTTCCTTTCCTTTTCTCTGCCTTGACTTTCTGTGCTACAAATCTTATATTTTGACGGACCAAGTTGTTCATTTAATTGCTTATTAATGGAACAAGAATACCTAATTTAGTATTTATTGCTCAAAAGAAAGCTAACTGGAATAACAAGCCAGGACCTTATTATGGAAATTAGCACATGATGCTTCCTGTAATAGCACATTTTTCTTACATTATCATTGTATACATACAGTAGACAAAAGCTAAATTGAGAAAAACTTCTCAAAATCTCTCCAGCTAGTTCGATTGCAAAATGCAGCTAAACACAGGGGCTAACTGACAATTCAAGACTTGGATAGTATCTGGTTGATTTCTCCATGGTCATTGATGCTTCCTATATGATCTCTATTTCATGCAAACATTCATAACTCACAAATCCCAGTCTAAATTATGCATCAAAATTTCCTCGTTAAAAAGCACAACAATTTTGGAAACGTAGTACATATGAAATGATATGTCGGATAACCACTTACTTGAGCTATTAATATTACAGAAATCTGAAACTCAACAAAAACAAATTTGACTGTCATTTATAACCAACCAAATAAAGAAAAGTAACTATGGCGCGCTTAACATTTCAACTTGAATATCTTTTATTCTCGGGGATGGGCTTAACATGCACATAGTTTCTTGGAAGCTACATTGGTTTCCAATAGTCTCCTTGCATGATGATGAGAGCCTGCAAAACAATATTAAAGCTTGAGTAATGCTTCAGCCACTACCAATTTCACTATCATTCTCTTCACTACCTTAGGTGGCATACTTCTGTTGGAGAGTTCTCCCACCTACTCTATCTTCCTCTACCTATTGGAGTGTGCCACCTAAGGTAGTAAAGAGAAATGTAGTGAAATTGGTAGTGGCTCTAGCATTACTCTTAAAGCTTTTAATTTTAGGACAGTTTGAAATATCGCATACATAAATACCGTGTATATTATAATAATGTCAAATTCTGGGAAGACACTAACTATAATCATTGTAGTAATACATTTTTCGTATTTCATTGTAACCCATGTTTCCAATTTTTTCGGATTCTCTTCTGTAACTCTTTTTCGCCCCCATTCGTGTAATTTGTTCTTTGTATTTATTTTTATGATGAATTTTGTTATTCATCTGGAACCCGATTGTATTTCTTCAATCTATTTTTATTTTTCATGCTGAACCCTGAGGTTTTGTTGTGTGCACTCTACTCTCATTTTATCCTTGTGTTTTGAGTATCCTAATTAGCCCATTAATAAACTTATTTATTTATCTATTTGGAGCCCAAACCCAAGGTCATATCTTATTGGATCCTAACCCAAACCCGCTAACCCACATACCCTAATTCCCACTAACAGCCAAATCCCCATACTATCTCCCCATAATCCCTAATATCTGCTAACTACCTCCTCGTATCTCCGGATTCTTCTCTCACGCTAATTCTTATTCTCTTCTTTTTCCTCTCCCTCTAACCAAAAATTCAAAACCCTACCCTCTTCTTTCCCCTGTTTCGATCCCGAAGCCCCCCATCCTTGTCGCCCTCATCTCCACCACTTCGAAGCTCCACCTCACCCTGTCATCACCACCCTCATCGCCATCCCAATGCCTACACCATCCACCGTCGAACTCCACCACCTGCATCTGGCTTCAACCTCCTCCCATCACCGCTCGACTCACCTTACCTTCGAAACCCATCCGCTGTCGACTCCACCACTGCCTGCTGCCATCATCAACCACCATCTCGCTGACGACCTTCACCATTACTGCAGCCACCTCCACCACCGCTACATCCCGACCACCGCAACCACCCCTGACCACCACAGTCCACCGCAACCAGTCCTCGACCATCCCTCATCACCGTCCTCCATCCCTGTCGACTGTCACCCTCGTTGCCGACGTCCAACACCCCCACAGGCATCGACACCGTTGCTGTTTACTATTCTTGTCATTGCCGTTGCTATTCTTGCTGTTACTGTGTTGCACATGTGTATTGTCTGTACGTAGTTTACACGTGTTGCCGCTATTCTGTAGTTTACAAGTGTATTGCTTATGTCGGGACTCTCATCCCGTTATTTTATCACCTTCTGAACAATCCTCATATAAGGCAAGTCTCCTTGAACACTATTGTTATTCTAGTTCAAGAACCGTTGATCGCAAGTAGTTCGTATTTCTATTATCGTAATGAATTGCTTTGATACCCTTCAAAGGGACTACTACGGATTCATCGGCGAAACCAAGTAGTAGTTCCCTTTCCGTGACATACCATTGCATCAATCCCAAGCTTTGTTATCCCCATATGTATGCACTACACACACAAAAATTAGAAATACTCATATATAGGTGATGCAATGATTGCATGTATATTGATTGAATGTGTGGTTGCAACTTGATTTATAGCAGTGTAGATTTGTCAGGGGGACTGCAGGAATCCACCTTAGTTGCTAATATCGATGGTTGTTTAATTTATGCTATAGAATCATGCGGGTTGGGTATTTTGTTGATCACATATGAATTGGGTTCTACTGTTCTGCTGGTTGTACAATGTTGCATTAAGTTTTTGGCCTGAATTGGGTTCTACTGTTCTGCTGGTTGTACCATGTTGCATTAAGTTTTTGGCCTGTTGATGTTAAAATAAATTAGAACTGAAATTTTAGCTTTATGAGTCTAGTTTTCAAAAAATTTGATAGATCTAAATTTCGACTTATAACCTGTAAGTTATCGCACTTCTAGTACTACTGGCTTTTGATTTCCAGACCAGCTGGTTAATGCTACACCAACATGATTTCTAATTAATATATAATGTTAGCCGTAGAATTTTTGCTTGACTCTCTCCTAGGAGTTGCTAGACATGTTTAGGTTTTATCTTATGATTTTTATCAGATTTTATATTGAATTTACAATCCCGTTATGCATGCAAAAAGTTTAACTCTAGGTTGCTGCCAGAATGCTTAACCTTTAAAAAATAGGCTAATTGACCTAGCTATGATTAAAATCATTTAGAACTTGCAAAATATAAATTGTATCCCTTTGAATTTAGGATCTAGAACATCTAACAATTTTGCGATCCGACTCTCGGATTGCAGGATATATACTTAGATTTTACTACGTACTGTACTGTCGTGATTTCAGATTCACGATTTTGTAATGACGTCATCGTGTTAACTAATGGAAACAGTGTGATAAATTATGAACTAGGATCCAATAAATTCAAGAATACTAATGAAAAACTGTCACGCCCCGCTTCCCAAGATACGGGAACACGAGCACGTAACAAAGGCCCAACGAATGATGTGTACATCATCCATAAGTTGTAAGAGATTAACTCAACAATATACAAAAGATCACAACCACGCAATAATAAATGACCACATAAATAATGAATAAACTCCAAAATAATCATGAAATAAATTCACAAAGTAATATCCAACATCTGGGAGATAAGTAAACTTTAGGACAAAAATGCCCAGAAAACAATGTATAAAAACTGCAGTAGCGACTAGAAATGCATGAAGACAAGAAACTAATGTGCCTAAATAAAAGAATCCAGCTTTGTCATCCAGAATATCTGTTCACCAAGTCCGTCAACCAATTCATCTCCTATACCCGCAATCTCAACATCTAGAGTTTGGGGAAAAAATGGCAGTTAGAGCAAGCAACGGACGGTAAGTAGCAGCAAGCAATGAACAATAAAATATGGCATAGCAAGGAACAATCAACATGAACAAGGAATCGTATAATAAAGTATGATACAAGTAACAAGTGTAACATGTAAGGGGGTAACAAGAAAAATAGATAAACATGTAAACAGAGATCATGTAACTTGTAAACAGGAATCATGCAACTTGTAAATAGGAATCATGCACGTGCTTAGTGTAAATCTTACGTCTAGCATTCTTTTATAAACCCTAACTAATGCACACAATCCTTTGTCGCTTACTACAGGTTTGGGTGCATACAAACATATTAACGTTTAGACTATAATGATGAATTCTATAAGGTCATGTACTCGAGTCTTCCAGTGACACTAGCAAGAATCATATCATGTAACCAGGAATCATATCGCGTAACCAAGAATAATATCATGTAACCATGAATTAAGTCATGAAATCATGGGTCACTATTGTAACACCTCGCAAAATTTAAATGACAATTTTGCCCTCAGGTGTTACGCACGTGCATTTTGTACTATTACTGATCATATCCATAATTCATTTTGATATGTATTTTGAATTACAATCCCGTATTCTTAAAGTCACATTTGAGACAACTCGAATGCAAAATTTCAATCTTTGAGTTTTTACGTGCTTTTTACGTATCATCGATGCACGTGTCGATTTTGGGTATTCCACCGTTACGTGCAAAGTTTCCAATGGATTTCAATCATTTATTTTTATAAACATGTTTGAATTTATTTTGTAAACGAAAATTCAATTTTTGACTATCTTTATTAAAATAAATCTTCTACGTGCAATACACGTGTTTTCTGTATGTTTAAGTATATTATCAAATATGTATATTAAATATACTTTCTATTGCATTCCAATTGATTATAAATATTTTTCGGTTCATAAAGTCAATTTTTGTATTTTTGAGATTTTACGGGCGACGCACGTGTTTTGGTGCACGTGTTTAAGCGCGTTCTTCCTTCAAAATAAATTTTCATGAAATTGTGAGTGTCTATTTTTATTGTGCATGAAAAGTATAATTTTTAAAGTTAATTTTATATATTTATTACATATATAAATAATTATTTTAAAAGGATTAAATAAATAAATTGTTTTTGTACACAAAGCACGTGCACGTGCACACGTGCGATGTGCACACAATTTTGGGGCCGGGCTGTTGTGAGAGGAGGGAAAATTCTGGAGTTTTAATTTTGAAATGGGAGGGAAAACAAGTTACAAATTTTAATAATGGGTTAGTGGAGTTCATGTGGGAGGTAGTTATACTAACTACCCATTAGCTTTCTTATAAAAATGCACTCTTAGCCTCTCATCCTCTCATCTCTTTTCTCCCTTCTCTCTTGACCAATCCAAAAGCAACCCCAACCAGCAAAGCCTTGCTCATTTCTCCACCTAATCACCATTCCACTTGCCTATATGCATATACTAATGTATATATATGTACATACATAGTATGTGTACATGAAAGAAGGTGGGAGTTTGCCCTTGTTGTTGCCGAATGGAGTAGGGGTGGAGATGCTCTTGATGATGGATGCTTGCCGAAATGTGGAGCTTGGAGGCTAGCTTTGGTGCGCGGATTTCGAGGATGTTGCAATTGGAGTTTCTTTAGGAGCTTCTAAATCTAGGAGTTCATTTGGGTAACAAATCTTCATTTTAGGTGGGTGTTTCTTAAATGCTTTCTAATTTAAGAGTAGATATTGCATGATAGTTGATATATGATTTATTGGTTGAAATTGAATTGATTGCATGCAAATTAATGTAGAAATGAATCGTTAAATTTTGGTTGATGTGGTAGTTGCAAATTGCTATGCTTAAATTGATATGATTGCTAGTTGAAATGCTAGAATTGAAATGATTACATGAAATTTATGCAAGTTGAGACATGATTAGAATAATGCAAATATGTTGTTGTTGAGAATGTGGCAAAGAAGTGTGATTATAACCTCAAATGTTATTTATAAAAGTATAGAGATTTTGTAAAGTGATTTTGATAAAAGAAAACAGTCTATTCTTGGAAAATCGATTGAATATGTGTTTGGATAAATTTTCAGGATTTCATTTGAAAAATGAGAGACTTGAGAATTTATGAACATATACGAAATTATTTTAAGGAATACATTTGGGAAATGATTTATATTTTTATATGGAGTACAAATCAATTGAAAGGTTGAAATTGGTGTTATTGACAGTCGACTGTTCACTTCCACAGTCGACTGGTAAGTGTTAAAAATGGGTTTTTGTCAGCAGGACAGTCGACTGACTATTTTTCACAGTCGACTGATGCTGTCATAAATTTGATGTTGAGTTTTCAAGATATTTGCGGGACAGACGACTGATACTGCCACCAGTCGACTGAGCCGAACTGTTTATGGTTCTTGAGTTTGAAATTGACTTTGACAAATGAAAGTTCTCTGAGTTTTGAATACAAGATTTTGTGATTATTAAGATTTGATTGAGTTTTATTGTGAAATACACACAAGGTTATGAAAGATGAAATTGACAAAGAAATTAAATTGGAACACTGCGGAACAGCCGACTGCCGTGTGCAGTAGTCGACTCTCTCGAGTGGTTATGAAGAATGTGAATTGACTGAACAAGTCGACTGGAAGAGTTCCCAGTCGACTGTCCAGAGTGCTTTTTGATATATCTGAAATCTTGTGAATTGTTTGTGGTAAAGATTGTGAATCTGGATATTGGTAAACTCTATTTGTTGCTGCATAAATTTATATGAAATGAATCACAGTTGAATTGAGAATTTACATGAAATGAATCATAGATGAGAATTGAGAATTAAATGAATATGAAAGGCTAAGATCAGGATGAGAAAGTCTGTGAGACTCTAAATTGAATTATGAGCTGAAAGTGCTCAATTGGAAGTTGTGAATTGTAAATTGAAACCAAGAGTAGCTAAGTTTCCCCCGGCAATGGAATGAAATGAATTTGAAATGAAAGACCAAGGTGGGTCATGTTGAATAAATGAATAAGTCCGGTTGAGTGGAGAGGCTAACTCTAGAGCTTCAATTTTGTTCATGATTCTAATAAGGCTGTGATGTAAGTAAGAGAAAAACACAAGTATGGGAGCCTCGAGTCTACGATGCGGATGTGATCCACAGAATGCATGCTTGATGAGTCAAGACATGGCGTGGGTAATACTCCAGAATGATCGGGATCTTGGCGACGCTTGTGGGATGGTTGATGGCTGCAAGAGGATCGTGTTCAGGGAGGAGGCTGAATTATCGCAAAATGCATGCTTGATGAGTCAAGACATGGCGCGAGGTTCCCCTCCAGGGTCTTGGACACGTGCTTGTAAGCATGGAACGTCTATGACACTTGCTGAAATTACAGATAGATACATAGTGGAGATGTAATGAAAGTGAGAGAAAACACGGGTATGAGAACTAGAGTTTACGGTGCGGGTGTGTGAGCCGCAGAATGCATGCTTGATGAGTCAAGACATGGCGCGGGCACAACTCAGAATGATCGGACTTTAGTCACGCTTGTGGGATGTTTTGGTGACTGCAAGAGGATCGTGTTCAGGGAGGAGGCTGAATTACCGCAGAATGCAAGCTTGATGAGTCAAGACATGGCATGGGATTCCCCTCCAGGGTCCAGGATACGTGCTTGTACTCACAGACCATTTAGGATACTCACCATAGTCACAGGAGTAGATTAAGTCATGGCGAGGGATTGAACCCTACAAAAATGAAGAACGATTAAGGGACTTGCCCTCGGACCTATGTAGTATGGGATGCATAGAATCCGAACAAGTGTGCATTACTGTCATGTAATATAATAACTGCATTAAGGATTAAGTGCACTGCACAACACGACATCAACAGGATAGTCCCTTTTGTAGCTTTGTTTGTGATCAAGTTTGTGTTTGCTAAAGTATTTAAGAATCGTTATACTGTTTCCGGCATAGAGAGGATGGCCGTGTATAATATTTCGTCAGTTGTAAGCAACTGACACGCCCACAGTTTTATATGCAGGATGTGGAGTTACATGAAGATATAAAAATGATTGATGATGCTGTTGATTATTTAAATGTTAAAATTGTAACAATTGTACATTCATTATTGTTGTATTTATTTAATTCCGCTGCTTATTGATGTAAAAGACTCTGATGTAATTATTGTTGAAATAAAAGTTTTAAATTCTTTGTAAAATTGTACGAAAGAAGTGAAAAGATCCTGTAGAACTCTCGAATTCAGTTGTATTTGGGATTCAGGGTGTTACAACTATTATGAGAAACACGAGCCTCCTTCCGAGTACATTCTCCTATATTGTCCACTACTAGGTTCTTCCCTTATTATCCCGGCTTGTTATTCTTTTTACACTATTTACGCATGAACAAGAAACAACGAAAACGAGTATTAGGATAGGGTCAAGAAAATAACAAAGGATATGCAATACAGGAAATACAATTCATAAAATACGAGAGATAAACATATTCGTACTTATACACATGAAGATACAAATTCTGGACAGCAAGACGTTGCCGTACAAAAATCGATTCTCCTATTTCTACAGGAAAGAAAATCAGGAACCGTCAGGAGTTCTAGAAACTAGACTCCCTACCGGTTCCAATGCATATTCACACAATATATTCTAAATAGAGTAACTAGGCGTATAAGTTCATTCTTTACTGATTACGTGTTCAGGTAGCATGTTAGGGTCAAAATTCTTGTATATAAAAATAGATTGTAAAATCATTTAAAAATCATATAAAAATTATATTTTAATTCCTTAAAAATGTTCGGTAGCAACAACATTAATCCAAGATTTTGATTCTTGAAATTAATCTACTATTTTAATAAATTAGGCATGGTAATGTATTTTCAAACTGCATCCTGGAATTCAGATGTCACTGTACGAAAATATGGATATCTTGCAATCTGTAGGTCGGATTGCAAAATCGTAATATAATCTGGATTCCTGACACACAAGGTTACAACTCTTATTTGATTAGTTTTAAATGATATTATATGTAGTTAGGTTAAAATTCTGGTTCTTTACTGAACTAGAGTTCTGGCAGGAACCTAGGGTCAAGTTTGCATATATATATAATGGGTCTGTAAATTCATCAAATAATTCCATAAAAATATCAGGGTAACTCATAATCATGTCTCGTAGCAACCAGATAAATTTCAAGTCTTAGTTTTACAGTTGACATTTTATTTTAATTTAACAATCCATGCTGATACACCTGAAAATGACAAATCTGGAAATCTAAACCTAGTAGTGTTAAAAGTGCGATAACTACTAGGTTATATATTGGAATTTTGATCCGTCAAATTTTCTGGAAAATAGATTCAAATGGCTATAATTTTTGTTAACAAAGTTTTATTTAATTATTACAGCAATTGGTTAAAAAACTTAACGAACATAGGGAAAATGGCAGGCCAGTAAGCAGATTGATGCTAATTGGCAATAATTTAAATACGCAAGCATACAATCTCAGGACAATTAATTAACAGAAAATTTTACTTAATTATTAGGATGATATTCTACCATTGAATAGCGAGATTATTATAATCATGGCATGCAAATTCCCGAATCTCGATACAACAACACACCCAATCGAGGAGTAATCAATTAACATTTCCTATAATCACGTCTCTAATTTTATTCAAGTAGTGTGTGCATATGACGACGTGTAAAAGGGCTTGGGTTTGACTCAAGGGAAACAAAACGAAACGAAAAGAAGATTATTACTTGGTTTCACCGATGAATCAGTAATAACCCCTTTGAAGGGTGACAAACAAAAGAGCTATGATGAATAAATAACGAGCTACTTGTGGGGATCAAAATAAATTCTTGAACTATTAAAAAACAAGAGATTTCAAGATAGCTTTCCTTCAGACGATTATCCCGAATATTAATGAAGATGATACGAAAAGATCCAAAAATGGAAACACACGTAGCAACAACAACGTCGGCACGGGCAACACATGGCAATGCACAAATAAAAACTGCAAGAGACAGCAGCAATCACAGCCAAAGACCGCGATGGCGGCTGAGGCGAAGTTTCCTGCATTGGAGCTGTAATACCCCGCAAAATTGAAAATGACAATTTTGCCATTATGTGTTATGCACGTATATTTTGTACCGTTACTGGTAATAATTATAACATGTTTTCATTTTCGTATTGTGATTTCTGACTATTTATGCATTTTTCGTATATTTAATCCTATTTAATCAACTAAAAGATTAAATTTCAATCTCTGCTTTTTACGTGTTTTTTATGTGTTTTCGATGCACGTATCAACTACGTATTTTTTCACCGCTACGTGTAACATTTTCTATGTGTTTTAATTATTTATTTTAGGTATTCAAATCTATTTTTATAAACGGAAATTTATTTTTCCTTATTTTGATTAAAATATTATTATACGTACAATGCACGTGCTAATTTTTTCATCTTTATTTTTCTTACTCTCATTTATTATTTTAGCATGCATAAGTATTTGATTTTTATTTTTATTAGCCTTTCCTTAGATCCATGGACCTAAGAATAGATTCTAGCCCACTAGACTAATTTAATTAATTAATTAAAGCAAGCCCACTAAACAAGCCTATTTAATTAAATCTATTTTTTAGTTATGCATGGACTCACACATGACATGTAATAACTTTTAATACACATATTAAAATTATAGGATTGTCTTTATTTTGTGTGTGTGTGTACTAGTGCACAACACATGCACGTGTGGAAGAGATAGAGTTGACCGGGGGGTAAGGACGATGAAGAGTGGAGATAGTGGATGAGTGGGGGCGTTAATGTGTTAGTGGACAATTAGTTTTATTAACTACCCACTTAATTGAAACCTACTAATACCCCTCCTAACCAATTAAATCCTCTCATCATCTCTTTCTTTTCTCCCCTGTGCATTCCGAAACCCCTCCTATTCATTTCCGAAACCAAGCTATCAAATCCAGCAAACTTCTTTTGTTTCTCCACAAAAACCCAACATACATTTGGATGTGTCTATACATATATATCTATATAATAAAACACAAAGAAAGCTATCAAGTGGTTCACCTTCAATCCCCCCAAAATCAAAGGCCCAAATCTAACATCACAAAACATATTTTCCCTCCAAAAATTTTCCCCCAAAACTCAAATTCAAATCCCCACCCAAAACAACTCTTATATTTATTTAAATTTTTTTTTTCTCTTTCTCTCCCTCCCTCTTCAATTCAACAAAAATAAGAAAATTAAAAGTTTAAAATTTAAAAAAATTTAAAATTTTAAAAATTTAAAAACTTTAAAAACTTCAAAAATAATTCAAAAAAAAATCATATAATATGCTTTTTGCTCTATTGTTTGCTACTTCAATTAATTTGCTGGACTTCCAAAACTATTTTATATGATCAAATAAGGTGTACCGTTCTGAAGACGTGTCGTAGGCACGTGTCAACGGACAAACCTAGTATGTATATAAATATCAATCCAACTCCCTTCACATTCTTCTCCTCTCTCTCCTGTCATTTTCCGAAAACAAGCCCAGCAAAGCTATTGTCTTTTCCCCATCTACCCACATGCAAGCCTATGCTAGGTATATATATATATACACACACATATGTATATATATGCATATGAGATGAGATCGCCCTTCTCTGAACTTGCCGAAGATGATGCTTTTGGCCTTGCTGTGCTCTGACCAAAATGGGGTTTGGCTTGGCTTTGGTGTACGGATCTCGAGGAGGCGGATCAGAGTTTCTCTGGGAGTTGTGTCTCATCATCTTTGTTTGCAAATTCCAAATAAGAGGGGGTGATCTCTTTCTTTCTAAATGTAGAGAATGCATGCTAAAATTTATAAAACAGTAGTATAGATTGAATTGATGTGATGTATGTAGATATAATCCATGCAATGTAGTATGTCATGAATGAAAGTAAATTTTGTTGTGGTTAGGTAACTATTTGCCATCTTGATAATTAGAAAGAATGATATTAAACAAAAGAATTAATGCCATGAATCATACTAATATGCTTGTTATTTTGTACATGTCAAAATATATAATTGTAGGAACTCTTATTGAGATTTCCTTTAAAAATAAATTTTTGGTGAAATTGAATTGATACACATGGAATCTTTTTTAAATTGTTTGTAAGAGATACAATGTGCTTTTTTTTATTATGATGAAGAAATGAAATTCAGGTTCATAAAAGAGAAGGAGATAATTGGAATTATAGACACAATGTCAAAAATATAAGTTTGGGAATTCATAAATTTCTGTTTTCAAATAAAATTACTATGAATGAGAAAAATTATCGTATTGTTATTTGATGTGAAAAACATATATTTATTGAGTAAAATCGACATTTTGCAAGATTTAGCGAAAATTGGGTTATCCTTCACACGGTGAAAATTTTCAATTGTATGAAGCTATTATTGCACTAGGATTTATTCTCAGATAATTTTTGGAGTGTGCGAGTTCGCCTATTTTAAGTTGTGACTCGGTTTTCCTGAAGGGTAAGATTTTAACAGAGAGTATTAGAGGAGTAGTGAGTACATAAAACTCATTCTTGATATCCCTACCGTGGGCGCTCTTGGCCATGTGGCTTGGCGTTGGGTTGTTTTCCTACTGGTTCTAGGTTCGAGCCTTTGGGTTCTTTGACATTGGATTTGAGTATTATGTTCTCTGACTTCGAAGACTTAAAAACATTTTGAGAGCTTTGGCTTCTCTGAGTTCGGATTTGAGTATTATGTTATCTGACATTGGAGTCTAAAAACATTTTTTTTCTTGAGCTTGCCTTCTCTGACTTGGGTTTGAGTATTTGTGTTCTCTGATTTGGGTTTGAGTATTTAAATTCTCTGACTTGATTTTTGTATTATGAGATGATTAAAAGTTTTCGACAATGCCATTGACATTTCTCCTAAGTGGGATTTTATAATTTTGTTGAGTAAAAATGCTTGATGGCATATAAATTGTGGCATGTGATTAAGTTATGAAAATTTTGAAATGATTACTCTATACTAGGAATTCATGAAAAGAAATGTCATTTTGGAAGATTTGTGAATATGTGCATGAATTAAGTTTCAGGAAATTGATTGAATTGAAAATAAGAATACATTAAGTTTGATACATGAATATTGAAAGGTATGAGTACCTATTGATTCTTGTACATGAAAGGTTGTGATTTAGTGTTTAGTGAGACTTCGGGTACCGGCATTGTTGAATTAAAAGATTTAAGTTATATTTTTAAGATATGGTCATGGAGCTATCTCGGTATTTATGATTAAGTCCGGTAGGGGGTAAAACTAACTCTAGGTATGATAATTGATTCATGTCTTGAACTTAAGAACTAGGCACTAAGAGAATATGTAGTAAAACCTAGGCAAACGTAAATGGGGCACTCTATATAGTCGGGCACTGGATTTGCTGCGGCGGTTCACCGGGACTTTAGACCCAGTCGGGCGGTGTACTCCGGGACTATGGTTGCCTCATGGGAGACAAGCTTTTATTTTAAATCCGGGACTATGCATAGTCGGACGGATAGTTTACCGAACTCCAAAGTATATACGTATACCGGGGCTAGAAGCACTTGCGGGAGGTTCGCACGATGAGGAGTCTGTATAACAGTCGGGCGGGAGATTTATTGCGGCGGTTCTCCGGGAATGGGATCCATACTCGTGGAACGTCTCAACTTGTTTTATTACTGGGTAGTTTGTCATGGCGAGGGATCAAACCCTTTAATGTGGAGTACGTAGGTGCTTGTCTTCGGACCTATATAAAATGGGATGCATAGAATCCGAACAAGTATGCATTAGTGTCATGTTAGTATAAAATATCTACATTAGGCATTAAGGCATCACATACACTTATATATTTAGTGTAGTCACATTTAACACTTTATTTGCATTCGAATTTGTAGTTTGTTAAAGTATTGAGATCGTTATATGTACGGCATAGAGAGGATGGCTGAGTATAATATTTTCGTCAGTTGTAAGTAACTGACGTGCCCACAGCTTATTATGCAGGAATTGGATTTTTCATGGAGGAGTAAAGTTGATATGATGTCGTTACATGTTAAAGATGTTGCAAGTTATATATTATTTTCATTGTTGTAATTCATTTTATTTTCCGCTGTGTACAAAATTGTAAAGAACTCTGATGTATGACAAAAAGTTTAAATTTCCTTGTAAAACTATACGAAGTGAAGTATAAAGATCCTATGGAATCTTGAATTCGGTCTTATTTGGAATTCGGGGCGTTACAGGAGCTCTGTGGTGGAGATCAACAACGGGACAGGGCGGATGTAGGGAACACCGAGAAGGATGGCGGGGTTGCTATCAATGGATGGAGATGGGTTCTTGGGGTTGTGGGGGTAGTTGGAGGAGAGCGGGATGGTGCTCAGGGGTACTACAGCGACGAGGGTGGCAATGGTGGTAGAGGGGCAGCGGGGTGTAGGTCTGGTGGTTGGGGCTGACGAAGGTCGACCAAGTGGCAGTAGCATTCGAGAGGGCGAGGAAAGAGGTGAGCGAATTCGCTAGCAATGGTAGACGGCAGGGAAGAAGAGGATGAGCAATGGGATGGTGCTGTGCTCGGGCAGTGGTGGCTTCGGCGGATGGAGGCAGGCAACGACGAGCTCGACGGCAGTAGTGGACGCAGTGGAGATGGATATGAGGTGGATGGAGGATGGGTGGAGGAGTAGGCGGCTCGACGGGGAAGAAGACGATAGGGAAGTTCGGGGGTTGGGTTTCGGGAGGTGGGAGATGGCGAGGTCGCTAGAAATGGTTGACGACGATGGTGCGGTTGCAGTCCCAAGAAGGAGCAGGAGGCATAGGCGATCAGGAAGGTGAGCGGGATGGAGGCGAGCGTCGACGAGGGGCTCGATGGGGTGTGATGACCGACTGCGACTTCGGTGGTCGAGGTTGGGGTGTTGATGAAGATGAGGGTGCGGTCGACAGTGGAACGAGGTTGGATGGAGGATGACGAGGATGAAGATGGAGGGGCTGGTGGTGCAGCGATGAGGAGGAGAAGGCAGGGGATTGCGGTTGTCGCAGTGACGGCGTGGTCGATGGTGGAGTGTGGTGGTCGATGGGTATAGGCGACGGGGGTCGAGGTGCAGGGGCGAGGATTGAAAAAATGGGCGGTGCAGCGTCGGGTGCAGGGGAAGGGGCTCGGGAGCTTCAATAGAAGGAGGGTGATGGGTGTTCGCTGTTGATGGAGGGGTGGAGAGTGCTTGGCGGTCGGGGCATGGGCGAGGAGGCAGGGAAGGTGGCAGGAGTAGCGGTCGAGGAGAGAGTTGCAAGTTGCGGTGAGGTGTAAGGTTTCGGAAGAACGTAGGAAGAAAAGGGGGGATATGGGGAGGCAGCTGAGATTAGATTAGGATTGATAATTAGGGTTAAGATAATAATTAGTATTTATAAGAAAATTAGGATGTGGGCTAACGGATTTGGGTTAACGGGTTATAGGGTTTATAAAATTTGGTTAAAATCAATATAAGATCAAATTAAATGAAGTTTTGGGCCTTACAAAAATAATTAATAATAAATATTAGTTAAATAATAGATTACTTTTAAAATATAATTTCTGGGTTCTAAAAATAATTGAGTGAGACGATGGATGCAATTGAGTTTAAGAGAACAAGGTTTATTTGAGTTTTAAACTAATGATCAGATAATATATATATATATATATATATATATATATATATATATATATATATATATAATGGATTTAAATAAAAAGAGTTTATAGTCTCACACTTTATCAATAGGCAATTAATAAAATTTGACTTTGTTTAGGCTAGAATATAAGTAATTGACCGAATAAGGAAAAAAAAATTAGAATGCAGTAAAATTTGTGTCCAAATACATTATCAAGAAAAAGAAAGAATTAAGATTATAGAATGGAATATAATTCGGGTTAAAATCTATAATCATATGAAAATAGCTACAATTACAAATGATAATTAGGGAGGAATTAAATAAGAATTGAATATCAGATTGTATACAATTTGGTTCAAAGAATAGCAGAATTTATAGAAAATTCAAATACAAAAGTATAGTAAAAATTTTGTATAGACGAAAATGGGTTTTACAATCCTACCCACCTTACAAAAAGAATATCGTCCTCGAAATTCATTCAGTCAGAACATAGGACAAAGTAAACCAGACTTGTGGGGCAACAAAATAGGGAATTAGAGGGAGAGAAAAAAATGGTGGCAACCCCAGAATAAGAAAGAACACTGATAGGAATGAAGTGATCTAGGATGATGTTAAATAATGAATTGATGCATGATGACAAATGGAATGTATGAAAAGGGAGTAAACAATGCATAGAAGGAGAAACAAGCATAAGACTCGTGGGACCTGTGGGTTATGGGCCCACACCACACTTTCGTTGCGCAACTCTGATCGGAAAGACTCCGTCATCAGCATCCATTAACTCCAGCAATCTGCCTCGTGGCTCACCATATCCTTGACACGTCCAAACATCATATCTCTAGCATGAAGTTCAAACTCTTGGCTATTTGGGATTTGGAATACTTTCCTGAGATCCTGGGACTCTGTCTACACATCTTGGAGAAAACGACAACACTTTCTCTCTTGGTGATGTTCCATGCTGCTTACAAGTCATTGTAGATCAAGTGATGTCGATCGACGAAACGAGCAGAAATAAAAAGAATGGATAGCACCAGAATCAAAAGAGTATATGTACAAAAAAATGAAATTTATATCCAATAAGGAATCAATGAATAAGGACGACTACAACGGACAAAATAAAAATAAGAAATGAAGGAACTGAATATGAAGAAATAAAAAAAGTGGATCGAATAAGATTAGTACCCAGATTATAAGTTGGTTATTACATGTTCATGTGATCAACATGGTGCGCATATTGTTTAGTTAAACCTGGCTAGAGCCTAACCGGATTAGGGTCTAACCTGGCTAGAGCCTAACCTTGGCTCTAAAACCACTAAAAACCTGTCACGCCCTGCTTCGAAAGATACGGGAACACGAGCACGTAACAAAGACCCAACGAATGATATGTACATCATCCATAAGCTGTATCAAATTAACTCAACAATATACAAAAGATCACAACCATGCAAGAATGAATAACTACATAAACAATGAATAAGCTTCAAAATAATCATGAAATAAATTCATAAATTAATATCCAACATCTGGGAGATAAGTAAACTTTAGGACAAAAAAGGGCCAGAAAATAATGTATAAAAAAGTACTAGCGACTAGAAAAGCATGAAGACAAGAAACTAATGTGGCTAAATAAAAGAATCCGGCTTTGTCATCTAGAGTATTTGTTCACCAAGTTCTTCAACCAATTCATCTCCTGTACGTGCAATCTCAACATCTAGAATTTGGAAAAAAAAAACGACCGTTGGAGTAGGTAATAGACGGCAGGTAGCAGCAAGCAGTGAACAATAAAACATGGCATAGCAAGGAATATTCAACATCAACATGGAATCGTATAATCAAGTATGGAACAAGTAACAAGTGTAACTTGTAAGCGAGTGACGAGAAAAACAGATAAACATGTAAACAGAGATCATGCAACTTGTAAACAGAAATCATGCAACTTGTAAACAAAAATCATGCACGTGCTCAATGTAAATCTTACGTCTAGCATTCTTTTATAAATCTTAAATAATGCACACAATCCTGCGTCCCATACCACAGGTTCGGGTGCATACAAACCTGTAACGTTTAGACTCTAATGGTGAATTCTATAGGGTCATGTACTCAGTCTTCCAGTGACAATAACAAGAACGATATCATGTAACCAAGAATCATATTGTGTAACCAAGAATTATGTCATGAAATCATGTGACACTATTATGAGAAACATGGGCCTCCTTTCGAGTACACTCTCCTATATTGTCCACTACTAAGTCTGTAACATCCTAAATTTTTATTTATAAGAGTTTGTGATTTTACGTGTTTTGCACGTATAATTTCATATGCATTTTTTTAGAGAAAAATATTTCTTTATAGCTTGAGCTAGTAATTATTCTCTTTATTTCCTAAAAGATCTATTTTTAAAGCCTAAATAAAATCTTAGGCCTAATTATCTTTTCCTAGTCCATTATAATTAATTTATTAATTAATTCACTAGAGCCCATGGTCTTTTAGCCCATTAGTGAGCCTGTTTAATTTAATTCCTCTTTTAATTAACCTAACTTGTAGTGTAGACCAATTTAGTAAACAATTAATTAAAATACATGAACAAACTTTTGGTAGGGGGTACTAGTTTGCATGTGCATTGCAATAGCACGTGTAAGTGCACCATAGTGTAGGCTGGGTTATTCAAAGAGAGAGGGAGAGGTGGATGAAGTGGAGAGGTGGTTGCTCCATCATGGGTAGTTGCTACAACTCCCTAATTCATCTTGGCCCTTGATCCTTAACCATTTGAAGAAATCTTAGCCGTCCATTTGCACTCCAAATTAGTATAAATACCCCTCCCATTTACTCACATTTACACTTGAAAAAGAATTGAAACAGAAAGAAAGAAAGAATGACAAATTGTGAGTAAAAGATTAGGAGAGTTGTGAGTCAAAAGATTGAGTGCTACTAGTGTGTGTTCCTCATCCAAGGAGTGGCCAGCATACCTCAAGGAGCAAGGAGAGAAGGCTCGGGTTCCATACAAGCAAGGAGGAAAAGTCAATTGGTGGTTCGATCTAGGAGGAGAAGGTTTCGCTTATTCATTCTAGGAGATCCTTTAGGAAGTTCTTGTTTGTTTTCTCTCCATTAGAGGTGGGCAATTTTCTCCAACTTCTAACTAGTTACCATGCTAGGTTTAAGTGTGTAAATATGTTAAAATAAACAAGAAAAGGAAATTTTACTTTGTGTTAATACCATGTTTAAGGAGAAAATGAACCCATGTGAAATTGCATGAAATCAGTAGTAAATTGTTTGAATGATGTGAATAGAAATATTGTGGTGATGATTTGATAATATGCTTGTTTGCTAATTAAGAAATTGTGAATCTTTATGTTGAGTTATTCATGAATGTGGAAAAATGCAATGTGAATAAAATGTGTGGTTTATATGATGTGAACTATGAGAAAATCTCCTTGTTATGAAAGTAGATTGATTAACAAATCATACATGTTTATTATTAGTAAGATTGATACAAAAATCCCCAAATTTTACATGTTGTTTTGTTGGAAAGAAAGAAGAAATGAACATTTTTGTAGTTATGGCTAAGTTAAGAAAAGGCTTGGATTTTATTGATAAAAGAAGAAAAGGAGGAAATTATTAGTTTAATAAAGAGTAACCCATTTGCGAATTGCCAATTTAGAATTTTCTCTTAAAGACAAATTAAGAAGACATAAAGTTTTGTGACCATTTTCGTACAAATAAAAGAATAGTATTTTATATGAAAAATGAGAGTTAAATGGTTTTTAAAATCATGAGTTATTGTATAAAGCCCAAATTTCATATTCTAATCACAGAACAGTCGACCGACTACGCTGTAACAGTCGATTGTCCTGACTATTTAATTTTCGAGTTTTTAATCCTCGCAGAACAGTCGACTGACTATGCTTTAACAGTCGACTGTCCTGACTATTTTTAATTTTTGAGTTTTTAAATCCTCGCAAAACATTCGACAGACTATGTTTTAACAGTCGACTGCCCTGATGTTCAAATGATATCCAGATTTCATGAGATAATTTTCTATAACCCAAGGCCTAGTATAAATGAGAATTTGAGACTATTTTTGCAAGAAAGAACTTACTATAAATTGTTAGTTTAAATTGTCTTTGGATAAAGAAAAATGTATTGATTAAAAGAGTTTGAAATGAGATTTTTGATAATGGAAAAAATTAAAAGTATGAATGTTAGATTTAGTATTGGTAAAATGAGAATAAGAGAATTATGTGGAAAGAAAGAATTATGAATGGACAAGTTAGGGAATGAATTTATTTGTCTTATGCATGAAATTGTACATGAAAGTGAAATCAAATATCATGATGAATTATGAAAAGTCTTATGAATATGAATACACAAATGCTATGAACATGAAATGGAATTGAAAGTTAGAGGGTAGCTAAGCCTTATACTGGCATTGAAAGATATTTTTGAGATGAGATATTGAATAGAAAAGACCAAGTTTAGTCATATTGTTGATTGATGTTTAGACCGGTATAGAGGAAAGAGCTAACTCTAGGGGTTGGTTTTATTTATGATTCAAATAATTAAGGACTAGACACATAGTGGTGATGTGATGAAAGTAAGAGAAAAACACGAGTATGAGGGCCATCAGATTGGCGGTGTGAGAGTGATTCACAAATTGCATGCTTGATGCGTCAAGACACGGCGTGAGCACCACTCCGGAATTATCGTCCCGGTGGCGACGCCTGTGGGGTGTTTGGTGACTACGGGTGGTGCCATCATTCTACGATAGAGACTGAATTGTCCATAGATTGCCAGCATGATGCGTCATGTCAGTGCGTAGGATTCCCCTCCAGATTGTCTGGACATGGGCTCGTAATTCATAGAACATCTAGGATACTTACCGTAGTTAACATAGTAGTTTAAGTCATGGTGAGAGACTGAACCCTACAAGATGAAGTACGATTAAGGGCTTGCCCTCGGACCTATGTAGTATGGGATGCATAGAATCCGAACAAGTGCTCATTAGTGTCATATACTATAAACAACTGAATTAAGGATTAAGTGCACAACACAATACGACATCAATAGGATAGTCCCCGTAGTTTTGTTTGTGACAAGTGTGTGCTTCCTAAGTAGGAGAAAATTGATATATTATATCCTTGTATCAGTTGAATGAACTGACGAGCCCACAGTTTCTATGCAGGATAAAGAGATTGACAGGATTAAAGTATGCATGCTGCTTAAAGAATGTTTCAAGTGTTGTACATTTTATTCATGTAATTATTGTAAAATGCTTCCGTTGTTTAAATGTAATTTAAGATGTAACTCTGATGTAATAAAAGTTTTAATTTCCTTATAAAATTGTACGAAGAGAAGTGAAAAGATCCTGTGGAACTTCGAATTAGTCTGTTTTGGAATTCGGTGTGTTACAAAGTCCTTCCCTTATTACCCCGTCTTGTTATTCTTTTTACAATATTTACGCATGAACATGCAACAACGAGAACGAGTATTAGGACAGGGTCAAGAAGATAATAAGGGATATGCAATGCAGGAAATACAATTCATAAAATACGAGAGATAAACATATTTGTAGTTATACACACAAAGATACAAATTTCAGCAAGACGTTGCGTTACAAAAACAGATTCTCCCATTGCTACAGGCAAGCAAATCAGGATCTGTCAAGAGTTCTAGAAGCTAGCAGTGTTAAAAATTAATATTTTAATTCCTAACAATGTTCAGTAACAACACCATTAATCCCATATTTTAATTCTTAAAATTAATCTACTATTTTATTTAATTAGACATGGCAATGTATTTTCAGACTGCATCCTGGAATTTAGACGTCACTATACGAAAATATGGATATCCTGCAATCTGTAGGTCGGATTGCAAAATCGTAATATAATCTGGATTCTAGACACACAGGGCTACAACTCTTATTTGATTAGTTTTAAATGATATTATCTGTAGTTAGGTCAAAATTCTGGTTCTTTACTGAACTAGTGTTTAGGCAGCAACCTAGGGTCAAGTTTGCATATATATATATATATAATGGGTCTGGAAATTCATCAAATAAATCCATCAAAATATCAGGGTGACTCCAAATCATGTCTAGTAGCAACCAGATTAATTTCAAGTCTTAGTTCTACAGTTTACATTTTTTTTAAATTTAACAATCCATGCTGATACACCTGTAAATGACAAATCTGGAAATCTAAAACTAGCAGTGTTAAAAGTGATAACTTCAAGGTTATATAACAAAATTTAGATCCGTCAAATGTTCAGGAAATAGATTCAAATGGCTAGAATTTTTGTTTACAAAGTTCTATTTAATTATTACAGCAACAGGTACAAAAGCTTAACGCAACATTGGGAAAATGGCAGGCCAGCAAGCAGATTGATGTTAATTGGCAATAATTTAAATACGTAAGCATACAATCTCATGGCAATTAATTAACAAAAAATTCTATTTATTTATCAGGATGAAATTCTACCATTGAATAATGAGATTATTATAATCATGGCATGCAAATCCACGAATCTCAATACAACAACACACCTAATCGAGGAGTATTCAATTATCATTTCCTATAATCATGTCTCTAATTGTAAAAAGGTTTGGGTTTGAGTCAAGGGAAATGGCACGAAAAGAAGATTATTACTTGGTTTCGCCCATGAATCCGTAATAATCCCTTTGAAGGGTAACAAACAAAAGAGATATGATGAATGAAATAACGAGCTACTTGTGGAATCAAAAGAAATTCTTGAACTGGAAAAAAAAAAAGATTTCAAGAGAGCTTGCCTTTAGACGATTATCCTGAATATTAATGAAGATGATACGAAAAGATCCAACGATGGCAACACACGCAACAACAATAATGACGGCACGGGCAACACACAGCGGCGAACAAATAATAACCGCAAGAGACAGCTGCAATCACAGGAAAAGACCGCGACGACGGTTGAGGCGAAGTGGTCTGCAGTGGAGCTCTATGGGGGAGATCGACAGCGAGACAGGGCGGATGCAGGGAACACCGAGAAGGATGGCGGGAGTGATGTCGATGGATGGAGATGGGTTCTTTGGGTTGCGGTGGCAGTTGGAGGAGAGCGGGATGGTGCTCGGGGGTACTGCAGCGACGAGGGCAGCAACAGTGGTAGAGGGGCAGCGGGGTGCTAGTCTGGTGGTCGGGGATGACGAAGGTCAACCAGGTGGAAGAAGCAGTCGAGAGGGTGAGGACAGAAGTGAGCGAAGTCGTTGGCAATGGGTGACGATGTGGGTGACGAGGATGAATAGTGGGATGGTGCTGTGATTGGGCAGTGTAACCCATGTTCTCGTATATATGTATTTTTCGTATATTTTCTGTATTTAAAATTTTTATAACTTCCTTCTCGCTTTTAAATTCTTTTTTTTTCAACAATTACATTTTCAAATGATTGAATTTTAACAAAATATTATTCTGGTTTCTAAGAAAATTTCTATTTCATTTTATTATTCGAAAATTATATTTATTTCGAATAACAGTGTATT
Organism: Hemerocallis citrina; assembly: GCA_017893485.1. NCBI lineage: Eukaryota > Viridiplantae > Streptophyta > Magnoliopsida > Asparagales > Asphodelaceae > Hemerocallis > Hemerocallis citrina. The sequence continues at coordinate 222,737,823 of CM030362.1, read as the reverse complement.
TTAATTTTATTTCATATTCCTAATTGATCGACTATTTACATTTTAGCCCAAACCAATTATATTATTGCTATTTGGATTTTGATATGTATATATATTATCATTATTGTTATTATTATTACTTTTGAATGCTTATTAAAATTCATCTTTCGTTATTTATTAAATTGTGGAAGTCTACTGATCTCCATCTATATATTATGATTATTGGAGTATGGATTTCGTATACCAATTGATTTAATGTACATGTATATATGAATGTTTTATAAACCTTATAATCCTAATTGTTTCTCTATTGGATTTTAAACCCAATACCCTATAGCCTATCTTTTTGGATCCCGCAAACCCCGTTAACCCTATACCCATACCCTCTAACCCATTACCCACCTAACCCTATAAATACCTTGTTTAACTCTAACCCTAATATTAACACCTAATCTCTCTTCCTAATCACCAATCTACAGCCGCCAACCCCGTTCACCCTCATCGTCAACCTTCCGCTCAACCCTGCACCCGTCGCAATCCTCTTGCAACCTCTCCTCTTGTCGACTCCCCATCCTCCTCCTCCTCCGATCATCCCCGTCCTCCACTTCACCTGCATCCTGAACCCCGAGAACCCATTGCAGCTCCCGCCGTCAGCGAACCCATCTTCTCTCCGTTGCGCTCTGCCACTCCCCATCGTCTTCTCAACCATTGCATCCCCCTGTGCGCCTCCTACCACCTCTGCTGCCCCGAGAACTCATCGCCGCAGTTCATCACCACCAACCGCCATGGCCACTCCTCCTTCCTCTGTTTTCTTTCAAAACAAAGCCATCGACTGCCATTGCTTCACCACCGCCTATGCACCGACAGCACCCACGTCTCCCCATCCTTGTTCTTGTCCGCTGAGCCATGATGACCACCGCTCGCCGTCCGCTAATCAAGCCAGAGCCGAAGCCATTGCCTTGCTATTGCGCATGCAGTTAATCTGGAGCTCATCCTAGCCATCCGATCTGAATAGATCTGATCATCTTCATCATCACCAAGCAGATCCAGCCGTCTGATTTGATCTGATCATCTTTATCATCAGCTCTTGGATCTCAGCCGTCCGATTGTCTTGATCTTGATCGTCATCAAGATCTGTGCCGAGACCCGTTCTCAGTATTCTATTCTTCCCGTCGGATTCGTCATCTTCACACAAGGCAAGTAACTTATATAATTTTTGTTTGTATACAAGTACAAAATATTGCATGTAGTCTCGCGCTCATTTTTGTGTTCGTTCTCATCATGATCTCTTGATAAATCTTGATCTCGTTGTTTGATCTATCCGTAGTTTTGATCTATCATCATAGTTGTCACACACACTACATGAAAATAAACTAAATCTAGATAGACTCTTGATGCATGTATATATGTTGCTTCGTGATCCATGATATGTGGTGTATTTGTTGCATGCTTTGTGTATTAGTTGTGTTATGTTTTAGTAGACTTGTTAAATACCCATACCATGTTGTTTTGAATATCTAATATACCATGTTTTGCATTATATTCTAATTTGGATTTATTGCATATAAGTTGTTTGATTAAATGCATAAGAAGAGTTTTCGTTTTGCTGTTTCCCTGTTTTGGACCCTATTAAGGTCAGTAAACCAAATTATTTTGTGAATATGATTCGTAGGCCTCGTTGTCTAATTTTCAGAACTTTCGACAGATCTCAATTTCGACTTTTGATGTGAGAGTTATTGCTGTTTTACTGCAGCTGTGTTCAAATTTTCAGATTCTGTTTTATGAGTTTTATGTATGATTATTTATTTTAAAACTGGTGTTAAAGGTAAGATTTGGATTCAATATTTTTCTGGGTATGACTAAACGTGATTAGGGGTCAACCCCTAAATTTTTTTAGATTTATTTAATGAATTTATAATTTATTACATGCTTGTGAACAAACAAATATATTTCAAATTGCATGCTGTTCAGTGAAAAATTCTATTTTCAACCTGATTCCAGTCACTTTTGATTAAATCTTGGTGAGTGTGAAATGCAGCTTGCTGTTTCTACTTTACAAACCTTTTGACGGATTTGGATTTCGAGTTATACTTTGTGATCTATCACTATTTTAGTACTATTATGTCTAAAATTTTAGATTCATGAACTTGCTGTACCTTTCTGTTTTTCGAATTTATTTGACTATGCTATCTGTAATGGAATATTGTGAAATTTTATTTGCTGATACTAGATATACTAGGGAAATTTCCAGATTTTTCATAGATTTAATCAGTAAGTTTTTACGCTATTTTCATGCTTATAAATACAACTTTGCAATTTCTGGCTGAACATGAATTTTGTATAAAACGCTGTTTTGAGCCTTATTGCTGTACTTGTTATATGACTTGTGTATATGTGCTGGATTCGACCGAGAGTCTATTTTCTATATTTTCTGACGGATCCAGATTTGCATTCTTGTGGCAACGGAAATTCCAGATTTGGTGCAGTCATGTCTTGCTGTCTAGAATTGTAAGTCTCGTTCCTAGCCTTTTATGAGTTGTTTGTCACCCATGCATGTTTCTGTCCGACCTGAACCTGTCTTTTGTTTTTGCCGTGTTCTTCTTGCCCTGTTTTGTGCACGTATGCCTATTTGATAATAATAATAAGTATTCAAGCCGAGGTTAAGGGAAAGACCTTAGTAGTGGACAATATAGGTATGTGTACTCAGAAGGGGGCCCGTGTTTTCCACTTTATGTTTGATTCATGAACCTGTTTTACTTTATATTGATTCATGAACATGTTGTACTTTATGCTTTGATTCATGAACATGTTGATTCATGAACCTGTTATGTTACTACCTGATTCATGACCTGTTACCTGTTACCTGTGCATGACACCTGAGTATACGGTCCTATAGAAACCCACCACTAGATCTAAACATAACTTGCATGTAAGTAGCAACCATGTGGTAAATTTTAGGATGCATGAAGTGCTACCTAGATAGGATTAAATACAAGACTTGAGAATAACATGATCACCTGCATATTCTTGTTACCTATACATGCTACTTGACACCTGTTACATGTTTACCTGCTTGCATGCTACCTGATACCTGTCACATGTTACATGCACCTGTTATTTCATCATGCTACTTGATTATGTTTCTTGATTAGGAGTTAGATACTCTACTTTGCCGTCACATCCATTCCATGCTTATTCAATACGTGTTCTTGCTGCTACTCTGTATCTTTGTTATTCATTTCCTGTACTTATTGCCTGCACTACAAGCGGCCCGTAACTTGCATTGATAGATATTTTATTTCTTTTTCCTCTTCCTGAAATTTGTTAAACTTGCAGACTTTGGTGACCAGCTGCCCGAGGGAGTAAGTGACCAAGTATTCTAGACTGGCTGGAGTTTCTTGCATTAGTTTATTTCCTGTTTGAATAAATTGTAATTGCTACATAGATTTTGTATTGGGCATTTTTGTCCCAAAATTTATGTCTTGTTTCCAGATCTGATTATTTGAGATTAAGTATTCTTGTATTCAAGTAATTCTGTTGGTTATGTTAATTTATTCATGCATGCGTGTTTGGTTATTTTCTGTACATCTCTTTTTAATTCCTGTGCATGCTGAAAAGATCCTTACAGCTTATGAATGGTGAAAGCTATTACAGCTTATGAATGGTGAAAGCTATTCGCTGGACTTGTGTCGCGTATCCGTATTCCGTATTCCTTTTTGGGAAGCAAGGTATGACAGGCAGTGGTGGCTTTGGCAGATGGAAGCAGGCAGCGATAGGCTCGACGGTGGCAGTGGACGCGGTGGGGATGGAGATGAGGTGGATGGAGGACGGGTGGAGGAGTAGGTGGCTCGACGGGGAAGAAGAATACGAGAGGGAAGGTCGGGGGTTGGGTTTCGGGAGGTGGGAGATGGCGAGGTCGCTGGCAATGGTTGACAACGGTGGTGCGGTTGCAGTCCCAAGAAGGAGCATGAGGCACAAGAGATAAAGAGGGTGAGTGGGATGTAGGCGAGCGTCGACGAGGGGCTCGACGGGGTGTGACGATGGGCTGCAACTTTGGTGGTCGAGGCTGGGGCGACGATGAAGATGAGGGTGCGGTCGACAGGGGGACGAGGTTGAATGTAGGATGACGAGGATGAAGATGGAGGTGCTGGTGGTGCAGTAATAAGGTGGAGAAGGCAGAGGATTGCGGTGGTCACAGCGACGGCGAGGTCGATGGCTGAGTGCGGTGGTCGATAGGTGCAGGGGATGGGGGTCGAGGTGCAGGGGCGAGGATGGAGAAGATGGGCGGTGCAGCGTCGGGTGCAAGCGAAGGGGCTCGGGAGCTTCGATGGAAGGAGGGTGATGGGTGTTCACTAGCAATGGAGGGTGGAGAGTGGCTGGCGATCAGGGCGTAGGCAAGGAGGCAGGGATGGTGGCAGGAGTAGCAGTCGGGGAGAAGGTGGCTAGTTGCGGTGAGGTGCAGGGTTTCAGAAGAACAGAGGAAGACGAAGGGGGAGAAGGGGAGGCGGCTGAGATTAGATTAGGAATAATAATTAGGGTTAAGATAATAATTAGTATTGATAGGAAAATTAGAATATGAGCTAACGGATTCTGGTTAACGGGTTGTAGGGTTTCGGGTTATAGGGTTTACAAAATTGGGTTAAAACCAATAGAAGATCAGATTAAATAAAGTTTTGGGCTTTACAAAAATAATTAATAATAAATATTAGTTAAATAATAGATTACTTTTAAAATATTGTAACCCCTGTTTTCCTAAATACGTATTTTCTGTGTATTTTTTTCTGTATTTAAAATTGTTATAAATTATTATTATTATTATCAATTATTATTATTATTCTTGCCTTGATTATTAAGGAAGATGTTATTATTATTATTAGTGTTATTTTCATAAACATTTTTATTATGATCATTATTATTATTGCTACTTGATTAATTATTAAAAACCTAGTTCTATGTATTAATCACATTTGTACTCATTCCGAATAAATTCTATATTTTAATACAAATTACATCTTGTTTATAAACCCTATTTTCCCCACTGGATTTTACCCAATACCCATTTGCCCCTATTGGATTTTAATTATATAAATTGGTTTATAACCCATACCCACTCTCTTATTGGGTCATCTACCCATCTAAACTCAAACCCAATACCATATTATAAATACCCTACTAATAACCTAAACCCTAAACCTACCCTACCGTACAACCCCACACACACAGCCGCCAACCCCATCTAAAATTCTTCTACACTATTCATCTCCTTCCTCCCACCCTCTCTCAGATCAATGCAGCACCCCAACTCGCGACCCATCCCCCCTCGACGTGCCAGCATCCCCTCCCTCCGCGCCAGTGATGCCCTAGCCCTGCCGGCGATTCCTCGTGGCCTTCGCTCCTCCGCCGCGAACTTCCCTCAGCCACGACAACTGGTAGCTCCACAGCGTTCCGCCATGGCCGCCACCTCCTTGCCTGCAGCATCGCGCTGCTCTCCTCTGACGCTCTCCTCCTATCCCGTTGCGACCTCGCTACGCCGCTCGACACCGTTGCTGCCTCCTTCTCGTAACACCAGCGTCGCTCCAGTCCGCAGCCACCTACTGCAGTGCTTTCGTCGACAGCCCCCCCTGCGGTGCTCTCCCCCAGTCACGCCCCAGCGTTCTGCCATGGCCGCCGCCCCCCTACCGTCCTCCGCTGCCGCCTCACCACCTCGCCGCTTGACGCCGCTTATCTTCCATTCTTGTGCTCTGTTTTGAAGGAGGGAAGAGGAAGAGCAGCATTAGGTTGAGATTTAATCTTAACCGTCGGATCTCCCTAAAATTGTGATCTGATCCGATCTCAGCTGTTGGATTTGATCAGGATCTGATCTTGTCAGCCAGATGAGATCTCAGCCATCCAATCCGATCGTGATCCTCAGCTCAGATCTAAGCAGATCCAGCCGTCCGGTCGTCCTGATCTTGATCTTCCATCAAGATTCACTCCAGATCCGATCTTGGGTGGGTGTTTGTACGTGTCGCGTACGTGCACGTGTCCGTTCTAGTGCCTCGTCTCTCGGGATTCTCATCCCGAATTGGTTTTCGTTCGGATTCTACGTCATCAGGGCAAGTATCCCTTGTACAATTTATTTGTTCTAGTACAAGCATTCCTTGAAAAATACTACAAATAGTTAGAATTGTGACTCCTCCTTGACTATCGTTGTTGATCAATATCAATCCTCCAAAATTTTATAATTCTAAGAGTCACAAAAATTTCATTGTATTAAATTATAATTACTTGGACTCTTTTACCCCTTGAACACATGAACACATGAGATTTAGGAGCCCTAAATTTGTAGATACATGGTATATGTTGTATTTGATGAACTTGCAACCCTTTGACTTGGAAAATAATTATTACTTGCTGTTTGGACCACCAATATCATGTATTTATATCACACAATAACTTAGACGCCTAATAACAAATTTCCATGAAATCTATACTAGTAAGTTATTCCCACATGTTGCTGTCCTGAATCTTCTTTTGCTGTTTTGACCCATTTAACAATAGAATCTGAACCCGAGCCCTGAATAGAAAATGTAGCTCTAGATGTATAGATGTCGATAGCCTCCGGAAATTTTGAATTCGGAGTTATGGTCTAGGAGTTGTTGCAGTTTTACTGCAGCTGTGTCAGTAGACGCAGATTCGTAAAACTGGTGCATACATTTACTTTGCGAATTAATTTAGCTATGTAAACAGCGAGCATTTGACTCGAAATTTCATATGTAGTTGCTGGACACCCTATAGGACATCCTCAATTTTTCTTAGAATTAATTTACAACATTTCACACTTGCATGCTTGCTTAATAAGAATTAATAAAAGTAACAAGCCGGGGTTAAGGAAAAGACCATAGTAGTGGACAATATAGGTAAGTGTACTCGGAAGGAGGCCCGTGTTTCCCAACTTGATACATGTCTCATGAACTAGTATATTATAAATCGATTCATGGACTAGTATATTATTGATCCATGAACTAGTATATATATGATTCATAACTTGTCTTGTTATGACTTGACATATGAACTAGTTATATGATTATCCGATTCATGAGCAAGACTTACTTGTTACTTGATACCTGAGTATACCGCCCTATAGACTCCATTACTAGGCCTAAACGAAATTGTGTTGACTGTAGCAACCATGTAGTAAAAGAATGGATGCATGAAGTGCTACCTAGATAGTAATAACTATAAGACTTGAACATGATACTTGCTTACTCGATACTTGATTACTTGATACATGAAACTATGATACATAAAACCTGATACATGAAACTGGAACTTGAAAACTTGTTACCTGATACTCGACAACTTGTTACTTGAGACTTGACACTTGAAATAAAATTTTGACACTAGACTTGGCACTTGTTACATGATACTAGACTTGAGACTTGTCACTTGATGTTAGATACCCCTACAGGTTCACTTGTTATGTGTTTTACCATTAGCAATTATTATCCAGCCCGTTTGCTAAGATGTCCCTCTTACTAGCTAGTTCTTGGTTTTTCCACTACTTGTTATATCCCTGTTACATTCTTGATTCCAATTCCCCATTACTTGTACTCGTTTTTACTATTTGTGGCCCTAGCTTGCACTAAGGGCATTTTCTCTTGTTCTTCCCTGTTTTTCCTTTTTATATTTATTAAGCAGACTTTGGAGACGAGCTACCCGCTAGAATTGGTGAGCAAAGGTTCTAGCTTTCAAGTGGAGGCAGGACTTGTTCAGATTAATTGTTTTTCTTAAATTATTTATTCTTACTACTTAAGACTTGTAACGGGCTACGTTCCCGAGTTTTACATTTGATCCAGACTTGAAAACTATGTGGACATTATTATTTGTTTCCAATTGTTTTCTGTTGCTTAATGAATTATTCATGCATGCTTGGTGATATATATATATATCTTGTTATATTCTTGTTGTGATGCTGAGTCGATCCTACAGCTTATGGATGATATTAAAATTATTCGCTGGGCTTCGTCACGCACTCGTATTTCATATTTTTGGGAAGCGGGGCGTGACAAATATAATTTATGGGTTCTAAAAATAATTGAGTGAGCCGATGGATGCAATTGAGTTTAAGAGAACAAGGTTTATTTGAGTTTCAAAATAATGATCAGATAATATATATATATATATATATATATATATATATATATATATATATATATATATATATATATATATATATATTGGTCTCACACTTTATCAATAGGCAATTAATAAAATCGGACTCTATTTAGGCTAGAATATAAGTAATTGACCGAATAAGAAAAATAAAATTTTAGAATGCAGTAAAATTTGTGTTAAAATAAATTATCAAGAAAAAAAAGATTTAAGATTATAGAATGGAATATAATTCGGGTTAAATTCTATAATCATATGAAAATAGCTACAAATACAAATGGTAATTAGGGAGGATTTAAATAAGAATTGAATATCAGATTGTATACAATTTGGTTCAAAGAATACCTGAATTTATAGAAAATTCAAATACAAGAATATAGGAAAAATTTTGTATAGATGAAAACGGGGGTTACAACAACTCCAGGAAGTAGAATGTAATTTTTGTAAGAATTTTGGCCTAGTCTTAATCGATTTACACCTATAATAATTCTTGCTTTGAGTTGCTGCCTGAACAGTAGACCCGTAATGTAACTCCCTGTTCTAGTTGTACGTATTTTATTACGTGAATTTTTGTACTTTAATTTTTAGATCAGTTTTATTTTTCTCTTTGGACTCTTTATCTAAAGCCAGAATATTTTTCTGATCAATTCCATAATTTTGCGATTGTTCGACCGGAGTTTAAATACAAATTTTAAACCCTGATTAATCCTAATCCTAATCCTAATCCAACAGCTAACCTAACTCTGTTCTCCTATACATTATTTTCTTCCTCCCTATGCTTCATTTTCTCCCTCCCTACTTCTCCACTTCCGCATACACCAAATTTCTCCCCCTCCTTGTGGTATGGGACACAAGATTGCGTGCATTAGATAAGTTAATAAAACAGATAAACTTGAGATTTCCACCAAGCATGATTCTTGATTACAAGATTCTTGATTATATGATTCTTGATTACATGACTCTTGATTACAAGACTCTTGATTACATGATTCTTGATTACATGACTCTTGATTACATGACTCTCGATCCTTAATTACATGATTATCGATTAACTGAGCCTAGGTTATCAATTACTTTTATCTCGAAGTCTAGAATACACTAGTTACAGTTATTACTTACATGATCATATTGTCCCAGTTCTTTGCTTACTTCCATATCGTATTTGTACTTATACTTCTTGTTTCTCCCATGTTATATCTTGTTATATTACCCCTTTTACTGCTTGTTGCTACTTGCTGCCCGAAACTTGCTCTAACGGGAACTTTTCTATTTTTCTTTGAGTTAATAATTATACAGGTACTGATGGATCCGATGAGCAGACTCTCTAGACGATCGTTGCTGCTTCCTTACTACTTCATGTTGTTTTTCATTCAGTCGCTATTTTATCTAGTTGTTATAGTGAACTGTTTATCATACTGTTTTAATTATGGCATAATATATTTCCAAGCAACTTGACCTGATGTTTATGTATTATATGGATGATGGTTATTTTATTTTTAGCTCATGTGATCATTATATTTGTCTGCGTAAATGTGTTATAAATATCTTGTTGAGCTTATAATTGTAGAGCTTATGTATGATGTATATCATTCTCTGGACTCTCAGTTGCGTGCTGGTATTTCCGTATAGTGGGAAGCGAGGCGTGACAGGTTTTTAGTGGTATCAGAGCGAAGGCTCGAACCATGCTAAGCTCAACAAGTATGCACACCGCATTGATCACATGAACATTTAAATAACCCAGATAATGACCTTACTCGATTTTGCAGAATATGGTTCGCGGAGGATCTTCAAATTCACGACCCATAGATGCACCGTCGGAGAACGCTGCAGTTCTCCGAGCAATGCAGCGAATAATGGAGCTCTAGTAGGAACAAAACCAGCTAATGAGAGGCAGTTTGGAAATAGCCCAAGAAGCTGCCAACCGAGCTGGACCAATCCTAGGAGCATTACCGCCAAGGCCTGGCACCATGTCAGATTTCATGAGATTGCATCCGGAGAAGTTTGCAGGAACCGAGTCACCACTGGAAGCTGAGCAGTGGCTAATTAGAACTGAGCAGTTGCTACAGGCCGCACTAATATCTGATGTGGACCGTATAGATGTAGTCACCATTCAGCTGGCAGACATTGCCCACATATGGTGGAAGGCGGAGACCGAAAGATTAGAGAAGCCTATCACTTGGGCCACCTTCGCCGAAAGCTTTTTAACTAAGTTCTTCCCTAGCGTTACTAAAGTAGAGATGGAACGTCAGTTCATTTCTCTAACTCTAGGAAAACGGTCAGTTGATGAATATGCCGCAGAGTTCACTCGACTGAGTCGTTTTGCATCAGCCATGGTAGCAAATGATGAGGATAAGGCCCGACGATTCTTGTTGGGCTTGGACGATGACATTCAGGATTGTCTAGCCGCCCACCAGCACCGTACCTTCGCTGCCGTGCTTGATGCAGTAAGGGTTCAGGAACAAACTCACCGGAGGAGGGATGCCGCTCAGCGAGCAGTACAACCTGCCACCGTCATGAGGCCATCGGGAGGACCGATACGAAGGCCAGTTCAGACCCCAACGATTAGAACACTACCCTACTCACCAGTTGCTATGAAGAAGAACCTGGAGTGTGACTATTGCCACAAGATTGGCCATGTACGAAGGGACTTTAGGGCTGCTAACTGCCTGTGCCTTGCATGCGGAGCAAGCGACCACATGCTCCGAGATTGTCCAAGGAATAGGTATGGTGCACCAGCTGGAGGATCTACACAACAGGGACCACCAGCTCGTAGTCTGGGCAGGCCACCGCTCCCACCACAGAGGCAAGTTTATGATCAGAGGAACATAGCTCCTAGGGGAGGCCAGACTGGAGGACGTGGTCAGGCCTACAATCTGACGGCAGAAGAGGCAGAGACTGCCGAAGGAGTAGTTGCAGGTATCATCCTAGTTCACTCCTTTCCTACCCATGTTCTCTTTGATTCCGGTGCTACCCATTTTTTTATTTCTGCTCGATTCATCGGTCGGCATCATCTGACCTGTGATGATATGCCAGTTGCTTGGAATATCACCACGGGAGCAGGTGTCATTGTTTGTTCTAAAGAATGCAAGCAGAGTCCCTTACTGATCCATAGTATGGATTTTAAGGCAAACCTTATCGTCATCAACAACTCAGGGTTTGATGTCATACTTGGAATGGATTGATTGGGAGCTACTCCTGCCGTAATTGACTGCCGAAAGAAGAAGGTGGTGTTCCGAATTCCAGGTCGCCAGGAATTCGAGTTCCATGCTGGCGATACACCGTTTGGGCGTGTCAAGGAGGCTGGAATGCTGAAATCAATGTGCACTGATGGCGAAGTGGCACCTTTGATCATACGGGATTTTCTAGATGTCTTTCCTGATGAATTTCCTGGGTTGCCACCAGACCGCGATGTGGAGTTTAGTATCGAGATCCAACCAGGTACAACACCAATATCGAAAAGTCCCTACAGGATGGCACCCGTGGAATTGGCCGAACTGAAGGTGCAAGTTCAAGAATTACTAGATAAGGGATTTGTCAGGCCGAGTGTTTCACCTTGGGGAGCTCCTGTATTGTTTGTTAAGAAGAAGGATGGAAGTCGTAGGCTCTGCATCGATTATCGGGAACTAAACAACGTGACTGTGAAGAACTGGTACCCACTACCAAGGATTGACGACCTATTTGATCAACTTGGAGGTGCTTTTATTTTCTCAAAGTTGGATCTTCGTTCGGGATACCATCAAGTTAAGGTGAAGACCAGGGATATTGAGAAGACCGTGTTTCGAACCCGATATGATCATTATGAATTCCTTGTAATGCCATTCGGAGTTACCAATGCACCAGCTGTTTTCATGAGTCTGATGAACATGGTGTTTTCACCATTTTTGGACAAGTTCGTAGTAGTATTCATCGATGACATCCTGGTGTATTCTCGGAATGAGGAGGAGCACGCTAAGCATCTGAGGATCGTTCTACAGACATTGAGGGAGAATCGCCTTTTTGGGAAGCTAAGTAAATGCGATTTCTGGCTGGATCGTGTTGCATTTTTAGGCCACATCATCTCAGGAGCTGGAGTTTCAGTAGACCCAGAGAAAGTTGCTGCTATCAAGGATTGGCCAGTACCCAAGTCAGTGTCAGAAGTTCATAGTTTTCTCGACTAACAGGCTATTATTAGAAGTTTGTTCAGGACTTCTCAAGGATTGCTGGACCACTGACAAAACTGACGAGGAAGGATCAGAAGTTCGTATGGGATGATGCGTGTGGTCAGGCCTTCGAGGAGTTGAAAGATCAACTGACATCAGCACCTGTGTTAACTGTACCAGATGGTTCAGGAGGATTCGTGATTTATTGTGATGCATCTGGTAAAGGCTTGGGAGCGGTACAGATGCAGCAAGGCAAAGTTGTTGCTTACGCATCCAGGCAATTGAGGCCTCACGAGTAGTACTACCCTACTCATGATCTAGAGCTCGCATCTGTGATTTTTGCTTTGAAGCTATAGAGGCACTACTTGCTCGGTGATAGAGTTGAAATCTTCACTGACCATAAGAGCCTCAAGTATGTATTCACGCAGAAGGAGTTAAACATGAGGCAGAGGAGATGGCTGGAATTCATGGCAGACTATGACATCAACCTACAGTATCACCCAGGTAAAGTGAACACGGTACCAGACGCCCTGAGTAGGAGACCAGCAGCTATGTTTCTCACTGAGCAGAAGATATTATTGGAAGAAATGAGGAGACTGAACATGGAAGTAATTTTGCCAGGTTCAACACAAAAATTTATGATGTTACAGTTGCAGTCTTCATTGGTGGAGCAGATCAAAGAAGCCCAAGCAAGTGATGAGCAGTTACAGAAGTTCAGAAGTCAAGTCGAGGCAGGCTTGAGAACCGACTTGATTATTCATGCAGATGGATCACTTTGCTTCGGAGCACGATTGTGTGTACCTAAGGGAGAAGTCAGACAAGAATTGCTTGCAAAAGCCCACCATTCACCCTATTCCATTCATCCTGGAGGCACAAAGATGTACAGAGATCTGAAGCAACATTTTTGGTAGCACGACATGAAGAGAGCAGTGGTGAAGTTTGTATCACAGTGTCTGATTTGCCAACAAGTGAAAGCAGAGCATCAGAGGACCGCTGGACTGTTGCAGCCTCTTCCAATCCCGGAGTGGAAATGGGAGAACATCACCATGGACTTTGTGACGGAACTTCCGAGGAGTCCCAAGAGTCATAATGCCATTTGGGTGATCGTTGATCGTTTGACGAAGAACGCCCACTTCATACCTTTCAGAGTGGGTCAGTCCACAGAAAGTCTGGCCGAGAAGTACATACAGGAGATTGTACGGTTGCATGGAGTTCCTGTCAATATTGTCTCGGATAGAGATACGAGGTTCAGGTCCCAATTCTGGGAGAGCCTTCAGAGAAGTCTGGGAAGCATGCTGAATTATAGTACAGCATTCCACCCTCAGACAGATGGACAGTCTGAAAGGACTATTCAAACTCTGGAAGACATGTTGAGGTCTTGTGTTCTTCAATTTGGAGGTTCTTGGGAAAATCGTCTGCACTTGGTTGAATTCTCGTACAATAATAGTTACCAGGCAAGCCTCAAGGCGGCACCATTCGAGGCACTCTATGGTCGTAAGTGTAGATCACCAGTCTGTTGGGATGACATCGGCGAGAGGAAACTTTTGGGACCAGAGTTGATTACGAAGTCAGTGGACGCAGTGTCTCAGATTAGGCAACACCTGAGGGCAGCTCAAGACAGGCAGAGGAAATGGGAGGACACTCACCGCAGACCCTTGGAGTTCGAGGCAGGTGATCATGTCTTCCTCAAAGTATCACCATCAAGGGGCATCATCCGTTTCAGAGGCGGAGGCAAGCTTAGTCCCCAATTCATCGGCCCATTCGATATTGTGGAACGAGTAGGCAAGGTCACTTACAGGCTCGTGCTACCACCGGTGTTATCAGGAGTTCATGACGTATTCCATGTTTCCCAACTCAGGAAGTACATCAGAGATGTCAACCATATCATCGACTACTCAGAGTTATCTGTACGTCCAGACTTATCATGTGAAGCTCAACCAATTTTTATCTTGAACAGGCATGAGAAAGTGCTGAAGAATAAAGTCATCAAGCTTCTACGAGTCTCTTGGAATCCTCACTCGCCAGGAGAGTCGACATGGGAGCTCGAGGAAGAAATCCAGAAGAAGTACACACATATCTTCGAGTAGGTGTCATACTTTTCTATCCTATATCTCGCCTGAATAAATTTCGAGGACGAAATTTTTTTGTAAGGTGGGTAGGATTGTAACTCCCTGTTCCAGTTGTACGTATTTTATTACGTGAATTTTTTTACTTCAATTTTTAGATCAGTTTTATTTTTCTCTTTGGACTCTTTATCTAAAGCCAGAATATTTTTCTGATCAATTCCATAATTTTGTGATTGTTCGACCGGAGTTTAGATACAAATTTTAAACCCTGATTAATCCTAATCCTAATCCTAATCCAACAGCTAACCTAACTCTGTTCTCCTACACATTATTTTCTTCCTCCCTATGCTTCATTTTCTCCCTCCCTACTTCTCCACTTCTGCATACTCCAAATTTCTCCCCCTCATTTTTCTCATTCTACGCCTAACTCCTCATTTTTCCACATATTTTTCTACACCCCTAATCATACACATGCACCTCTTTCTTTCTATATATATACACACACACACATGCAGAACCTCCCACCTCTTTCTCTTTCTTATATATATACAAGCACATATTATCTCTACATCCCATTCTTCTTTTTCCTCCTTCTCTTCCTCTGCCTTCTTCACACCCGAGAGCTCAAGCAACACCCAAGCTCCACTTTACCTTCCACCTTCGAGCCAACGACTCCACTTCTACGATCCCGTGAACCCCGAAAAACAACCCGACGCCGCACCACCTTGTTGTTGTCGTCGCTCACCGTTGCTACCGTTGCTCGTTAGCTATCGTCTTGCCACCATTCTTACCGCCGTTGTGCAGCCGTCCGTTGCCGACGTCGCTTCTTCTCTCCGTGGTTAACACCACCACCAAAATCGTCACGTTATAAGGCAAGTACCTTGTACACTATTTTTGTTCTCGTACAAGCATTTTGCTTGGACTCGTGGCAAGTAGTCTAGTTATCATCATATATTATTGTCAAACTCCATTCTAATCACTGGTTTCATGCTATATCAACTCAAGAGTGAACCGTTAACACATTTCGAATCGTGTTATCGAATATCGAATATTCAACCTTACTATCTCTAAATTTCTTGACCTTGCACTAATAATTCGACCATGCTCCCGATACTGGATTGAAAATTTTCTGTGGAAATCGTAGCCCATCGAGTCCCGAATCCAGAACATCTTACAGTTTCTCAATCGGATGTATAGATTGTGAGATATCGCGATTTTAGTACTGACATATCATGAATTTCTGAACCTGCACGGGATTACGAACGGTATCTCGTACTGAGAATTTGACCATGTTCTCGACACTGGATCGAAAAACTTTCTACATGAAAATCGTAGCCCTTCATGTCTAGATATCCGGAACATCCTACAGTTTTTCAATCGGATGTATAGATTGTGAGATATCACAATTCTAGTATTGTGACTCTGAATTTTCAGAATGCACGCGAAACATCGAAACCAGCGAAGAATGAATTTGTATGCATAGCTACTCTCTTTAGAATGTATCGTGTGAATATGCGTTGGAACCGAAAGAGAGTCTACTTTCTAGAATCTCTGACGGAATCGGATTTGCTTTTCTGTAACAACGGAAAAGTTAATTTGAATGCAGATATGTCAAGTTGTCTAAAATTTCATCTATACATTTTTGCATATAAACCCGTTACTTTGCATATTTAATTAACTGAGTGTATTATACTGTTCTTGTAATAATAACTTGCATAGATATAATAGGTTGATAGCATGTATTTTATACTACTTGATAATTTATAATAACTACTCTCGATACATGTACCCGTTATATCGCATACCATGATTACTGCCCTTGATATTTTTCTAGATTAATTGTCTTGATTAAACCGTTCCACTAGTCGTACCAACTGCATGTTCATAACTAATTATAAAAGAATAACAAGCCGAGGCTATAAGGGTACGACTTAATAGTGGACAATATAGGAAAGTATACTCGGAAGGGACCCGTGTTTCCCGAAATAGTGATTCTTGATTCTTGATTCTTGATTACACAATTCTTGATTACATAATTCTCGATTACATGATTCATGATTACATGTCTTGATACTATCACTGGAAGACCCGAGTACATAATCCTATAGAATTCACTACTTAAGTCTAAATGTCACATGATTGATATGCACCGAACTTGTGGTATGGGACACAAGATTGCGTGCATTAGATAAGTTAATAAAACAGATAAACTTGAGATTTCTACCAAGCATGATTCTTGATTACAAGATTCTTGATTATATGATTCTTAATTACATGACTCTTGATTACAAGACTCTTGATTACATGACTCTCGATCCTTGATTACATGATTATCGATTAACTGAGCCTAGGTTATCAATTGCTTTTATCTCGAAGTCTAGAATACACTAGTTACAGTTATTACATATATGATCATATTGTCCTAGTTCTTTGCTTACTTCCATATTGTATTTGTACTTCTACTTCTTGTTTCTCCCATGTTATATCTTGTTATATTACCCCTTTTACTGCTTGTTGCTACTCGCTGCCCGAAACTTGCTCTAACGGGAACTTTTCTATTTTTCTTTGAGTTAATAATTATACAGGTACTGATAGATCCGACGAGCAGACTCTCTAGACGATCATTGCTGCTTCCTTACTACTTCATGTTGTTTTTCATTCAGTCTCTATTTTATTTAGTTGTTATAGTGAACTGTTTATCGTACTGTTTTAATTATGACATAATGTATTTCCGGGCAACTTGACCCGATGTTTATGTATTATATGGATGATGGTTATTTTATTTTTAGCTCATGTGATCATTATATTTGTCTGTGTAAATGTATTATAAATATCTTGTTGAGCTTATAATTATACAGTTTATGAATGATGTATATCATTCGCTGGACCTCAGTTGCATGCCGGTATTTCCGTGTAGTGGGAAGCGGGACGTGACACGTAAAGAACTAGCCAGTAGACTAAATTACTGTAGTTAAAATATGTTGTGTAAATATGCATTGAAACCGGCAAGGACACTAATTTCTAGAAACCCTGACGGAACCTAATTTGCTTTTTTGTAGCAACGGAAAAACTGATTTTTGTGTAGCAACATCTTGCTGTCCAGAATGTGTATTTTGTGTTTTTAAGCATATTCATGTTTGACTTTTGTATCTAGTGGACAGAACTAGTTATACCATGCACTGCATTTCCTTGACATCTTTTGATTGCATGTTCACCTCATTGCTCCTATACTCATTGCATGTTCACATTGAATATAATAAAATAATAACAAGCCGTGATAATAAGGGTTGACCTAGTAGTGAACATCATTAGAGACTGTACTTGGAGAAGGGTCCCTTATCTCATTATTGTTTACCGTTATGGATTGCGGGCTATTAATTGTGGATCATGGAATATTGTTTGTTAATTTGTTTATTGTTCCAAGTACATGATCTATATAGTTCACCACTATAGTCTAAGCGATCACTATTTGCATGCATTGAACCTGTGGTATGAGACACAATATCACGTGCATTAAATAGGATAATAAAAGACTAAAACACCTAGAATTGATACTTGCATTTCCTGATCCCGGTTATTGTCATTGGCATTGATTATTGCTCGTAATCATTGATTATTGTTGCAACTATTGATTATTGCTTGATAACTCTAGACCCTTGAGCTCATCATTTAACCCTTGTTATTGCTTTTGACTTTGTTCTAGTTCATTTTCTTGATGTACCATGCTTCCTTTGTTCCTTGGTTTTTACTACTTGCTGTTAGTGACTTGCTGTAACGTACAATTTTTCCCCCTCTTTAGTTGACAATTTTGCAAGAGTCCGAGGTGAGCTTAACGAAGGATTGGGTGAGCAAACGTTCTAGCGGATGAAGCCGTCTACAATAACTATTTGATTCATGTTTCTTTATTTCCTGCTTTGTTATTTCCCGTATTTTGTATTCTGGGCTTTGTTGACCCGAAGTTTATATTTCCCAGATGTTAGATGTTTACTTTGGTGGATTATTTCATGTTATTGAAATTTATTTATTTTCTATGTGATTGTTTATCCGCGTGACTGTTATTTTCTTCATATTGTTGATTTAAACTGGCACAACTTATAGATGATATTTACATCATTTGCTGGACCTCGGTTACGTACTGGTGTTTCCATACTTTAGGAAGCGGGGCGTGACATTCATAGAATATGGGAAATTATAGACTGGTTTCTCTAATCATACTATAAGAGAACATGCATTTCTTACATCAATACGTGTAATTAAAGGAAAGATGATTCCCACTTCCTTTTGATTTATAGTCGTGTTCTTCTTTTCTAATTTCGAGCTAATTTCATTAAGAAGTTTAAACTGGGAGCATAGCGCAGGCAAACATACTTTTATAGAAATCTTGCAAAATTACGCATTCAAAGTTCAAACACGACACATGGATGTGGATAAAAAAACCCGAAAAACCGTATAATTTCAAAGCTCATCAATAAAGAAGTAAAATCCAGAAGAAAAATTCTTAACTATTAATACTATATTGTTTCATTTTTACATTGTCCTTTTTCTGTTAATATAATACAAATTTGGAGAACATCTACACAACAAAAATAATTTGAAATACTATAGTGAGAGGGGCGTTGGGGGCATCAACATCGACGGCGGAGAGGGGCGTCGGGGGAGAGTTGAGGTGGGGGTTGAATTTGAGGACACGAAGAAGACGAAGAAGGTAGGGTTTCGAGGTTTGGGGGGGATTTCAAGAGTGGGAGAGATGAGAGGAGGAACGTCGGGATCCTCGAGGAAGAGAAATTAGAGAGAGATCTAAGATTTAGGGGTCGGATTTGGAGCTAGTGTAACACCCTAGATTTAATTTATGAGATTTTGTGATTTTACATGTTTTGCACGTATAAGTTCATTTTGTATAATTTCTCGTATAAAATATATTTCTTATATAGTATATATTCCTCTTTATTTTTCCAAAAAAAATATTTTCTTTTAAAGCCTAATTAAAATCTAAGCCCAATTGTCTTTTTAGCCCAATCTATTAATTAACTAATTTAATGATTTAAACCCATGGTTAAATTGGCCCATTAGTGAGCCCATTTAACTTATTTCTCTTTTAAAACAATCCAACTTGTGGTGTAGACTCTTTTCATGAACAATTAAATTTTTATTCACATGTACACTTGTAAGGAGGGGGTACTAGTTGACACGTGCAAGCACTAGGGTGTGCATTGCACACTTTCCCCCATAGGCCTGATTGTAGATGGAGGAGTGGGAGTGATGGAAGTGGTGGAGAGGTGGTTGTTCATCATGGGTAGTTTTCATAACTCCCTAGTTCATCTAGACCATTGATCTCTAACCATTTGATCACATCCTAGCCCTACATCCACCCTAAAATTTTGTATAAATACCCCTCCTTATACTCTTCATTCTCACACTTAGAATTTTTGAATGAAAAGAATAGAAAGAAAAGAAAGAGAAGTAATTTTAGTGAGGCAAAAGATTGAGGAGTTGTGAGATTGTGTGCTATTGTGTTCTACATCCAAGAAGGAGGCCGGCATTTTCAAGGATCAAGAAGAGGGAAGCTCGGGTTGCTTGCATCACTAGGAGGATAAGCAAATTTGGTGGCTTGATCTAGGAGGAGAAGGCTTCACTCGATTGTTGTAGGAGATCATTAGGAGTTTGTTTGTTTTCCTCTCCATCAAAGGTGGGTGAATCTCTTACACTTCTAATTAGGTTCATGCTAGAGTATGGTTGATGCATTTGAAAAGAAACATAGTTATTCTAGCCATATGTTATAAGAATGAGACAAATTAGAATGCTTGATTGTGTGTGAGAAGAATGATAATTAGTTGCAAATTTTGATAGTTAGTTTAATATTGACCATGCTACCATGCTTTAATTGATGATTTGTGCTATACTAAGGAGACATGATTGTATGCTTAATTGGATCGAAATGATAATCATACTTAGTGGTGAATTTGCTATCTCAATTGTTAATAATGAGAAAAGAGGGATTTTGTTACTGAAATGATTAAGCAATAATAATAATCATAATAAGAAAGAAATATGAGAAGTTTGAATGCAAATTTACAAAAGAAACGACATTTGTTTGTACATTTTTGAAATTGTAGACAAAATTGTATTCAAAGAGGAAAGTGATGTTTTTATGTCAAAAATCAAGATTTAATTTACTGATATGTTAGAAATGTATAAAAGTTGTATTCTGAAAATTTTGAATGAAAGTGGAGAAGATTCGAAATTAAAATTAGTTATTTTCATAAAAACTCGAATGAACCGAAACTAGGATCAAACCCCCTAAAAACCCAACTCATATCAGTTTAGCCACTTAGCCTAATTGGTTAGTAGGTGTGTTTGGGTGCGCTTATTGTGGCGTGGGTCTGGCGGTCTCGGGTTCGAAACCGAACAAGCGACTTTTGTTTTCATTTTTTTGGAGAAATCCGAACTCGGGAAAATGGACCCATATGAATTCGAGCCATCCCTGTGACGTGGTTGTGCTCTGTCCCTTTGGTTAGCGTGTGCTCTGGCTTTGTCTGTGGTCGCTGGTTCGATTCCTGAACTCAACAAATTAAAAACTTTTGTATTTTTTTCATATTTTTGTGATTTTTATGACTTTAAAAATTTGGAAAAAATTCGATAATTGTTATAAAAATATATAGACTTCATGAAAAATATTTGTACACAATTTCGACTTAAATTAAATAGTTTGAGAGGAAAAATTAAGTAGAACCTTGTAAAATCGATATTTTGCATAAGTATAAGAACAAAAGTGATTTTTTGAGTTATACTAGATTTATAAGAGGGGATTTTGTATAAAAAGAACTTGAAGTGTGTTCATTATGGATTTTGTTATTATTTTGGGTAATGTATGCATTGAAAGTTAAATGAGAAATATGATTTTAGTTTTTGGAGGAAAAGAAATAATAGTACGAAAAATAAGTGGAACTATTGAGACTTATTTGTTTGAATGAGAATGTTATAAATTGAAATTTAATATTGAATTATGGAAAGGAGATGGATATTTATTTGAACTAAGAGAAGACTATATGAGTATGAGAACTCAATTGTTGTGATTATGAATTGAAATTGAGAACTAGAGTGCAGCTAAGCCTCATACCGGCATCGAAAAGAATTATGTTGAAATGAGATTTGAAATGAAACGACCAAGATTTGGGTCATGTGATATAAATGGTTAAGACCGGTATAGTGGAAGGGTTAACTTTAGAGAATTGATTTTGTTCATAATTCAAATAACTAAGGACTAGATACATAGTGAAGACGTGATGAAAATAAGAGAAAAACACGAGTATGAGGGCCTCGGAGCTATGGTGTGAGAATATTCACAGGCTGTCTTCACGATGCGTCGTGACATGACGTGGGTATGTCTCCAGGAGTCCGTACCGCAGGCAACGCTCGTGGGGTGTTTGGTGACTATGGGTGGTGTCATGTCCCATGACGGAGGCTAAATTGTCCATGTAATACCCTAATTTTTCATTTATGAGAATTATTATTTTTGTATCATTAAATTGTATGTGTTGTGCACGTGCAAATCTTGTTTGTATAAATTCTATTTTTTCATTAAGTTATTTTTACAAATGAGTATACATATATAAATATATGTCCTTTTTATTGTTTTTATTAAAGCCTATTTTGACAAGCATAAGTATTTCTTTATTTTGAACCCAATCTAATTTATTTTAAATATAGACTATTTTGGCCCACTAAATAAAAAGCCCATCAATTTATTTTCTCTTTTAATTCTTACAACTTGCAGTGTAGACAATTTTATAGACTTTTCATAAAAAAATAAATGTACAACTTTTTTTAATAGGGAGACTTTAGGGACACGTGCACTGCACTAGCACGTGTCTTTGTGCTTGTTCACTAGTGGCCGGATAGGAATGGGAGGGAAAGAGAGAGAGTGGAGTTTTGGGAGGTGGTTTTGTGATCATGGGTGGTTACTACAACTTCCCATTGAATCCTAGCTCTTGTTTCCTAACTCCTAGATCAATCCTAGCCTTCCATTTGTCCCAAATTCTTGTATAAGTACCCCCCCTAGCCTAACTATCCTTACACCTCTCATTCATCAAACCCATACTGAAAAAAAATAATTGTTAGTAGTAAATGTTGTGTTGGTAGAGAGTGAGAATAAAAGATTGAGAGAGAGAGTTGAGTGTGCTTGCATTTGAAAGGAGGCCGGCAACATCCAAGGAGGCTCGGGTGCACTACAAGCGAGGTGGAGAAGCAATTTTGGGCAAGCTCAAGCTAGGAGAAAAAGGGCTCTTTCATTTTCGAAGTTGTTTTTGTGGTTTTCTCTCCAAAATAGGTGGGTGGTTTTCTATACTTCTAATTTCGATGCCATGCTAGGAATGATGACATAATTAGCATGAAAGAAACTAATAAGAGTACATTTGACTTGAAAAAGGGACTTGTCAGATGATTTAATTAATGCTTGGTAAATTGTATGTTAATTTGTTGTGAACCTTAATATTGTAGTAAAAATTGTTTTGTAGTCATGGAAATGTTAAATTGGAATCATGATGATGTAGAGATTGAAATTATTGATTTATGCACCAAATGAACTATTGTGAAATACGGGTTTACTGTAAATTTTTAAGTAGATTGTAATCTGGAAAGTTACGTTTCAAAAAGAGAAGAAAATATATTTTGAGACTTGAAAAACCCCGCAGCACAACCGACTGGCCATATGTAACAGTCGACTATCCTGATCATTTGATTTCGAGTTTAAAAACATCGCAGGAGAGCCGACTGATCACATTTAACAGTCGACTGCCCTGACCTTCTTATTTTCGAAATTTTGCATTATTGCAGAACAGCTGACTAACCATATTCGACAGTCGACTTACCCGAAGTTTCAAGTAAATTGTCTTTTTTCGTGAGATAATTCCTATGACTTGTGGCCTAGTATAAATGAGAATTTGAGACTGTTTTACAAAGAGGAATTTATTTTAATTATTAACTTTCTTTTATAAAGGAAATTGAAGGGATAGTTTAAGGGGTTTAAAATGAAATTTTGGTAATGAGAAATTTAAATGGTGTGAATTTGTGAAACCAATTGAAAATGTGAACTGTGGAATTGGTGTGGATTGAAATAGAATTTTGTGAGCATATAAACTAGTGAATGTGACATGCTAGAAGAATTTCATTTTTTTCAATTATTTATGCATTGGAATTTGATTATGATGAGTTATGAAAGATGCGAACACATGAACACTATGCTTTTTGAAACATGAATTGTGATTAATCATGAAAAGGTCTTATGAGTATGACATTGTAATTATGAGTTGAAATTGAGAATTAGGATATAGCCAAGCCTTATACCGACAATGAAAGAATTGTGAAATGATATTTTGGAAATGAGAAGACCAAGGTTGGGTCATGTGAAATTAAATGAATAAGACCGGTATAGTGGGAGTGCTACATTCTAAGAGATTGATTTTATTCATGATTCAATTAAACTAAGGATTAGTACATAGTGAAGATGTGATGAAAGTGAGAGAAAAACACAAGTATGAGGGCCTCGAGTCTACGATGTGGGTGTGATTCACAGTTTGTCTTCACGATGCGTCCTGACATGATGTGGACACTACTCCGAAATTATCGGGATCTTGGCGGCGCTTGTGGGGTGTTTGGTGACTGCGAGAGGATCGTGTGCCATGACGGAGGCTGAATTGTCCATAGGTTGTCTTCACGATGCGTCGTGGCATGATGTGAAATTCTCCTCCAGGTTATCTGTACATGAGCTCGTTACTCATAGAACATATAGGATATTTACCGTAGTTACAGTAGTAGATTAAGTCATGACGAGGGATTGAACCCTACAAGATGAAGAATGATTAAGGGCTTGCCCTCGAACCTATGTAGTATGGGATGCATAGAATCCGAACAAGTGCGCATTAGTATCATATAATATAAATAACTGCATTAAGGACTAAGTGCACTATCACAACACGACATCAATAAGATATTCCCCTTAGTTTGATTTGTGAACAAGTTTGTGTTTGTTAAGTATGGAAAATCCTTATACTGTTTCCGGCATAGAGAGGATGGCCGTGTATAATATTTGTCGGTTGAATAAACTGACGTGCCCACAGTTCTATATGCAGGATAAATGGCCTGATAAAGATTAAAGGAGAACTGATGCCTAGAGATTATTCAAATGGTATTGTACTTTCATTCATGTAAATGTTGTACTTTTGCTTTCGCTGTAAAGTGTAAAGATTCCTTTGTAACTCTGATGTAAAGTAAAAGTTTTAAATTCCTTGTAAAATTGTATGAAGTGAAGTAAAGATCCTGTGGAATCTCGAATTCAGTTGTATTTGAAATTCGGGGTGTTACAGAGTGGTATTAGAGTACGCTTCAAAAGTAGTACAAATTTATGAGGAACGACACCCTAGAAGTGGACATTTAGCGTGTTAAGTATAAAGATTTAAATGTAAGTCACTTACATTTGTGTTGCTCTGTGATTGACATTCTCCTCCTTCCCCTTTTCTAAGATGGCAGACCACTTCGACCCAGCTGGAGATGACAATTGGCACATTATTGACGAAGATTACTACCCCGGACAAGCTGATTCAGATGAGGAAGATCCCGAAGAAGTGGAAGAGGAATGGCCTGAGTCCCGAGAGATCACTCCACCCCCGAATTCATCTGATGATTCTTCTGACGAAGAGAAACCAGTTCCGAGTAATCTCATTATGTCTCTTCAGAGGCAGGTAGAGACTCTACGGGAGAGAGTCGGGCAATTGGAGGCTCAGTTGGCGAAGCGCAAGGATTATTTTGCAGTTCTCAGTCATCGTGTTTGGGAACTCGAGAAGATGAAAACATGACCGATGTACTGAAGGAGGAAGTGGAGGAACAACGGGGAGAGCTTCGTGAAGCCAAGAGGAACCATAGGAGTTAGACTGATTGTATCTTCATACTGCTTTTAGTTTGATGTCAGAAATGTTTTAAATTCGAATGTATAAAGTTTGAAATTCAATAAAATAGAAATACTGACTTAAAAGTTCATGTTTTATACCTCGAATTTAATGGATCTTTTGCATCAGAACATGGCTGGACGAAGAGCAAGATCTGGTGAAGGTCTGGACTTGGAAATGGAGCTAGCGAGGGTCTATCAGACACTCAATGCCGTTGCCATGAATTAGAATCAGGAAAGGGTGCCTGCTAATCCAGTACCCGAAGCAATCAAACTCGTGAAATCATTTAAACGGATGAAACTACCGGTGTTTGAAGGGAAGTCAGACCCTGACATGGCTGACAATTGTATCCGGCAGGTAGAGACTATCTTCGAAGTTTTGGAAACTCCGGAGGGCAGCAAGGTGAAGTTGGCGACTCTGCAATTCGAGAAGGATGCGGCTGTATGGTGGCAGTCGATGAAGCGGACGATGGGAGGCTTGGTTCTTGGCTGGGAGGAATTTTTGGAGGAATTCCGCAATCATTATTTTCCTTTAGACGTCCAGGAGAAGAAGGCCATGGAGTTTCTATTACTGCAACAAGGTGGCATGTCAGTTAGGGAGTATGAGACCAGATTCACTCAGCTCTCAAGGTATGCTCCCGAATTGGTGATGGATGACGCAAAGAAGGCTCGCAAGTTCGAGCATGGTTTGAGGCCAAGCTTGAGATCCAGGATGATACCCCTCAGTATTAAGAGGTTTGACAAGCTAGTCAAACGAGCGGCAGCCACGGAAGCAGACATGGAGCAGTTTAATGTTGTTCAGAATCGGAGAAATAACTGGCAGGTTGGGAAGAGGCCTGCAAATTCTGGAAATTTCAAGGGACAACCATCGGCACAAAGGTTCAAACCGATAGGGGAGAACGCTATCAGTGTGGCTGGAGGACCCGAAAATAATTTTGTGAGACCTCCTGTGGTAAATTGCTACAACTGCGGTGAGACGAGACATTACCAATCTCAATGCCCCAAACCGCAGAATGTTACCCGCAATGGACCAATGCAGTAGACTGGAAAGAAGCCGTACCAGCAAGGACGAGTATTTTCCTTGACTGAAGCTGATGCCGATGAGGTGGATCATGTCATCACTGGTACGAGGGCAGATGTTTAGAGGTTCTTGTTGTTTCTTTTCCCGCTTATTTAGTGAACTGTTACGTAATGAGAGTGTGTTATGTAACAGGAGAACTCTATTTGAATGGAATGAAAGCTGTTGTTTTGTTTGATACTGGATCCTCTCATTCTTTTGTGTCTCCTAAATTTGCTAAAGTGTTGGGAGTTGAACCGAAGATTTTTCTAGGCAATATCTTAGCAGTAACTACTCCATCAGGAGAGACTTTAACCACTGATCGGTACTATGCGGATTGCGAGATTGTGATTGGAGACAGAATCTTCGGAATTGATCTAATTGAGCTGACTATCTTGGGGGTCGATGTTATCATTGGCATTGATTAGATGTCGGTGTATAGTGCAAGCATCGAGTGCAAGATCAAGGAAGCAACAGTGAAGACTCTAGGTGGACCTAAAGTCACTTTTCAAGGGAAAAAGAAGTGTTCCAGGCTGGTGGTAGCTATCCGCAAGGAAGAAATTCCTGTGGAAGTGCAAAGGATTCCTGTGGTTCGGGACTATCAGACTGTGTTCTTAGATGATTTGCCTGGGTTACCCCCGCAATGTGATGTAGAGTTCAGCATCACTATTCAACCGAAAAGTGCACCCATTTCTAAGGCACCGTATAGGATGGCTCCTGTGGAGCAGGATGAGGTAAAACAGCAGATTGAGGAACTGTTGGAGAAAGGCTTTATTCAACCTACTGCGTCACCTTGGGGAGCACCAATGCTTTTGGTAAAGAAGAAGGATAGATCGATGAGAATGTGTATCGATTACCGAGAGCTGAATAAGGTCACTGTTCAGAATAAGTATCCTATTTCCCGAATTGATGACTTGTTCGATCGTCTACAAGGAGCAGCTATTTTTTCCAAAATAGATCTTCGATCAGGATATCATCAGGTTCGAGTAAAAACTGAAGATGTGCACAAAACTGCATTCAGAACTCGACACGGGCATTACGAATTCTTAGTTATGCCGTTTGGGGTGACAAATGTGCCCGCAATCTTCATGGACATGATGAACAGAGTTCTGAGGCCGTTCATTGATTCTTTCTTCGTGGTGTTTATCGACGATATTCTCGTGTACTCCAAGTCAGAGGAGGAGCACACTGAGCATCTGGCAGTGGTTTTGAGGAAGCTGGAAGAGCAGGAGTTGTATGCCAAGTTGTCCAAGTGCGATTTCTGAAAATTAGAAGTGGCATTCCTAGGTCACATCCTTTCTAAGGACTGAAGGAGGGAGTGGCAACTGATCCTCAGAAGATAGAGGCAGTGAGAGATTGGGCAAGGCCTACTACGGTGAAGGAAATCAGGAGTTTTCTTGGATTGATTGGATACTACAGGAGATTCATTCAAGGTTATGCTTAGTTAGCTGTGCCGCTCACTGGTTTGACCAAGAAGAATGTGGACTTCAAATGGACTGAGCAATGTGAGGCAAGCTTTCAGAAATTGAAAGAGAAGTTGACTACTGTACCTATTTTGGCTTTGCCTAGAGCAGGTGTTGAGTATGATGTTTACAGCGATGCTTCACATTGTGGGCTTGGTTGTGTCTTGATGCAAGAAGGAAAAGTGATCGCTTATGGGTCTAGGCAACTAAGACCGCATGGGAAGAATTATCCGACTCATGATCTGGAGTTGGCTGCGATTATCTTCGCCTTGAAGCAATGGAGACACTACGTGTACGGTGAGAAATTGAACATGTACACGGACCACAAGAGTTTGAAGTACATATACCAGCAGAAGGATCTGAATTTGAGGCAGCGGAGATGGTTGGAAGTGCTTGAGGACATGCGACCTGAGATCAAGTATCATTCTGCGAAAGCTAATGTTGTTACTGATGCACTTAGTCGCAAGAGCAGTTTATCCAGTTTGATTACAACTCAGAAGCATCTGGTGGAAGAACTGGATCAGGATGGTATTGAAGTTGTCTTGCAAGGATTGGGAGCATCCTTAGCTCAGTTGAGGCTTCAACCTACACTGAATGGAAGGATTATTGCAAGTCAGGAGGTTGATGCAGAGATTTAGAAGATGAAGGAGCAGGTTGGTGCTGGTAGGTTGTCCGGATTTCAAATCAGGGATGAAGTGCTGTGGTTTGGAGAGAGGTTGTATGTTCCGGATCAGTCAGACTTGAAAGAAAGTATTCTTAAGGAAGCACTTGCTACTCTTTTGTCTGTACATCCTGGGAGTACCAAGATGTATAAAGACATCAAACAGCATTTCTGGTGGTCAGGTTTGAAGCGGGATGTGGCTGAATTTGTGTCGAGGTGTGAGATTTGTTAACAAGTCAAAGACGAGAATCAGAGACCCGAAGGTCTATTACAGCCGTTACCTATTCCGGAATGGAAGTGAGATAGCATCAGTATGGATTTCATTACGGGATTGCCCAAGAGTTCTAAAGGCAATGTTGCAATTTGGGTTATAGTCGATCGACTGACCAAGTCAGCTCACTTCTTGGCGATGAAACTCACTGCTTCGATGGACAAGTTGGCTGAGTTGTATGTTGGCAAGATCGTCAGGCTCCATGGTGTTCCGTAAACTATTGTGTCTGATCGAGATGCGCGGTTTACTTCGCATTTCTGGAGGAGTCTTCAGACAGCTTTGTGTACCAAGACGGATTTCAGCACTGCTTTCATCCACAAACCGATTGGCAGACCGAGAGGGTCAACCGTATTCTTGAGGATATGCATCGGTGTTGTATACTTGACTTTGGAGGCAGTTTGGAAAGGCATCTAGCTTTGGTAGAGTTTGCCTACAACAATAGTTTTCAGACCAGTATTGGGATGGCTCCGTACGAAGCTTTGTATGGCAGAAAGTGCAGAATGCCTATTTGTTGGTTTGAATTTGGGGAGCGTCAGCTGTTTGGGCCTGAGCTTGTGCAGTAAACCTCTGAAAAGATTGATCTGATCAGTAAGAGGTTAGTAGAGGCTCAGAGCAGGCAAAAGACCTATGCAGACAACCGGAGAAGGGACCTTGAGTTTGAGGAAGGTGACTTCGTCTTTCTGAAAGTATCGCCCAGCAAAGGTGTGATCCGATTTGGCAAAGGCGGGAAGTTAGCCCTGAGGTTTATAGGCCCGTATAAGATATTGAAAAGGATCGGGAAAACTGCTTACCGGCTTGAGTTACCGAAAGAGTTATCTCAGGTGCACAATGTCTTTCATGTATCTATGCTAAGAGGTTATATTCCAGATCCAAGTCATCATTTACCAGAAGTGTCGGAAGATTTGCAATTGGATCTCAATTACATCGAGTCTCCTGTTGAGATTGTTGATCATCAAGAGAAAGTCTTGAGGAATAAGACGATACCGATGGTCAAGGTAGTCTGGAGAAACCAGTTGGTTGAAGAGGCTACTTGGGAGTCCGAGGAGAGGATGTTGAGGGATTATCCTGAGCTCTTTGTTTGATTTTTGTTTGTCTCTTTTCTTTTTGGCTTGTTGTATGTGTTTTGTTTCTCGCTCTTGATTGTAGTTTCGGGGACGGAACTATTCTAAAGAGGGAGTGTTGCAATACCCTTATTTTTCAATTATGAGAATTATTATTTTTGTATCATTAAATTGTACGTGTTG
Organism: Hemerocallis citrina; assembly: GCA_017893485.1. Taxonomy (NCBI): domain Eukaryota; kingdom Viridiplantae; phylum Streptophyta; class Magnoliopsida; order Asparagales; family Asphodelaceae; genus Hemerocallis; species Hemerocallis citrina. The sequence continues at coordinate 222,707,850 of CM030362.1, read as the reverse complement.
TGCACGTGCAAATCTTGTTTGTACAAATTCTATTTTTTTATTAAGTTATTTTTACAAATGAGTATATATATATACATATATATATATATATATATATATATATATATATATGTCCTTTCTATTGTTTTTATTAAAGCCTATTTTGACAAGCACAGGTATTTCTTTATTTTGAGCCCAATCTAATTTATTTTAAATGTAGACTATTTTGGCCCACTAAATAAAAAGCCCATCAATTTATTTTCTCTTTTAATTCTTACAACTTGTAGTGTAGACAATTTTATAGACTTTTCATAAAAAAATAAATGTACAACTTTTTTTACTAGGGAGACTTAAGAGACACGTGCACTGCACTAGCACGTGTCTTTATTCTTGTTCACTAGTGGCTGGATAGGAATGGGAGGGAAAGAGAGAAAGTGGAGTTGTGGGAGGTGGTTTTGTGATCATGGGTGGTTACTACAACTTCCCATTGAATCCTACCTCTTGTTTCCTAACTCTCAGATCAATCCTAGCCTTCCATTTGCCCCAAATTCTTATATAAATACCCCCCTAGCCTAACTATCCTTACACTTCTTATTCATCAAACCTATAGTGAATGAAAATAATTGTTAGTAGTAAATGTTGTGTTGGCAGAGAGTGAGAATAAAAGATTGAGAGAGAGAGTTGAGTGTGCTTGCATTTGAGAGGAGGCCGGCAACATCCAAGGAGGCTCGGGTGCACTACAAGCGAGGAGGAGAAGCACTTTTGGGTAAGCTCAAGCTAGGAGGAGAAGGGCTCTTTCATTTTAGGAGTTGTTTTTGTGGTTTTCTCTCCAAAATAGGTGGGTGGTTTTCTATACTTCTAATTTAGATGCCATGCTAGGAATGATGACATAATTAGCATGAAAGAAACTAATAAGAGTACATTTGACTTGAAAAAGGGACTTGTCAGATGATTTAATTAATGCTTGGTAAATTGTATGTTAATTTGTTGTGAACCTTAATATTGTAGTAAAAATTGGTTTGTAGTCATGGAAATGTTAAATTGGAACCATGATGATGTAGAGATTGATCATGAATTACTAGTAGATGAAATTATTGATTTATGCACTAAATGAACTATTGTGAAATACGGGTTTACTGTAAATTTTTAAGTAGATTGTAATCTGGAAAGTTATGTTTCAAAAAGAGAAGAAAATATATTTTGAGACTTGAAAAACCCCGCAGCACAGCCGACTGGCCATATGTAATAGTCGAATATCCTGATCATTTGATTTCGAGTTTAAAAACATCGCAGGAGAGCCGACTGATCACATTTAACAGTCGACTGCCCTGACCTTCTTATTTTCGAAATTTTGCATTATTGCGGAATAGCCGACTGACCATATTCGACAGTCGACTTACCCGAAGTTTCAAGTAAATCTGTCTTTTTTCCGTGAGATAATTCTTTTGACTTGTGGCCTAGTATAAATGAGAATTTGAGACTGTTTTACAAGGAGGAATTTATTTTAATTATTAACTTTCTTTTATAAAGGAAATTGAAGGGATAGTTTAAGGGGTTTAAAATGAAATTTTGGTAATGAGAAATTTGAAAGGTGTGAATTTGTGAAACCAATTGAAAATGTGAACTGTGGTATTGGTGTGGATTGAAATAGAATTTTGTGAGCATATAAACTAGTGAATGTGACATGCTAGCAGAAGAATTTCATTTTTTTCAATTATTTATGCATTGGAATTTGATTATGATGAGTTATGAAAGATGCGAACACATGAATACTATGCTTTTTGAAACATGAATTGTGATTAATCATGAAAGGTCTTATGAGTATGACATTGTAATTATACGTTGAAATTGAGAATTAGGATATAACCAACCCTTATACCGGCAATGAAAGAATTGTAAAATGTATTTTGGAAATGAGAAGACCAAAGTTGGGTCATGTGAAATTAAATGAATAAGACCGGTATAGTGGGAGTGCTACATTCTAAGAGATTGATTTTATTCATGATTCAATTAAACTAAGGATTAGTACATAGTGAAGATGTGATGAAAGTGAGAGAAAAACACAAGTATGAGGGCCTCGAGTCTATGATGTGGGTGTGATTCACAGTTTGTCTTCACGATGCGTCGTGACATGACGTGGGCATTACTCCGAAATTATCGGAATCTTGGCAATGCTTGTAGGGGTGTTTGGTGACTGCGAGAGGATCGTGTGCCATGATGGAGGCTGAATTGTCCATAGGTTGTCTTCACGATGCGTCGTGACATGATGTGGGATTCCCCTCCAAGTTGTCTGTACATGAGTTCGTTACTCATAGAACTTCTAGGATACTTACCGTAGTTACAGTAGTAGATTAAGTCATGACGAGGGATTGAACCCTACAAGATGAAGAACGATTAAGGACTTGCCCTCGGAACTATGTAGTATGGGATGCATAGAATCAGAACAAGTGCGCATTAGTGTCATATAATATAAATAACTGCATTAGGACTAAGTGCACTATCACAACACGACATTAATAGAATATTCCCCTTAGTTTGATTTGTGAACAAGTTTGTGTTTGTTAAGTATGGAAAATTATTATACTGTTTCCCGCATAGAGAGGATGGCCGTGTATAATATTCATCGGTTAAATAAACTGACGTGCCCATAGTTCTATATGCAGGATAAATGGCCTGATAAAGATGAAAGAAGAACTGATGCCTAGAGATTATTCAAATATTGTTGTACTTTCATTCATGTAAATGTTGTACTTTTGCTTCCGCTGTAAAGTGTAAAGATTCCTTTGTAACTCTGATGTAAAGTAAAAGTTTTAAATTCCTTGTAAAATTGTACGAAGTGAAGTAAAGATCCTGTGGAATCTCGAATTCAGTTGTATTTGGAATTCGGAGTGTTACAGTCCATAGGTTCTTCACGATGCATCGTGACATGACGTGGGATTCTACTCCAGGCTATCTGGACATGAGCTCGTAACTCATAGAACATCTAGGATACTTATCGTAGTTACAGTAGCAGTTTAAGTCATGGCGAGGGATTGAACCCTACAAGATGAAGAACGGTTAAGGGCTTGCCCTTAGAACTATGTAGTATGGGATGTATAGAATCTGAACAAGTGCGCATTAGTGTCATCTGATATAAATAACTACATTAAGGACTAAGTGCACCGCACAACACGACATTAATAGGATAGCCCCTTGTAGTTCTTCTTGTGATCAAGTTTGTGGTTTGTTTAAGTATTTGAGAATCGTTATACTGTTTTCGGCATAGAGAGGATAGCCGTGTATAATATTTCATCGATTGTAAGCAATTGACGTGCCCACAGTTTCTATGCAGGATAAAGTGATTCAAGTGTTGTACATTTCAATTTATGTAAATTGTTGTCATTTGCTTCCACTGTAAATATGTAATGTAATTGTAAACTCTGATATAACAAAAAGTTTTTATTTCCTTGTAAAATTGTACGAAAGAAGTGTAAAGATCCTGTGGAACTTCGAATTCAGTCTGATTTGGAATTCGGGGTGTTATAGCTAGGGTTTGAGAAATGAGAGGAGGAGCGTCAGGACGAAGAAGACAAAGAAGGGGGAAGAATACACTGCTATATTTCCGCTGTGTATTGTCACTTTCTCATTTTCATTTCATAGCACAAGGTATTCTACTTTTCATTTTCCATCTCAGAATACAATTCAGATTAACTCTCATATTTTTAGATAATACACTGCACTCCAAACATAGTTTGGGTAATATACACCGCACCCCAAAGCCGATAGCTTGGGTAATAATCACTGCACCCCAAGTAGAACTGGGGTGATAACTTATCACATCTTAAGCCAATAGCTTAATTAATACTTTACTTTAATTTTCTTTTCACCTTACACTTTACTTTACCCCTCATTTTCATCACCCAATACCGATATTAGATTAACAATCCACCAGCTCATCTCGAGAATTGTGCCAACTCATACCACCACATATCTCGTTTCACAACCATTCTCACAGTACATTTTATTATTACTTTAATTCTATTCATCTAATACTATATCATACTTATTATCTTACTTTGCTTCTCATGTTTAATCACATGCTTCCTTTACCAATCATTTTTACTTGCATACTCATGAGTCACATTCTTTCATGCTCTTCATCATATACTCATTTTCTTTCACTTTACTTATTCATTTCCACCCATACACTTCACCATTTCATTTCATTTTACACCAATTACTTTCTTCTCTTTCTCATTCACATTTCATGTTATATTCATTTTATTAATTAATCGACCAGTGCGTCACAGTACCCCAAGCCTATCCTAGAGTATCAATTCTATCTCAGTTCTATCCTGAGGTATTAACTCTCTCTCAGGTCTACTCTGAGGTATCAACTGTCTCTCAGGTCTACCCTGAGGTATCAACTCTCTCTTTCAGGTTTACCCTGAGGTATCAACTCTCTCACTCTCAGAATTATCTTGAGGTATCAACTCTCTATCCTGAAGGCGCACCCGTCATGAGTGGGCCCACCCTCCCCCTCTCTCCTTGGCTTCTTTCCCGAACGTGAGCAAAACCCATCCGATCAGATTTGATCGAGGAGATCTGATTTCCTCATTAGTGGATTCTGAAACCCTAGAATCCACGGGCTTTCCATGTGTCGTAACGGTGACTCCCTTCGCCCAATATTTATGTCAGTGACAGCCACCGCCTCCTCGATCGCCGAGGTCGCCACAAGGCGCCGTCGCCGCTGTGGCCACAAGGGGCCTTCACCGTCGTCGCCGTGGGGACTGCATGAGGTTGCGGTCACTCCCCCTTTCTCAATCTCCATGTGAGATCAAAGGAGAAGAAGGAGACAACTCAGATCCAATTTTTTGATCAGATGTTTTTTGGTGTTTGGTGTTCAGGTGGTTGGAGCAGATCCAGATTCAGATCCAGTCCAACAGCTGCTCTATTGGTTAGAGATTTGGTGTTTGGTGTTTGGACTGTTGGATCATATCCAGATCCAGCCAAAAAGAATCAGATCTGGATCTAACCAGTGGAGACAATCTATTGGGTATTATTTTGTATTCCGTGTTTTGGGAGAAGACTGGATCTACTACAATATACTTCCAATTCAGATCTAAATTAAAGATAAGTTCTTAACCAAATTTAAATTGTTATTTAATTATTCGTTTGAATTTTGTTGCTAAGTACTAAAGTTCAAAACCGTATTATGCATTGTTTAATTAAATACAAATTTGAATAACTGTTTTAGCTACGTGCTAAGCTTCAAATATTTATTTTGATAAATTATAGGCTTTGACAATAAAAACTTAATCTCCAATTAAATTGTTGTGAATTAGATAGTGCTAATAATTTGTTTAATTGGTTAATCTTTAACAATTTGATAAATGTAGGAACTTCAAAGTTACTTACAAATTATGTGTATTAGAGACGATGGATTTGCATCATGGCATGATAAGTCTGCACTACGCAGACTTCTCCATCGAATTTGGAAAACACTTCTAATTTGAAGTGTCGGTATAATCTACTCTATCTTTCTTAGTATTTTCATGTGATGAATGTATTAACGTTTTGTGCGTTTGATCACATGATTGAGAATTTGAGATCATAATTATTCTCGCCTTGAAAACTAGCATATTTAGTGTTGTTAAGTGCTTTATCATACTATGTGTATAGATATTTTGACAAATCCATTGTTTGCAGTTTGTGTGAGATTATATATTTGCTTCTCTAATAATTAAAAAAATAAAAAATAAAAAAATTGTATAAGATGTATAACATATGTCTATAACTTATGAGAGAGCATCTCTTAATGTACGATATGATTCCATTAGTTACGTTTTGTTCTTTCTCGTTCATTGTACTAAGTGTGCACAGTTGAATTATAACATGTTGAAATGAGAGGGGGAGCGTCAGGACAATAGCTTAATTATTACTTTACTATAATTTTCTTTTTACCTTACACTTTACTTCACTCCTCATTTTCATCACCCAATACCGATATTAGATTAACAATCCACCAGCTCATCCTGGGAATTGCACCAACTCATACCACCACATATCTCATTTCACAACCATTCTCACAGTACATTTTATTATTACTTTAATTCTATTCATCTAATACTATATCATACTTATTATCTTACGTTGCTTCTCATGTTTAATCACATGCTTCCTTTACCAATCATTTTTACTTGGATACTCATGAATCACATTCTTTCATGCTCTTCATCATATACTCATTTTCTTTCACTTTACTTATTCATTTCCACCCATACACTTACTTCACCATTTCATTTCATTTTACACCAATTACTTTCTTTTCTTTCTCATTCACATTTCATGTTATATTCATTTTATTAATTAATCGACCAGTGCGTCACAGTACTCCAAGCCTATCCTAGAGTATCAATTCTGTCTCAGGTCTATCCTGAGGTATTAACTCTCTCTCAGGTCTACCCTGAGGTATCAACTGTCTCACATGTCTACCCTGAGGTATCAACTCTCTCTCTCAGGTTTACCCTGAGGTATCAACTCTCTCTCGGAACACAGATTGAATACACAGCGGAAAAATTACATAAATTATTGAAACCTAGCCATGGATACATACGAAAACCATAAATTGTGTTTAGGAATTATACCTTATGGATGGATCTACTGTCTCCAAGATATGGCAATCAAAGCACTGCAATGTTGTAGTGCCTCTAAGGTATCCACACGAACAGATCAAAAGCAAGCTTTCCTCCTGCCGCGGTTCTAGCTGCGGGATGGGGCTGTTCCTCACGATCTCTCTCTCACAATTTCTGTGATAGCTAGGGTTTTCTCGTGTGTGTCCTTTCCACAGATATGTATCATATATATATCTGCAGAAAATTAACCCTAAGAGAGTAATGAAGTCGTTGGGCTCACAATCCGACCTGGGTCAGATTCGTGTGTGTGCCTCTGAACTTTAGTCAGCCCATTTAATCTAATTAAATGTCCAACCATTATCAAGAGTCCAAGTCTTACTTGGATTCCCAATTAAATTCATCTTATGAATTTAAATCCCAATTTCAATCTATTCTAAGTGTGTGACCCTGTAGGTTCTTGTTACGTTGAAAGTAATACTAAAATCATATTCTAGTATTACAAACAGTGAGTGGTATCTAGCAATACATCACTGCTACTCAAGTAACGGGAATATCTGTAACGCCCCGGTTTCCACGTCACTCGGAAAACCGAGACACATGCCAAGATCTTTCCTTCAATTAGTCTCGAGACACAGAAAAAACTAGAAAATTTAAAAAACTTTTCTTCAACACAGAGTTACTACGCAGTAATTACAAATATCAGTTTGTAATACCAAACTGTACTGCCTGCCCCTTTTCTTTTCCTTTTTGACTCCAAAATCAATTCTTCCAATTTCTATATCACTTTAAACATAAACTAAAATAGTTATGTTTCAAAGAAAATTTGAGCAGAGTCTCCCTTGTAATTTTTGCCCAAAACACAAAAAAGCTTCTGGAATTTTGCTCTAAATTCCGTAGCTTACATCACAGGCAATAATAATACGGGCTCCCCAGGCCAAAATGAGCATCATCACACAGGCAATATATATATATGCTCTGGGGGCCAAACTCATAACGGTTTAACAATTATCAATTAAAAAGCATAAATCCTTTTGAAAACATAGTAAGTTTTTAGAAAATAACCTGTAAAAACCTACCACGACGCCCGGCACTCCACAACGAAATGGGTACGGGTCCAAACCATATCCTGCTGCCTCACACTATACTCTTCATCATCATCCTCATACTTATACATCAAAAATACAATTTAAAGCATAAATCTTTACTATTTACAATTAAAACATAACGAATTATAACTGGAGCTCCACTCCACGGAACCTGTACCTACACCTCACCTCTGCACTGCTGAGGACCTGTATCAGTAGGAACCTAGGGTAGTCCAGGGACTCCCTAACCCCCAAACACTAAGGGGTTAGCCATTTCTGGTGTGAGTATAATTTATTAAATAAGTAAATAAATTAAACTTACAAGTAAAAACATAACGAACTCACAATTACCAAGATAAACAAATCTTACTTGACATTTGAATATGTAAACATCATAAATGGGATTTCACATCAAATACTCTCTGAGTCATCACCTGTATGTATATTCATACCCGCTCATACCTACTTATATTTAGTAACCATTTGAATAATCACTCTCATAATACAATATTGATTTTATTTCCTTATACCACGTATCACATTATAGACATATGCCTTCATTCTCATACTATCACATTCATTCATGTCCAACCTAACATCTCATTGCACCTTACCATTTACTTGCATTTTATCACAATATGCCCCATATCCCAACATAGTTTGGCAATAACATATCACACGCCAAGCCGATAGCTTGGGTAATAATCACGCACATCCCAAGCCCAACTTGGGTAATATCACATCACATCCCAAGCTCATAGCTTGGTTATTAATTTACTTCATTATCACATTCGCAATTCATCTCGAATGGAAAAGACACGTGTACATATAATTTGTGTCTGTGTGCATTATGACTTAAACTCTAATGCAAAATTACCAATACAACGATGCTCTTATTCTAATGCAAGATTGCTAATGTGATGATGCTCTTATTCTAATGCCAGCAAGTCTCCGAAGCAACATGCAGCCCATACTACATGCGCCCATCTCAAGCCGTTTCTCCATATATAGGGATTTGAACCCGCGTTATGAATTTCTAATTGTACACAACCTGTTCCTGACAGATACTACATGACTGATGAGGTTACAAACGTGGTCAAGTCCCACCAATGCAGTACGCTCATGGTGTCTATGTTTGCCACTACTACCCGGTACACCGGACCTCACTAAAAAACCAGACGAACACAGGGTCTCCCGAGCGCAATATAGCATAAAGCCTATCCTGTGTCACCCCTAACTCATAGACCTGTGATCTATGGCCTGTTCGCTCTCCCTGGCCAAGGACCCGACGAAGTTCCGGGGTCCATCCCCTAGCTCCGCCCTGCCTTATCATGGCACTTCAGGAATTAACAGCGCGAGATACGTAACCTGTGCTCCCAACTCGTGAGACGCCACCGTACGTATCCCTTTGACGGGAAGGCACAACCCAATATCACCACCTAAGGCCTGCCTCGAGGGACAAGTTGATCGTAAGGCGCCCCCTACAACCGACTCCTCTCTTTTCGGCAAAGGGTCTAAGTAAAAATGATCTTTATAAGTCACTACCCTAACGATGTCACTAACCCTGAACAATCTTAGGGATGACAATATTATAAACACAGCATGCTAGGTCTTAAATTAGACTTCGCAAGATAACTCTACTAGGCTGCTCAACCTAGACTTACCAGAATCCCTCAGGATCCGGTTCATGGCCTATCAATCCAAGACCCCGGCAATACGAACGTATTCGCATGCTACTACCTGAACTTGGATTTCGTCACCCTCCGGTCCGTAATCAACCAACGGTTAAGATCTGACGGCACCCGCGAAGTGACTTGTCCACAGTCCCTTAGGAGTAAGCTAAACACACGTCTTGATGGTCGATAACCCTAGGGCAATGATATCACCCTAGATGAGTACAACAAACTGCGTATTAGCTAAGAAGCTACATACGAGTAACCAAAAACACATACGAGCTAAATAAGCTGCGTATGGGACCAACAACTACATACGGGCCAGTCAAGCCGCGTATGAGACAACAACATGCATACGAGCCAAATAAGCTACGTATGAGACTCACAGCTACATACGGGCCAGTCGAGCCGCGTACGAGCAAAACCACATACAACAACCATACAATAATCAACCTAGAAGCAACCAAATGTGCTTACTAGCAAACTTGATCTTCTGTAATTAGAAGTAACAGAATAATCTACTATAATCAACTTAAGCATGGTATCCTTCTAAAATCAACTCATCATGGCATACCTACTATAATCAACTCAAACATGAGTTTCTCACTATAATCAACCTACAACAACTCAAGCATGGATTCTTAATATATCACAAGTGTGGGTTCTTTTTCTACAACAATCCAAATCCATAGGATGGGTTCTTTTTACTCACTACTACTAACAACTAAAATGGGTTCTTTTTGAGACTCTTAGCTAAAACCATTACTATACTCACTTAAGCATGGTTTCTTTGAACCTTAGAACAACTACTCATCTTAGCATGGGATCTTCTCTTAGAATCATTAACTACAACAAATCTTTAAGCATGGCCGTTCTCTTTTTTGGCATAGCACACCAACTCAAGCATGATATTCTACTATAACTCAAGCATGATCTTCTTCATGGGTTCATAAGCATGAATGGGTTCCTTTTTGACATAGACAACAACTCAAGCATGATCTAATACAACACAAGCATGGTAGTCCTACTTACTAACTCAAGCATGATAAGTTAACTAGAATGTCACATAGCATGAATGGGTTCTTTTTTGACATAGACAACACTCATCTTTATGTTATTTTCTCAATTTCTACCATTCATACTCTTCATAGGATCCTTTTGATCCATATTACTACTTATATGCTCATAGCTTAGTCCAAGTTGTTTTAGGCAACATAAAGCATACATACACATATTTAGACATAAGTAGAGAACAAATTTAAACAAAACACACATAAGAAGGTAGAGAATCCCCACATACATAACTAATCCCTTTATCCATAAATTTATATCAATACTTTAGTTTATTCGAACTTCTTCAAAACATCAAAATACGTATATAAACCATACACACCATATTTTGATATCATCATCTAAATATAACACATCCATTATATAGGTTTTTATATACTCAAAATAGTTAATTTCACCATATTTTTACGATCACAAAAATACGTAAATAAATCGATACTTACTTATTTCTTTAAACCACAAAATACGTAATAAATCAATACTCACAAAATCCCCATATACATATACGTTATTCAAACATCTTTAAACATCAATACATAAATAAATCATACTCACATATATCTTTAAACCACAAAATATATAAATAAATTAACTCACATATATCTTTAAACCATGAAAATATATAAATAATATAACTCACATGTATCCTTCTTAAATCACAAATACATAGATAAATTAATACTCACATATTCATCAACCCACAAAAAATATATATAATTAAACTAACTCATATATTTCTTAAACCACAAAAATACGTAGATAAATTAACTCACATATATCTTTAAACCACGAAAATATATAAATAATATAACTCACATATTCTTCAAACCACAAAATATATAATAAACCAACTCACATATATCTTTAAACCATGAAAATATATATAAATAATATAACTCACCACATTTCGCGAAGATTCGAAGCGTCACCATGCCACCCCGCATCCGAAGTCGTGAATATATCCTATCACCAAATTTCAAAGCAATTAAACTCAAATAATTCAAACCAATCATAAAAGCTAATAACACTATCCCCAAATATCACACAAGCGTTTACTGAACGCTTAGGATATACACGTGCGATGCACGTGATAATCTAATGCTTACAGTATTTCCATTCCCAATTAATTACTGAAATCGCCCCCAAATAATCTAACAGTCCAACTACGATTTCTATCACCATACGAGAATTAATCCATACCCATATAGTTCTCTTTTTCAAATCCAAAACCCTATTTTACTAACAACTCACAATCTCTCTAATAACCTACTAATTTTTCACATCTACAATTTCCAATATCTCTAAATCTCCCTACCAAAATAACCCTACTCAATAAAAATTAACCTAACTAAATTTTATACAATAAAATAGTTAGGGTTTTACCTTCGCGAAGTCCAATCGAAAATCCGACGCTACTACCATGTAGAGAATCTCTCCATTAGTCTACTCCTCACTTTAATTTGGAATCGACGAAGAAAAGAGATGGAAATCGAGTGGGGGTACGATCGGCGATGGGTTTGTTGGGTTCTTTCCGATCGGGATGGAGATGGGAAAGGAAGGAGAAGAATGAGAAAGAAGGAGATGGAGGTCGGGGTTCTTTTCGATGGGTTGGGGACGAACGGAGAAGGAGGAGGAAGGGGAGGAGGCCGGGGGGCTTTGGGGTTTGTCTGGGGTCGGGATTGAACAGGAAGGGAACGGGGGAGAAGAAGAAGGGAAGGGAGAAGGAGTTGGGTTTTCTTTGGTTGGGAGTGAATGGGAGGAGGAAGAAGTAGGGGAAGGAGAAGAAGTGGGGGGAGCCGGGGGGGGGGTATTATCTGGGTTGGGGTGGAACTGGACGGGAAGAGAAAGAGAAGGAAGAAGAAGGAGAAGGAGAAGGAAGGGGGTCCTTTTTGTAAAATGTAATAAGTAGATAGATAAATAATGTAAAGGAAATATTACATATAAGCCCCCTAGTTCTCAATACATTCCAAATAAAACCCAACTCTCTACTTTAACATTATAAACAATACAAAAATACATTAAACTACTTCGTAGATAATCCGTATAAAAATAATTTAATTTTGAAAATAATAATAAAATAAAATAGACAATATATCTTATATTTCTCAATTAAAATAATTTTTATTAGAAAATCCATGATCGCGCGAAATTCTCAATCGCACACACATTTCGATGCAAAATAGCCATATACTATTTTTCGGGTCGTTACAATATCAGTGATTAGACATAACTTATTCGTGATCAATGTTACCATGCAGTCTAGTCCATTTGTCCAAATATTTTAATTGACCACAAAGCATAGAGCATGTCACCCTTGTATAGTTAAATCTTTCGTTTCTTGATCTCTGAGTAGACTTACTAAAAACAAATGAGCTCAATATCTCATATTGACTCATTTGAGCATGGCCATGCATTTTGTAGTCTTACTCAATCAAGGGGCCCATAGATATCACTCATGTTATGTAAGAGGGACAAATCCTATCTAAGTCACTCACATCCCTCCGCATGATTTGTAGTATATCCAACAGTCGATTTTATAGTCACCTTATTATAGGCAACGTTTGACGATATTAAAATATATAACTTCTCATGTAGGGAACCGTAGTAACTTTAAGTCAAAGGACTACATACACCATGGTCACTGTGAGAACCGCTTATAACACTCACGTAACGATCCATGCAGCGTTCTCATGGTGGGTCAGTCCTGTACATTATTATTCTAATATGTCCTCATGTGAAAACTTGATATCTCATATCCATAACCCGTGAGATATGGTCATCAGTCTACACACATACTAGTCTCTATGCATTATTGTTGTCCTAATTCACAATAATACTTGATTAGGGATATTTAAGAATAGTGTTCTAATTACAACCAATAGGATCTCACAATCAAGTCATGCACTTGATATCCGATGGTATTGAACCTACTATTCTAAGGACTTTATTATGCTCATTTAATCACAATAAATAACACAATAAATGAAATGTCTCATTTATGAAATAAATGTCATAATGCAATGTAAACTAGTAATGTCAATACACAACTGGCCTCTAGGGCATACACCAACACATATACCTCCATGTTTTGACTGATTCTTCTCATTGAAAACTTGGTTCACCAAGTACTGATATGTGGCTCTGGTGTTCTTTAGCCCGAAGAGCATGACTCGATAGCAGTAAAGTCCTTAGTAGATGATGAAGGACGTTTTCGGGATGTCTAGCAGAAATATTCAGATATGGTTGTATCCCGAGAAGGCGTCCATGAAGCTTAAGAGCTCATGGCCTTGGTGGCGTCGATCAAGGTGTCTATGCTTGGTAGAGTCAAGGGGCCCTTCAAAATTGCTTTATTGTGGTCGGTGAAGTCTATGTATTTTCTCCATTTGCCATTGGCTTTCTTGACCATTAACACATTTGCTAGCCATTCAGGATAGCTAACTTCTTGAATTAACCGGACGGCTATGAGTTTCTCAACTTCCTCCTTGAATGTTTTCTGCCTTTCTAGGGCAAACTCACAGCACTTCTGTTAGAAGAGCCTGACATTTGGGTTCACACTTAACCGGTGCATGATTAGATCTTCGGATATGCCCGGCATGTCTGAAGCGATCCAATAGAAGAGATTTTGGTTCTCCCAAATGCAAGTGATGAGTTGCTCCTTAACTTGACGGGGGAGTGCCTTTTCACCCGAAAACACTTAGCTTGATCCTCTTGGGAGAAGGAGATTTCTGCTAGTTTGTCTACAGGTTTAGAGATGGCTTGTCCTTATCTTGGGGGAGTTCCATAGCATCGAGGGGGAGGATCGAGCCTCAATTGTGGCAGTGTAACACCCTCTTCCTTTGGCTTCCCCTATCCCTGCTGCCATAGGGAACTTCATCTTCATATTGACCGCGTAAAGGGAAGCTAACCCTAGGTGACCAAGGATGGCATTGTAGGTGAACTTCATATTGACAACCATGGAATCAAGTGCTTCCGTGTGAGTGGCCAGAGTTTTCCCCACAGTTACGTCAAGGGTGACGATTCTTTCAATCTGTTAATTTTCGAGGGCAATCACAGATTAAATACACAGCAGAAATATCAAAACCTAGCCATGGATCTATGTGAAAACCATAAATGGGGTTTAGGAGTTATATCTTAAAGATGGATCTGGTGTCTCCAAAATATGCCAAACACAGTACTACAAAGGTTGTAGTGCCTCTACTGTATCCACACGAACGTATCAAATCAAGTTCTCTCTCATGCCGTGGTGCTAGCCGCAGGAAGGGGATGTTCCTCACGATCACTCTCTCTCTCTCTCTCTCTCTCTCTCTCTCTCTCTCTCTCTCTCTCTCACAGTTTCTGTGACGGCTAGGATTTTCTCTTGTATCTTTTCCAAAGAAATATATCGTATATATAGGTGCAGAAAATTAACCCCAAGAAAGTGGTGAGGCAGTTAGGCTAATATGACCTGGGATAGATTCGTGTGTGACCCTTTTTACTTTAGTTGACCCATTTAATCTTATTAATTACCCAACCATGTAAGGAGTCCAAGTCTTACTAGGATTCCAAATTAAATTTATCTCATAAATTTAAATCCTAATTTCGATCCATTATAAGTGTGTGATCCTATAGGTTCCCATTACATTAACAGTAACACTAAAATCATATTCTAGTGTTACAAGTAGTGAGCGGTATCCAGCAATACATCACTGCTACTCAAGTCACGAGAATGTCAGTGATTTGACTTAACCTATCCAGGACCAATGTTACTATGTAGTCTAGTCCTTTTTGTCTAGATATCTTAATTGATCACAAGGCAAAGAGTGTGTCACCCTAGTATAGTTCAATTTGTGGTTTCTTGATGTCCAAGTAGACCTACTAAAACAAATGAGATCAATATCTCATATTGACTCATTTGAGCACGGTCATGCATTTTGCAGTCTCACTCAATCAAGTGACTCATAGATATCGCTCTTGTTATGTAGGAAAGACAAATCTTATCTAAGTCATTCACATCCCTCTACATAATTTGTAGTATATCAAACAGTCAAATTTATAATCACCTTATTATAAGCAATGTTTGATGACATTAAAATATATAACTCCTCATGTAGGGAACCATAGTGGCTTTAAGTGAAATGACAACATACACCATGGTCACTATGAGAACCGCTTATGACACTCACGTAACGATTCATATAGTGTTCTCATGGTGGTCAGTCCAGTACATTATTACTCAAATATGTACTCATGTGAAAACTTGATATCTTATATTCATGATCCGTGAAAATGGTCATCAGTCTACACACACTAGTCTCTATGTATTATCAGTGTCCTAATTCACAAATATACTTGACTAGGGACATTTAAGAATAGTGTTCAGATTTCAAACAATATGGTTTCATAATCAAGTCATGCACTTGATATTCCATGGCATTGAACTTACTATTCTACAGACTTTATTATGTTCGGTTAATTCACAATAAATAAATATCATGATGCAATGTAAACTAGTAATGCCAATACACAACTGGCCTCTACGGCATACACCAACACAATCTGGACTGGGGCTCCGGAGAATCCATGGAGGATGTACCCGGCGGGTTTGAGATGGTCTCGCTTGAGTTTGAGGCCCTCAAATACATTCAGGAAGAGGATGTTTACCGAGCTACCATTATTTACTAGGACGTGGTGCACCTTATGATTGGCCTCTCTGGTCGTTTGTTGGCTCCACTTACGAGATGATGTTCGGTGTTGTTTCTTTGGACAAACTTGGCAAGGTATCCTCGTCGGAGCAGGGCTTCAAGCTCGTCTTTGAAGGCATGACAGTCATATGTTAAATTTTCGTGATCTTTGCCAAAACACGCACAACTTGTTCCTATCCGGTTGAGG
The DNA here is from genome assembly GCA_017893485.1 of Hemerocallis citrina. Lineage (NCBI taxonomy): Eukaryota > Viridiplantae > Streptophyta > Magnoliopsida > Asparagales > Asphodelaceae > Hemerocallis > Hemerocallis citrina. The sequence continues at coordinate 222,691,560 of CM030362.1, read as the reverse complement.
GGGTTGATCCTACTAAGAGGTAGGAGGGATGTCCTCATGAGGAGGAGGTGGAGGAAGAGGGTTGGCTCGTCCGCTTGAGGCTGCTGCCTTCCATTTCTCCTTTGGAGGCATGGCTGAAAACAGTTTTTTTACCGGTGAATTTTGGTCGGATCACTTTTTCTGCTCCCACAGATGGCGTCAATCTGTTGCTACTTTTTTTTCTGTGTGGGAACAAACATATATTGTTAATTCTTATAGAAATAATAAAAAGAACAGACCCTTTAGTTTTTGCAGATATTAACTATTTTCAATTGATCTTGACTCCTCAATCTGACTCATTGAAACCATTGGATCTGATCTGGTAGTGACGTTTACTCTGATTGATCTGCAAAGTCTAAAACATCGGGGTTGACCTCGGCGACAGACCTTCTGACACTTATGTCAGAACACATAAAATATATGAGAATTTTTAGTGGCAAAATATTGATTACCTGGTTTTTGTACAGGTCATGGGGTATTTATAGTCTCTTTGGGACTAGTTTCAAGATATTGATTTATTTCTACTTCCTAGTGTTTTGATATAGTTGGTTATTCTACTCTTCAAGAAGAGATATAGTCGGTTACCATTCTCTTGGCAAATAGATAGAGTTAGGTGACTTCTTTTTTCATGAAGAGATACGAGTGGTTGTGGAGATAGAGTTAGGACTCTTCTTTTGTAAAGAGATGTGATTTTTGAACCATTTCTTATGGATAATTATGAGTTTAAAATGATTTTTTAGATAATCATGAACTAATTGATGTTGTGCTGTTATGACAACCAGTTATACAAGCCAGTTTTGGGTTGTTCGGCTTGAAAGGGCCCAACTCCCGTTTACGGTCTCGTTTTTAGTGAAATTTACTATTTTACCACTGAGAGCTTTAAGATTCATGCCCAATTTGAATAGTCCCGATTTGGTTCTATTTTTATCCATATCAACAATGTTAGTGGTACTTCGTCTCAACGACCTGTTGGGGTGAAAAAAGCCAAATTAAAAAGAAAAATGATGAAAAAATGAACGATATTAAAGAAGATAATTGACAGCTATTGGAGTTGTTAAAAAAGATAAGCTTCTAAAGGCAGGAACAACTGAAAATCCAGTGACAACATTGGACATTCAATGGAAAGGAACGAAGAAAATAAAATTTTATTAATAGACTGAATTCCATTGTTGATCCAAAACGTGTGTGAGTACTTTTGAGCTAAACAAGCCAATATTATTCAAAAAAGTGTTGAACTATGACAACAAGGGCCTTCTTTTGACAATAGTGGTTTTGGTCAATGTTTCAATGATAGTGGAGAATCCGGAAGTGGTTTCCCAAACTTCTAAATTGGCTGCCTATTTTACATTATGTTAATGCATTAACGATTTTGCATATTTTGTCAAAGCACGAGTTTAATTTGAATATCTATGTAATTTTAACAATGATGTCAACTTGATTGTTTGATTTTTATTTTAAAGCTCATTTCATATTAATTTTAAATATTAATTGTACTCAATATAAAGTTAATCCTCAGTAATATGTAAAATATAGAACACAAATAAAATAATTTTTATGTTTTGGTAATAAAATATAATTAATTTGGTCATAAATTATACAATTAAAAAAATAAACTAAATATGGGTTTTTTAAAAGTTACAATTAAAAAAATATACCGTTTTTTAACAATAGCACACCAGATTTGGCATGCTATTGTTCACAGAACGCCTTTTACATCATTTTGGTACTGGATTTGGCACTCGGTTAGTGCCCCTCCAACGCCAAAAGAGCATCTCCAGCGCCAAGATGGCGTTGGGTTGGATATGCTCTAACCCAATCCTCATTCCCTAGCCTTAATTTATTAAACCTAGATCCTAATATCCTCAATCCTAAATCATAATTTGCCCATTTCAAACTCTAAATTCCAATATTCCCAATCCCAAACCCTAATTTCTCGATTGAAATAGTTGATCCCAATTGCGAGATGGGTTAGAACTTCCTGTAATCCTCCCCATCCTCTTCAAGATCTACTGTGAAATTAGGATTGAAAGTCCCTTGTCTCGAGAAGATTGAACTTGCCATTTGTCGTTATGGTTGGGCTATGCACATCTTGGAGCTACTGGTCTGGAGGAGGCCAAGGCGGCTCCTTTCTTCACTAACAGTTTATTGTCTTTATTCCTTTGTTTATTTATTTTTCCTTTTTTTATTAGTGGTACCAAGTGTTTGATGAATTGCTTGTTAGAAATAGAGAGGATTTGTATGATGACTTTGAACCTTCAAACTTAGTTCAGTTATTCGTATCAAGGGGGGAGCTGATCCATTGGGATGGCATCAAGTCCGGGCCAGCCGCCCTGCCTCCTTTCCGGGCTGAACCGCGAACTGCAACCCCCCCCCCCCGGGTCTGGTTTGGTCCTCAAATAAGGCAAAGAAGCCCGATCTGGCCCTGCCCGGTTGAGGCCCGGGACTGGCTGAACCGGCCCGCTCGGGCTCGGGCCGGGTCCAGGCCGACCTTTGGCTTCAGATTTTTTCTTTCAGAAAAAAAAATTTAAAAATTACAAAAAACCCCCAACAGATTTATACTGGCTAGTTTTGGGTGGTACTTTAGGAAATCATAAAATTTTCATATTCTATATATACCATACTATTTCTTTCATTCCTCTTCACTAATTCACTCAAATCTCTCATTCTCTTTACTATTTCTCCAATCAACAACAACAATCAAGTGATCAACACTCTCTCAAGTTTGCAATATCAAATCTCTCTACATTTTGAAGGAAGGAAAATCAACAACTATCAAGTGATCAACTCATCAACAACAACAATCAATACTACTAGATCTCAAGTCTCAACTTTCTCAACAATCATTCTTCAAACTTCAAGCACTCTTGCGGTATTTTAGTATATTTTTAGTTTGTAGATTTAACATAGTTGATTATTCTCATATATATCTCTTAATTAATTAGTTTGGGTTTTCTTGAACTTCTTCCTCTCATTTTTTTAGATTTTCTTTTGTAATTTTGGTAAAGTGGTAAAACATACATAAACTACTCACTCACTAGTTCTTGATATTATTTTTATTTATTAATTGAGTTAGATTGTTGTTTGTTTTAAATTATTAGTTGCCATACATTTAGTTGTTGCTTTCTCTCTAATTTTTACATACACTAGTTTTTTATACTTAAATGGCCTCTAATCGATCACGTGGTGGTGGTAGACATAGTAGTCAAGAATCCACTAGTCATAACATTCCTTCCCTTCCAAATCCATATATGGATAGTGAAGAAATATTCATGAATTATGATAGTTTTCCCGATATGAATGAAACACACTCAAATCCTATAGAAATAGAAGATCATGTAGAACCACAACCATCGGAACAAGGTCCTTCTCTAACATCAAGGAAAACTAGAGAGACTACTTCCGAAGTACACAATTATTTTAATTTTGTCCCTTTACAAAATGATAAGAGTATAGGACTTCAAATATGTAAGAAGTGTCAAACACCATATAAGTTTAAATTAGGATCAGGTACGGGTACACTTCAACGTCACTTAAGCAAATGTCAACCACAATTTTCGAAAGACAATCTCACATAACAAAAAATACATCTTAGAACCGGTCAAGTAGATAGTCATAGCTACGATCACGATTTCGTTCGTAGGGAAATGGCTAAGTCAGTAATTAGGGGTGAATTACCATATTCGTTTGGTGAAAAAAAATATGTAGAGACTTTTGTACAAACCTTCTTCAACCTCCATTATAAAAAGATTGGTAGAAATGTAGTTAAGAGTGATTGTAAATTAGTTTAAAATGAGACTAAGAATTTTTTGATAGCAATACTAAAATTACTAAACACTAGAGTTTTATTGACATTGGATGAGTGGGTAGGAGTAAACGGCGTTCCAATGATGTGTGCAACATGTCATTGGACAGATTCGGATTGGGTACTTTAAAAGAGGATAATTTCATTTGGATATGTTAGGTACTCACATAAAGGTGAAATTATAGCCACACACATTATGGAAACATGTAACAATTTTTGTATTTATGATAAAGTGTTTGCTATTGGTTTTGATAATGCCTCCAACAATACTAGGGCAATTGAGAGCTTGAAAATTACTTTAGATCCTATATAACCCAAAATTTTTCATGTTAAGTGTACTTGTCACATTTTAAATCTTTGTGTGCAAGATGCACTAAAATATGAAAATGATAAACTTGATGCAATGAGAGATTGTGTACATTATATTATATTGAGTGGTCCAATTTATCAAGCTTTTTATGATTGGTGTAAACTTAGGAGAATTGTATGTAAACGTTTTCCTAAAGATGTTAGACATCGTTGGAATTCTACCTTTGAATTATTAGGTGTTGTTCTTCATTATCGTTTTAATCTTAGAAATTTTTGTGTCGCAATGGGTATGCAAAATTGTATGTTAGATGATAATTTTTGGTTTTTTGCCGATAGTTTGTATAAATTTTTAGAACCTTTTAACGATGCAACTTTGCAATTTTCAAAAACATATTCATCTACATCTAGTCGTATTTTACTTGAAATTGTGACTATGATGACAACAGTTAAAGATTTGCAAAATGACCTTTTATTGGAGATACGGTCAATGCAGCATATATTAAAATTTTAAAATATTTTTATCCACTTCCTATGTTATATTGTGTAGCTAGTGTAATGAATCATATGATTAAATTAGATGGTACAAAAAATTTAATCGAAATTTTTTACACTTATGCCCCACACGATGCAATACTAGATTTTGATCATGTTGCTTTTACTCGTAAATTTGAAAATATTTTGACTAGGTTATATGATTCTTATGATAGGATTTATTCATCTAACACTACACAAACACAAACACAAAATGTTGATTCTTCTTCTTCATCTTCCTCCTTATTAGCAAAAGGAAAGAGTCATGCAAAAAGTAGTATTTTAAATCTTATTAAATCAAAAAAACCTAGAACCAATTCACCAAATGAGTTGAATTGGTATAATGCACAAAGTACAGTTGAAGATTTAGAAGATGTGTTTGAGTTTTGGAAGAATAATGAAGTAATTTTTAGTATTTTTTCTCGTATGGCTAGAGATTTGCTAATAACACCGGTATCAAAATATTGCTTCATTACTTTAGGATTTGGTGAATTGGTTCCAATACTTGTTAATGGCATGCTTGGGGGGTATGAAACTGAAATTAACAAGTTGAAGAGAGGCCTTACATGAGAAGATCTTAGCTTGGGTAGCCAAGCATGACTTGCCTGTATATATGATGCCCTTTACTTTAGGATTTGGTGGTTAATTTTAGTTAAAAGCTTGGTCTAGTTCAAGCTTAAAAAGATGCATTTGAGGTTCATTTCTGGGTTTATAGGCAGTCTCCTTTGCTATGCTGAGCGGTTCTTTGTCAGCCTCATGCCAGGCCTACATCTATCGACACCTTCCATATCAAATATGGAAAAATACCTCGAATATCAAATATGGAAATTTTTATATTAAATAAACTAGGAAGAAATGAGCATTTTCATCATTAGCGTACAAGCTCATGACTTGTATCAACCGACTAAAATAAAAGCACCAGCTAGAGCATAAAAATCTGAATTTAAAAGTGGAACTTTCAACACCTGCCAATACAAAATAAGCAAGAGCAGAAAATATACAATTCCTTCTCAAAAAATTCTGCATACCACAGTTATTTTCACAAAAGATAATCCATGAGTGTTTTCTCAGTCAATCCCATAACACATTAAATATCATTCATCTGCCCAATAAAATATTCCTCATCTACTAGCCGATCATGATGCATTCAAACTAAAGTTTCAAGTACTTCTAGTCCAACAAATTCCTCCTCACTTCATTTATTTGTTTCTAGCACCTTTTAACATCCTCATTAAATTTGATTTGAAACTAACAACGGAATGGGGAAAAAGCTCAAGGATTTTATTAGAAGAACATTGAGGTAGGTATTCACTATTCCTTCATCTGCTTGATGCTTTCTGGCGCTTTCCTACATCACACTGGACATCAATAAGCCCTGTTATGACTAATGTGATATTCTGCCCTACCCTCACTGGACCCACACCCAAAAAAAAGAGTCTATCGGCTCGGCGGGGATGAGCGAAGATTAGCGAAGATTAGCGAAGTTTCTCTAGCGGCGAGGAGAGAGTGAGAGGAGGTTAGGGTTGTCATTTGGGGGATTCAGCGGCAAGGAGCGGAGCGTCGAGGAAGTTAGGATAGCGCCGAGTAGCGGAGCTTCGGAGAGGAGCGTCGGGGTGGATTGGGCATCGGGGGAGAGACTGGAGTGAAGAAGAGGAGGCTAGGGTTGCGATTGGGTGAGTTTAAGTTTGGGTGATTTTGTGAGGAGAGGAGGATGAGAGAAATGAAGAGAATAGAAGAAGCCAATTAAAAAATTTACTAAACTGCCCCCTCTATCAGTATATTTGGGCGGAGTCGATCTGGTGCGTTGGATCAGAATCGAAGGGCCCAGATCTCCAACTCATGATAAGGATCTGAGCTCACCAGCTCATATGTAACGCCCCATTTTTTTTTTAATTTAATTAATTTTTTTTTTTAACACCAAATTCAATTCTTTCAATTTATATATAACTTTAAACATAAACTATGATAGTAATATTTACAAGAAAATTTTGGCAGAGTTTCCACTAAAATTTCTGCCCGGAAACACAAAAACTTACGGAATTCTGCTCTAAATTCTGCAGCTCACATCACATGCAATAATATCATGGGCTCCCCAGGCCAAAATGAGCAGAATCACACAGGCAATATAAATATCAGAGCATCTGTAGTCGTTTGCTATATATCGATAATATGGATATTTGGCTAAAAAAATCGTTGCACTCGTTTGCCAAATATCCATATTATCGATAATTTGCTACAGTCGATTGCCATATTTGAGAATGAATATATCTTTTATCCATATTTGAGCGACGACACTTTTGATTTTTTTTAAATTTTTTTCAATTAAAAAATCCCCCAAATCCCTCGGACGGCACTTCATGTGCCGTCCTTTGATTTTTTTTTTTTTTCAATTAAAAAAATCCCATCGCAGGCCCAAATCCTCGGACGACACTTGAAGTGCCGTCCGGAGGGTTTTGTATTTTTTAATTTTTTTTTGCAATTTTTGAAAATGTTTTTCCAATTTTTTAATTTTTTTTGCAATTTCCGAAATGTTTTTGTAATTTTTTGTAACTTTTTTGTAATTACGGAAATGTTTTTGTAATTTCCGAAAAAGTGGAAAATGACAAAAAAAAATTTCAATGGGCTGTTGGACGGCACTTCATGTGTCGTCCGTCCTTTCAAAGTTTTTTTTTTTTTTTTTTCCGTTTCTCCGACGGCACTTCATGTGCCGTCGCACCAATTATTATTAATAATTTTTTATTTTCGCTCTCCGACGGCACTTCGAATCCCGTCCCACAAAATTTATTGTTTTTTTAAAATTTTTTTCTCCGACGGCATTTCATGTGTCGTCACTTATTATTTTAACATAAATAGCTAAAAAATAGCTTTAAACGAGTGCAGCAAAAGTTGGATTTCTATTTCCATTTATCCATATATCCATATTTTTACATTCAACGACTACAGATGCTCTCATAATCTGGGGGCCAAACTCATAATAGAATATCAATTATCAAGTAAAACCCATACATTCATTTGAAAACGTAGTAAAGTTTTTATAAAATAACTTATAAAAACATACCACAGGGCCCGATACTCCACAGTGAGATGGGTACGGATCAAAAAACATATCATGCCACTCCACACTATACTCATCATCATTATCCACATACTTATACATTTAAAGTACAATTTAAATCATAAATTTTACTATTCACATAATTAAACTTAAACAACAATTTTAAAATAAAAGCTCCACTCCACAGAATCTATACCTCACCTCTGCACTGCTGAGGACCTGTAACAGTAGGGAATCTAGGGTAGTCCAGGAACTCCCTAACCCCCCAAACACTAAAGGGTTAGCCATTTCTGGTGTGAGAATAATTCACTTGTCTAATAAATAAACCCAACTATATAATGAAAATAAATTAAACTTACAAATATCAAGGTAAGAAGATTCAACCTGAATTTGAACATAAAAGCATCAAGAATACGACTTTATATCAAGTACTCGGCAAATCTGCATCCATCCACATATATATCCATAACTTCACACCCTTCACTAAATGCATCATATTAATATATATATATATATATATATATGTGTGTGTGTGTGTGTGTGTGTGTGTGTGTGTGTGTATACAACTCCTTCAATTCACACTCAATTACAAAGTCATATATTAATTCACATTCCATTACTAATTCTCCAACACAAATACTCATCTTTTCACAATTGCGGTCACCTCATCATTTCTTTATGTTCATAAATAATCACACAAGGTCACTACCACTTTTCTTCACACTTATTTAACCACGCACTTTATTTACCATTCATTTGCATCTACGAACTCACGACTCATATTCTTTCATACTCATCTTCATTCATAAACATTTTCTTTCTCATTCTCATATTACATAACACCTTATTCATTCATTTCTTATAACACATATCATCACGTCTCGCAATACATTACTTTTACTCTCATCATACATTACAACTATCTTCTTTACACTCTCAATACATCATCATACTCATCATCAAACTCATCATTGTTATAACTTACCTTCATTTTCCCTTATAACACATATTTCAATTTACTTCACTTTTTATTTTCAACCCGCAATACCGGCATCATATTAACAACTCACCCATTCATCCTGAAAGTTGTGCCAAGACTAGTTCCCACCATTTCTACGAAAATAGCTGGCGAGTAGTTTCTCGACACACTTTCAAGGTACAACAAACTCATAACACAACATATTTTTCTTTAATAATCATTTTCGTGACCACTCTCGTATTATATCTTCACTTTCATTTATAAGATGCATAATGCATTCTCTGTACTTTCCGTATTCATTCTCATAACACAATTTCTTCATTTAATCCATATTAATACACTTTTCGTATTTTCTGAATCTCATCTCATAATTAACTTATTTATTCTTTATTCTTAACTCATAATACACTTACTTTCTCCACTTTCTCATATTCATTTCATGTCATACGCTATTGTCACTTTCTCATTTTCATTTCACAGCACAAGGTATTCTACTTTTCATTTTCCATCTCATAATACAATTCACATTAACTCTCATTTTTTTTAGGTAATACACTGCACCCCAAACATAGTTTGGAGAATATACACCACACCCCAAAGCCGATAGCTTGGGTAATAATCACTGCACCCCAAGTAGAACTGGGGTGATAACTTATCACATCTTAAGCCAATAGCTTAATTATTACTTTACTTCAATTTTCTTTTTACCTTACACTTTACTTTACTCCTCATTTTCATCACCCAATACTGATATTAGATTAACAATCCACCAGCTCATCCTGGGAATTGCGCCAACTCATACCACCACATATCTCGTTTCACAACCATTCTCACAGTACATTTTATTATTACTTTAATTCTATTCATCTAATACTATATCATACTTATTATCTTACGTTGCTTCTCATGTTTAATCACAAGCTTCCTTTACCAATCATTTTACTTGCATACCCATGAATCACATTCTTTCATGCTCTTCATCATATACTCATTTTCTTTCACTTTACTTATTCATTTCCACCCATACACTTACTTCACCATTTCATTTTATTTTACACCAATTACTTTTTTCTCTTTCTCATTCACATTTCATGTTATATTCATTTTATTAATTAATCGACCAGTGCGTCACAGTACCCCAAGCCCATCCTAGAGTACCAATTCTATCTCAGGTCTATCATGAGGTATTAACTCTCTCTCAGATCTACCCTAAGGTATCAACTGTCCTTCAGGTCTACCCTGAGGTATCAACTCTCCCTCTCTCAGGTTTACCCTGAGGTATCAACTCTCTCTCTCTCAGATTTATCCTGAGGTATCAACTCTCTCTTTCTCTCAGGTCTTCCTTGAGGTATCAACTCTCTCTCTCAGGTCTTCCCTGAGGTATCAAATCTCTCTCTCAGGTCTATCCTGAGGTATCAACTATCTCTCTCAGGTCTACCCTGAGGTATCAACTCTCTCTCTTAGGTCTTCCCTGAGGTATCAACTCTTTGTCTCAGGTCTATTCTGAGGTATCAACTCTCTCTCTCTCAGGTCTTCCCTGAGGTATCAACTCTTTCTCTCTCTCTCAGGTCTATCCTGAGGTATCAACTCTCTCTCTCAGGTCTACCTTGAGGTATCAACTCTAGTCAACCGAATTTATTGCTATTAACATTTTCTTTTCATATTTTCATCCCCATTTATCATCATAGCATCTCATCTTTTATTTGAACTTATTCACATAAACAATGATCACCATCTCACTTACCCTTTCAATGCATCACATGAAAGAAATATCACTGTAATTAACATATAAAATCATCACATCATATTATTGCACATCACAACTGTACTGTATTATTTATTTTATCATTACCTCACATATCATGAGTATACCACACTATTTATTATCTCAATATCACATGTTTGCATATGCCCAGTAGATCAACACACCACAACACCATATATATATATACACATTACATTACCATCACACTGAATATTCAAAATCACATCAATTCGCAATATGCCGACATCCTTATATACATATAACTCATCCCCATATATATATAACTAATCCATCATCTATAAATTTATATCAATACACAAGAGACATGAGTATTTAATCGTCATATTGCACACCAAGATCGAGCACTAATTCCCATATATACATACACCATATTCCGTGATTCATACCAATCATTCAGATTAGACTAAAATTTTCTTAAAACAACTGATACGTAAATACATTCATACTCACCTAATAGCCGTGAAGACTCGAAACATCATTTCTCCATCCCGCACCCGAAGTCGCTAACATCTCCTATTATCAAATTTCAAAGCAATTAGGGCTCAAAATATCCAAACCAGCAATAGGAAATTAATAATACCAATCCTAATATCACACAGGCGTTTTATTGAACGTCTAGGAGGCACACATTCGATGCACATAATAGTCAAATTCCTACGGGGGGTTTTTATCCCCAAACAATTACTAGAACCACTCCCAAATTATTTTAATGGCACAACTACAATTTCTACTACCATACGAGAGATAATTCTTATATATATAATTCTTTTTACAAACCCAACACCCTAATTTATTAGGAACTTGTAAAATCTCCAATAATTTTCTAATTTCTCACCTCTACTATTTCCAACATCTTCTAATCTCCCTACTACTATATTTCTAGTCAATAGAAATTAACCACACTAAATTTTATACAAATAAATGAAATAGGGTATACCTTCCCATAGTTGTTTCTCCAAATTTACTCCACCACGAGATATAGCACCCTTCAATTAGTCATCCCCTCAATTTAATTCAAAAACCACGGAGAGATGGTGTAGATTTGGGCAAGAGAAGGGTGAGGCTGAAATGGGTTTCGGCGGGTTCTTGCGATCGGGAATGAAACAGAAAGAAAAGAAGGGAGGAGGAAGGAGGAGAGGAGGGGGGTTTTGGAAAGTTTTAATAATAATAATAATAATAATAATAATAATAATAATAATAATAATAATAATATACATACATATATATATATATATATATATATATATATATATATATATATATATATATATATATATATATATAGACACACACACACACACACATATATATATATAAAGGGGTATGAGCAACTTGCTCATTTAGTAAATAAGCAATTGATGATGTGGCATGCATGTGATTGGAAAATCCTTAAAAGGGTTAGTTGTCCAATGTATCAAATGCATGCCACATAATCACTTGCTCATATCCCTTTTACCCTATATATATATATATATATATATATATATATATATATATATATATATATATATATATATATATATATATATATATATATATATATATTTATTTATTTATTTATTTATTTAAAGTGCTATTAACAAATAAACACCCAAGACTCTAAAATATTTCAAATAACTCCAACCCTATACTTTAATAACACCAACATTACAAAATACATAATCCTCCAAAATTATGAAATAATATAAACAATATTTATTCACATAAAATCTTAACTCATGACTCCAATATATCAATAATACTGATCCAACTCAAATATCAACACCAATATCAATATTTAAAATAAAATATACCTCAAAAGATATTAAGCGGGTATTTTCGGTATTTTACAAATTCGAGGTGTTACATCATAATAGACTAACTCTTTCTCTCTCTCTCTCAATATATATATATATATATATATATATATATATATATATATATATATATATATATGAGATATGCTCCATTGAAAACGAGTTTGTTTTCACCGGGTTGGAAAACAACGATCTGGGCCATTGGATCGCTCCTGATCGTGATCAACGGCTCAGATCGCTGCCGCCCATCACCCATCTCACTTAAGTGGCGGAGGGTTAATTTGGGAATTTCGTCCCAAATAACTCTTCGCCTCATTCGCTCTAAAAAATTGAATGAGCCTAGGTCGTTGTTTGAAACAACGGCCTAGGTTATAAAAAATTGAATCAACATTGAACATAGGCCGTTGTTTGGAACAATGGCCTTTTATAACCTACGTCGTTGTTCCCAACAACGGCCTAGGCTATAAAATTTTATAGCCTAGGTTATTTGAAACAACGAAATTTTATAGCCTAGGCCGTTGTTGGGGAACAATGGTCAAGGTTATAAAAGGTCGTTGTTCCAAACAACGGTCTAGGTTCATTCAATTTTTTATAACCTAGGCCGTTGTTTCATTCAATTTTTTTGAGCAAATAAGGCAAAGAGATATTTGGGATGAAAATTTCAAATTAACCCTCCGCCACTTAAGTGAGATGGGTGATGGGCGGCAGCGATCTGAGCCGTTGGTCACCATCAAGAGCAATCCAACGGCTCAGATCGCTGTTTTCCAACCTGGTGAAAACAAAAAACAAACCCGTGTTCAATGGAGCATTCATATATATATATATATATATATATATATATATATATATTGAGTCTCTTATGAGGGTGACGAGAAGAGGCCCTTATCGTGAGCAAAAGATCTCAGCCATTGGATTGCGATCTGTTGGCTGAAATCTTCTGAGCCCAAATGCTATATATCGGAGGTCCTTTTGGGGATTTCACTACGTACCGATTCATTTCTTCTTCCCCCTTCTTTGTCTTCTTCGTCCTGACGCTCCTCCTCTCATTTCTCAAACCCTAGCTATAACACCCCGAATTCCAAATCAGACTGAATTCGAAGTTCCACAGAATCTTTACACTTCTTTCGTACAATTTTACAAGGAAATAAAAACTTTTTGTTATATCAGAGTTTACAATTACATTACATATTTACAGTGGAAGCAAATTACAACAATTTACATCTAACTTGAAGTGTCGGTATGATCAACTCTATCTTTCTTAGTATTTTCATGTGATGAATGTATTAACATTTTGTGCATTTGATCACATGATTGAGAATTTTAGATCATAGTTATTCTCGCCTTGAAAACTAGCATGTTTAGTGTTGTTAAGTGCTTTATCATACTATGTGTATAGATATTTTGACAAATCCATTGTTTGCAGTTTGTGTGAGATTATATATTTGCTTCTCTAATAATTAAAGAAAATAAAAAATAAAAAAATTGTATAAGATGTATAACATATGTCTATAACTTATGAGAAAGCATCTCTTAATGTACGATATGACTCCATTAGTTACGTTTTGTTCTTTCTCGTTCATTATACTAAGTGTGCACAGTTGAATTATAACATGTTAGTCATTATCTCGTTTAGCATTTCGAAGATGATGAAGAACGAATAAAGAAAATTTTTCTTACTGTGTTTGAGCAAGTGGATATTGTTAGAACCATTTGAGAAAGCAAACAATTTTGTAAAATGTGGTAGAGTAATTTTGTATTAACTCTTATAATGTGCATATATTGTCAATCGTATGTATAAGTTGAGTTTAACAAATGAGATAATTAATAATAATAATTCTAATTATGTATAGTTCCTGAACATAGCATAATTGGCTAGGATTTGAGAACTATAAATTAAATTGTTTGTTCTTGTTATAACTCATAACTCTGCTAAATGACACTCCATTAAATATGACAAATATGAATGTTGTGCTCAGATTATGATCACTAGAAAATCATTTAGTATGGTCTCTAGGAGCACACAACTTCTGGAGTCAATTCATTCTGATATTTGTGATCTCAGTAGCGTTGTGACTAGATGAGACGATAATTGGTCAGAAGTATTTAATCACCTATGTAGATGATTATTGAATGTTTTTTATACATATATGGAGGATGTAGCACTCGCTATTTGATGAATTAAAATCTAATTTGTAGCGCCCCGATTTCCAACACTGGGAAACTGTGACACGAGCCAAGACCTTTTCTTCAATTAGTCACAATACACAGAAAACAGGAGAATTTAAAACTTTTTATTCAATACACAATGCGTTACAAGTCTGAATATTGTACAACTGTAATACCTTACAATAGAGTTACAATATTACCTTTACATTTCTAAGTAATACAACCTTCAACATCTTACATCAGAGTACTTCTCAACTAATGCATAATCCATACATATACTACAGCGGAACTAAACATAACACTGACTCCTTGCTTTTCTTGCCTTGAGTCCTCCTGAATTTCGCCTTTGTACTTCGGCGATCCAGTACCTATGGAAGTGGGGACGTCAGTATTCACTGACGCTTAAAGGCTGATCATATAGCAGCGAATCTCCCAAACAATATACAAAATATAGCAATGGTGTTGGTGTAGTTTAAGTGTTTGTGAGTGCTATGACTAGACTCTAATGCGATATTTAAATAGAACTAGGACGCTTCCTATTCTAATGTCAGCAAGTCTCCGAAAGCAACATGCAGCCCATACTACATGCAACTCCATCTCAAGCCGTTTCTCCATATATAGGGATTGAACCCGCGTTATGAACTTCTAATTGTACTCAACTTGTTCCCGACACCTACACGTGGCTAATGAGGTTGCAGACGTGGTCAAGTCCCACTATTGCATTTCGCCAGTGGTGTCTATGTTCGCCACTGGGACCCGGTCAACCGGACCTCTCTCAAAATAGACGAACCCAATGTATCGGGCGTCACAACAAAATCAAACTATAGGGTTTCACAAGTGCAGGGTAGCACGAAGCCTACCCTGTGGCACCCTCTGGGGTATCGCAAGCGCAGGACTGCACAATGCATCCTGTGGCACCCCCAGCCACGGTACCTCAGGAATTAACAGCGCGAGATACGCAACCCGTGTCCTCAACTTGTGAGACGGCACCGTACGTATCCCTTTGACGGGAAGGTACAACCCAGTACACTACCTATGATCTGCCTCAAGGGACGAGTTAGTGTAAGGGGCCCCCTACAACTGACTCCTCTCTCCCGGCAAAGGGTTAAAATGATCCTTGTAAGTCACTACCCTAATAATGTCCCTGACTCGAACAATCCTAGGGATGACAATATTATAAACACAACATGCTAGGCCTTAAATTAGGCTTCGCAAGACACCTCCACTAGGCTGCTCAACCTAGACTTACCAGAATCCCTCAGGATCCGGTTCGTGGCTCATCGATCCAAGACTTTGGCCGTGCGAATATACATGCATGTTGTTACCCTAGACTTGGATTTCGTCTATACTCCGGTTCTCGATCAACCTACCCTGGTTAAGATTCGACGGTACACAAGGAGTGACTCCTCCACAGTTCCTTAGGGTAAGAAGACATATGTCTTGATGGTCGATAGCCCTTAGGGTGGTAATATCACCATAGACGAGCACAACGAACTGTGTACTAGCTAATAAGCTATACACGAGTAACAAACACATACGAGCCAACTAAGCTACGTATGAAACAATAACTACCTACGAGCCTGGTGGGCCTCGTTGGAGATAACCACGTACATACCAGCCAAATAAGCCGCGTATGAGACCAACAGCTACGCACGGGCCTGGTTGAGCCGCGTACGAGACAACAACCTACATACGAGCCAACTAAGCTAAGTATGAGACCCACGGCTATGTACGGGCCAGTCGAGCCACGTACGAGCACAACCATGTGTAAACAACCATACAGGTAATCAATCTTAAAAGCAACCAAACGTGCTTACTAGCAAACTTAATTTTCTATTATTAGAAGCAACAGAAGAATCTACTAGTAGTCTATGATCGGCATTCTACTAAGGAAGAATCCGAAGGCGACATAACAGCCTTTATCGAACTAACTATCACTAGTGGTCTTTCCGATCTTATTACTTCGACCTATAATGCCTTAGGCATGACATACACTCGTAAGCATCTTCCTACGGACAATCCAATTACAAAACAGAACTACTCCCCATCACACTCCTAAGTATGAATGTGATTTCGCTTGTGCTTACATCAAGCTTAAGCATAAAATCACTACGACCTAGACATAGAGTCCACTATAGTCAAGCGAGCGTAAAAGCTTACTACTTATCTTGACTAATCACCATAACCCAAGCATGGATAGATAACTAATATAACATACAACATTCCAAGGCATGGTAGGTAGTCTAACATTACTCCTACAACGTTCTAAACATGCATTTGAACTTTAGCATGGTATGGAACATAACATAAAATCTCTACAACTAACCATGGGTAGTTTTTTTACTCTAAGCATGAACACCATAGTATGGATATCATTAACTTAACATGATCAATAATTAGCATGATACCTACTTACTTAGCATGAGTCATGATCATCTACTAACATAGCATGAACAACCACTTATCTAAGTATGGGTACCATGTAAACATGAGTATTCATATAACCTAGCATGGTATACGACTTACTCACAATCTAAACTAGCATGACATACAACTTACTTACAATTAAGCTAGCATGGCATACAACTTACTTGTAGTTAAACTAGCATGGCATATCTATAATTAAACTAACATGGTATATCACATACCTACAATCAAACTAGCATGGTATGCAACTTACTTGTAATTAAGCTAGCATGGCATAGATAAAACTAGCATGGTATATCACTTACCTACAATTTAAGCTAACATGGTATATCACATACCTACAATCAAACTAGCATGGTATGCAACTCACTTGTAATTAAGCTAGCATGGCATAGATAAAACTAGCATGGTATATCACTTACCTACAATTTAACTTAGCATGGTATATCACATACCTACAATCAACTTAGCATGGTATATTACATACCTACAATTAAACTAACATGGTAAGTAATTTTATTATGGATCCTACAACATCCTAAGCATAATGTCATTAATCCAAGCATGGTAGGAAACTCTTAGATTGATTCCTACAACATTCTAAGCATAAATGAGTGGATCTAAACATGGTAGGAAACTCTTAGATTGCATCCTACAACATTCTAAGCATAAATAGAATAATCTAAGCATGGTAGGAATTTTAGAATTAATCCTACAACATCCTAAGCACAATTAGGCTAATCTAAACATGGTAGGAACTTTAGGATTTGTCCTACAACATTCTAACATAAAGCATGGTAGGATATTTTTAGAAATAATCCTACAACATTCTAAATATAAAGTATGGTAGGATATTTTTAGAAACAAACCTACAACATTTCAAGTATAAAAGCATGATAGGATATTTTTAGAAATCATCCTACAACATTTCTAAACATAAAGCATGGTAGGATATTTTTAGAAATCATCCTACAACATTTCTAAACATAAGGCATGGTAGGATATTTTTAGAAATCATCCTACAACATTTCAAGTATAAAAGCATGATAGGATATTTTTAGAAACAATCCTACAATATTCCAAACATAAAGCATGATAGGATATTTTTAGAAATCATCCTACAACATTTCTAAACATAAAGCATGGTAGGATATTTTTAGAAATCATCCTACAACATTTCTAAACATAAGGCATGGTAGGATATTTTTAGAAATCATCCTACAATATTTCAAGTATAAAAGCATGATAGGATATTTTTAGAATCAATCCTACAACATTCTAAACATAAAAACATGGTAGGATATTTTTAGAAACAATCTTACAACATTCTAAACATAAAGCATGGTAGGATATTTTTAGAAACAATCCTAGAACATTCTAAACATAAAGCATGGTAGGATATTTTTAGAAACAATCCTACAACATTTCAAGTATAAAAGCATGATAGGATATTTTTATAAAACATCCTACAACTAATTAAGCATAAAAACATGGTAGGATATTTTTATTAGGCATCCTACAATATTTGAAGCATGGGTATTGCTTCTAAACATTTTTAGAAGTAATCCTACAATATTTGAAGCATGAATATTGCTTCTAAATATTTTTAGGAGTGATCCTACAACATTTGAAGCATGAATATTGCCTCTAAATATTTTTAGGAGTGATCCTACAACATTTGAAGCATGAATATTGCTTCTAAATATTTTTAGGAGTGATCCTACAACATTTTACTACTACTACTACTCCTATTTTAATCAAAACATAACACACAATTATCTACTACTACTACTACTTCATTCTTATCAAGAACATAACATACAATTTACTACTACTACTACTTTATGGACATAAAACATCTATAATTACTTACTACCACTTCTTCCTTTAATCAACATACTACCACTTTATATCAACCATACTACTACTTTATTTAATCACCCATACTACTACTACCTTACTAATCAACATACATGCTACTACTACCTCATTTAATCACATACTACTACTTTATATTTTAGCATGCTACTACTTAGTTGCTTACTAATCTTTATTATTACTAGTGATAAAAGAAAAGATCATTTTTATTTTATTTTACTTTACAACTAGTAAATATGAAAGAAAAGATTTTTTTCATTTATTTCTACAACTAGTGATTAAAAGAAAAGATCTTTTTAATAGCTACAATTAGTGATAAATAAAAAGAGAAGATCTTTTTAATATTTCTTTAACTAGTGATTAATAAAAAAGAAAAGATCTTTTTAATCTACAACTAGTGATTAATAAAAAGAGAAGATCTTTTTGTTATTTCTACCACTAGTGTTTAATAAAAAGAAAGGTCTTTTTAATCAATAAAGAAAATTTCAACACACATATGCTTATTATTTTTAGTCCAAGTTCCATAAAGTCCTACAACCCACAATGGTTGTAAAAGTGTTCATATGCCAATTCCTACAAGTCCTACAACCCTCAATCGGTTGTATGTTCAAGATTATATTTAATGTGTGAATCTTTTGTCCAATAACAACATAAACAACACCACAATAATAAAGATGTGATCTTTATGTGTTTTAGTAGGTTCTACTACTACTTTCTTACTTTCATTTATCATTCATAACCACCACAACACACCCATCATAAAACTTACCCAAAAATAAAAGAAAACAAAACAAGAAGGTAGGAGAAGAAGTCAAACAACAAAACAAACAAACAAACAAACAAACAATCAAACAAAGAAGTGTGAAGAAACCCCCACCTTAGTTTCCTTTGAAGGAAGGACTTGCCTAGCACTCCTTCTCCTTCCCCTTAGCTTCTAAGAACTCCTAACAAAATCTACAAATAAAACTCTCAAGTTAGCATGGTGATCTCTCTTTCTTTTCCTTTCTTTCTTTCTTTCTTTTTGATCTTTCTAAAATGAGAGAAGGAGGAGAATGAGGGGGTATTTATAGGAGGGGATAGGAGGGGGTAAGTGCAAAATGTGCACTCACATTTACAAAAAAACCCCAAGGATAGGGTGAGGCCGGTCATACCTTAGGAGAAGGGGGAAAGTGGGGGAGGTGTTATGTGAGGGAAGATTGATATGGAGGAGGATTTTTCTAGAAGAAATCTTAATCGTTTATGTCTTTGTAACCCTAGGTTTAACCTCCTAATCAAACCCTAACCATCCCAACTAGGTTTTGTCATAGCAAAAATAAGTGTTGTCCAAAAATACACAACACACAATTCGTATAATGCGCTAATCGACATACTACGTGCGCATATATGTCTGTATGCATAATCCGTATAAAAATAATTAATTCTCGAAAATAATAATAAAATAAATTTTATTATTAGTTTGGAAGATCACGGTATTAATTTGATACCATACGGATGTATACTGACTGATATCTGGGTACAGATAATGTCTATGGATAAACCGGGTGAAAATCACCAAAATATTCTAATTTTGGAATTAAAACAAAATAATAATAAAATAATAATAAAATAATAATTTATATACGGTAATATCCGTCCGGGATATTACATAATTAAATGCTAAAATCAAAAGGTTTCAGATTTGATAGAGGTGGTGAATATGTTTTAACAATTTTAAGAGAAGTTTGGATTTGGCATAATCTCTAGTGCACTCTATTTACAACAGTCAAAATGGCATTGATAAATATTAGAATCAAACACTTAGAGAAATGTTGAATTCTATATTATTGACTATTGTTTGACTTTGTGTAACTGTGGGTGATATTGTATTGTTAATCATATTTCCAATATGTTACCACACTATAAATTATTTATATCTTGTAAACTATGGGATAGAAACACAAATAATTTGGTTAATGTGAAAACATGTGGTGTGATACATTTGTTAGAGTACATGACTCTAGAAGGCCTAAAGTAGGACCTATAACAAATATTTGTGTGTACTTAGAAAGTGCAGAATATGGTTCTATGGACAGATTTTAGATCTATCTAATTTGTATTAGTAGAATCTAGACAAACAAAGTTTTTTGAGAATGTGTTCATCAAAGATAAGTGTATGAAATTATCTAGTCCTACTGATATAGTCAATGATTCACTGTTGGAATCTAGAACCAGTCATATTGATACTTAAACTTGAATGACAAATGAGCTAAGAAGAGTCTTTAGTAGTCAATGAGATGATTTTGTGTCATACAATAATACTTTAATTTACTTGTCTGCCGAAAGGGGCTAAAACTATAGTAAGTTAGTGGGGTTTTGTAGAAGAAACTTAATTTTGATTGTTAATTTGACAAATTTTAATGCATTTTAGTAGCTAACGGATTGACTGAGAAAAATAGAGAAGATTTATTTGATGTTTACTCACATGTTTGTCATATTGCTACAATAAGCATTCTTCTAACCTTTACATCTATTGAAAATTTTGTTATTCATAAAAGATATTTAAACAGTTTTGTACTAAAAATTTTGTACTTGATGTTTTGTAGTGAACAGTTTTGTACTGGAAAGTTTTGAACTACTATGTTTAGTGAACAAGACTTAAAAATTTAGTAAAGTCATTGTATATTCTTAAAACATGTATAGCCGACGAATAAATAATTTGAAAAATTTCTTAAAGAGCCTAGTATATGAATCAAGTAATTCAGATCAGTGCCTTTAACTTTATGGGGTGTCAAATATAGTGCCTATTATTTACTTGTTCTGTTGACATGCTTGTTCTTGGAAGTGACCTCTCTATTATAAATGAAGTTAAAATTGTGTTATTCAAAGAATTCAACATGAAAAACCTAGGTATTGTGGACACCATAGGTATAAGGGTGAGTTTCGGTTGGCAAGGGATAACCTTAGTCAAACTCATCAAATCAAAATGTGTTTCAAAAGTGGGGATATAGTGATTGAAAGTATGTTTGAAACACCTTATGATTATGATGAAAGGTTGACACATAATGATGGTGCAACTAGAAGACAGGTAGATCATTCTAAAAGAATTGAAAGACTCATATATATAAAGATCTGCACTAGAATGACATAGCCATTGAGGTAGATATGATTTGCAGATTCACTAATAATCACATACATATTTGAGTCCCCTTAAGAGGCTAATGAGATACCTGAGTGGTACTCAAGAGTTTGTTTTGTGCTACTCTAGTCATCCTTCGAATGAATGGCTGATCTGATGCATTATGATGCTCAGAATTTAGTGAAAGTCGATAAGATATGTGTTTACACTAGGAGGAACAGAAATGTTATGGAAATTAAAAGGCAAACAGGCACTATGCTATCATCCATGAAATCAGACCTCTATGTGTTATCCTCTGCAGGGGAAGAGGCTGAGTGGATTGAAGAACTTGTTGTTAGTCATCCATTAAGAACTTTAAGTAACTCTCTAATTCTGTTATCCGACAATCAAGCAACAATGCACTGTAGCTTATAACTCACTCTATAATAGTTAGAGGAGTATATTAAGACTGGAAGAAGCCTAGTTGAACTTTCTCATAAATAAAGTGCAATTGAAATAAAATATAACTAATGCTCTTACTAAGAGACTTGAAGGTGATCTAATTATCAAAACTGTGGGGGAAAATGGAGTTAAAAGCTATTGATTCAAAAGCTTTAACATCCTAAGTGTTTTGAAATTTGGAATCTAATTGGAACCATAGAGAAGTTCAAACATAAGCATTAATTTTAGATAGTTGGCATGCTTTAGATAATTTGAAAAGTTCAACGTAAATTTTGTCAAGATATAATTTCATTCCAATTTTGATGATGCTATATATTTTCATAATCTACTTAGAATTATTTTATTATTCATAAAGAAAGTGTGAAAACTTGTCGAGGTGTTTCCGATATTTAGAATATCGTTATATCATTCCAATTTTGATGATATATCTCTTTCATGGATTCTTGTTCCGTTCCAATTTTGATGACATATCTCTTTTATGGATTCTTGTTTCATTCCAATTTTGATGATTCAAAATTAACCATAATTGATTTAATTGTTCTATCATTCCAATATAAAACATAGTATAGTTCTTGTGTAGAAACTATAATAGTTTTTGTTCTTTATTTAGTTAAAGAAACTTGATTGTGATGCTTGCGTTACATTTTTTCTAAGCTAATTATGAATTGTACTAAGTTATTTTGTGGAACTAGATACTTTGTGAAATTCGTTGGAATTCTTAAACACGTGTCTCTTGATATTCTTGTTTTCAATAAGCTAGCAAAGATGAAGGAGTTGAATTTGTCAACATAGATTTCAGAATAATGATTTGCTCAAAATAGAGTAAACATAAAGCAGTGTGCAAGGACAGAGTTTCAGTTTATTTCTATCTAGAATAAATTAGTGACTTTCTTGGTAAAACTTCTGTTGAGTTTAAGAATTTTGTGTTCATTGAGCTTAAAACTGTTATTTTTTCTTGAAGTTTGTTTGTTTTGTTTGATTTTGAAACTATGACAGATTTCTCCAGTTGGTTTAGTTATTGTGAACTATTCTGTTGTGATATGGTTTGAGAACTATTTAATTATTTTGGTTTCGTTTTTTTGTAACTATTTGGATTTATAATTGATTTAGTCCTTATGAACTGTACATTAAGTGATGCATTTATTCTATTTAAATACTGATATCAGCCAGTCAGCTTCATGTTTAACTGATGAGATAATCCAGTACGTTTAAATATTGAGAATATATGAGGAGATTGTTGGATATATAAGTATATTCTCACTATATGAAGAATATTATGTGTAATATTATTCTATGGGTAATACGTGTGTTACACGTACTAATTGTATGAATATCGGAACGCGAGTTGAGTGGGTTGAGAACCCACTACCCAAACCAGTATTTATCCTATAATTACTGGCTTGTGATAGTAGTCTATAAATTCCAATTTTGATACCTAGGGTAAATATCTCAAGCACCCTAATTTAGGATATTAACCCTAATTTCTATTGTAATTATGTCTCATAATCTCTAACAATCATTAACAGTATCAGTTGTTGTCTCTTTGTAGTGCTTCACTATCTGTTTTAATGCCCACATTACATTAAAACAATGTGATAGAATTGGTATTAATTATTCATAAGCAGTACATACGACATGCTTTTATGCAAATATGCTCGTACATCTTTCTTAACGTAAACAATTATATATGTGCGAAACATTGACCAACCATACCTTTCAGGATTATAAAAAATAAACAATTTTCTTTGTTTTTGTATCACTCCTCATATATTATAAAACATTTAAATGTGTAATAGTTATATTGCTGGTATAGATAGTTACTGGTTTACATTCATTCTTATTATATATGTGTGAAACATTAACCAACCATACCTCTTAGGAATATAAGAAATAGACATTTTTCTGTCTTTGTATTACTCATATATTATAAACATTAAAATGTGTAATAGTTATATTGCTTGTATACATACTTACTAGTTTACATTCATTTTCCACTAAAATACAATCATATGTAAACAGAAGTAAATACACTTAATAATGTTGATTGAGTATGAAGAAATGTTACTTTTGTGCTGGCCATGTAACTGAAGAAGATCTGCATTGAATTGTTGTTGCTAGTGGGGAAATTGTTCAGACTTTTGTCAGCAATATCATTGATGAGGTTTCCTTCATGCCTCTTTATATGTTTCTTCAAATATAGTTTTGGTAAATGACAAGTAGTAGGAGTGCAAGTTGGCTTCGCTAATTTTGTTTTATATGTTCTTTGTGTTAAAGGTTATGGGGTCTTGTGATATATGTGAAGAAAGACAAGTTGGGAATGAGCGGTTTAACATATTCAGTGGCTGTCCTTCTGGTCAGACAGCAACCATAGTTCTCTGTGGTGGAGGAACTATCTATCCTCTGACTACTGATTTTTTTTTAAAAATTCTAATAGTTGTTACCCTATTTCACATATTTCTCTCTGTAGTTCATTGTAGAAGCTGGAAGGAAGCTACATGATGCAATCATGATAGTCAGACGAGCTTTAAAGAACTCCAATGTTGTGGTTGGTGGTGGTGCTATTGATGTAGCTAGGCATTGAAAACCGAATTGATATAGGCACTTCTAACTTCTATCTATGGACTTCATATTTTGGAATGATTTGAAGTTGATGAGTTCATATTTTGGAATGTTTTAAAGTTCAGCACTTTATTTTGTTACTCTAGTTCCATTTGGATTTTGTTACTCTAGTGATGGATGATTATTTTGAACATATTTTGGATATTTTGGATTTTGGAGTTTATGATGGATGATGATTGTAATGAAATTATAACTTCTTTTTCTTGGAAATGTGTTGTAGTTAGTTTTACGGAATTGTATCTGTTCAACTTAGAGTTTATTGGAATTGTGATATTGCATAGGTACATTAAAAAAGGAATAAAACAACCAAAATGGAGGGCAATAGAAAAAACTACTTGCAACAGTTTTAGAAATACGTCACAGCTAGAAAAAGAAAAATTGCGACACTTCTAAATTTTAACGCAAAACAAAATGCGACATAATTGATTTTTTTTTTGTTGCAATAGTTTGCGAGAAAAATAAAGTTTTCATCACAAAAAATTTGCAACGAATTTTTTTGGTCACAAA
The DNA here is from genome assembly GCA_017893485.1 of Hemerocallis citrina. NCBI lineage: Eukaryota > Viridiplantae > Streptophyta > Magnoliopsida > Asparagales > Asphodelaceae > Hemerocallis > Hemerocallis citrina. The sequence goes on along the minus strand of CM030362.1, from coordinate 222,666,131 downwards.
CAGTTTGTAACAAAACTTTTTCGTCACATATGCTTTGCGATGCAGAGTACAAATAAAATCATCGCTATATTAATATTTCAAAAATTATTTCATCATTTTTATTTTCAAATTTTAAGTAAAAAAAAGAAAATATTGCGACCTAAAATATGCAATGTCACCATTTGCGATCATTTTGGCTAATAAAATCGTCACATGTAGCGACGGGTCAAATAGCGACGATAATTTCGAGGCTTTGCTAGATCTTTATTTCATCGCAAATCCAATTTCCCCCTTGCATTATTGCTTTTTCGTCGCAAATTTTCATCGCTAATCTGCACATTTCTAGTAGCGGATGGCCTATGCATTAGTTACAGCCGTCCAAAAGCTCCAACTCTACTTCCAAGCACACTACATCTGGGTCCTCACCGATCAGCTACTCAAACAAGTCATCCACAAGCTAGAAAGATTCGGGAGACTTATGAAGAGCTCCATCGAGTTAAATCATCATGATATCACTTACCGACCGAGAACAGCAATCAAGGTCCAAGCCTTGGCCGAATTCATCGTCAAAAGCACAATTCCTGATTCCCTCCGAGGAAGGAGACACCCCCCCCCCCCACTTTGGAGTGTCTATGTGGATGGGTCCTCTTGCCTCGAAGGGAGTGGAGACAGACTTATCTTGGTCGGTCCCGATAAGTTCACTCTCCAATACTTGCTGCACCTCAGCTTCCCAGCTTCCAATAATGAGGCCGAGTATAAAGCCCTCATCGCCGGGCTCCTCCTAGCAAGGGATGCAGGCAGGGACACGAAGAGTTGGAGTGTTCAGGGACTTCCAACTGGTAGTGATCCAAATTTGGGGTGAATATGAAGCCAGAGATGACCGCATGATCAAGTACTTGGCCTATGTGAAGAAACTTAGGTCCACTTTAAAAGAAGCCAAAGTCACTCGCATCCCACGCAAGGAAAAAGGGCAAGCAGATACACTTTCCAAGCTAGCCTTCTCATCATTCAATGGACCTGACCAAACTATGCTTATCGAGGTCCTACTCAAGCCGAGCATCGAAGAAGAGACATTGGAGCTCATGTCCATCACCCCACAAACACCCAGGGAATACTAAATGAAACCCTTGATCGACTTCCTTTGTAAGGGAGTCCTTGCTAAGGACCCCAATGAAGTAAGAAAGATCCAGGTGTGGGCTGAAAGATATACACTCCTCTACAAGCACGCTGTAGCGCCCCAAATTCCCATACTAGAAATCTGAGACCCTACTCCATGAGTCGAACGTCAAAATGTCACAATCACAGAAAAGTACAGGAAAATTAAAACTTTTATTTCATACAATTGTTACATTTACAAGTGTTACAATATCCAAATAAAAATTACAAGATTTACAAATAATATAATAACACTTGAATATGTCCCTTGGATGCCCATCCATCATGTGACTATAAAAAACAATGATTTTCAGCCATACAATTTTGTAACACTTCAATGGATGGGTAAATGAATTTCAAATGATTTGATTTTACATATTTAGACTAATTTAGATGTGTAGATCAATGTGAACGGTTCGGATCGTCGATATGAATGCCCGAAGGCCTAGTGCACACGCCGTATGCACTAGAGGAGTGCACAACCGAAGCTTTTCCTATATATATATATATATATATATAAACTAGGTGTGCCCGTTGACACGTGCCTACAGCACGTCTTCGGAACGGTGCACCTTGTTTGATCATATAAAATAGTTTTTGAGATCCAGCAAATTAATTGAAGTAGCAAACATATTATATGAGAAACTTTTGGGGGTCCAGCAAAAAATATATTATATGATTTTTTTGATTGTTTTGAATTATTTTTAAAGTTTTTAAATTTTAAATTTTTTTTAAATATTTTAAATTTGTATTTTCTTAATTTTTTTTAATAGTAGAGGGAGAGAGAGAGAAAAAAAAAATTTAAATAAATATAGGAGTTGTTTTAGGTGGGAGATTTGAATTTGAGTTTTTGGGGGGAAAATATGTATTGTGAGGTTAGATCTCGGCCTTTGATTTTTGGGGAGATTGAAGGAGAGCCACTTGATAGCTTTCTTTGTGTTTTATTATATATATATATATATATATATATATATATATATATATATATATATATATATATATATACACACAGACATTATATATATATACCAAAGCATTTTATTATCCGGGGTATTACACACGCCTACACCCAAGTTGATGGTCGACCTTACCTGCGATGCCTCTCCTCCGAAGAGGCTGATTATGCCCTCAAAGAGGTAAATGAAGGAATATGAGGCAGTAAGCTAGGCGCGAAGTCTTTTGCATGAAAAATTCTCAACCATAGACCATTGGCCCAATCTCCTCAATGATGCCCAAGCATACATCCGTTGATGCGTCCTCTGCCAGAAGTACTCCTCCATCAAGCGGGAACCCCAAGCTAACCTCAGCTCTATTTCAAGCCGCATACTCTTTGCAATGTGGGGAAGGGACTTGCCCGGGTCATTTCCTCCCGCCAATGGACAACGGATCTTCCTAGTGGTAACCATTGACTACTTCACAAAGTGGGTCGAGACAGAAACACTAGCAACAACCAAATAACATAATGTCCAGCAATTCTTCTAGAAGAACATAGTCTGCCAGTTTGGGATTCCCCACACATTAGTCACCGCAATGGAACTTAATTTGTTACCAAAGGGTTCCACAAGTTTTGCACCGATCTGGGGATTGAACATTGCTTCTCCTCTATCTCGCACCCCCAGACCAACGGTCAAGCCGAGAACGCCAATAAGCAAATCTTGGATGACCATAAGAAGAGACTTGGTGAATTTCCGAAGGAGCTATGGGTTGAAGAACTTCCAAGCTTGCTCTGGTCCTATAGAACTACAAAGAGAATCCCAACGGAAGAATCCTCATTCAACCTCACATTCAGCACAGAAGCACTCATCCCTCTGGAACTAGGATTAGCTTCCCCTCTTTCTCTCCCTTTCAACGAAGAGTAGAACTCAAATGACCTTCGGGTCAATCTACATCTCGTTGAAGAAGTCTGATAGAAGTTCGCCCTGCGAAGACACATCTACCAGCAGAGGATAAAGAATTTCTAAAACAAGATGGTTTGCCCGACCAACCTCAAAAAGGGGGACATCCTCCTTCGAAAGCTTGAGATATCTAACTCACGCAAGAAGGGAATGCTTGCCCCCAAGTAGGATGGACCATACAAGGTCTCACAAGTGGTCTGCCCAGGAGTTTACCGACTTGAATACCTGATGGGGGGGGGGGAGATATCAAGAACTTGGAACACCGAGCACCTAATGAAGTACAACGAAGGCACCTAATGCCCTCCCCTAATAGTAAGCTTCAAACATCTAATAAAGGCTGAAAATTATAACGGTCACAACATGTAAAGAAGGCCGACACTTATAACGGCCACAACATGTAATAAAGGCTAGCATCAAAGCAGCCACTTAGTTTTATTTTTCAATAAATTTTCAGTCGTTTATTTTGTAAAATTCTTGTGCAATTCCATCAGATGCAAATAATGAGTCAAACAATTGGTCCGCCCCGAGCAACACCATCTACTTACTAAGCACCCCAACAGACAAGTGTGGATTCCATACTTATGGTTCTTAGAGTCGCTCTAACCACTTGCCAACGAGTAAATGTACGGGGCACGGCTTGCCATTTGATTACTCTCAAAACACGTTGTCAACCTGTTCGGAGTCCATACTCATGGTTCTTAGTTTTGCTGAAGAGTGGAATTTTTTATATAATTTTTATTACTCTTTAATGCATTAAAATTGCAAGTTCTCTCGTTTATTTCTTTGAAATTTATCTTATTTATACTCAATATTATTTATTTGTTTGTTTTTGTAGGAATGAGATGGATAAGTGCAGAAGGTTTGCGTTTTGCATGAAATCAAGGAAGACAACAAGGATGAAGATTTCAAAATTCAAGCACTCAAATACATATTTTACAAACTGGTCCCTTGAAGAATCAACAGAAAATATTATGGCCAATTAGGAAAAGAATGAAATTTTGTAATAAAAAATCAAAGTTGAGTGGATTTAAATTAGGGTTAGTTAATTGATTAGTTTAAAATTTTAATAGATTAATTTTAATCTATAGATTTTTAAATTAGTTAATTAATTATCTATTAATTATCTAACTAACCCTAATAATTATTAACCTAACCCTAATCCTACAATTCATTATAATCCTCTATAACAACATATGGGGGCACATGAAAAGGGGGCGGCTTCGTGTTGGAAGCACAAAAAATGAAGAGGGAAGCCAGAGAGAAAGAAAAAAATATTAAAGAAAGAGGGTTGGTGGGCAAAAATGGATCCCAAGGTGGAGAAGAAAAAAATGAAAAAAGAAAAGAAGAGAAGGGTTTTTGGTGGATCTGAGTTGGTGGCGGCACGGAAATAGAATCAAGGAAAACAGAGAAGAAAGAAGGGGTTGTGGCTGAAGAAGAGAAGAAAGAACTGAAGAAGAAGCGCATGGATTTCGAGGCTTTTGATTTTCTTTCCCGACTTCAATTTCGGCTTCAAACAACAAATGATTTTTTTCTTTTTCTCTTCTAATTTTTATTATGCAATCAAAGAACATGTTTGTTAGTTGCAAATTTATTATGAACTAAATTTATTTTGCTAGGGCTTCGATGTAGCCTTGTTTTGAGAACACAATTCTAATTTCATGTTATTTTATTCTCCTATTTTTTCTTGGTTGTGTGTTTAATTTTTGTTCTTAATGCTTACAATTGTTTGGCCAACTATTGTATGATTTATTAGATCATGGAGAGTCTGAGAGGTAATTTGTGATCTAGAACTATAGAATTAAACACCATTGATTGAGCAAAATTAGAGATGATTTACCGTGATTAATGTGACTATAAAGAAATCCATAGAACTTAATAAGTCTTCAATTAATTAAATGTGCATAGAGATATGACGAACTGTTAGTTGGAGATATTTTTTATGTTGTTCGAGAGAAAATATTGAATAATTAGGGAATTTTGGTCTACAACTTGAAAAAGTAGAATTTCTAGTTACATGAAATTATAAATTGTGTGGGATTAACTGTAATGCCCCGCTTCACAAAAAGGAATACGGAATACGGATACGTGACTAAGTCCAGCAAATAATTTTCATCATCCATAAGCTGTTAGGATCTTTACAATATTTCACAGAAATAAACAGGAGATAACAAGGAGAAACCAACCACGTATGCATGAATGAATCATTATACCAACAGAATTGACTTGAAACAAAATTTAATCATCTTAAATAAACTAGATCTGGAACAAGTCATAAATTCTGGGTCAAACTGCACAATACAAAATAATCCATGTAGCAATTACATTTATTCAAAATAGGCAACAGAAAATAATAATAGCAAGAACTCCAACAACTAGAATCTCTGATCACCTACTCCATCGGGCAGTTGGTCAACATAGTCTGCAATTTAACAAATTGCAGGAAGAGAAAAAAGAAACAAAATGCTCGTCAATGCAAGTTACGGGCCGCTTGTAGTGCAGGCACAAGTACAGGAAAATATGAATGGATATAAAATAATAGCAGAAGCAAACATAGCATGGAATAGTCATGAAAACAAAATAGAATGACTAACATAAATCAGTTAACAAAATCAACATAATGTGCTAACAGGGTACATGTAACGTGTAACAGGTGTCAAGTATCATGCAAGCAGGTAAACAGGTAAACAGGTAACATGTATATGTAAGCATGTAACAGATGTCATGTTATGTCAAGTCTTGTATTTATTTCTATCTAGGTAGCACTTCATGCGTCCCAGAATTTACCACATGGTTACTCCATTGAATCAAGTTACGTTTATATTTCGTAGTGAATTCTATAGGGTCGTGTACTTATGTATCCGGTAAACCGGTACGGGTACAGATATCATGTAATAGGAAATCATGCATCAGGTAGGACTTACGGTTCCCTCCAAGTACACCCTCTCATAAGGAAGAATGTAGTTAGGTAACAGGTGGGAAACACGAGCCCCCTTCTGAGTACACCTTCTCATAAGAAAGTATGTAGTCAGGAACCAAGTAAACAGATAATCAGAATCACATGTCAGGTAATCATATCACAGATAACAGATAACAGATAATCAGGTGGGAAACACGGGCCCCCTTCTAAGTACACATTTCTATATTTTCCACTATTAGATCTTTCTTTTAACACCGGCTTGGTTATTTTGTTATTATTATCAAATAGGCATATACGTGTCACAAAACAGGGTAAGAATAACATGTTATGAACAAGTAATAGAGTCAGGTTGGAAGATGAACATGTACGGGTGAAAGACAATTCATAAAAGATTAGGACAGCGAAAATTCTAGTTCAAGACAGCAAGACAGTACTGCACCAAATCTGGAATTTCCGTTGCCAAAAATATGCAAACCTGGATCCGTCAGAAAATCTAGAAAATAGACTTTCGAAAAAATTCAGCAAATATATATAAGTCATATGATATTTCACAAAAACAGGATTCAAAATATAATTGTATCCTGAAAACATGTTCAGCCAGAAATCAGAAGTTTGTATTCATAAACAGGAAAACGGCATAAAAACTTACTTATTAAATCCAAGAAAAATTTGGGTTACTCCCTAGTATGTCTAGTATCTGCAAATATAATTTCATAATTTTCCAACATACATAGTATAGTCAAACAAAATCAGCAAACAGCAAGATACAGCAAGTTTGTAAATCTGAAATCATAAACACAGCAGTACTAAAATAGCAATAGATTACAAAATATAAATTGAAATCTAAATCTGTCAAAATGGTGATAAAAAAGATACAGCGGGTTATAATTCATATTCACAAATTTTTTATCAACAGCAAGTAGAATTATGTTGAAATTAAGGTTCTTTACTGAACAGCATGAAAATTCTGCAAGCATAATAGTTGTTTGAAAGCATAGAATAGTTTATAAAAGTCATCAATTAAATTCAAAAAAATTTGGGGTTAAACCCAGTCAAGTCTAGTTGTACTCAGTAGAATATTGGATCAAAATATTATATTTAACATCAGTATAAAAATAAATAACCATACAGAATTCATATAAAACAGAATCTAGAATTTTCTACACATCTGTAGTAAAATAGCAATAACTTGCAACTCATAAATCAAAATTGAGATCTGTCAGAAATTCTAAAAAATAGACAGAAATCTCTATGATTTATATTCACAAATAATTTTCATATACGAAGCTTAACAGGGTCTAAAATATTGAACAAAATGGGGTCACAACAAAAACAGAAATCTTCTTTATGCATAAAATCAACTAGTTTATATGAAACACATCCAAATCATAACAAAATACGCAATATGGTATACTAGATATCCAAGAAACATGGTATATGGTGTTTAACAAGTCTACAACGAGTTATACTGTTACTAACACAATCAAGCATACGATATCATACGAACAACATGCATGTATATATCAAGAATTAACTATCTCTAAGTTATTTCATGTCATGTGTGTAATGAGACAACTACAGGCGGATCACACATAGAGACAAGATCTAACAAGGGTTTTCATGAGAATAGATCTTGAAGCAACTACGCTACAAGCGGTATTTAGTACTTGTATATGCAAACAAAAATTATACACGTTACTTGCCTTATAGTCGACGACGGAAACGATGCAAAGAGCGAGAATAACAGGAATGATTTTTCGGGAACGATCTCATACGAACGACTCATGAACACATGAACACACAAACACACAAACACACAAACACAGAAGATCGATCACACACATACAAGATCAACAGCCCGGGTGTGCACGCATCGAGAGAAAAGGCGATGGCAGCGGAAGTGGGCGGCTGTCGATACTGCTTGCTGTTGCTATCTGTGTCAGGAAAGAAGCACAACGCTGAGGTGGCATTGTTGGGTTTCTTGAGCCGTGACAGGAGGAAAGGACAGGGCGTCGGGGTGCTGCGTCGCTGTAAGGTCGCGACAGGGAGATAATAGCGCAGGGGCACTGCGACTTGGTGGCCGAGGAACAGGTCGGGGATGCACCGGGGGGTCGCGGGTAGGGATGTGCCAGGGGTAGGCGCTGCGGTGGCTGTTGTTGACGACATGAGGGAAGCCAGAGAGGGTCGGAGGTGCACAGGGTAGAGGAGATCGGGAGTTGAGAGATGGGTCGGGAAAGATGATGAACAGTAGGGAAAAAAATATTGCGGCTGGGGTTATGTAGGGGATTAGAGTAAATACATAGTGGGGGGTTAATATATAGGATGAGTTAGGGTTTTAGGAGGGTAAAGGGTTATTATTGGGTTTCTGGTATTAATAAGATCCACTAGACAATAGGATATAGGTTAAAGGATTGAAGTGGATCCAATAAGAGATAGGGTTGTGTTTAAAAATCCAATAGAAAAATAAAATAACCAATAAAAATATGATTTATAATAAAATGTAATTTGTATTACAATATAGAATTTATTTTGAAATGACTACAAATGTCATTAACAAATAGAAATGGGTTTTTAATAAACAGTCAAAATTAATAATATTAATAGCAATATTAACAATTATTATACATAATAATAATAATAACAGTAATAATAATAGTACTAATAATAATAGTGACAACAACAGTTATAATAATAACAATAACAATAACAATAACAATAACAATAACAATAATAATAACAGTAACAATAATAATAATAGAAATCGAAGTAATAATAACAATAGATTTGTATTACAATATAAAAATCATTGAAAACTTGTTACAAATAAAATCAATGATTAAAAGTAGACTTTAATAGAAGATCCAACAATACATTTTAACAAAGAGAATTTGAAAGCGGAAAAATAATTTACAAAAATCAAAATACTAGAAATACACAGAAAATACGTATTGGCAAAAACAGGGGTTAAATTAACTAGGTGAAGTCAAAAGCCCTAAGAATTAGTTTGCTATTAATAAACAATAAAATTTCAGATTTCGTTCTTTTTAATTAGGTTAGTTAGTTCTCTAGATTAATTTAATTTAATTGTTTTCTTTATAAAATTTCGATTTTCCAAATAGTAGTTAATCTAGTAAATTTTTGTACTCAGTAAAATAATTAGTCCTTGTGGGTTCGACACTCTTTTCACTTAAACTATACTACTTGTTACGATTTTGTACATTTGCAAAATATCCCATCAAGTTTTTGACTAATTATTCTTTTATTGATATTGACAATTGCAAGATTGTTACTAATTTGGATTTTTATTATTATTTATTATTTTTATTTTTATTAGTTTTTTATTATTTAATAGCTATATTTTAGGACATAGAATTGTATCACCATGGCGAACGAGGGTAATGGAGAAGAAAACAAGGAATTGAGAGACTATTCTATGCCCTCGCTTAACGGAGCAACATCAAGCATAAAGAGACCGGTTATACAAGCTATCAATTTTGAGATTAAACCGGTAATCATTCAAATGATTCAATAGACTGTTCAATTTGGGGGACTATCACACGTGGATCCTAATGTTCACATTGTAAACTTTCTAGAAATTTGTGACACTTTCAAGCACAATAGAGTATTAGATGATACAATTCGATTGAGACTCTTTCTTTTTTTACTATGAGATAAGGCGAAGGCTTGGCTAAATTTTCTACCACCCGGTGGTATTACTACTTGGGAAGGACTTGCACAAAAATTTCTTGCTAAGTATTTTCCGCCGATAAAGGCAGTGAAGCTAAGGAATGACATTACCACATTCACTCAATGTGAGACTGAGTCTTTGTATGATACATTGGAGAGGTATAAATAGTTATTGAGAAAGTTTCCTCATCATGAGCTACCGAAATGACTGCAAATTCAAATATTCTATAACGGTTTGGGAGTTACAAATCGATTTATAGTAGATGCAGCAGCTGGAGGAGATCTTATGAGAAAAAATCATGAAGCAGCCTATGAACTTTTAGAGGAGATGACATCCAACAATTACCAATGGTCTTCAGAGAGAACAATGCCAACAAAAGTGACTGGAGTTTTTAAGCTTGACCCTATTACCACATTAACTACACAATTGCTACTTTATCTAAACAACTAGGTAGTATGGATGTTAATTCTATTCAAACTAATATTATTTGTGATCATTGTGCAGGAAATCACTCAAGTATTGATTGCCAAGCAGGAAATCCTTTTGCTCAACCAAATTCCGAACAAGCAAATTACGTGTCAAACTTTCAAAAGCAAAACAATCCTTATTCGAACACATATAATCCAAGATGGAGAAACCACCCTAATTTTTCTTGGAATAACAATCAAGGAGCAATTAGACCACCTCAAATTTTTTCTCAGCAAGAAAAGAAGCTGACACTTGAGGAAATATTCATGCAATACATGCAAAAGACAGATTTGGCGATCCAAAATAATGCAGCTTAACCTGTGGCTTCAATTCGCAACCTTGAGGTTCAGATTGGACAACTTTCAAATATTCTTACAGAGATAACAATAGGAACCTTACCCAGTAACATCGTGACCAATTCCAAGGAGCATGTCAAAGTAATAACACTAAAAAGTGGGCGAACAATTGAGCAGTCACAAGCACAAACTGCCGAACAAAATGCGGTTGAAAAATAAGATGAGTTCGAGCCAATTTTGGAGGAACAAACGTAGCAGGTGACCAACCATCATATTGAGAATTCTAAAAAAAACAAAGGAGCTTCAAATGCCATGGTTTCCAGGGATTTTAATTCTGAAACTTATCCTAATTAACCTTATGATCCACCTATTTCTTTTCTGCAAAGACTTAAAAAGAATAATCTCGAAAATCAATTCTCTAAATTTTTAAGTATTTTACAGAAATTGCATATTAATATTCCTCTTATTGAAGTTTTAGAACATATGCCTAATATGCTAGACTTTTTATGGATATTTTATCAAACAAGCAAAAATTGAAAGAGCATGAAATGGTTATACTAACCGAGGAAAGTAGCGCAATTTTACAGAACAAACTGCCTCCTAAGCTCAATGATCTAGAGAGTTCTGCAATTCCTTGCACTATTGGAAATTTTTGTTTTGATAAAGCTTTATGTGATTTAGGAGCAAGTATTAATCTCATGCTTTTTTTGATTTTCAGAAAACTTGGTATTGGAGAAGTAAAGCCTACTACAATTTCTTTACAATTGGCAGACAGATCTATCATGAAGATGTTTTGGTAAAGGTAGACAAGTTCATATTCCCAGCTGATTTCGTAGTGCTTGATATGTAGAAAGATGAAAAAATTCCATTGATTTTTGGGCGACCTTTTCTAGCTATGGGGAGAGCTTTGATTGATGTCCAATAAGGAAAACTTATTTTGAGGGTTGAGGATGAACAAATAACGTTTGATATTTTTAAATCCATGGAGTTTTTCTGCCGAAGTACACTCATGTTTTCAAGTAAGTGATACTGATTTAATTATGAGCAAGAAACATAAGGCTGAAGTTGAAAAGTTACCAATCGAAATATGTCTAACAAATTCAGCAACTCTTGAATCTGAGAAAAAAATTATTTTGAAATATGTTATGTATTTGGATGCTGCACCATCTATTCATCCATTTTCTCAGCTAAAATTTAAAGAGGTGGGGATATCAAAGACGGCATCTTCAAGAAAGAAAAGACTCAAACTTGAGCTTAAACCGCTGCCATCTAGTTTGAGGGATGCACAGAAAAAATCTAATCCACATATGAAGAGAATTATAGGAAAAGAGGCTCGTATGTTGTTGGATCTTGGCATCACATAACTATCTCAGCTACCATGTCTGGCTGAAGACTTAAAACTTAGCGCTTCTTAGGAGGCAACCCATGTTTTCTTTTTACTGCATTAGATTATCTTTTTTAGTTTACTTTAATTTTAATTTTTGATTTTATTTTATAGGATTGCATAAGTTTTGGGGTTTCCGGTGAAGTTGTTTTTATAGACCTACTTTGATGACTGATTTTGGGTAGGATGGAGTCCGAATCTGGAAAAGTGTTTCAAAGAGCAAATGAAGGAATTTTTCTTATGTTTCCAGTACAAAACAAATCAGGGGATTTGAACATCTACAAATCCAGATATGACTAAAACAATGAACGCTACTCAACCAGAATTTTAACATGAATCAGAGGAGAAATTATGAAATTTTCTATTTATTTTGTTTTTACTTTTCTTTTCCCATTGAGGACATTGTGAAATTCAAGTTTGGGGGAAGGGGCACAAATTTTTTTAAAATATATATTTGAAAAATAAAAAGGGAATTCAATTAGGCTTACCATTACACTTTTGAGTTCTTTATTTTGCTAAAGCATTGCAATTTTTTTTAGGATAGACAATATCTTATAAAGCAAGATTAAGCATACTTATTATCTTTAGGATTATTGAAGTTCAAAATTCCTTGCAAAATTATGAGTCATGTGATTATACATAAAAGGAAAATGTGATGTTTTTTCTTGTGATTATCCCCTTTGACCTAGTCCTAAATAGGGTTTAAGTAAATAGAGTAATAATGATTAAATAATTGAATGAAAGTTCTATGTACTCCAATATTTTGAGTTGCTTAGTAACTAGGGGTATTCATCACCAATGTTTACTTTTACGTCAAACAACAACTTGAAATATAAGTATGCAAAAGCACTCTAGGTGTGTGGCTTGTTGAGTAACTGAGTGAATTCATCACAAATGTTTACATTCGCATCAAAAGGCAAGTGACAACTTAGAGAGAGGGATCTTTTTTTCCGAAAAAAAAAAACTCTAGTTTGCTACTTGGTTTGTAGTTGTGAGATGGGGTGATCACAGATGGAATTGTTACATGATATAATTACATTAATTATATGAAAAATATGATTGGGTTGAGAATTATGTATGAATAATTGCACTGGAGAAAGTGAGAATGCTTAGTTTCCTTTATTTGCTATTCTTTATGTACTAAGTGGAAAATTTGATGCTTGCATGATAAGTCCTTTGGGTGAGATGAGTTACGACTAATCATGATTATTATCCTTTGATTTATGGTTTTACTTTTTGCTCGATGGCAAGCAAAATCTTAAGTTTGGGGGTATTTGATGAGTGAAATTTTTATACAATTTTTATTACTCTTTAATGCATTAAAATTGCAAGTTCTCGTTTATTTCTTTAAAATTTATCTTATTTCTACTCAATATTATTTATTTGTTTGGTTTTGTAGAAATGAGACGGATAAGTGCAAAAGGTTCGCGTTTTGCGTGAAATCAAGGAAGACAACAAGGATGAAGATTTCAAAATTCAAGCACTTAAATACATATTTTTTCAAATTGGTCCCTTGAAGAATCAACAGAAAATATTATGGTTAATTAGGAGGAGAATGAATTTTTGTAATAAAAAATAAAAGTTGAGTGGATTTAAATTATGGTTAGTTAATTGATTAGTTTAAAATATTAATAGATTAATTTTAATCTATAGATTTTTAAATTAATTAATTAATTATCTAACTAACCCTAAGAAATCCATAGAACTTAATGAGTCTTCAATTAATTAAATTTACATAGAGATATGACGAAGTGTTAGTTGGAGATATTTTTGATGTTATTCGAGAGAAAACATTGAATAATTAAGGGATTTTGGTTTACAACTTGGAAGAGTAGAATTTCTAGTTACATGAGATTTTTGAATTGTGTGGGATTAACTAGGTGAAATCAAAAGTCCTAGAATTAGTTTGCTATTAATAAACATTAAAATTTTATATTTCGTTCTTTTTAGTTAGGTTAGTTAGTTATCTTAGATTAGTTTAATTTAATTTTTTCCTTTACCAAATTTCGATTTTCTAAATAGTAGTTAATCTAGTAAATTTCGGTACTCTGTAAAATAATTAGTCCTTGTGGGTACGACACTCTTTTCACTTAAACTATACTACTTGTTGCGATTTTGTACACTTGCAAAATATCCCATCAATCGTTCTAGCCACTTGCCACCGAGTATGGCCAGGGCACGCCCTGCCATTCGATCTGCTCCCAAAACAATCTCGGACAAGTGGGGAGTCCATAATCGTGGTTCATAGAGTCGGTTTAGTAGCGCGCACCCGAGCAAGCTTAGAGACTCAACTTGCCACTCGATATGCTCCTAAAAATGCTTAAAATATAAGCCCAGAGTTTACACCCCTCGCTGAAGTTGCTTTAGCAACGTAAAACCAGTCGAGTTAGTGCCTAACTCGCTATTTTGAGCAAGCTATCGCAATGCGATAGCCATCCTGACTAACAAAAATGGGGACATGCCCCTCCCGAAGGATACTCTCGCAACTTGCAACAACAAGAGAACATGAGGTCTAAATCTTTACTAAAGTTGGCACAACTACTATATACACAAAGAGACACTACTCAAAGAGAACAAGAGGCAATGCTTAAACACTTGGAAGATTTTCATGTGATATCAACATCTCAATACAAGTTCAAAAGAAGCAGTCAACAATATTGCAAGTCTCCCTCAGAGTCATCTTTACTCCCACGTGGCAAGGGGATATTCCTGTTAAGGGATACATGTAGCCTGCGAACCCCCATGGCTACCAAAGCACCACCTCGATCTCTCAAATGATCTGAAGGGAAGATCAAACCCGCAGATTGAGTCTGATCCGCGTAGCCACCAACACGCGCTCCCCCTCCATCTGAGGCAACACTTAATGAACCGGACACTCTGCTTTGGGCGTCTCCCGGATTCCTCGAAATCGCGTGGGAACGTAAAGCCAATTCATGAAATGACCTCTCTTGATTTATCTCATCACGAGAACAAGAAGTGCTCCATGTCCTAGTCCCCTCAAGAAGCTGCTTCAACCTGATGGATCTCCATTTCCTGCTCGACAAACCTCTCCTTGAGATGGGCATCCTTTACCCTATATTCGAGTGGACCATACGAGTGCGCATCGAAAAGTCCATACGAGTCTCTCCTGAGAATTTGGGGATGACCCACTTCAGATGAGAAACTTCCAAGCTCTTCTCAAGTACCATGTTCTTCAACTCATCCCTCTCAGTTGTAGACACAAGCAAAGAACGACGAAGGGATTTAATCTCTATGTCCCTCCCTGTGAACTGTCTCGGCAAGAATAATCACATCATTGCGTAAGTGCCCCTCTGCATAGGGAAGAGATGTATCCCGCGGGCAGTTATCAAAATGACACGCTTCGAAATTCCTTCTAGTCAACACTCTCCCCAAGTAGCCAAGCTCCACTTTCGCCTTGAAAAGCTTCTCCCATAGGCAAGTAAGCTCCAACTCCACCACGTGCAGCCTGGTACAGAGATGGGAAATCTCGTCATCGCAGGTATTGTTCCCAACATACACGACAACATGCTTGTAGGAAATAACAGGGGGTGATTACAACAGTGGTAATGAAAGCTACTAAAGACGTACAGACTCAATAGCTCATATCCAACACACAAAAAAACGTCGACAGTAAAAAAGAGCACAAGTATCAAATACCAAAAACAAGTTTTCATTGCAATTTAAATAGATGAAGATACATCAAGAAGTGGCTAGTCCGCTATTAGGCACATACAAGAAGGAACTAAACAAATACTACTACAAAAAAAAAAAAAAAAAGAGGAATCAAGGATCCACCTCCGTAGACGAAGCCACGAGGGGGAGGTCCCGACGACCTTCTTCCCCTTCACTCCTGCACCCCTTATAGGGGCCTCCGCCTCCACACCAACAATCTTTCCCTACACCATCTTCTCATCCTCATCTTCCTCCTCCTCCTCATCCCTTGGTAATGGCTCCTCTCCTGGCTGCAAGCCCAGATGGTACCCTCTCCTTTTAAAGTAGGGGATGCGCTCAATGATGTCATCAATGGCTTTGCGATAGGACTTCTTCATGCTAGTAAACATATGGTTCTCCGTCTCCATCCTGACATGAGCAACCACTGTCGCCCTGATCTTTTTCTCCTCCTTCCTGTAATCCTTTGTCTCAAGCCGAGCAACTCTCGCCAAAAGCCTCTCCCGGATCTCGGCCTTCAAGGCCTTCTCATTCTCCAAGTTGGCCTTATTGACCTCTGACTTCTAGCACTTCTCGTCCTCCGCAGCCTGTATGAATAGGTTGCTAAGATGGTAGGTGATCCACAGAATGAAGATAAAATAACTTCAAAACATGGGAGATGCATGTAACAATTTTAAGAACAAACGAACCAAACCAAAACAACAACCCATACCGACATGTTGGCCCGAGCCAACTCCATGGCAGAGATACCAGGCCCCTATGTGGCCATCTTATCCCTATCCTTTGGATTCGGGAGACACCAAATTGACTTCATACAACTATCTCTGTCCCTGAGAAGTCCATCGTGCATCCCTATGGTCCAGTCCAGGGCATATATCGACTTCAACCGATTTGAGAGAGCCGCGCCAGCAAAAGCGGTCAAAGGCGGACACTCCTGCTTGAGCAAAGACGTTATAGAAGCACCCCTCAGAGCGAGACTCCTAGAAGATGCCTGGGGTAAGCCCAATTCTGCAGTGAGCATAGAAGGCAATGAGCTCCTAGCCGTCATCCCACCCCCGGACCTCGTCACCATCTGCTTCTTGTTCTGCCTATCGGGCGCCTTGGAACTAAGCTCGGTGCGCTTCGTCATGATTGTCGCAAAATCCATACCCGCTATATTTACCAAGTGGAAACAAGGAGATATGTCAAAATAAGGAGTAAAATGCGGAAAAAACAAGGCACTAAAACGGTTAAACAAATAAAGAGCTGAAGTCGTACTAGGGTCTATGGGACTCAGACCCACAAGAAAGAGAACCTCCTTTGTAACCTGGCTCAATGGCTTCCGCCTAAGGAGGAATTCACACAACTTCTTCTCCGCCTCCCCCAACACCAGCTCTACCCTAACCCTCTTCTCTACTGCTGTTTGCCATTTAGTGGGGATCCCCCACGACTCCAGACTATGCACTACGAAGAACTTCTCTTTCCAATTCTTGATAGAGTCCGGGACCTCAAACAGTTTCATCCCATCACGAGGAGTGAGGTATAAGCGGAAATCCAATTTGCTCTTTTGATGAACTCAGCTCAGCACCTACTTCCTGGCACTGTAGAATGAAGATGGTCACCTGCCTCCACATGTTCGGCACAAACTGTACCGGGCTGATTGTGTACCAACTCAAGACATCCCTTACAATTGGTGTATCAGGAAGCGAAGGCCGGCATGAGGAGCATCGAAAGAGAAGAAACAATACTTGTTGGGGAGTTTCGTACACGTCCTACCCATGGAGACGACGAAAGAAGGTCGTACTGAGGAGGGATCGCAAAATTGTCCCTAATAGTAAGGAATCTACCTCTGATAAGATACTCAGAACATAGTCGACCACAGTCACCTCATGGAACTCGGGCTCCTCGCATCGAAGACCAGGTTCCACTAGATCCCCCAAGTCATCGGGATAGTGACGAACTCGAGTGAGACCTGTTAGGGCACGAGAGTTTCCAAACTCGCAAACTCTCCTACCAGCCTCTATAATCTAGTCTACCTTCACAGAAGATCGCTCCATTATCCCCTTCCCCTTCTCTCTTCTACTGGGCCGAGAGGTAGACACTTCTTCAACAGATCAATCTGAGGAGGAATCGCGCCCGATAAAACACTAGACATCCTAATAAAATAATATTATGGATTAACCAAAGTGACATGTATGCTCGAAATAGTTTGCCGGAGAAACCAAAACTTACAGGAGTTTTTGGAAGGAAAAAATTGTCGAAAGAGAATGAAGGGAGGGAGAGAAGTTGGGGGCTTTTAAACCCCTGAGCACGTGGTCCCCCCCCCCCGAAAAAAAGACCGGGCAACGATGACGTGACGCAACCAGGACATGCCACGTACCACCATACCCGACGCCACACTAGGTGACTGTGATACCAGGCAATGCGTGCGTGAGGTGACACATGGACCCTCTGATCTCCATGATTTTCATGCAGGAGACGATCAACAATCGGATCTTCTCTTAAGAGTACCCAGTGTTGTGCACCGGGTAAGCTCGCGACTAGGTAAGTCGGGGGAAGTCCCTATCGTTTGATCTCCTCACCGCACGAGCACGCTACCAGTCAACTGTTTCAATGCTGCCACGTCATAAAGTATTAAATTAATTTCTTTATTTAATTATTAATTCGAATTAATTATTTAAAATTCAGAAAGTTAATTAAAATAACTGATTAAAAATTATTAGAATAATTATTAATTTGAAAAAATATTTTAATATTCCGAAAAAGTAATTATAAATTTAGAGTAATTAATTAAAAATTCAAAAATTAGTTATTAAAATTCAGAAATTGAACAAAAAATTGAAAAATGATTAAAAATGAGAAAAAGTTTGGAAAAATCACAAAATATCCAGAAAATTCTAAAAATAATTTTGGGTATTTTACAAACTCATAATACACACCGTTACACCCCCAGAAAGTTTCAAACGTTCTTGAAAACTCTGATAAGTTCTATAAACCATTAAAAACTGACGAACTACTCCTTAAAGGCTGTGACACTCATTCTTCGGGAGTGGGGGGCTTGTAACATGGATAAAAATAGAACCAATTCGGTACTGTTCAAATCGGGCACGAATCTTAAAGCTCTTAGAGGTAAAACGGTAAATTTCACTAGAAATGAACCCGTAAATGGGAGTTTGGATTCTTTCAAGCCCAACAACCCGAAACTGGCTTGTCTAACGTGGTTGTCATAGCAGCCCAACATGAATGAGTTCATGATTATCTAAAAATAATTTTAAACCCATAATTATCCATAAGAGACGGTACAAAAACCATATCTCTTTACAAAAGAAGATGCCTAACTCTATTTCCACAACTACTTCTATCTCTTCATGAAGAAGGAAGTCAACTAACACTGTCTCTTTGCCAAGAGAAAAATTACCGACCCTATCTCTTCATGAAGAAGAGAATAACCAACTCGATCAAAACACTGGTAAGTGGAGATAAATCAATATCATGAAACTGGTCCCCAAAACGACTATAAATACCCCATGACCTCCACAAGAACCAGGTAATCAGTATTTTGCCACTAAAAACTCTCATATATTTTCTAAGTTCTGACTTGAGCATCAAAGGGTTTGTCGCCGACCAACTCCAGTGTTTCAGAATTTTGCAAGTCAATTGGAGCAATCGTCACCATCCAGATCAGATCCAACGGTTCCAACGAGTCAGATTCATGAGTCAAGATCAATTGAAAATAGTCAATATCGGCAAAAACTGAAAGGTCGGTTCTTTTTATTGTCTCTAAAAGAATTCACAATATCTATTTGCCCCACACTGAAAAAAGCCACAACAATTGTCATCATCTAAATTGGAGATTATGATTGTAATCCTTATTTTCCCAAAAACGTATTTTTGTATATTTTTTGTATTTAAAATTTTCGCAAATTTTTTTTTTCGGTTTTCAAATTCTTTTGTCAAATTGTACTATTGGATATCCTATTAAAATCTGTTTTCAATCAATAATTTTATTTCTAACTATTTCCATGATTTTTATATTGTGACACCATTCTTATTCTTATTATTATTATTATTATTATTATTATTATTATTATTACTCTTATTATTATTATTGTTATTAGTATTATTGTTCTTATTGATATTTTGAACTGGTTATTAAAATACACTTTTATTTACTAACTATAATTATAGTTATTTTAAATAAATTCTATATTGTAATGTAAATTACATTATTTTATAAATTATGTTTTATTGGTTATTTTATGTTTTTGTATTGGTTTTTTTTTATACCCGAATAAACCCAAACCCAATACCTATTCACCTAATTACCCAAAACCCATTTAAACCCATTTATTCCAAACCCATTACCCTGTTTACACTTTAAACCCATACCCCATTTTAAATCCCCAAACCCGTTATTAAAACCCCCATACCCGCTTACCCCCAGTGCACCCTATAACCCTATATTACCCAACCCGTCAGCCGTTTCTCCCTTCATCACCTAAACCCTAATATTCCCCCCCCCTTATATAAACCCATGCTGACTGTTCACCTTCTCCTATACCCCTTACAGCCACTCTCACCCTATGCTCCCTCTCTTTCCCTCTCCCGACCATCTAAACCCATCCCTGTGCTCTCCCCTGCTCTCCCCCCCCCCTCTGGGTGTCTTTTCCGCCTTCCGCCTGCTCGTGCCTCCCTCACGACCCAGCAACAGCCAGAGCACCCGACAACCTCCCTCCACAGCATAGTCGACAGCAGCAAATGCCAGCATCGGTGCCTTCGCAACGCAGCTCAGTCGCTGTGACCCCCTGGTCCCCTGTAGTGCAGCCGCAGCACCCCCTGCAGTCTGCTGTATTTCCCTTCGCTGAGACGGCCAGCGACATTGACAGCCAACAGCCTTGATGCCATCATTGTCCTCTCTCGCGGGTGGACACACGCTGGTTGTGCCATTGTCTCCCTCGCTCACTCTCTCGTGTGCAAGTGTGGTTGTGGTGCGGGTGTTCTTGTTGGATTGTGATTGTATTCGTTGGGTTTCGTTGTTTTGTGTGCTCGTTGGGAGTTCGTGTGTTCGTCGTGGTTCGTGGGTTTTTTTCGTTCGTTGAGTTCGTTGCTCAGGAATCCGTTCCCATTATTCTGCTCTTGCTTCGTCGTTCCCATCGTCGTCTCTCTGGCAAGTAATTTGTATTATTTTCTTTGTGTAATACAAGTACTAAATACCACCTGTAGTGTAGTTAGGTTCTAGAGACAATTTGTGTGTGAAATCTCCTTGTTGATATTGTCTCTATAGTGATGATTTGACCAATAGTTGGTTCGTGACATACATGATATGATATAACCTAGGATTGACCACATCTTGTTATATATAGGTATGTTGTTCATATGACATCATGTGCTCGTTCGTGTTATTCGTGGTAGATTTGTTGTGGACTTGTGAAATATCCTACATCATGTTGCTTGGACATATAGTATACTCTATTTCGTGTTTGGTTGTGTCTTGGATGAGTTCTATGTGAACTAGTGGATTTTGTGCATATGAGATATTTTCAGTTTTGCCGGTTTTCTCGTTTTGATCAGTATTTTAGACCCTATTAAGGTCAGTATTTGAAAATATTTTGTGAACATGATTTGTAGAGAATTCTGTCTATTTTTCAACCCTTTTGACGGATCTCAATTTCATTTTACGGTTTGTGAGTTATGTCGATTTTACTACAGTGGTGTCGAAAGATTGCCAGATTTTATTTTCTATGAATTCTGAAGAGTAATCTATTTTTATTTTAGTGTTAAAATTATTATTATGATCTAAAATTTTGCTCAGTACTTCTAGACCTTATTGGGATTAACCCAGAATTTTTATGGATTTATTTGATGAGTTTTACCAACCGTTTTATGTTTTCAAATAGTTACTATACTAGCAGATTTTTCATACTATTCAGTAAAGAATCTGATTTTCGACCTATTTCTACTTGCTGTTTGTAAAATATTTCTGAACATGAAAGTTATCCTACTGTATCTATTTTATTACCCTTTTGGCTGATTTGGATTTCGATTTATGGTTTGTGAGATATTGTTATTTTCGTACTGCAGTGTTTGTGATTTCAGATTAACAAAACTATCGTGCCTTGTTGTTTTCAGATTTTACTTGACTACTCTATTTTTGTTGGAAAATTATAAAACTTAATTTTCTGTTACTAAACTTATAGGGGAATACCCCAGATTTTTCGTGGATTTAATTAATGAGTTTTCCTGACTTTGAATACAATCTTCTAATTTCTGACTGAATGTGTTTTCTGATTTCAATTCAGTTTTAAGTTATGTTTTTGTGAAATACTATATAACTTATATATATTTGTTGGATTCGGCCGGGAGTTTATTTTCTAGATCTTCTGACGGATCCAGATTTGCATTTCTGTGGTAGCAGAAATCTCAGTTTTGGTGCAGCAACATCTTGCTGTCCCGAATTGATATTTTGCTATGTTTAAATATTTGCATGTTGTTTCTTGCATTTTGTGATTTAGAACATGTTTCCTTGCATCATATAAGCTCTTGATACATCCTTTTTTTCTCCAGATTTTTTTCTCGTTATCTCGTGATCATGTGTATTTTGTAATAAAAAGTAAGAAGCCGGGGTTAAAGGAAAGATCTAATAGTGGACAATATAGAAAAGTGTACTCTGAAGGGGGCCTGTGTTTCCCACATTTGGAATTTGGTATATGATTTGGATTATTTGGAATTTTGTATATGATTTGGTTAATTTGGAATTTAGTATATGATTTGGTTAATTTGGAATTTGGTATATGATTTGGATTACTTGTCCCTGAGTACATGGCCCTATATGATCCCCTACGAAATCTAAGCAAAAATTGTTTGAATGTAGAAACCATGTGATAAAAACCCGGAGTGCATGAAGTGCTACCAGATATTAATAACACAAGACTTGGCATAACATGACACCTGTTACATGATACCTATTACATGCTTGCCTGATACATGTTACCTGTATACTTGATTACCTGTTTGCCTGCTTGCAAGATACTTGACACTTGCTACTCGATACTTGTTACTTGTTTATATGATACTTGCTCACTTGACATTTTATACATGCCACTTGCACTTGTTCATTTTGCCATGCTAGTTGTTCTATTTTGTTATCATGTTTATTACATGCTATGTAGTTTATTCTTTCCCATGTACTTGTATCCTGCACTACAAGCGGTCCGTAACTTGCATTGATGGGAGTTTATTTTCTTTTTCTTCGTCCTGCAATTTATTAAATTGCAGATTTTGGAGATCAGCTGCCAGATGGAATAGGCGAGATGAGATACTAGATGCTGGAGTTTTGCTATCATTATTTTCCTGCTATTATTATTATTTCTTGTTGCTATTTGAAAATTGTATCTTGTACTTGGATTTATTTGTATTTGGGCAATGTAACCTAAGATATTGACTTGTTCAGATCTAATTTATTTGAGATTATTATATTTTGTTTCAAGTAAATTATGTTGGTATTGGTTCATATATGCATGCTTGGTTGACTTTTCTTGCTTCTGACTCTAATTATACTTGTGAAATTTTGTAAAGACCCTGACAACTTATCGATGATGAAAATCATTCGCTGGGCTTAGTCACATATCTGTATTCCGTATTCTCTTTTGGGAAGCGGGGATGAGGTGGATGTGTGTTTTAATATAAGGGGGACTTTGGTTATTACAAAACTAGTGTTACCCTGTGAAAATTGCACAGACTAAAAATCATTTTGAGAGACACATAAAATTATATCGAACTCTAAAAAATGTGAGAGAAATGAGAGAAATTATTCCTTCAATGGTATACTTTAGTGAAATTTATCCTAAAAAATACGCTCACAGACTGGCCTTTGTGTACAACAAGACCAGCAACACCCAGGCCCTGGCCCATCTCATCTTGACCCTCCCTTCCTCCTGCCAAATCCACAACCTCTTCGATGTAGCCCTCCACACCTCCCTCCTCTCTCGCGTCTCCGCCGTCCTACACCGTCATGATGTCCCCCTCTCCATCACCCCTTCCACCTTTCCATCCGCCTCAGCCTGCCTACCTTCCTGCCGCTTCCCTCCTTACAAAATATCATTCTTGGATCCAACATCGCAATCATCCCCATCTTCAACCCTTACTCTTTCCAAAATTCAAATTTCCGGATTTCAAAAACAGAAATTAGAAATTGAAAATGAATTTAGGTAGTATTATGGTTTCAGAAATTAATACATACACTACACATAGATGAACTTGATTTAGTTAAGCAAAATTTCTCAAAAGCATTTTCACAAATACCTGTATGCTACATAGGTTTTCAAGTTTCCAATTCAAATATGCACGAGGCAATAAAAAAAATGGAAAAGTAGAAGAAACCTTACCATATCTCATTCTTGAATCCGACACTGCAATCATAGCCGTCTTCAACTCACTCTTTCCCAATTCCACCCGAAATACTTCCTTGATAAATGCGGCGGCTCGGAAACGGTGAAGGAGT
Organism: Hemerocallis citrina; assembly: GCA_017893485.1. NCBI lineage: Eukaryota > Viridiplantae > Streptophyta > Magnoliopsida > Asparagales > Asphodelaceae > Hemerocallis > Hemerocallis citrina. The sequence continues at coordinate 222,642,201 of CM030362.1, read as the reverse complement.
TCTTCTTCTTATCTTATAGAGCGATGCTTTTTTATCTTTCTATTTGAAAGACAAATGAGATACGGGAAAAAACTAAACTATATTGTAACCCCTTTTCCCCGTATATAGATATATTTTCTGTGTATTTTGTACATGTACAAATTTTAAATTATTTTTCCACTTTCACTTTCTTTTGTCAAATTGTACTATTGGATATCTTGTTAAAATCAGTTTTCGATCAACAAATTTATTTGCAACTATTCCAATGATTTTTATATTGTAACACAATTCTTATTTTTATTATTATTACTCTTTTTATTATTATTACTGTTATTATTATTACCATTATTATTTTTATCATTCCCTTATTTTTATTATTGTTTTGACTGGCTTTTTTTATTTTTTTGACTAGCTTATTTGTATATTTTTGTTATTAGTATTACGGTTATTATTGATATTTTTGACTGGTTATTAAAGATCCATCTTTATTTACTAATGGTATTTGCAGTTATTTCAAATAAACTCTATAGTGTAATGCAAATTACATTTTTATATGGATCATATTTTTATAAATATTTTTCATTGGATTTAATAATCCTACAACCCTAATTCTATTCTTAATGGATTTTAACCCATTTAAAACCCAACACCCTATCCTATTTACAACCCACAACCCATATCCATTAAACCCTACCCACTATTTTCCCCCGGTTTAATACCCTAAACAACTACCCAAACCCTGTTTACCTTCCCCCAAACCCGATATGCCTAAACCCATATATATATACCCCTTATATCTCCCATGCGACGGTTTCCCTTCCTTCACCCCATAACCCTAGCCGCCTACCCATCTCTCTCTCCCGAAACTCCCCTCATCGTCCTCCCCTGTGTCGTAATGTCGCGAAGTCGCAGTGCCGCCCAGCACCCCCGTCCTCCTGCATATCCCCTCGCTGGCACTGTCACTGGTGCCAGACTTCGACGACGAAGGTAGCAACCGTAATGCTGCTCTCCAGCTAGTCGCGACCCTGCGACTGCAGCACCGCCCTGAGCTCTGCCTCACCGTCGATTGCCCGTACCACCGCCAGAGTTGAAGCCGACAGCTCCCTGTGCTGGTCCCTGTGCACACCCCAGTCATGCCCTGGCTGCCGCCGCCATGGCCACTGTCCAGCGCCCACCGTCGTGTCACCGTCGTTTTGCCGTCCTGCCGCCGTCCTGCACCCCTGTCCCTATCGCGGTACAGCCAAGCCATTGTTATTGATCAAGGTTTTGATCATGTTCAATCCTTCCCGTCCATCTCCTTGATATCATGATCATCATGATCTCCATTATTTAATTGTGGACTATCCAATCTCATCTTGATCATGGCTTTGAACCGCAGCCGTCCGTTTGATCTGATCTTGATCTCGGCCATTGATCGTCTCGTTCGTCTTCTACTTGGTGAGTTAAATATTTGATCCACTTTTTGTTCTCATTCATTAATTGTCAATCATGGTATATTTACACTTTTGGCACTCTTCTAATTCTTATATATTTTATGTTCGATCTCGGCCATCAGATTTGTTTGATCTTCAACTTGTTCATCATCTTGATCGTCGAGATCCGTGTCGATCGTGCTCGTCGCCCGGGATCCATTCCCGTTATTCTCACTCTTTCGTCAGATTCATCATCTACACCCTATGGCAAGTATCTCCTTGTACATTTCGTTTTCTAGTACAAACTTTTCCTTGAAAATACTGCAAGTAGATTGTAAGTGTGACTCCTTTTTGTTTATCGTTGATGATCTCATGTTTCGCCTTATCTATCACATGATCTAAGAGTCACAACCCTTCGTTGATGCACTTGTTCATAACTAGTATAATTTTGATACATTTTATGCAAAAAGTGTCTTGTTTGGTTTCTGTCCTGTCTTGGCTTGCTGTTTTGACCCTAATAAAATCGGAATCTGAACTTGAGTCCTGAATATGAAATGTAGCACAAAGTTTCTAGTTGCCAATAACATCTAGAAATTTTGAATTCTGAGTTACGGTTTAGGAAATACCGCAGTTTTACTGCTGTTGTGTCGGAAATCGCAGATTCACAAAAACTGCTGCACCTTTTTGGTTTACAATTATTTTGACTATGCTATCAGTAATTGACCAAAACTTTTACATGCTGATACTGGATACCTTAGAGAACATTTTCTAATTTTCTCAGAATTAATTAATGAATTTTCAACCCTGTTTCATATGTATAAACTCAGTTTTACAAATTATGGCTGAACACAAATACTGTATAGTTTGCTGTTTTGACACATGTTATCACAACTTTTATGTACCTTAATTATATGCATTAGAACCGGGAAGGAGTCTAGTTTTTAGACCTTCTGACGGATCCACATTTGCTATCTTTTAGCAACGGAAATTGCAGTTTTGGTGCAGGAACGTCATGTTATCCAGATTTGGAATTCTCGTTGTTCTTGATATTTTGATTTGTTTTGACCCTCGAACGTGTATCCTACCTAGCCTAGACTTGTTCCATGTTCTTGCTTATATTTACTTGACCTGTTTCGCACACTTTCATGCTTGCTTGATGATAATAATATGTAATAAACTGGGATTTAAGGGAAAGACCATAGTAGTGGACAATATAGGTAAGTGTACTCGGAAGGGGGCCCGTATTTTCCAGTACTTGGTTCATGTACTTGTTGCATCTTGATGTATTCATGAAGCCATTACTTGGCTCAGGAACTTGTTGTATTCATGAACCCACTGTGTGGTTCTTGAACTTGCTAGTGGATTCACGAACTTGGTTCGTGAACTTGTTACTTTATTTTTGTATTCATGAACCGTGCTTGCTTGATACTTGATACCTTAGTAAACCGTCCTATAAAATCCACCACTAGGCCTAAACGAAATTGCATTGACTGTAGCAACCGTATGATAAAAGGATGGCACATGAAGTTCTACCTAGATAGTAATAACTACAAGACTTGATACATGATACTTGAACATGATACATACTTACTTGATACTTGATTACATGATATATGAGACTTGATACTTAAGCACAATACTTGACACTTGCTACTTGATACTTGTACTTGACAACTTGACACTTGAGACTCGTTACTTGTTACTCGACACTTGTACGTGATACTTGTTACTTTATGCTTGACACACATTACATGTTCCCTTACCACTTGTTATACTACTAGTACTTATTACCCAATCTTGTCACTTGAGTTATCTTTCTTGTTATCTAGATTCTTGATTCCCACTACTTGTTGCATCCCTATTATATTATGTTATACATTCTTGATTCCAAATCTTGTTCCATATTTCTTGCACTAGTTTTCATACCCTTGCTTGTACTATTTGCGGCCCTAACTTGCACTAAGGGCATTTGTCTTGTTTTCTCTATTTTTTTCCTTTTTATATTTATATATACAGACTTTGGAGACGAGTTGCCTGCTGAAATTGGTGAGCAAACGTTCTAGGCTTCACTTGGAAAAACTGCTTTAATTTTTATTTTTTTTATTTGAGTTAATTATATTTGTTGCTACTTGAACCTTGTAATGGGCTTATAGTCCCGAGTTTTATCTTTTGATCCAGATTTGAAAATTATTTGGAATATTATTATTTTGTTTCAATTGTTTTCTATTGATTAATAAATTATTCATGCATACGTGGTTGTGTACATTTTGTTATATTCATGTTATGATGCTGAGTCGATCCTACAGCTCATGAATGATGAAAATCATTTATTGGGCTTTGTCATGCGCTCGTATTCCGTATTTATGAGAAGCAGGGCGTGACAAGGTTTTTAGTGGTATCAGAGCTCAGGTTTGGCTAATGTGTTAGTTTGACTAATACATTAGACAGGCTTGACTCAGTCAGGATTAACTCAACATTAAACAGGCCATGCAATCCCATGAACAAATTGATAATCAACTCGATGTGGACACTAGTCTTATCCCAATCATTTTGATCCCTTCATATTCAATTTTTTGATTCCTTGTTTCCTTTCATCTCTTACAGTCGTCCTAATTTGTTGATTCCATATTGGATATAAATTTATTCTTTCCGTACCCATGTTCTTTTGATTTCGGTGCAAGCAATCTCTTATTTCTACTTGCCTCGTTGATCCCTTCTTATTTCAGCTCTTGTGTCATTTATTACTTTCCGTGCCTTGCATTCATCTTCGTTGTTGATTCATATTGTGTATCATACTAGTTGTTCCTTCCTTATCTTGTTCTCCTTAAATTCCGGTTGTATCCATTCTCTTCTTCCTGCTTGGTTCGTTGATCGGCATCGATGGATCTTCATCGACATGTTAGAGGCTTGTTTAATTCCTACGATATTGTATATTTTTATGATATATTTGTTGTGTAAATTTGCTACACTACATATTTATTTTCTCATTCACGTTTGCATTGTGCTTATGCATGTATTTCATTCCGTCTTTCTCCCTACTTTTATAAATCATTTTCACTACTAGTATTTTGTACTATTGTGTTAGGTATTATAAGCTATGCATCTATTTTGATATTCCATTTGGTGACTTTCAACTCCATTTCTTACTTTTCTACTATTTTTATATCACGAATTTCAAAACATAACAACATACTTAAATTAAATGTCTCATATCCTTGTGCATATGGAAGGTTACATCTTCCATTTCACTATTTTGGTGTAACCTAATGTCGAGATGGCAAATATGCAACTCGATGTCAATGGAGGCAAATTACAACTGGATGTCGGGGAGGCAAAATGTTCAATCGAATATCCAGACGGCAACATGCAACTGGATATCGGGGAGACAAAATGTGCAACCGAATATCCAGACGGCAACATGCAACCTGATGTCGTGAAGGCAAACATGCAACTTGATGTCAAGGAGGCATGATTTTCTACCTATTTGTTAATTAATATTTCAAGACTTTTTACTTATATAATGAAACTAATGGTAAAGAAATATTTTCTTCATGACATTTTGTTTATACAATTACACTTTATGTTTCCCTACAATTTGAACTAGCATAGTTGATTTTACTCTATTTTGTGTTTACAAACTTTTTACGTTTATGTTAAGATTGAGTACACCAACTATGGTCTACGTTTTCATTCTTTGTGAATTACTATTTATTGCCAACGTTTTGCAATTCTTTAACATTTTAGATTTCTCACTTACTTTTGTTTCCACGTCTGAATTAATGATTTGACGCTTAATTTTGAAATATTTAATGAACTCCTTTTAAATCTTCTTGCATGTATATTTTATGGTCTGTTTTGCCCATTACCCTTTAATGTGTTTTTTTTAGTATTGATTATAATGTCAACATTCACTAATTATTATATGTCTTTTACATTTATTGTTATTAATATTTTTTTTACTTAGCTAAATTTGTTCATATTTCTATGTATCTTGACTGGTTATTTTCCCAAAACTATTTTTTTATTTATATCACCTTTAAAGTTTGTATTCCTTTGTTGTTTGTATGTATTATCATTATTATCGGTATTGTTAACATTTTATTATTATTATTACCAGTATGATTATAATAATTTTTATTACTGTTATTATTACTGCTATTATTTTTTTTAATATTATTGTTATTATTATTTTATTATTGTTATTACTATTCTATTATTATTGATATTATTATTTTTATTATTAATATTTGTTGAAGCCCATTAGTTTTGACCTATAGCATATCTTTTAATTATTTAAATTGAAGCCAAACTTTATATTCATTTTACATTATTTATTTATATCTATCTTGAGCCCATACTCTCTTTGATCCTGGTATCTCAGTCTTGTCATCCTGCTCGGTTCGTCGATTGGTGTCATGTGGCCTACAGCGACATGTATATTGCTTGGGACATCACCATCGGAGTAGCGCAGCGGAAGCATGGTGGGCCCATAACCCACAGGTTCCAGGATCCCCTCGTTCCTTCTAGTTCTTTGTATTGTTTGCTTTCCTCTATTCCTTGCATTCGTCCTCATCCGTTGACTCACTGCTTGGTTGAACTCTTCCTTGTCCATCCTTTCTTCGATTCCAGCTCTATCTATTTCTTCATCTCCTTACTTAGTTATCTTGCGCTGTTCTTTCCTTTTGATATTGCTTATTCTCTTTCATGCATTCCATTTGACATCGTTCTTATCCATCTTTTCTATTCTGGTGTTGTCACTGTTTTGTTCATTTCTCTTTAACCCTATGTTTTGTTACCCATCCCTAAGTTTGCTTTTGCCCTATCCTATGTACCACCTAAGCAAATTTCGAGGACGAAATTTTGTAGTAAGGTGGGTAGGATTTGTAACCCCTGTTCCCCGTATATAGATATATTTTCTGTGTATTTTCTACATTTAAAATTTTTAAATTATTTTCCACTTTCACTTTCTTTGGTCAAATTGTACTATTGGATATCTTGTTAAAATCTGTTTTCGATCAATAAATTTATTTGCAACTATTCCTATGATTTTTATATTGTAACACAATTCTTATTTTTATTATTATTACTCTTGTTATTATGATTACTATTATTATTATTACAATTAATATTTTTAAAATTCTCTTATTTTTATTATTGTTATTAGTATTGTGGTTATTATTGATATTTTTGACTGGTTATTAAAAATTCACTTTTATTTACTAACGGTATTTGCAGTTATTTCAAATAAACTCTATAGTGTAATGCAAATTACATTTTTATATGGATCATATTTTTATCTAATATTTTTATAAATATTTTCTATTGTATTTAATAATCCTACAACCCTAATTCTATTCTTAATGGATTTTAACCCATTTAAAACCCAATACCCTATCCTATTTACAACCCACAACCCATATCCATTAAACTCTACCCATTATTTTCCCCCGGTTTAATACCCTAAACAACTACCCAAACCCTGTTTACCTTCACCCAAACCCGATATGCCTAAACCCATATATATATACCCCTTATATCTCCCATGCGACGGTTTCCCTTCCTTCACCCCATAACCCTAGCCGCCTACCCATCTCTCTCTCCCGCAACTCCCCTCGGCGTCCTCCCCTGTGCCGCGATGCCGCGAAGTCGCAGTGCCGCCCAGCACCCCCATCCTCCTGCATATCCCCTCGCCGGCACTGTCACTGGTGCCAGACTCCGACGACGAAGGTAGCAACCGCAGTGCTGCCTTCCAGCCAGTCGCGACGCCGCGACTGCAGCGCCGCCCAGAGCTCTGCCTCACCATCGACCGCCAGTGCCACCGTCAGAGTTGAAGCCGACAGCCCCCTATGTTGGTCCCTGTGCACACCCCAGTCGCGCCCTGGCCGCCGCCGCCATGGCCACTGTCCAGCGCCCGCCACTGTGTCACCGTCGTTTCGTCGTCCTGCCGCTGTGCTGCACCTCTATCCCTACCGTGGTACAGCCAAGCCATTTTTGTTGATCAAGGTTTTGATCATGTTCGAACCTGGCTGTCGATCTCCTTGATATCATGATCATCATGATCTCCACCATTTGATTGTGAACTATCCAATCTCATCTTGATCATGGCTTTGAACCTCAGCCGTCTGTTTGATCTGATCTTGATCTCGGCCATTGATCGTCTCATTCGTCTTCTACTTGGTGAGTTAAATACTTGATCCATTTTTTGTTCTCATTCATCAATTGTCAATCATGGTATATTTACTCTTTTGGCACTGTTCAAATTCTTATATATTTTATATTCGATCTCGGCCGTCGGAATTGCTTGATCTTCAACTTGATCATCATCTTGATCATCGAGATCCGTGCCGATCGTGCCCGTCACCCGGGATCCATTCCCGCTATTCTCATTCTTTCGTCGGATTCATCATCTACACCCTAAGGCAAGTATCTCCTTGTACATTTCGTTTTCTAGTACAAACTTTTCCTTGAAAATATTGCAAGTAGATTGGAAGTGTGACTCCTTTTGTTTATCGTTGATGATCTCATATTTTGCCTTATCTATCACATGATCTAAGAGTCATAACCCTTCGTTGATGCACTTGTTCATAACTAGTATAATTTTGACACATTTCATGCAAAAAGTGTCATGTTTGGTTTCTGTCCTGTCTTGGCTTGCTGTTTTGACCCCGATAAAATCGGAATCTGAACTTGAGTACTGAATATAAAATGTAGCACCAAGTTTCTAGTTGCCAATAACATCTAGAATTTTTGAATTCCGAGTTACGGTTTAGGAGATATTGCAGTTTTACTGCTGCTGTGTCGGAAATCTCAGATTCACAAAAACTGCTGCACCTCTTTGGTTTACAATTATTTTAACTATGCTACCAGTAAGTAAGTGACCTAAAATTTTACATGCTGATACTGGATACCCTAAAGAACATTTTCTAATTTTCTCAGAATTAATTAATGAAGTTTCAACCCTGTTTCATATGCATAAACTCAGTTTTACAAATTATGGCTGAACACAAATACTGTATAGTTTGCTGTTTTGACATATGTTATCACAATTTTTATGTACCTTAATTATATGTGTTGGAACTGGGCAGGTATATAGTTTCTAGAGCTTTTGACAGATTCGCATTTTCTATCTTGTAGCAACGGGAATCGCAGTTTTGGTGCAGCAACGTCATGCTGTCCAGATTTGGAATTCTCGTTGTTCTTGATATTTTAATTTGTTTTGACCCTCTAACATGTATCCTACCTAGCCTAGAATGGTTCCATGTTTTTGCTTATGTTTACTTGACCTGTTTCGCACACTTTCATACTTGCTTGATGATAATAATAAGTAATAAGCCGGGGTTTAAGGGAAAGACAATAGTAGTGGACAAAATAGGTAAGAGTACTCGGAAGGGGGCCCATGTTTTCCCAGTACTCGGTTCATGAACTTGTTGCATCTTGATGTATTCATGAAGCCATTACTTGGCTCATGAACTTGTTGTATTCATGAACCCACTGTGTGGTTCTTGAACTTGCTAATGGATTCACGAACTTGGTTCGTGAACTTGTTCCTTAATTTTCGTATTCATGAACCGTGCTTACTTGATATTTGATACCTGAGTAAACCGCCCTATAAAATTCACCACTAGGCCTAAACAAAATTGCATTGACTGTAGCAACCATGTGATAAAAGGATGGCACATGAAGTTCTACCTAGATAATAATAACTACAAGACTTGATACATGATACTTGAACATGATACATGCTTACTTGATACTTGATTACATGATACATGGGACTTGAAACTTGAGCATAATACTTGACACTTGCTACTTGATACTTGTACTTGACAACTTGACACTTGAGACTCGTTACTTGTTACTCGACACTTGTACGTGATACTTATTACTTGATGCTTGACACACATTACATGTTCCCTAACCACTTGTTCTACTACTAGTACTTGTTACCCAATCTTGTCACTTGAGTTGTCTTTCTTGCTAGCTAGTTTCTTGAATTCCACTACTTGTTTCATCCATATTATATTATGTTATACATTCTTAATTCCAAATCTTGTTCCATATTTCTTGTACTAGTTTTCATACTCTTACTTGTACTATTTGCGGCCCTAACTTGCACTAAGGGCGTTTGTCTTGTTTTTTCTATTTTTTTTCTTTTTATATTTATATATACAGACTTTGGAGACGAGTTGCCTGCTGGAATTGATGAGCAAACGTTTTATGCTTCACCTGGGAAAATTGCTTTAATTTTTTTTTTTTTTTTTGTATTTGAGTTACTTATATTTGTTGTTACTTGAACCTTGTAACGAGTTTATACTCCCGAGTTTTATCTTTTGATCCAGATTTGAAAACTATTTGGAATATTATTATTTTGGTTAAATTGTATTCTGTTGATTAATAAATTATTCATGCATGCGTGGTTGTGTACATTTTGTTATATTCTTGTTATGATGCTGAGTCGATCCTACAGCTTATGAATGATGAAAATCATTCGCTGCGCTTTGTCACGTGCTCGTATTCCGTGTTTATTGGAAGCGGGGCGTGACAAATATTTACTATTATATTATGAGAATTTGTGTAATAACTTTTCATTGTGCAGTTATATATCTTTAGAGTGACTGAATTGCATGAAGTTGTACGACAGTTTAGATTTGAAAGTTAATTTGCATAATTTTAAATCGTTGTCGGGTTGTATATAATGTTTTGTCCATAATTGGTTAGTAAAGTTGACAAACTAGGAAGTGAAACTTATGGGAAAGAAAGAGTTGAATGGGAAATGAATGAGTGAAAAACATAGGAGAAATTAGAGTTAAAAGAGGAGGTTGTTGTTGGGATTGGGGCGTCAACCAATGCCTGTTGTCGCAGCGGAACTAAGTAGAGCAATGAGGAAGTCAAAGTAGATGAGACGAATCAATTGACCAAGCAAGTAGATCCACCAATCTAACACAAACACACCGATGACTTATCCCGGTTAGCTTTTGCTTAATCCGGGGGAAAATATAGGGATATCTGATATTCAACTATAAGAGAATACAAGGAGTTATTGATTCACTCAATATAAGGAATTAAAATCACTCACCAAGAACTATCTCTCTCTCGAGCCTCTCTTTGCAATGGAGAAAATAATCTATGAAGTACTCTACTCTCATAAAGGAGGAGTTTACAATATATATAGAAGAACAGAGAGAAACCTTGGTCTAATCTTGATTCTCAGTCGTCCGATATAACCTGGAAAAGAAGTAACTGAATTGGAGTCGTATGATCTAACTTGGAGTTGAAGATTGGGCTGAAATGACCTAACAAATCGAAGCCCAAAACGAACACAGCGCCGCGATCTGTCGACCGTCCAACAAGACTGGTCGACCGTCCACCTCTCGGCCAAACCCAGTGCAACTGCAGTCGGGGGGTGCGGTTGACCGCAACTATGCCTGCACATTGCTGCTGTTGTTTTCTTCTACTCTCTTCGATGCTTCGGCCTCCGTGCTTCATCTTACCTTCTTCTAATCTGAACCACGAGTATTCAAGACACATTCCTAACAAACTCCACATTGGATTGCATACGAGTGCTATCACATGATTTGTTATTCATCTCCAAACTCTAATGAACTCCACTTGCAAAAAGGACTTAGAACAATAGCTTCTTCTTCTAATTGAAATGATCTCTACCCAATCTCACCAATTCCAGCATACCCCCTCAAGGGTACACCTTTGTAGGCATACTCACGAAGTTGCCAACCTCCGCACGAAATCCACCTACCCTTAGGCATTCTCCACCTCTCGATGATATTCGAACGTCCTGGTCTCGTCTCGATGAATCTAGTTGCAGCAAACTAGCTGAGCTTGCAGGAATAACAGGAGTAGAAGAAAAAATTGTGCAGGTATTTCGGATTCCCCAAAGCTTGTAGAGATTGTTTTGGCTTGACCTAACCACTCTCATACCTCTAATCACCTTACGACGACCCTGAAAAACAAACAGAACTCCATCATGAGCTGTGTACCTACAACCCCGTGCATCAAGAGTTCCCAAGGAAATCATATTCCATTTCAACAGAGGAATATGCAAAACATCCCTTAAAGTGAACATATTTAGACATGACATCTTCAACTCAACTATCCCCTCACCTACTACTTCACAAATCTCCCCAGTTCCCGTTGTCACACAACGCCCAGTAGTAGACTTATAAGTAGAAAACAACTCCCTCTCGAGGCAAATATGAGAAGAACTCCCTGAGTCAAGAAACCAACTAGAATCCACTTCTAAAGAATTTGAAACAAGAAGATACGAATCACCTGAATCAAAGGCACTAACCACATTAGCGGCTGAATTCTCATTCTTTACGCTCTCCTGATTCTACAATTTCCAACAGTCTTTCTTGATATGCTCTAGCCTCTTGCAATATCGGCAACGGATCGAATCCTTTTGCAAAACACTTTTTCTTCCTCCTGAAGGACCATCCACTGCTAGACAACTTGTGGGAATAGATGGTGATTTCTGAGTCTCCTTGTCATGCCTTGTTTCCCAAAATATGGAATACGAGTACGTAACGTAGGCCCAGCGAATAATGTAAACACCATCCATAAGCTGTACCAGACTAACTCAACAATATGAAAGAACAATCACAAACACGCAAGAAGATATAATCACATAAACAAGATCAACATCAAATATAAATGAAATAATCCAAATAATAATATCCTACATCTGAGATGAAACAAACTCCGGGAACATAAGCCCAAAACAAAGTATAATATCAAGACGATGTTCAAAAATAAGTCTAGCAATAAAATAATTCAAGCAATTAAATCTTGGACTCCATCTTCTAAAAATCGTTGCTCACCAATTCCTTCTGGTATTGTTCCTCTAGTACCTGTAAATTCTTGATCTAAAAAGAAAAAAAATAATATCCTTAGAGTAAGTCATGGACAGCAAGTTGAGGAAAACAAAGAATATTAGGAACATGATATATCAAAAGAAAAGGGACGGGATCAAGTCAAATAGCAAAGTCAAGGAATGGCAACAATGTCAAGGGTCTATGTTTAATCATGCTTTTAATTAATAGTTTCAAATCAAGTTCAAGATTGATGTCAGTATACGGGATCAAGCATGAGATGTCAAATGCAGGTTATTAATCATTTTATTAATCCTATCTAGTGCACGTACTACTGCGTCCCATTCCACAGGTTCGACGCAAGCATATAGTGTACGCTTTAGACTGATGGTGCATTCATGGTTCGGGTACTCGACTCAGTAATAAGTGTTTAATGTTCAGTGTTAGTGACTATCAATCAGTGTTTTATGGCCATCAGTATAGTCAGCAGTAGGGCCCGACCGAGTACAGTTTCCGAACATTCACTACCAAGTCATCCCATAATACACCGGCTTTTTATCATTTTATTTCATCCTATGTGAGCATGCAAGAAGGTGTCAATATTGTATAATGCTAGGTGTGACTAATTCTACTTGTTACAGACCAATCAAGAAGCAAACATATTAATTAAGCACAAATCACACAATCTGGACAACATGACATTACTGTACAAAAACACAGATTACCGCTACTACAGAAAAGCAAATATGGGTCCGTCAGAAATTCTAGCAACTAGACTCTCTGCCGGTTCCAGCAAATATATATAATACATGTAAAAGTTACAGAAACTAGGGGGACAACTCTATTCTTTACAGATTTTATGTTCAGGCAGCAAGTTATAATTTGTGTTAACCTATATGTTTTAGGTCAGAAAACTCACAATTAAATCTACAAAAATTTATGGTGGTTCCTACACATGTCTAGGTTCAGTCAAATTTATTTCATATTTTTATTTTACTGTTAACATGTTCAATTAAATTCTGAAATAGAAAGATAAGCATGAATTTGTGAATCTGGAAATTCTAACAGCTACACTAAAATGATGATATCTAACAGATTATAACTCGAAATTTAGATTTGTTAAAAGATATGGAAAATAGATTCATTGGTCTATAATTCATATTCAGAAATTTATTTCAAAATACAACATCAACATGGTCGAAAATTTGATACAAAACGAAACAACCAGCAGTCCAAAATTTAATTTGATGTGAATAGGTAACAATTTAATCATACAACTATATAATTCATGTTAATTAATAGTCAAAATGCCAATGGATGTTTAACATGCATAATTTCAGTTTTAAGATATAATTTCACAGGCATGGTAATCAACTCATCAATCAAATTCAATCTAACATGTTAAGTTCATCAAACATTTTTATAACATGGATCTAGTTGTTTTTCATATAATTGTGCATATGCAAGATTCAAGGGGGGACTAGGTTTTAGATCAAAGATGTAGGCACGATGTTAAGAGTATATAGGGTTAGCTCATGTAAACCCGCAATAAACTTAACGGAATTTCAAATAGCAGCACAAATAAAAAGGACTGGATCTACTTGCAGAGATCAAGAAATCTTGAACAAAACAAACATCTAGTTCAAGAAGAGACTTGCCTTTCAATTAGTAGATTCGAATATATAGAATAACGAGATTAGAATCCCGGGCGACGAACCACGAACACGTGCGAGCTATGTGCAAAACACACACAGCAAAACTCCAACATAGCAACTCAACAACTACGCTTCTCTTCACAGCAAACAGCAACTCAAGATCTCCCCTCTACACAATAGCAAACAGCACAACTCTCCCGCCCTTCTTCACCACAACGATAGAGAGAGAGGAAGACGGCGGAAGGGACGGCAACGACTGGCTACGACGGTGACACCCACAGCGAGGGTGGCGAGGACAGGCGACGGCGGCGCTGCGGTGGGAAGCGACGACAGCAACCAATGGAAACGCTAGTGAGCGGAACTCTATTTCTCGACGAAACAGAGGAGGCAAAATGGTGGGGGGTTCGGGGCTTGGACTACGACGACGAGGGCAAAGGGGGATCTGCGGTGGTTGCGAGGTGAATGGAGAAGGTGAGGGCGATGACGATGAGGCGGCGGCAGCGAGGAGATGGGTTTAGCGGCAATGGAGGATCGCTGGATGGCGATGGGTTGGACGAAGGCGACGGGGATGAGATGGTGGCACGGGGACGATGACGGGGGGATGATGAGTGGTGGCGGTGGTCAAGGTGGTGGTCGGAGAGGATGGGGGAACGGCCGAGGATTGGGTTTGGGTGGTTTGGGTTTAAAATGGAAAAATAGAGAGAGAGAGAGATGGGAGAATTGGGGTAGGGGAGAGAGAAAGCGGCAGGGTAAGAGAGGGTTAATTAATTAGAGTTTTAATAGTGGGGTATTTATAGGAGGTTAAGAAATTGGGGTTTTGGATTGCGGGTTAGTGGGTTTATGGTACAGGTTTAGGCTAAAAAAATGGAAAAACATATAGGAATCAATGAGATGAACATATAGCGGAACAATTCAAACTCAAATCACGAAGAGCAAAATTTGTAATGAGTCAAAAATAGAAGAAAATAGAACGAAATGATCAAAAGAGAATAAATTGACCCAAGAAAAGCAAAAAATATATAATAGAAAGAATCCAGATACAATAATCAAGAAAGAAAATAAAAATACAATAAAAATCCAAAATAGAAAGATAGGGGTTACACTCCTTCCTAAGTTGATTTTTCTTCAATGCTTTGATTACACCATCTACCGAAATACTCTCTTTGGTAGATCTACCGTGTATCATGGTAGAGATCAAAGGCTCGTACGAATCTGGCAGTGAATATATCTGGTTAAAAGCTTTATCTTCCTTACACACATCTGCGTTGATCGCCTTAAGTTCAGATAATACCTTATTGAACTCTGTAATGTGGTCTTGGAGATCGATACCTTCCTTCATAGATAAATGGAATAACTTCCTCTTCCAATGCATCCAATCTAATAACGATGAACCAGAGTAGTCAGCTATGAGTTTTTTCCACAAACTCGCCGCATCAGTTTCTTCAAGAAATCTGCAGTTGACCTCGTCCGCCAAGGATAGTCGGATCAGACTTACGGCTCTTTTACGAATATCTTCCCAACCGTCATCCTTCATATCAGTTATCTTTTCTTTCTTCTTAACGGCTAACTACAAACCTTCTTGAACAAGGACATTATACATGTCAGTCTTCCAAAGATTGAAATTGATCTTTCCTTCGAACTGCTTGATCTTCAAAATACTGTGGCATGTCATCTTAACCAAGGGACTCGGCAACCTGAAGCTCTGATACCAGTTGTTGGGATTGGGGCGTCAACCAATGTCTGTTTTCGCAGTGGAACTAAATAGATCAATGAAGAAGTCGAAGTAGATGAGACGAATCAATTGAGCAAGCAAGTAGATCCACCAATCTAACACAAACACACCGATGACTTATCCCGATTAGCTTTTGCTTAATCCGGGGAGAAATATAGGGAAATCTGATATTCAACTATAAGAGATTACAAGGAGTTATTGATTCACTCAATACAATGAATTAAACTCACTCACTAAGAACTATCTCGCTGTCTCGAGCCTCTCTTTGCAATGGAGAAAATAATCTATGAAGTACTCTACTCTCATAAAGGAGGAGTTTACAATATATATAGAAGAATAAAGAGAAACCTATGTTTAATCTTGATTCTCAGTCTTCCGATATAACCTGGAAAAGAAGTAACTGAATAGGAGCCATACGATCTAACTTGGAGTTGAAGATTGGGTTAAAAAGACCTAACAAATCGATGCCCAAAATGACAGCGCCGCGGTCGGTCGACCGTCTAACAAGACCAGTCGACCGTCCACTCTCGGTCAAACCCAGTGCAACTGCGGTCAGGGGGTGCGGTCGACCGCAACTTGGGACAGTCAACCGCAACTATGCCTGCACCTTGCTGCTGTTGTTTTCTTCTACTCTCTTCGACGCTTCGACCTCCGTGCGTCATCTTACCTTCTTCTAATCTGAGCAACGAGTATTCAAGACATATTCCTATTAGCATTCATATCCCTTAGATCAAGCATTTGAGTAAGCATTAAATGGTTTTGGAGCTTAGTAGCTCAGAATAGCCAGCCCTTAGACATCTAGAAGATGAATCTTCAAAATGTTTGTGCGAAAGAGAGAATGAAATGTAGGAAGATAATTAGAAACTGAGTTGTTAGGGACGACTACTCGTATCCTAAGTAACTATTAAGTGGTTGAAAGATAACCGAAAATGCTTGCATACCCAATAATAGTGGTTAACAAATAGGTCTATACAAACCCATCAAGAGGAAGCTCAACCCATCACTAGAAACTCTTCCACTAGTTGGCAAGAAGGATGGTGAACAAGGAGAACAATAGAAGAAACATATGAAGTTTTCTTGAGGAGATTCTTTGGCAACCGAAGGTGATATAGTTCAGGCATACGCTACAGATATTTGAAAAGTATTTGTAAGTGATAACAATCATGTGGTTTTCTTTTATATATATGTAGATATTGTTAACTTTGGTACAGAAGTGTGTTGGCTACATATTATGATGCATAATTCTTAGGGGCGGACCTGGGTTAAAGCAGCACAAGCAGCTCCTTTGGACCCCCAATTGTATAGGGGCCATAATTTTGAAGTTCCTCATATATATATGTATGCACTAGACTGAAAAAATCGTACCGTTTGCTTTTGGGATCAGTTTTTGGGCCCGAAAGCCTAGGAATTGTAAACGTCTCTTCAGTTTCTTTTCTCTCAATTCTCACTTTTCTTCAGTTTCTTTTCTATTTTCTCTCAATTCTTATATCTCTTCATTTTCTTTTCTATTTTCTCTTAATTCTCATCATCATCTTCCAGCCCATGCAAAATATAAAAGAAAAGACCCCAATCCATTCACATCGACATCCTCCGTCATTCCCGAGGACCCCGACCCATCGTCCTCCTCAACTCCTCGCCGACAACCAGCTCAAATCTAAGACTGCCTCCCACCCTCCACCGTCCTTGGTCTCCTTCCATTGTATGGTTTTCAACTCGATCGAAGTGGGTATGTTCTAACATATGGTATGTTCTAACTTTTGATTTCTTTCTAATTTCATTTAGTTTCTATTGTTTGTATGCAATATACCTTAAATCATTTGGTTAGTATTTTTATTTTATAATTTCATAATTCTTTTGGAGAATTAAAGGTATTCAATTTTTGATTTGGGGTTGAAATTTGAGAAAATGATTGAAGATTTGAAGGAAAAGTGAACTTTGCAAGTCGCAACAACTAGGTGCTATTGTTCCTTAGGTTTCCTATTTAAATTTATGTAGTTTATTTAATATTTGAAGCATGCATCAAAGAAAGTATGATTCCAGATACGGAAAAAGGGAAAAAAAACAAAGAAATGAAGAATTCACCCAATCTCAAAAGGGTGCAATAGACAAGTTTTTTAAAAACACTAAACAAACTAATTTGGCTAGTCAAAGTGATGAACCTCAAGCGTTGGTTGATGAAGGACATAGAAATGAATCAATTGATGAGGAAGTGAACATGTAGTGAATGAGGAGCATAAGAATGAAGATGAACTTGATAATTTGGTAAATGAAGAAGCTAATCAAGTTAATAAATTGGTAAAAAAGGGTTGAACATAATGAAGATTTACATTAAGAAGATGGTTGCATTTAAATAGTTTGTCCTCCAAGGCTCCAAGTTTGTTTGCACTTAAATATATGCAAATTTGTTTGCATTTAAATAACTAGTAATTTACACGTGTGATGCACGACTTAATAAATATATATATTTTAAAGTAAAAACTTCGACGTGGTCTGATCTCGAACTTGCATATGCACGATACACATAAGTTGATATGTTTACAAACGATAACTCCAATTCTCCTATTATAATATTAGAGATTGTCATTCTTATTTTGTCAAACATGCAAAAAGCCCCATTTGAGGACTTACTTAAGGCCACCTAAAACCAGGTACGCCCTGAATAATTCTTTATTGTATTTGATCAATTATGATAAGAAATTATATTGGAATATGCATGCATGTTTAAGTCAATAGTTTTACATTTGTTTACACCAAGAAAGATGATGCCTTTTGATAATATGTTTGTTTAGCTCGCCTTTTAGCCAAGCATTCACTTCGCTCGTGCTCTTCTAGCTCGCCTGGTTCTTTAAGTAAGATCCCCTCTAGCTCTCAGCAGGATTCTTCTGTCCCTTTATCCTTAACACCGCTTAACCACCTAGGTTCCATTTATATACCTATTTTTGATTCATTGTCCAATTCGGAGTTAGCAGCTAATGCTCTCACCCTTGGATTCTTGATCGATCCCTTGGATTCCCCCCGTATCCATTCTATTAGAAGGCAGGAACATTCCAGAGTTAAGGAGGGCCGTCTATTTAATGATTAGTGTCTCCTGGAATATCCGTGGTCTGCACTGCCCGGTTAAGCAAAGGGCTATTTTCGACTTAATTACTTCTTCTCGTTGCGATATTATCTCCATCCAAGAGTCCAAGTTGGTAGCCCCATCCCCTCTGATCTTTCGCTCTTTAGGTGGATCCATTTTAACCAAATGGATTTCGTTGGATGCGACTGGTTCGAGAGGAGGGATTATCTTTGGATTCAAGGAGGCTCTTTTCTCTCTGATTTCAGTTCAACGCCTGAATTTCTTTTTAATTGTCCAGCTCCACTGGACCCTTTACAATTGTCCGCTTACCTTTATCTCAGTATACGGTCCTTCTACTTCAGATAGGCGCCAGTTGTTTTGGGACGAATTCCGATCTTTACAGCAATTCTCCACTGATCTCTGTATTCTTTGTGGGGATTTCAACGTTACTCGTTTTAATTCTGAAAGATCAAACCCAGGATCTTCTTTAACTCAATCGAATATTTTTAATGATTGCATTCGAGCTCTTCAATTATCGGACCTTCCGATTTCCGGTAGGTCCTTCTCTTGGTCTAACCAACGCAATCTCCCATCTTTTGCTAAGCTTGATCGCTTTCTGGTATCGCAAAACTGGATGACTCGTTTTCATCAATCGTTCGTCCAGGCTCTTCCAAATCCCTCTTCTGATCATGTCCCGCTTATGCTTCACTCCAACTTTTGTTTCAATCACAAGCACAAATTTTGCTTTGAAAAATTCTGGCTTCAAGATCAACTCTTCATTAACCTTGTGTCTGAATGCCTTGCCTCAGTCACCGGTTCATCCGGGCTGGGCAATATCTTGCTTAAGATGCACGCCATCAAACATGGGTGCAAGATCTGGCGTTACGAGAGGCAACGTAACACCAACTTTCTCAAGGAGTTCCTTTTACATTCCATTGACTCCATTGACAAGATGGAGGAAATGGGCCCCTTACCGGAAGCTTATCGTTCGAAACGTCGGTCTTGCAAGCAGGAATACGCTGATATCCTCCACCTAGACCACATTAAATGGGCTCAAAGAGCCTGGGTCAAGTGGTTGAAGGAGGGTGACGCGAATACTGCTTTCTTTCATAATTTTGCCTCGCATAGACGACGATCCAACCATATTTCTTCCATCTCCGCATAGGGAGTGGATATTTCCTCTGATGATTCCATTCATCGGGAATTCCTAGCCTTTTACAAAAATCTTATTGGCTCGAAGAAACATCGTTTGATAGAGCTCGATTGGGATCATCTTTACGGCACCCAAGATCATGACCTTTCTTCCCTTGTGGCTCCCTTTTCCCTTGATGAGATCAAGTCGGCTGTCTTCGCTTTAAAAAGCGATTCGGCACATGGGTCCGACGGTTTTCCTGCTTTCTTTTTCCAAAAATTCTGAGATCTGCTTAAGGCAGACCTTCTTAGGATGTTTCAAGACCTTCACCAAGGTAACTTTTCTTTTGATAGTATTAATTACGCTAACATTGTGTTCATCCCCAAAATAGCGGGAGCACACCTTGTTTCGGAATTTAGACCGATTAGCCTGATCAACACCTCTTTCAAAATTATCATGAAAGTCCTGTCCTCTAGACTGAGTTTCATTATCTCCCCTTTGATAGATTCAGCTCAATCTGGGTTTATCAAAGATTGCTTCATTCTTGACAGTGTGGCATCAGCTCAGGAGATCATCTCTCACTGTCAAAGAACTCAGTCGGAAGGTATTCTTCTTAAGCTCGACTTTCAAAAAGCTTACGACAATGTTAATTGGGATTTCCTTCTGGATATTCTCGTTTCTCGGGGATTTGGTCCCAAATGGATTGCCTGGATTAAATCCATCCTTTTCTCTGGGACTTCGTCTCTTTTCATCAATGG
This sequence comes from Hemerocallis citrina, assembly GCA_017893485.1. NCBI lineage: Eukaryota > Viridiplantae > Streptophyta > Magnoliopsida > Asparagales > Asphodelaceae > Hemerocallis > Hemerocallis citrina. The sequence continues at coordinate 222,621,649 of CM030362.1, read as the reverse complement.
ATCGGAAGGTCACAAATTCAAAATCAGATGTGGCCTTCGCCAAGGAGATCCCCTATATTCTCTGCTCTTCTCGTTAGTTGCAGATGTCTTTAGCAAACTCCTGTGAAATGCTTGGAACTTGAATATGATAGAGGGCCTTAGCGGTTCCCCCTTATTCGAGGGTGTGCTCAATCTCCAATATGCTGATGACACAATTATTTTCACCAAACCGAACTTCCACTCCCTTCGCAACCTCAAACTCCTCCTTTACTGCTTTGAAATGGCTTCTGGTTTATCGATTAATTTTCAAAAATCCTCCGTTCTCTGGTTGGGCGGAACACCCAACCATCAGCTTAAGGTTTCCAATTTCTTTAATTGCCCCATTGCTTCATTTCCGATCACCTACTTAGGTATTCCCCTTCGCTGGGGCAAGCTGCATAGATCGGATTGGTTTCCTCTCATTGATAGAGTGGTAGCCAGGCTCAACGTTTGGTCTAGCAAGCTTATGTCCAGAGGTGGTAGGCTCATTCTCCTTAACTCTGTGATTTCAGCCATGCCCCTTTATCTTATGTCATTCTACCTCTTACCTTCTTGGGTCATCAAAAGAATTGATCAAATTAGAAGTAACTTCTTCTGGAATGGTTCCTCTGCCTTCAAACCAGGCTCCCATCTGCGTCAGTGGAAGCTGGTATGTACTTCCAAGCAGGAAGGGGGCCTTGGTGTTCTGGACATTCGTAACCACAACTTAGCTCTCTTGGGTAAATGGTTATGGAAACTTCATAATTCTGACCATTTGCCCTGGGTTCGATACATTAGAGGTTATCGTTCTGCTTCTTTCAATTGGTGGGAGTTTCCTAAGGCAATTCATCGCCTCGCTTCCCCCTTTTGGAAAGGTATTTGGAAAGCATCGGCTGCCTTCCAGTGCAGCATTTTTCGTATCTGCAAAGATGGTTCGAGAGCTAAATTGTGGACTGACCAGTGGATTGGCAACACCACGCTGGCTTCAGCCTTTCCTTCTCTCTTCCGCCTGGCAGTCTTACCCCTGGCCACTATAGCGGACTCATTCATCTTGATTGATGATATTCGCTATTGGTTGATTCCGTTCACGAATGAACTTTCTCCTTCTTTGTCTGAGGTCTACGTTAGCTTCATTTATTATCTTAACAGCTATGAATGGCGTTTGTTCGAGGGTATTGGTTGGCGTTGGACATCCTCTGGGGTATTTTCTGTTAAATCTTTTTATAGTTTCCTCAACTCGAGAGGAGTGAAATCGTCGTTCGCCAAATACTTCTGGGAAGCGTCGGTTCCTCTGAAGGTTAAGATCACCTCTTGGCTTGCTTTTAATAACAAGCTTCTAACGGTTGAAGTGTTAAACAAACGTAATCTGGCCTGGGGTCAGCTTTGCGCTTTGTGCGAACAGCACGAGGAATATGTTAATCATCTCTTCATGCAATGTCCCTCTATTATTTCCTTATGGAAGATTTGCACCCTGGCTTGGGGCACAGTTTCTATTCCCCTTCATTTGGATTCTGTTTGGTCCGCTAAGCCTTCGAACCCTTTGTTTAGTTCCGCTTGGACTTTGTTGGTTCATATCATTATTTGGATTATTTGGAAAGAGAGGAACAATAGGTTGTTCCGGAATCGCAAATCTTCTCTCACTGCGCTTATCGATGAGTTCTTATTCCTTTTCACTCTTTGGTCTTCGGTTTTAGACACCAAGGATTTAACCTCTCGCTATTATCTTTTTATAGAACGAGCTTACCAATGCCTTCACACTCTTCATGCTCTTTAATATGTTGGTTTGGCATTTATTTCTCGTTGTAACATAACTCTTCCTCCTCTTTTACTTCTTGCAGGATAAAGTTACCGATCTTGAGGCAGCTGCCAGCACTGAACCGCAGTGATCTATGCTATGGACCTTATCAGGGCTTTTGTCTCTCTTGTTTTGTAGTACTGGTAGTTTTAGCAGCTTCTCTCTTTTTTATAGTGGCTGATGGATTAGTTTTATTTGTATGCTGCTGCTGGTTCCCTTGCTAGCTTAGTATGTTGCTCCATTTTGATTTTTTGGGCGGGGTTGCCTTTGTTCTTATCTTATGTTGGGCCTTGTGCTCCTGGATGTTTTCAGACTCAGGTTTATTCTGTTTCTCGACCTGTGTTAGCTTTAATTTGGCTTTCCTGAGCTGCCCTGATATTTTTCTCATTTGTTGGTTTGATGACTATTGGTTGCGGTGCTTGTTTTAGGTGGGCGCTTTCATAGCACCCGTGTGAGCCCTGTTGGCTGATATTGATGGCTATCCTCTTCTATGTTTTTTCGATGAGAATGCATCTCGATTGTGTTTTGGTTGGTGGGACACCTCATTCCTGCTGATTCTATCATTACCCTCCTTTGGGTTTTAGAACTTATCCTAGTATCATCACCACCATGACTAAGTCATATTTGATCATTACTAACTTTTTCCTTTCTCTCTTCTTTGTGTACTGAGATGCTATTTTGTTTCTAGTTTTCTCCCTTTATTGAGTTCAGGAAGAGATTGTGTTCAGTTGCTTCCTTGAGTGAGCCTTGCTTTTGCATCCTGGTGTAGTTTGTGTGGATGTTGTTGTGGGTTGCTTTCGCTAGATTGGTCGTCCTGTTTGCTCTGAGCTCTCTGATTTTTGAGTCCATTTCGCTGCTTGATGGGAGGCTTGCGGCTGCGGAGTCTTTGCCTGCTCGCTGCTGCTTCTTTTTCGAGCTCCTCTTGGATTGAGGTCGCCAGAGTTCTCTTCGCTGATTCGATGCCTGTAGCCTTCTTTTCGCCGGTTGTTTGGTTAGGATTTGGCGCTCTGTATATATATTTGTTTGCTTCTGATTGTATCGATGGATTATTAGTGGGTTTTACCTCTTGTAAAGCTATGCCCTGTACATTCTTTTGATTATAATATATGCATTTTGATGTGGCTGGAGTCGAAAGACTATCCTTTCTCATCAAAAAAGATAATATGTTTATTTATACATGAAATATTCACCAAATTATTTGTTTTAAAAAGAATATTACAACTATGGGGTCCGTATTGGACTGGGTTTTAGTTAGAAAGGACTGATCGATATTACCACTATATGCGGTCTTTATTGAACTTGGTTTTAGTGAGGACGGATAAGGGGTGGCATTCAGACCGGGTGGGCCAGTTCGAGCCCTAACCCGACGGGTCAGCCCGAGTAATGGATGGGCCTGGGGCAAGTTGGGTGAATACCCGAGCCGGGCCGGGTCGGGTTTGAATTCCAAAACGTCGACCCGATCCGACCTGCGAACCGTTACGAGTCTAAACAGACCCGGGCCTAGTTGCCCCAATTAAATTTTTTATTATTATTTTTTTTAATCTTTTTAACACTTGAACTCCAAAAAAAAAGATATTGAGCATGTTTAAGAATGAAGCAAAATTGTAGATATAATTCATTTCAACTTGAATATGTTTTTACAACAATCAACATAACATACAAATACATATAATAAAAAATCATATAAATTTATTGAATTACATTTTTAAGGAGGTAATCTAGAGTTTGAGATAGTCTACAGTTAGATTGAAGAGATGACATTGGACTACTTTCGTGCACATCTACTTAACCTAAACCTAGGTTCTCATCCCCTTAATTCCCTACTCAACTTGTTGATTTTCAGGTGAGTTGCTTCCACTTGTTGAGGTGTCTACTGCTAATCTTTGGATCTTATCTTCAGCTTTCATCCAATCTTCGGTGCACACAAGCATCTCCAATGAATCCGGCTTCAAGCGATTCCTGTAATCTGTTAAAACTTTGACACTTCAAGAAAAATACTTTCTGTTGCAACTTTAGATACGGGAGGGGTTAGTAGATCTCTAGCCATATTTGAAATATTTGGAAAAAGAGTTTCATGTTCTTTCCACCATTGTAACACTTCAATCTTAGAACTAGAACTCTCACTATCTTGTGAATTATACAAGTTTATTTCATTAGGTGCATTAGTCCTAGGTTTTTTGATTGAATACGAGCAGGTAAATTAGCAGTGAAATCTTCTAATGTACTATTACCCTTACCTCTAGAAGAAGAAAAAGAAGTCGATAAACTAGTTTGGTGTGTTGTACCACTAGATGCATACGTTCTATCATAAAATTCATGCAAATTATTCAATGTCGACTCAAATGTATCTAAATATTCATTACATTCATATTGAGAGCCTTCTTAAAGTAAACTAAAAAATATTTCATTCAAACTCTTCATACCGCTAATTTGATACGAGGATCCATTACAATAACAATACAATAAAACATAGGAGGAGGATTAAAATGCTTCAAAATTTTATCATAAGCGGGAATAACAATATGGCTAATGTAAGAGTCAGAAAGCATTTCTTGAAAAGTTTGTATCATAGTAATTATTGAAATAAAAATACTACTAGAAGTGGAATCATAAGATTTTGAAAACTTCACAGCTGCAATTTTAAAAGGTTCCAAAAATTTTAATAAACTTTCGGCAAAATGCCATGATTCGGGAGTCATTTCAAAGTTTTCCAATTTTTTTGCAAGAAAAAAATCTTTTATAACCGCATTGTATTGAGTAATAACATTTAATAAGTCGAAAGTAGAATTTCATCGGAGTTTATCATCTCTATGAATTTTTTAAAAATGTACTCCCTTAAGATTACATTATTCTTTAAATTGTTGAAGCATAATACCACTCAAAGCGATAAAATGTACACAATTTCTAATTGCATTTACATATAGATCGGCTAATTTAGAAGAACCTTGTACACATAAATTAAGAATATAACATGCACATCTATGACATGAAAAATTTCAAGACATGGAGGATCTAATTGTTGTTTTAATGTACAAATTGAACTAGTACAGTTGGAGGCATTATCAAAACTAATCAAAAAAAAAATTATTTCGAATGTGAAATAAATCACAAACTTCTAAAATCCGTGTTGCAATAACCATACCACTATGGTGGTATGGCAAAGCACCAAGTGATATGATTCTCTTTTGAATGAGTCAATCACTATCGATCTAATGACAAGTTATGTCCATCATCGGAATATTGTTACAACCTTTCCAACAATCGGAAATTAACGACACTCTACATGTTAAAGAACACAAAAGTGCAATTAAAGCGTTTCTCATTTCGAAATAAAGTTTAAAATAATCGGCCTTAAGTGTGTTTTTTGGAATTCTTTTGAAATGCGGATTTAGTTCATTTCGGTTAAAGACCTCTAGGTTCATAATCTCGGAAAAGGAAAATAGTAACTCTTCCTTAATAACTAATCTAGCCATTTCTCGACGAACGATTTCGTGATCATAGCTATGGCTATCTACTTGCCCAGTCCTAGGGTTGACCTTTTGTTTGGTTTGTTGGTCTTGTACTAGTTCGGGGTGTACATTTGTTATGTGTCGCCTAATTGTACCCGTCCCCTCACCCTTCTTCCATTTGTAATGGGCATTACATGTTTTACAAACCTTATATCCTATGCTAGGATTGTTCTCATTTGGGATAAAATCATAAAATTTGTGGACTTCACTAGTTTAGCCTTTATGTTTTCTATTAGAAGTGGGTTGTGTGGGTTGTGTGTCAAGTGTTTGTGTGTCATTAGCTAGCATTTCTTGTTGTGTGTTGGGACCATCATCGTGTAGAGGAACACTTTCATAATCTAAATTAATGTTAGTGTCATGCCCCGCTTCCCAAAAGAATACGGAATACGGATACGTAATATAAGCCCAGCGAATGATTTTTATCATCCATAAGCTGTTCAAGAAATCTTAACAACATGCACAAGAAACATTCAGAGTCGGAAGAGAATTTAATCAACCACATGCACATAATGAGTCAAAATACCAAAAATAATACTTGAAACCAAATACATAAATCTTAAATAGTCATGATCTGAATAAAACACAAGTCTTGGGTCACATTGCCCAAATACAAGAATAATCCAAGTCTCAAAAATACAAGAATAATCCAAGTCTCACAAATACAATTATTGTTCAAGCACGATACAAAAAATAATATAATAAAACAGCACTAATACTTCAAGTCTCCGATACCATCTGGAACCTGTTCTCCAAAATATGCAATTCAACAAATGCAGGAAAGAGGAAAATAGAAAATACAAGTACCCGTCAATTGCAAGTCACGGGTCACTTATAATATAGGATACAAGCACATAGGGAAAACTAACTAACACATGGTATAGGTGTTGATATGGCTAAAAATAGGGGTTTAATCGAGACCGTCCAAATTGGGCACGAATCCTGAAGTTCAGGGGTAAAACGGTAATTTTACCTACAAACGGGTCTGAAGCGGGTACTGGGTCTCCTTCTCACAGATCCGATAACCCGCAAACGGATCCACCTCAGTTGGGTGCGGGTTTCAACCCGCAACAAACCCGGTCCAGCATGATAGAATTAGGGTTTCTGATTAATATTAATCAACGGCCCTGATTCATATCTATCCTTTCACTGGGGATTAGGGATTACATTCCTTATCTATACACAGGAATTACATGCCTAATCTGTTCCCTAAGACGCCTATAAATACCCCCCATCCATCTCCATTAAGAGGTAATCAATCTTTTGCTAGTTAAACGCTCTTTCATAATCATTTCTGGTTACTGACTTGAGCGTCGGAGGGTGCGTCGCCGGGAACAACCCCGATGTTTCGCACTTTTTGCAGGTGTACGGCGGGAGCGACGATCAAACCCCGACGGAACAGGTATACAGGTTTACTATTCAGTTTCCCTAAGAATCTACAAATACTATCTGTTTGCCCCCACACCAAATTTAGCGGCAACAGATTGGCGCCGTCTGTGGGAAACTAACGAATAGAGACCTCTCCTCTTCCTGGTGAACAGATCTTCTCCAGCCATGCCACCTCGGAAAGTCAGGTCAAGGGGGTCCAACCGAGGACCCAACCCTGATCAGCAGCAAGAAGTCCCCCATAATCCGGCTCAACGACAAGGGCAACTTCCCCCTACAGCGGAAGACCCGCTCCAACAGAACCTTCCCCCTCCTGATCAGTCGCATCCAAAGGGTCCCAACCCTCAGAAACAACCTCTTCATCAAGAACACGTCTCCATCCACAACGCCTCCACGGACTCTATGGCCTCCCATCATCCCCGAGCCTCTGGTCACCGCAATACCGCCTTCAACCGCCAGAAAGATGATGACCTCCGCCGCCATCTGGATGAAAAGCGGGCCCGAGAGGGAACCTCCCGCCAACACCATCCGGGGGAGCGGTCTCCGCGCCACCGGTACTACAGGTCTCCCGTCAGCAGAGGGAGGAAAGAGTCCCCCAAGCATTACCGAAGAAGGCACTCCCCCGCGGGTCGGCAACAGCCCAGGAACAATGAGGCACCAATCACCTGTGCCGAGTTCCAGCAGTTCCAAGCGACCGTCCTGCAGGCCCTCAACCTCCGCCAAAACCCTAATGAGCCAAGGCCCCATCTCCTCCTCCGGTCCGAAGCCCTCGCCGACGGTCCCCATCTCCTCGTCCTACTCCTAGCAACTCCCGGCGTACCCCAAGTCCTCGTCGCTCCCGAAGTTACCATCGTCGTAGCCCTCGCTCTCCCTCATACGAAGACGAGTCTAGGGGTTCGGTTGATTACCGCCGGAGGGATGACACCATGCACCGTCGTCTTCATGAAGTAGAGAGGCGCCTGGGCCAGATAGACCAAGAGGAGGAGCTTAGGGGGAGGACCTTACGTCCTAGCCGCCCCCTTTCTCCCGAACCATAGTGGATGCGCCTATCCCGTTCGGCTTCAAACCTCCCCAATTTGAGACTTACACCGGGAAGATCGATCCAGTAGATCACATCGAAAGCTTTAAGACCTTGATGCTCCTCCATCAAGCTTCCGATGCCCTCCTCTGCAAAACCTTCCCCGCAACTCTCAAAGGACCAGCTCGAGAATGGTACTCTCGCCTCGCCCCCTCCTCAATATTCTCCTTCGAGCAGTTCGAAACCCTCTTCGTCACACATTTCGTAAGCAGCCGTAGAGCTGAGAAAACCAGCATCTCCCTATTGCACCTCCACCAAAAGAAGGGGGAGAAACTGAGAGACTATGTGAAGAGGTTCACAGCTGAAGCCAGGACCATAGCGTCCCTTGACCAGTCGGTCGCTACGGCAGCATTTCAATCTAATGTCCTCAATTCTAACCTCCACTCCTCCCTCGCCAAGAAGCCTCCACAGAACTTTTCCGACCTTCTCCTTCGCAGCGAAAAGTACATCCGGGCCGATGAGGCTGAGCAACAACCCAACTGGGAGGGATCTTCCTCCGGGTTTAAGAGAAAAGGAACAGAAGAAGAAGGGGCTAAGAAGCTCCAGAAGGATAATGCCGGCCAGCGCCGACCTCCCCCCAGATTCGAGAAGCTCACTCCCCTCACCACTAACATCTCAACTATTCTGATGGAAGTCGAAAAGGAGGGGATCTTACCTCCAGCTCCAAGGATGAATACCCCCGCCAAGAGGAGGGATAAAGAAAAATGGTGCCGTTATCACCGGGACCATGGGCATGACACCAACGATTGTCGTGCTTTGAAAAACGAAATCGAAGCCCTTATCCAGAGGGGGCAGCTGACGAAGTTTGTAAGAAAGGACCGAGCCGAACTTCCTTCCCAGCCTCGGGGGGCTAACAAGCGTCCGGAACGAGAAGAGACGCTGGACTTTGAGGAAGAGCGAGTCCTCCACCTCATCCATGGGGGTCCAATGGGGGGCTCCTCGAACTCCTCTCGGAAAGCATTTATAAGAGAGGTCAACTCAGTCCGAACCACCCCTCCTCCCAAAGGCCTTGGGGTGCCCGTCACCTTCTCTGACGAAGATCTTGAGGGTGTCCGCACCCCTCATTGTGACGCACTCGTCATCAGTCTCCACATGGCCAACTTCAAAGTGGAGAGGATCTTAGTAGACAACGGCAGCTCCGTCAACATCCCCTTCCTCGACGCTTTTAAAGGCCTAAAGCTCTCGCGGGACAGATTCAAGCCCGCCGGTTACACGCACCACGGGTTCACGGGAGTGCCAGTGACTATTGAAGGGGTGATTACCCTCGACGTAACCGCTGGCAAAACTCCTACTACCCGGACGGAGTCGATGGACTTCATGGTCGTAGATGTCCCAGCAGCCTACAATGTCATTTTGGGTCGGCCCGGTCTGGCCGCCCTTGAAGCCGTCCCTTCCGCCTATCATCTCAAAATGAAATTCCCCACTCGAGCCGAAGTAGGAGAAGTTAGGGGCAATCAAGAGCAGGCCCGCAAGTGTTATATGACCTCTACCCTCGGACCCGTCCTCTCCTTAGAAACACTGGAAATCCCCCAAGATGCCGCTCGGCCGACTTCCGAGCCGGTGGACGAGTTTGAGGAAGGTACTCTTCTCTGAGCAGGAGCCGAGCTGCAAGTTCTTTGTTAGCAAGACCCTTCCGTCCGTCCTATACTCAGATATTGTAAAATGCATCCGAACCAATCAAGACCTCTTCGCATGGTCAGCAGCAGATATGCCCGGTATCTCCGAAGAACTCTTGGTCCACCGCCTGAGCGTTGATCCGGGGTCCAAACCGGTTCAGCAGAAGAGGCGCAAGTTCGCCCCCGAGCGTCAGCTCGCTATCAAAGAGGAGGTGGACAAGCTGTTGAAGGCCCGATTCATACAGGAGGTAAACTATCCTGAGTGGTTGTCAAACGTAGTAATGGTGAAGAAGTCCAACGGGACTTGGAGGATTTGTATTGATTTCACCGACCTCAACAAGGCCTGCCCCAAAGATCCTTTCCCTCTGCCGAGTATTGACACTCTGATTGACGCAACCTCGGGACATGAGCTCCTCAGCTTCATGGATGCTTTCTCAGGTTACAATCAGATAAGAATGTTCCCCCCGGATATCCCAAAGACCTCGTTCGTGACCGACCAGGGGCTCTATTGCTACAGAGTCATGCCGTTCGGTCTAAAGAATGCGGGGGCAACATACCACCGCCTCGTCAACAAAGTTTTCCAGTCACAGATCGGCCGGAACATGGAAGTATACGTTGACGACATGCTTGTGAAGAGCATCCGAGGCGCTGATCATGTGGCTGACCTCCAAGAAGCATTTGACGTTCTCAGAAAGCACAATATGAGACTTAACCCGAACAAGTGTGCGTTCGGCGTCTCATCAGGGAAGTTCCTCGGCTTCATGGTTAGCCAATGAGGAATAGAAGCAAACCCGGAGAAGATCAAGGCCATACTGGACATGGCCCCTCCTAGAAATGTCAAGGAAGTTCAGAGATTGACTGGTCACCTAGCCGCCATAGGGCGCTTTCTGTCGAAGTCTGGGGAGAAGTGCCTCCAGTTCTTCAAAGCCCTCAGGGGAGCTAAAGGATTCGAGTGGGGGCAGCAGCAACAAGACTCCTTCGACCAGCTTAAAGCTTACCTCGTCAATCCACCTCTTCTCAGCAAACCAGTACCTGGCGAACCGCTCTACCTCTACCTGGCAGCTTCCGAACAGACGCTTAGTGCGGTCTTAGTCAGAGAAGAAGAAAGGGCTCAGAAGCCCATCTACTACGTCAGCAAGGTGCTTCGGGACGCCGAGCTCCGGTACCCGAGGATTGAGAAAATGGCCTATGCCCTGGTAATGGCCGCGAGAAAGCTTTCGCCCTTACTTTCAGTCCCATTCGGTGGTCGTTCTTACCGACCAGCTGCTGAAACAGGTTCTTCACAAGCCCGAGACTTCCGGTCACCTTATGAAGTGGTCGATCGAGCTGAGCCAACATGATATAACTTATCAGCCTCGGACCGCGATCAAGGCACAGGCACTAGCCGAATTCATAGTTGAAACTACTATCCCCGAGTCCAGCCAAACAGTGAAGGGACCACCCGTCTGGTCGGTCTATGTCGACGGGTCCTCTTGCAACGAGGGAAGCGGGGTAGGGGTCATCCTGGCAGGCCCGGATGACTTTATCCTCCAATACTCCCTCTGCATAAACTTCAAAGCCTCGAACAACGAAGCTGAATACGAGGCGCTCATAGCCGGCCTTGGAATGGCCCGAAATGCAGGGGCACAACGCCTGCCGATCTTCAGCGACTCTCAGTTGGTCGTCAATCAGGTCCTCGGCGAGTATGAAGCCCGCGATGACAAGATGGTTAAATACTTGGCGAAAGTCAAAAGTCTCATGGCACTGTTTGAAGAGGCTCTCATCCAAAGAATCCCCAGAGAAGAAAATGCTCAGGCCGATGCCCTATCCAAATTAGCCTCCTCTTCCCTTCAAGACCTCGAACAGATTGTTTTGATAGAAGTCCTCCTGAAGCCGAGCATAGAGGACGATGCACTCGACTCCGTTGAAACATTGCCTGTCCTCCTCGAGGACAATTGGATGAAACCTCTCGTCGAATTTCTAAGAGACGGATTCCTCCCCCAGGATCCGAAGGAAGCACGAAGAATAAGAGCTCGAGCCGAGCGTTATACATTAATCGAAGGCATCCTATATAAACGCTCCTTCACCCAGGTAGATGGACGGCCTTACCTAAGGTGCCTCTCCCCCCGGCAAGCCGACTATGCCCTGCAAGAACTTCATGAGGGCATTGGCGGGGCTCATTCTGGCTCCAGAGCCCTAGCGCGCAAAGTGTTGAACTACGGGTATTACTGGCCCACTCTCCTACGGGACGCCGAACGACACGTTCGGCAGTGCAGCTCCTGCCAAAAGTATTCCGACATCCGACGCCTTCCACAAGCACCACTCACCTCCCTATCAAGTCCGATCCCCTTCGCAATGTGGGGGGTGGACTTACTGGGGCCATTTCCGCCAGCTCTCGGACAGGTAAAGTTCCTAATCGTGGCAGTCGACTATTTCTCAAAATGGATAGAGGCCGAGCCCCTGGCTACAATCACCGAGCATAGGGTCGTTCAATTCTTCTGGAAAAATGTGATCTACCGATTCGGCATTCCCCGGGTCATAGTTACAGATAATGGAACACAGTTCACTGGGGCTGCCTTCCGAGCCTTATGTAAGGACCTCGCTATACAACACCGCTTCTCCTCCGTCTCTCATCCTCAGTCAAATGGCCAGGCCGAAAATGCCAACCGACAGATCCTCTCGGGCATCAAGAAAAGACTAGACAAGTGCTCCAAGGGCTTGTGGATTGATCAGCTGCCCAACGTGCTGTGGAACTACCACACCACAAAGCGGACCCCAACAGGCGAGAGTCCGTTCAATCTCACCTACGGGTCCGAGGCCACCATTCCCCTAGAAGTCGGAATACCCTCTCCTCGTTTGATTGCTTTTGAGGAAGAGCAGAACGCTAGAGAGCTCAGAGCAAGTCTAGACTTGATAGACGAAATCCAAGAAAGGGCTGCCATACGGCAACAAAGCTACCGGAGAAGGATTGAGCAAGCATACAACAAAAGAGTCCACCCAACGGACCTCAAAGAAGGGGACCTAGTCCTCCGAAAATTGGCCATCTTGTTCCCCGGACAGAAAAGCAAATTGGCCCCGAATTGGGAGGGACCCTACAAGATCTCTAAAGTGATCCGCCCCGGTGCATACAAGCTAGAAGATCTCGAAGGCAGAGAAATTCCCAGGACTTGGAATGCCGACCATCTTTTGAAATACCAAGAGAGAGCAACGACGCCTCTCTAAGTAACTCGAGATGTCGAACCATTCCCTTCCTGTTACTAGTAGTGATTTTTCCCTTTATTTTTCATTGTAATAACGGCTAGCAACTTTAGAAGCAGCCGATCATTGGATATTAATAAATAAAGTTTTTCGTATTTTTGATACTGTTACATCTCTCTGCTTTTAACTCCTCAATCTCACGATGGTTCAGAGTCCAGCACTCGGCTCGACTCTTCTTCCTCGGCTCGCCCATAGACGAGCCGGAAGTAGATCGCCGTTCGAAATTGCTCCTGCAGCCGTTGAATGGTTCGGAGTCCAACACTTGGCTCGATCCTACTTCGCAAGTTCGCTCCTAAGCGATCTAGAAGTAGCTCGCCATTCGGAACTGCTCCCACAACCCATAAATTAATCTCACGATGGTTCGGAGTCCAGCACTCGGCTCGACTCTTCTTCCTCGGCTCGCCCGTAGACGAGCCGGAAGTATATCGCCGTTCGAAATTGCTCCTGCAGCTGTTGAATAGTTCAGAGTCCAACACTTGGCTCGATTCTACTTCGCAAGTTCGCTCCTAAGCAATTTAGAAGTAGCTCGCCATGCGGAACTGCTCCCACAACCCTTAAACTAATCTAACGATCGGATCTCTCCTATGGCACGACTTTATCTCACCGGCTCGTCCTCAAATGGGCCGGGGTTGGACGGCCATCCCGACCTGCCCCCACGACTGTCGAGCCGAGCGGACGAGGTACCGACCCTCGTATATGGCGAAAAAACCCCCCGAGACGAAACCACCGTCAGATCATCTCAGAAAGTGTGCTGGGGCGTGATAAGCGGATCTAATTCAGCCACGTGTCCACAAAACGACAAGATAGCGTTTTCTTGGGAACTGGACCTGCCTCAAGATTTGTGCAACCATCTAACGGCTCTAATCGTTTCACTTCGCTCGGCAAAAAGTCACTTCGGTCATCAAGCTACGATCAGGCCACGTGGCCACAGCTTGGAAACAGCTGCACCTGAAGGGGCCAAGGTGCTCGACGAAGCGAACACTCACCTCAGGGTTCATTTCGAGCCTACCCTAGCTAGCGCAGTTACAGCACAATGAGAAGACAGTAGAAAACAGATCGGATAAATCAACTCCAATTTTATTAAAAACATGACAAGATTACAAAAGGATTACAACAAAAAAAAAGTTCGAAAAACAGCCCTGAGGACGGTTCTAAAAGACATCCGAGGATATGACACGACCCGTTTACTGCCTCCAAGGAAGAGGTACGCTCCGGTTCAGCGACACCTTGGGTCGGCGCTTCTTGACCCCCGAGCTCGTCTCCAGACCAACGAATCGAGACGCCTCCTCGCCGCTGACCCTGACAGTCACTCCAACCGAAGCACCACTTGAAGACACCGCTACGCCACCTTGCGCGTCGGCTGCTGACCTACCTACGATAGGAGTCCGGCTCACCGCTTGATAGAACGTGATCCCTCGCTTAATCTCTTCGCGAGTGCACGAGGTGCTCCAGACGTTAGCCCTCATCGGTTGAGGCTTGAGCCGAGCAACCTCTTCCTCCAGTTCGACGATCCGATCCTTCAATGTGTCATCCTTTACTATCACTTTAAACCGAGGAAGCTTTGCCGAACCAGGGTACTCGGCGCTGTCGGATATAATACGGCGCAAGTGGGTCACCTCGATGCTCTTGTCGACCGTCACCCTTTGCAACTGTTCTACCTTCCTGGCGAAGTCGTCTCGTTCGGCCGAAACCCGAGCCAACTCTTCTTCCTTAGCTGACAGTTCGGCCTCGACTATCCGTAGATGGTGCAGTTCGGCCAACGCCTCACTATGCCTAATCTCCAAGTTGTAAAGTATCTTCCTCGTCAGGTGAACCTCACCCTCGAGACGATCCTCTGGAGATTGCTTAAACAACTCGGCTCGGCGCCGATCAGCCGAGGTGATAAGAGTCTGCTCGGCAATCTAAAATGAGAAAGGGATAGCATTGAAGTACTATATTGCCGAACCAAACACTTAGACAAAATTTCGAAGTCAAAACATTTTTCATTCATTAAAAAGCGGTGGCCAGTCCGCAAAAGGCATTACAATGCTCGGAAGAAAACAAAACGAAAACTACAAAAAATTTCACGAGGGGATCAGGGATCCACCTGCTTCGCCGCTTCGTCCACGGGCGCATTAACAGACGGCCCCTCGATCCTCCCCTCGACCTGGCCGTCCGCCACAGGTGGCTCGGCCTCCTCCTCCTCGTCTTCACCTTCGGCCTCATCGCCTTCGCCTTCCTCCCCCTCATCGCCTGAAGGCGACCTTGGCCACAGTCGGTAGCCGACCCGCTCGAAGCCAGGGATCCGATCTTGGACATGATCGAGTGCCCTCTGATAAGACAGCTCCATATTCTCGGCCATGTGCTTCTTCGCCTCGGCCTCGGCCTCCTTCTCCACCTCGGCCCTGATCTTCGTCGCCAAGGCCTCCTTCTCCGCCTTCTCTTCGGCCAAGGACTTCAGCACCGCAGCCAGCTCCTCGGCGGCCTTGGCAGCCTTGGCAGACTCCGCGTCGGTACGCCCCTTGGCTTTCTTCAGGTCGGCAACAAGGTCGGCCACCCGGACTTCCAGGGCCTCGGCTCGCCTCGGCTCGGCCTCAAGTTCCTTGACCGCCCTAACCTTTGCCGCCCTGTCTTTGTCGCTGGCGGCCCTCAGCTCCTCCTGCTCGGCGAACGACTCCAGAAGGTGGCCGAAGTGGCAGGTTGCCTGCAAAAACAATAGTCAGGACAATATGCAAACCGGGCAGAAAACTTGAACGAATCTGCAGAAGGAAAACTTACCGACACGAGCGACCGAGCCACCTCATAGGTGTCGTCCCCGACCGTCCCCGCTTTCAGCGCGGCTCTGTCCTTCGGCGTCGCCAAATGCTTGACGACCTGAACCGACATCTGCGAGTTGCCGAGTAACCCGTCGTGGTTCTTCACCCTCCAGTTCGGCACAAAAGCTGCTTGTGCTGCTCGGTCAGGATTTCTTCGGCCGCTTTAGTGAACGGCGGAGCCTCAAGCGACAGCACCGCGTTGACGTCAAAGGCCCCCTCAATCACGCTAGGGGCCACAGGGGCCGGGGGCTCCTCGGCAACAACAATCTCCGAGGGCGCCTCAGTAGTCAGAGGGGGCGGAGTGATGGTCGAGGCGACCGTGGGCTGCGGAGTCGACGAGGCAGTCGCGGCCGCCCTCTTCCTCTTCCTACCCCCGGCCAATTTCGACCTATCGGCCATCATGGAGTTAAAATCAATCTTCATTGCTTCTGCATCGGACAAAAAAAAAGAGAGAGAGACGAGTTAGCGAGACGAACTAAAGACTTGAAAGAAAAATGGAAACAAGTGAGATGTCAGGAGCGTACTCGGGTCGATGGGGCTAAGGCCAGACCCGAACAGCACCTCCTCCGTCAACTCCCTCCAACTCAACAGGGGAAGGGCCATGATCTTCCTCGCCACCTCCTCCTCGGCCTCAGACAGTACGGGGTCGGCTCTGGCGAATTTCGGTACCTCCACTTTCCACCGGGTCGGAATGTTCAGCATCGCCTCACCCCTTACTATAAAATACCTCAATTTCCAACCCTTAATCGAGTCGGGGTTCTCTACGATCCTGACACCCTTCCGCGGCCCCAAATAATACCGATGCTCCGTCTTGTGCTGCCGGTTTATGCGATACATCTCTCGAAAGACCGTCAGGTCCGGCTCTACTTCGGCTCGGTAGCACTGAAGCAAGAAGGCGTTCACGTGATGCCATGTGTTCGGCATGAATTGGGTCGGGGCGAGGCAGAACCAGCCGAGGATCTGAAGGACCAAAGGATGCAGCGGGAAACGTAGCCCGGCATTCAAGGAGTCGAAGTCGAACATGCACATATCCGACGACGGCAGCTTGGAATTCGCTCGCATCCCGGGACCGGGGAGTATTAGTTTATACTCCGGAAGGATGGCGAAGGCCTTTCTGATCCGAAGAAGATCCTTCTCGGATAACACCGAAATGAGCTCGTCGGCTTCGGTGGGAAGAGCCGGGTTAGGTTCCTCGACGATCTTTGACTTCCCATAGATCGCTTTCTCCAAAAGGTCGCCCTCGTATTGCCTAACCCCCGAATGCCCGAACAGGACAGAGGGATATCGTCCCATCTCGGGGGCTTGCTTCGGGTTCTCCACAATCACCGCCACTACGGGGGATTGGGTCTCCACCCTCCTCTTCTTCTCGCGTCTCGCCTCTGTAACCGACGGTTCGACGACCTGCTTCCCCTTCCTCCGAGCTTCCGCCCTTCTCCTCTCCTCCACGCCATCATCGCCCGAAGACGAGGCCCCACTCCCCGAGTTCACTCTTGACATCTCTAGAAAAAGGCAAAGACTAAGTAAACTGACCTTTGAAGTGACGTTCACGGTCGGAATACGCTCGCCGAAAATTGCCTGGCCCACGCGACAGCTAACAGCACCACCTTGGAGCGAGAGTCGCCGCTAGCAGAGAACTTAGAGAACAAAAGTGAAGTCTTGAGAGTAAAGAGTAAGAAATGAGCTTAGAAGTGGGGGTGAAAACTTATAACCCCTGAAATGTTGGGCCTCCTTGGGAAACATAAAAAACCCACTAAGAAGCCAAAGCGACAAGCGGAAAGTTGCGACGTTACGAGAAGCAAAAAACTCTTCAAAACACTAAGTCCACGACTCGGCCACCGGTTTGCCAAGCCGAGCTATCGAACAGCCCGGCTGAGCAACCGAGCTACTACGCTCCTTCAAAACTCAGCGCCACGGCCAACAGCACTGAGTCCCCGAGCTGAGGTACCGAGGTACCGACCCTCGTATATGGAGAAAAATCAACCCGAGGCGAAGTCACCGTCGGATCTCTCCAAAATTCGCGGCGGAATCCGATGGACGGTTTAGTTCGCGCCACGCCCACAAAACAACAAGATAACGTTTTCTCGTGATCTGAACCCCATCCTCGTGATGCGCGCCATGATGAACGGCCCAGATCCAGCCATGCATACCTTCCGAGCTGCCTGCCATTGGCCCGCTCAGCCAAGCTACCGAACAGCTCAGCCGAGCAGCCGAGCTACTGGGTGCGGAAGAGTGGAACCTTCAAGGAACACTGCCTCCAAAATGCTCAACTTAGCACCTCGGCCAACAGTGCTAGGGGTCCGAGCTGAGGTACCGAGGTACCGACCCTCGTATATGGAGAAAAATCAACCCGAGGCGAAGTCACCGTCGGATCTCTCCAAAATTCGCGGCGGAATCCGATGGACGGTTTAGTTCGCGCCACGCCCACAAAACAACAAGATAACGTTTTCTCGTGATCTGAACCCCATCCTCGTGATGCGCGCCATGATGAACGGCCCAGATCTAGCCACGCGTACCTTCCGAGCTGCCTGCCATCTGCCCGCTCAGCCGAGCTACCGAACAGCTCAGCCGAGCAGCCGAGCTATTGGGTGCGGAAGAGTGGAACCTTCAAGAAACGCCTCCTCCAAAACAGCCAACTTAGCACCTCGGCCAACGGTGCTAGGAGCCCGAGCCGAGGTACCGAGGTACCAACCCTCGTATATGGCAAAAAACTATACCGACCCATATCAGCCGTTGGATCTTGTGAAAAAATGCGCTCGTCATGATGGACGGCCCAGATTTGGCCACGTCCACTAAACGACAAGATAACGTTTTATGGGGATCCACGCTGAAATGGACGGCCCAGATGATGCCACGTACCTCGGATCCTTCGAGCCGAACCGCTGACCCACCGAGCCGAAGCGCTGGCTTTCCGAGCCGAGGTGCCAAGGTACCGACCCTCGTATATGGCAAAAAATCATACCGACCCATATCAGCCGTTGGATCTTGTGAAAAAGCGCGCTCGTCATGATGGACGGCCCAGATTTGGCCACGTCCACTAAACGACAAGATAACGTTTTATGGGGATCCACGCTGAAATGGACGGCCCAGATGATGCCACGTACCTCGGATCCTTCGAGCCGAACCGCTGACCCACCGAGCCGAAGTGCTGGCTCTCCGAGCCGAGGTGCCGAGGTACCGACCCTCGTATATGGCAAAAAATCATACCGACCCATGTAGCCGTTGGATCTTGTGAAAAAGCGCGCTCGCCATGATGGACGGCCCAGATTTGGCCACGTCCACTAAACGACAAGATAGCGTTTTATGGAGATCCACGCTGAAATGGACGGCCCAGATGATGCCACGTACCTCGGATCCTCCGAGCCGAACCGCTGACCCACCGAGTCGAAGCGATGACCTTCCGAGCCGAGGCGCTAGCCCTCCGAGCCGAGGTGCCGAGGCACCGACCCTCGTATACGGCAAAAAAGCCTGCCGAGGAACAGGGGCCATCTGATCATTCAGAAATTCGCGCCTCCGCTCTGACCGACGGTCCAGATGCAGCCACGTCATAAATAGGTATTTAAAAATCGATTTTTATTTATTTAAATCGTTTTATTTATTTAAAAATTACGAAAAATTGCTAAAATTTCGGGAAAATTAGCTAAAAATTCTGGGAGATAATTAAAAATTTGGGGGGATATTTTTGAACCCCCTAACGAACAATTATTGCCTACAATATACGGCTGAGACCCCCGAACGACTAGCTAACGCATCGCAAAATTAGATAAATAGCCCGAAAAGATAGATAAAAACTTGATACACCACATGGCTTCAAGAAAGAAGAAGGAATTACCTTACCACCCACTTCGGGATTCAAAAACACCCATTCGGACTCCGATACAACTCCACTAGCCACTAAAACAGTCAAACTACTCCTCAAAGATTGATTGTCCTCAGCCTTTAGGAGTGGGGGGCTCGTGATATGGCTAAAAATAGGGGTTTAATCGAGACCGTCCAAATTGGGCACGAATCCTGAAGTTCAGGGGTAAAACGGTAATTTTACCTACAAACGGGTTTGAAGCGGGTACTGGGTCTCCTTCTCACAGATTCGATAACCCGCAAACGGATCCACCTTAGCTGGGTGCGGGTTTCAACCCGCAACAAACCCGGTCCAGCATGATAGAATTAGGGTTTCTGATTAATATTAATCAACGGCCTTGATTCATATCTATCCTTTCACTGGGGATTAGGGATTACATTCCTTATCTATACACAGGAATTACATGCCTAATCTGTTCCCTAAGATGCCTATAAATACCCCCCATCCATCTCCATTAAGAGGTAATCAATCTTTTGCTAGTTAAACGCTTTTTCATAATCATTTCTGGTTACTGACTTGAGCGTCGGAGGGTGCGTCGCCGGGAACAACCCCGGTGTTTCGCACTTTTTGCAGGTGTACAGCGGGAGCGACGATCAAACCCCGACGGAACAGGTATACAGGTTTACTATTCAGTTTCCCTAAGAATCCACAAATACTATCTGTTTGCCCCCACACCAAATTTAGCGGCAACAGGTGTGATGTTCAGTAAACAACTAGCATGGTAAAAGTGATCAAGTGTACATGGTATAAATCAAGTGTCAAGAAATCAAATACCATGTAAACACGCATCAAGTGTCAAGCGTCATGTAATCATGTTTCAGGTATCAAGTTCAAGTCTCGTGTAAACAAGTCTCATGTATCATGTAGTCAAGTATCAAGCAAGCATATATCATGTTCAAGTATCATGTGGTGAATTACTATCTAGGTAACACTTCATGTAGCCCATACTACATGGTTGCTACATCACAACAGTTTCGCTTTAGATTTCATAGTGGATCATAGAGGGCTGTATACTCGGGGACAAACAAGTAATTGAGCTCCAAGCTCCAAGTATCATGTATCATGTAATCACGTGTCAAGTTGTGCAACTGGCAAGTATCGTGCTTTGCGTGCAAGTATCAAGTAATCATGTCAAGTAATCACGTAGGATCAGTGGACCCCCTTCCGAGTACACATTTCTGAATTATCCAATATTAGATCTGTCCCTTAAATCCCGGCTTGGTTATTTTATTATTAATGTCAAACAAGCATGTAAATGTGCAAAATATATCAAGAACGTGGCATGATCATGTGACAAGTGCAAGTTGCAAACTAAACATGTACAAGTGTAAGATATCTCATAAAAGACTAAAACAAACATATTTCAAGTTCAGGATAGCAAGACCATGTTGTAGTGATTCCAAGAGTTACAAACAAGAAAATCTAGATCCGTCGAAGGATCTGGAAAATGGACTTCCACACGAATCCAGCGAGTATAATTAAGTCATATACTAATTCACAACAACACAGCTCAAAACGGATTTGAATACAGAAATTAGGTTTAGCCAGAAATCAAGAAAACGAATTCAAGAACAGGAAAACAGCATGAAAACACATTAAATAAATCCACGAAAAATCTGAGGTATTTCCCTATATGTACAGAATCAAAATATTGAGTTTCAGAATTTTTCAGGAAAAATAGATAAGTCATCAAACATACGAAAGCATCAAGAAAACATAGTTTGGCAAATCTGGAAATCCCAATACTGATGTACGAAAACTAAGATATCTCGCAACCAGTGAAACAAAATCCAATTCCGCCAAAGGGATATGAAAATAGATATAATTTACTAACTTTCACATTTCACAAACATTTTTCATTTAGTAAAAGGAATTATAGTGAAAATAGGGTTCTTTACAGAACAGCGAGCAAAATACAACATGTATAGATTTTAGAAACGAGCATGAAACACCATATAAAAATTATCAATAAAATTCATCAAAAATTCTGGGTAATCCCTGACTTAATAACGGAACACTGACCAAAATATTGGATCAAAATAATATGTATAGCATGGTTCTTGAAAATAGTTTGTTAACAAAATTAATGAAAAACAGAATCTGGAAAAGATCGACACCTCTGTACTAAAACAGTCATAACTCAGTCATACGAAATCAAAATCAAGCAAGGTCAGAGGGGTTTGAAAATAGATGAAATTATCTAAAACTCATATTTTATACCGAAATCAAGATACTGTAGCACAGTCGAAAACAGCAAACAAAACAGAACATGCAGAAAATACAAATTTCACCCTCAAGAACAAAAACAACATAGATTCAAGAATATTGATCCAAACTCATCCAAACTTGAAATAAAGCCTACCTAGTGTCTAATCATCATGAATTAGGGTTATTAACATGTCCACGCCTATTATTTCACATGGGTATCAACAAAACACGAATTTGCACACAAGTCTCACATACACGTCTAAAATCAAGAACGGGCGATTCCTAGGTTATTTCATGTCAAGATTGGTGTCGTAAGTCTTTTATGGCCAAAATATTACAATAGAGACAAAACCCATCAAGGAAAACACAATCAAGAGTTATCTCTAGACCCAACTACACTATAGGTGAACTTTGGAACTTTTATCAAACAAATGAATTGGAGTACAAGTTACTTGCCTTAATTTGGGGATGAAGAACGATGCAAACAAGCCTAGAAGCAAAACCCACGAATGAAATCCACTATAAGCAACAAATCCAAGCAATCACGAATGAATCTCCACACGGTCAAACCTTCCAACGCGCACGACGATCAAAGTGGCAAGGGACCACTTTGAGAACACCACTAAGAGAGAGTACTAGGGTTTATGGTGCAAGATGATGATGTTGGTTGTGGTGTGTGGATCAGCGAACAGGGGATGGAAAGCTCGGGTGATGTGGTGGTCGGAGTGGGTGCTCGGCCTGGTGGATGTCCGGATGGGGGAGGCTCAGCTGGAGTGGAGAGGGCAGGCCGGGATGGGCAGGCCGGGAGCAGTCAAGAGAGGGGGAGAGGAGGGAGGCCGGGTATTGAGAGGGAGTAATTAAGGTTAGGGTTAGGATTTAGATTTAGGAGGGTATATATATAGGTTTTAGATGTGGGTTAATGGGTTGTGGGTATTTGTAGCTAGTAATAGGTATACAATTGGGTTTTGGATTTTGGGTCAAATAACAATAGGAATGCAAATAGGATAGGGAATTCTTAGGCTTTTGAAAATCTTGTTAGGGATCAAAATAATGGGATTGGGAAAATACAACCAAAACACCACCACAATACCAAGAAAAATAAAATAGAGATAACGAGACCAAACAAATGAAGAAAAGATCAACACGATGAAAAACGAGACAATCAATCAAACACAAGGAGCTCAAAATGAAATAAAACAAATATATATTGAAAACAAATCCAATATACGGTTCAGAAAAAATACAAGAGAGAAAAATACAACAAAACGAAAAATACACTCAAAAATACACAAAAATGAAAACAGGGGTTACAATCCTACCCACCTAACAAGAAGAATTTCGTCTTTGAAATTCAAAAGAAGATACATAGGGTAACCCCAAAACAACCAACCGAACAAAACAAAAACTAACCAAACAAATGAGCAAACTTCTGCTGAATCTCCTCCTCCAGCTCCCCAGTCGACTCACCAGGCGAGTGAGGATTCCAAGCAACACGAACCGACTTGATGAACTTGTTCTTAAGCACTTTCTCTCGCCGATCCACAATAGCAACTGGCGGAATCTCACAAGTCAAATCCGGTCGAATAGTCAAGTCAGAATAGTCGATCACGTGGCTCTCATCTCGGATATACCTCCTGAGTTGTGAGACATGGAAAACATCGTGCACTCCTGATAACGCTGGCGGTAAAGCAAGACGATAGGCCACCTTGCCTACTCGCTCCAAAATCTCAAACGGTCCAATAAATCTAGGGCTAAGCTTGCCCCCGCCACTGAACCGAATGACACCGTGCCACGGCGATACCTTAAGGAAAATATGGTCACCAATACCAAACTCCAAAGCTTTCCGATGGACATCGACCTATCGCTTCTGCCTGTCCTGAGCTACCTGCAAGTGCTTCCTGATCTGAACCACTGCATCCACTGTCTTGGTGATCAACTCTGGACCCAACAACTTCCTCTCACCAATGTCATCCCAGCACACTGGTGATCTACACTTCTGCCCATAGAGTGCCTCGAACGGAGTAGCTTTAATACTGGCTTGAAAGCTGTTATTGTACGAGAACTCTACGAGATGCAAATGATCCTCCTAAGACCCACCAAACTGAAGCATACTGGACCTCAACATATCCTCAAGAATCTGAATAGTCCGCTCTGACTGTCCACCAGTCTGGGGATAAAAGCTGTACTGTACTTTAATTTACTCCCCAAACTATTCTGAAGACTCTCCCAGAACTGAGATCTGAATCTCGTATCCCTATCGGATACAATACTGACTGGAACCCCATGAAGTCTAACAATCTCTTACATATACCTCTCAGCTAGGCTCTCAGTAGACTGACCGACGCGAAAAGGAATGAAGTGAGCACTCTTCGTCAAACGGTCGACAATCACCCAATAGCATTGTGACCTTTAGGACTCCTCGGCAAAGCAGTCACAAAATCCATAGTGATATGATCCCACTTCCACTCTAGAATAGGAAGCGGTTGAAGAAGTCCAGCGGTTCTCTAATGCTCTGCCTTGACCTGCTAGCAGATCAAACACTGAGCAAAAAACTGAGCCACAGCCCTTTTCATACCCTGCCACAAAAAATGAAGATTCAAATCTCGATACATCTTAGTACCGCGAGGATGGATAGAATACGAAAACTGATGGGCTTCCTTAAGCAACCTCTGACGAACTTCACCTTCCGGGACACATAATCTGGACCCAAAATGAAGAGACCATTCGAATGAATAACCATGTCCGTCCTGGACCCCGACTCAACCTCAGCTCGAAATCTCTACAACTGTGCATCACTAGCCTGCGCCTCTTTAATCTGATCAACAAGAGACGACTGTAGCTGAAGCACCAAACAACTCTGATCAGAACTCGGCGACAAAACTTCCAACTCCAACCACCTCATCTCCTCAATCAGATCCCTCTGCAAAGTCAAGAAACATAACTATCGGTCTCCTGGTCAAAGCATCTGGCACCAGGTTTACCTTACCAGGATGGTATTGCAAACTGATGTCATAATCGGCCATAAGCTCCAACCAACGCCTTTGCCTCATGTTTAACTCCTTCTGGGTGAAGAAGTACTTGAGACTTTTGTGGTCTGTAAAGATCTCCACTCGGTCTCCAAGTAAATAGTGTCTCCACAGTTTCAAAGTAAAAATCACTGCCTCTAACTCCAAGTCATGAGTAGGATAGTTCTTCTCATGCGGCCTCAACTGCCTCGATGCAAACGCAACGACTCGGCCTTTCTGCATCAAAACTGCTCCAAGACCCTTACTAGTAGCATCACAGTGAATTACAAATCCGCCTGAACCATCGGGAATAGTCAACACAGGCACTGACGTCAATCTGTTCTTCAACTCAACAAAAGCTCCATCACACTCATCAGACCAACAGAACTTCTGATCCTTCCCAGTCAATTTAGTCAACGGTCCTGCTATCTTTGAAAAATCTTGGACGAACTTCCGATAATAGCCAGCCAAACATGGAAAACTCCTGACTTCAGAAACTTACTTGGGAATAGGCCAATCCTTCACAGCCTCAACCTTAGCGGAATCCACAGAAATACCATCGCCAGAAACAATATGCCCCAAGAAAGAAATCTTGTCGAGCCAAAACTCGCACTTGCTAAGTTTTCCATAGAGCTGATTCTCCCTCAAAGTCTGCAGAACCACTCTAAGATGCTCAGCATGATCTTCCCAATTCTGAGAATACACCAAAATATCATTAATGAAGACCACCACAAATCTATCCAAGAACTGAGAGAAAACCTGGTTATAAGACTCATGAATACAGCCGGTGCATTTGTAACTCCGAACGGCATCACAAGATATGCATAGTGCCCGTATCTAGTCCTAAAAGCAGTCTTTTGTATATCTGCAGCCTTCACCTTGACTTGGTGATACCCAGAACGAATATCCAACTTCGAGAAAACAACAGCCGCACTTAGCTGATCAAACAAATCATCTATCCTGGGCAACGAATACCGATTTTTCACAGAAACTCTGTTCAGTTCTTGATAATCCATTCACAGTTGACGACTACCATCCTTCTTGTCAATAAAAAGGACCGGAGCACCCTAAGGTGAAACACTAGGTCTAATGAAACCCAAATCAAGAAACTGCTGAATCTACACCTTAAGCTCTGCTAGCTCAACCGGTGCCATCCTGTAAGGACTCTTCGATATCAGCTCTGTTCTAGGATGAACATCAATATTGAATTCCACTTCCCTATCAGAGGGTAAGCCAGGAAACTCATCTGGAAAAATATCCAAGAAATCCCGAACTACTAGAGGCGCAGCCTCACAGTCTGAATGCAACTCCATCGCACAAATATACTGATCAACTGCAGCTCGGCCAAGGGAAGACTCCCCGGCATGGAACTCAAACTCTGTGCGATCTGAAATTCGGAACACAACCTTTTTGGCACGGCAATCAATAATTGCATGGGTTTCACCCAACCAATTCATACCCAGAATAACATCGAATCCCGAATTTTCAATTACAATCAGATTGGCTTTGAACTCTGCGCTACCAATAATAATGGGACACTTACTGCACTCCCGGGAACAAATGACAACTCTGTCACCTGTCACAATGTTCCAAGCCTTTGATATGTTGCTGCACTCCAACTGATGGCGAGCGATAAATCGAGAGGAGACAAAAGAATGGGTTGCCCCAGAATCAAACAGAACATAAGCAGGAAAAGAGCAAACAAGGAGAACCCTAAGACAGAAAGCATAAGAGACAAAGAAGAGAATGGATGACACCAAAATCAAGAAATATGGGTACGAGAAGAATGAATTCATACCCAAAAAGAAATCAAATAAGAAGGGATAAAAAAGAATAGAATAAGACTATATCAAGATCAATGTTGATAATATTTGATTCATTTTATGCATGCATGGTTGGTGAGATGTTGCACAGATTTTCATTTTGAGCCAATCTTGCCTAATATATTAGTTGCCCAATATATTAGCCAAACCTGGTGCTCTGATACCACTTCAAAACCCTGTCATTCCCCGCTTTCCAAAAGATTACGAAATACGGATACATAACATAAGCCCAGCGAATGATTTTCATCATCCATAAGCTGTTCAAGAAATCTTAACAACATGCACAAGAAACATTCAGAGTCGAAAGCGAATTTAATCAACCACATGCACATAATGAGTCAAAATACCAACAAGAATACTTAAAACCAAATACATAAATCTTAAATAGTCATGATCTGAATAAAACACAAGTCTTGGGCCACATTGCCCAAATACAAGAATAATCCAAGTCTCAAAAATACAAGAATAATCCAAGTCTCACGAATACAATTATTGTTCAAGCACGATACAAAAAATAATATAATAAAACAGCACTAATACTTCAAGTCTTCGATACCATCTGGAACCTGTTCTCCAAAATCTGCAATTCAACGAATGCAGGAAAGAGAAAAATAGAAAATACAAGTACCCGTCAATTGCAAGTCACGGGTCACTTATAATATAGGATACAAGCACATAGGGAAAACTAACTAACACATGGTATAGGTGTGATGTCCAGTAAACAACTAGCATGGCAAAAGTGATCAAGTGTATATGGTATAAATCAAGTGTCATGAAATCAAGTATCATGTAAACACGCATCAAGTGTCAAGTGTCATGTAATCATGTTTCAGGTATCAAGTTCAAGTCTCGTGTAAACAAGTCTCATATAGTCAAGTATCAAGCAAGCATGTATCATGTTCAAGTATCATGTTCAAGTATCATGTGGTGAATTACTATCTAGGTAACACTTCATGCAGCCCATACTACATGGTTGCTACATTACAACAGTTTCACTTTAGATTTCATAGTGGACCATAGAGGGTACTATACTCGGAGACAAGCAAGTAATTGAGCTCCAAGTATCATGTATCATGTAATCACGTGTCAAGTTGTGCAAGTGGCAAGTATCGTGTCTTGCGTACAAGTATCAAGTAATCATGTCAAGTAATCACGTAGGATCAATGGACCCCCTTCCGAGTACACATTTCTGAATTATCCACTATTAGATCTGTCCCTTAAACTCCGGCTTGGTTATTTTATTATTAATGTCAAACAAGCATGTATATGTGCAAAATATATCAAGAATAACATGGCATGATCATGTAACAAGTGCAAGTTGCAAACTAAACATGTACAAGTGTAAGATATCTCATAAAAGACTAAAACAAACATATTTCAAGTTCAGGACAGCAAGACCATGCTGTAGTAAAACAGTGATTCTAAGAGTTACAAACAAGCAAATCTAGATCCGTCGAAGGATCGGGTAAATATACTTCCACACGAATCCAGCGAGTATAATTAAGTCATATACTAATTCACAACAACACAGCTCAAAACTGATTTGAATACATAAATTAGGATCAGCCAGAAATCAAAAAAACAAATTCAAGAACAGGAAAACAGCATGAAAACAAATTAAATAAATCAAAAAAATCTGGGGTATTTCCCTATATGTCTAGAATCAAAATATTGAGTTTCAGAATTTTCCAGGAAAAATAGATAAGTCATCAAACATATGAAAGCATCAAGAAAACATAGTTTGGCAAATATGGAAATCCCAATACTACTGTACGAAAACTAAGATATCTCCAAACCAATGAAACGAAATCCAATTCCGCCAAAGGGATATGAAAATAGATATAATTTACTAACTTTCACATGTCACAAATATTTTTCATTCAGTAAAAGAAATCATAGTGAAAATAGGGTTCTTTACAGAACAGCGAGCAAAATACAACATGTATAGATTTTAGAAACGAGCATGAAACACCATATAAAACTTATCAATAAAATTCATCAAAATTCTGGATAATCCCTAACTTAATAACGGAACACTGGCCAAAATATTGGATCAAAATAGTATGTATAGCATGGTTCTTGAAAATAGTTTGTTAACAAAATTAACGAAAAATAGAATCTGGAAAAGATCGACACCTCTGTACTAAAACAGTCATAACTCAGTCATATGAAATCAAAATCAAGCAAGGTCAGAGGGATTTAAAAATAGACGAAATTATCTAAAACTCATATTTTATACTGAAATCAAGATACTGGATGTAGCACAGTCGAAAACAGCAAACAGAACAGAACATCCAGAAAATACAGATTTCACCCTCAAGAACAAAAACAACATAGATTCAAGAATATTGATCCAAACTGATCCAAACTTGAAATAAATCCTACCAAGTGTCTAATCATCATGAATTAGGGTTATTAACATGTCCACAGCCTATTATTTTACATGGGTATCAACAAAATACGAATTTGCACACAAGTCTCACATACATGTCTAAAATTAATAACGGGCGATTCCTAGGTTATTTCATGTCAAGATTGGTGCCGTGAGTCTTCTATGGCCAAAATATCACAATAGAGACAAAACCCATCAAGAAAAACACAATCAAGAGTTGTCTCTAGACCCAACTACACTATAGGTGAACTGGGACTTGTATCAAACAAATGAATTGGAGTACAAGTTACTTACCTTAATTTGGGAATGAAGAATGATGCAAACAAACCTAGAAGCAAAACCCACGAACGAAATCCGCTATAAGCAACGAATCCAAGCAATCACGAACGAATCTCTACACGATCGAACCTTCCAACGCGCACGACGATCAAAGTGGCAAGGGATCGCTTTGAGAACACCACAAAGTGAGAGTACTAGGGTTTATGGTGCAAGATGATGATGTTGGTGGTGGTGTGGGGATCGGCAAATAGGGGATGGAGAGCTCGGGTGATGTGGTGGTCGGTAGGTGCTCGGCCGGGTGGATGGCCGAATGGGCGAGCCTCGGCCTGGAGTGGATGAGGGCAGGCCGGGATGGGCAGGCCGGAGCAATCAAGAGAGGGGGAGATGTGGGAGGCCGGGTATTGAGAGGGAGTAATTAAGGTTAGGGTTAGGGTTTAGATTTAGGAGGGTATATATATAGGGGTTTAGATGTGGGTTAATGGGTTGTGGGTATTAGTAGCTAGTAATAGGTATACAAATGGGTTTTGAATTTTGGGTCAAATAACAATAGGAATGCAAATAGGATAGGGAATTCTAAGGCTTTTGAAAATCTTGTTAGGGATCAAAATAATGGGATGGGAAAAATACAACCAAAACACCACCATAACACCAAGAAAAATAAAATAGAGATAACGAGACCAAACAAATGAGAAAAAGATCAACACGACGAAAAATGAGATAAAAGAGACAATCAATCAAACATAAGGAGCTTAAAATGAAATAAAACGAATATATATTGAAAACAAATCCAATATACGGTTCAGAAAAAATATAAGAGAGAAAAATACATCAAAACGAAAAATACCGTCAAAAATACACAAAAATTAAAAACAGGTGCTACAGTTAGGATTATATTCGGTCTCTGATTGTGAAATTATTGGAGGCCGATTAGATGAACTAGTGGAATCTTATCCACTTTGGCTACGACCGCTACCTCGTAATCGTGACATAATAAATATAGTGTAGTAATAGTGTATGTAAAAAAGGAAAAAACAATATAGGAGGGTTGATTTTGTTGAGGTGGTAGTAGTGTAAGTGAAAATAAAAAATAAAATACGATAGGAGGGTTGAGAAAATAGGGAGAAGTGAAAAAACATTAACAAAAGTTTACTAAAAAAAACTAAAACCTCAATAATAATGAAGAGTTGGGAGAGTTGAGAAATTTTGATAACATACTTCACAAATATAGAGTTGAGAGATAAAATAATAAAGATAGTTGATTAGAAGGCAAGAATTCAAGTGATTGAGCTTCTTCACTTGAGAAAATATGTAGTAGAGTCGTAGAGAGAGAGTGAGCTTCGACACGCATTTGAGTAGCAGAGAGAGTTGGTAGTAGACTTCAATCTTCGACACGATCGAAATTCTCCACTTTTATGTTGCTTCTTTGTTGTAATATATCGAGAGTAATAGTACTAGTAGCAGTGAGTTGAGAGAGTAAGAGAGTTGATAAATGGAGAGTAGAGTGCGTATTTGGAAAAAATGAGTGAATTTAGGGGGTTTGTATATACAAAAAAACCCCAACAAATCCACGCAAAAAAAAGCAACAAACAGCAGTTGCAGTAGCAACAACTACATTTGGACCCGTTGAACCCGGAAGGATCCAACGTTCGCGGGTCGAGTTACGAGTTAAACGAGCCGGGTGGAGCGGGTTTTTTTTGCTATTTTTCGACCCGGTTTAACCCGAAGCCGGACCAAGTCAAACCAGTTCGGGTCGAAAGTGGCCAGGCCCCGGTGGGTCACGAGTTGACCCGACCTGGTTGCCAACCCTAGGAAGGATTGATATTACCACTCTGCAGTCCGGAGTGGACTCAGTCTTAGCGAGGATGTATGAATTATCTTCACCATGCAGTCCAAGTGGACTTGGGCTTAGTGAGTTTATTTAAATAGTCCATAATGTACTTGATTATAATTTATTTCCCACCATGCAGTATAAAGTATACTGGGTCTTAGTGTGGATGAATGGATATTTTCACTATGCGATATGGGGCAGACTGAGTCGTAGTGACGGCATGTGATAATCTTCTACTCCGCTGTCCAGGGGACCGGGTCTTAGTGAGTGATATGGCTAAAAATGGGGTTCAATCAGAACTGTCCAAATCAAGAACGAATGTTAAAGCCAGGGGGTAAAACGGTAATTTCACCTACCAATGGGTCTGAAGTGGGTACTGGATCTCCTCCTTGAAGACCCACTAACCCGCGAACGGATCCACCTCAACTGGGTGCGAGTTTCAACCCGCAGCAAACCCGATCTAGAAAGGATAGAATTAGGGTTTCTGATTAAATCCTAATCAACGGCCCTGATTCATAACTATCCCTTCACTGGGGATTAGGGATTACTTTCCTTATCTAACCACAGGGGGATTACATTCCTAATCTGATCCTAGCAGCGCTTATAAATATCCCCCATCCATCTCCATTAAGAGGTAATCAATCTTTTACCAGTTTTTGCGCTCTCTCATAATCATCCCTGATTACTGACTTGAGTGTCGGAGGATGCGTCGCCGGGAACAACCCCGGCGTCTTGAACTTTTGTAGGTGTACGGCGGGAGACAACGTCAAACTCTGGCGGAACAGGTAACAGGCTTGCTATTCAGTTTTCCTAAGAATCCACAAATACTATCTGTTTGCCCCCACACTAGATTCAGCGGCAACAGATTGGCGCCGTCTGTGGGAAACTAACGAATAGCAACCTTCCCTCTTCCCGTTGGACAGATCTTCTCCAGCCATGCCTCCTAGGAAAGTCAGATCCAGAGGGTCCAACCAAGGACCCAATCCCGATCAGCAACAGGAAGTTCCCCCTCAGCCCGCTGAACAGCAGGCGTAACTTCCTCCTCAAGCCGTGGACCCTCTTCAACAGGACCTACCTCCTCCTCAGAATCAACAACCTCCTAAGGGTCCCAACCCGCATAAACAACCTCTCCATCCAGACCACGTCTCCATCCACAATGCCTCTTCAGATTCGATGGCCTCCCACAATCCCCAAGTTTTCGACCTTCGCAACACCGTCCTCAATTGGCAGAAGGATGAGGATCTTCGCCGCCGTCTGGATGAAAAGCGGGCCCGAGAGGAAGCCTCCTTCCAACATCGTCCGGATGAGTGATCTCCTCACCGCCGAGACAACAGAATGTCCCCCATCCGAAGAGGGCAGAGAGAATCCCCCGAGCATCACAGAAGAAGACCACACTCCCCTGTAGGTCGGCAGCAGCCTAGGAACGATGAGGCACCTATCACCCATGCCGAGTTCCAGCAGTTCCAAGCAACCGTCCTACAAGCTCTGAATCTCCGTCTCGACGCCAATGCTCCGAAGATCCCCTCCCCTCCTCCGGTCCGAAGTCCTCACCGACGGTCCCCAACTCCTCCTCCAGCTCCTAGCAACTCCCGACACATGCCAAGTCCTTGCTGCTCCAGGAGCTACCGACGTCGTAGCCCCCACTCTCCCTCGTACGAAGACGAGTCTAGAGGCTCGGCTGATTACCGTCGAAGGGATGACGCCGTCTACCGCCGTCTCCACGAAATGGAGAGGTGCTTGGGTCGGTTAGACCGAGAAGAGGAGCTCAGAGGAAGGACCCTTCATCCTAGTCGACCTCCTTTTTTCCGAACCATAATGGATGCACCCGTACCAATCGGCTTCAAGCCTCCTCAATTTGAGACCTATTCCGGGGAGACTGACCCCATCGATCACATCAAAAGCTTCAAGACCCTAATGCCCTGCTCTGCAAAACCTTCCCCGCAACTCTCAAAGGCCCAGCTTGAGAATGGTACTCTCACCTTGCCCCATCCTCAATATTCTCCTTCGAGCAATTCGAGACCCTCTTCGTCACCCACTTTGTAAGTAGCCGTAGAACTGAGAAGACCTGCATCTCGCTACCCTACCTCCACCAGAAGAAGGGTAAGAAGCTGAGAGACTATGTGAAAAGGTTCACAGCTGAGGTCAGGTCCATAGCATCCCTCGACCAGTCAGTCGCTACAGCAGCATTTCAGTCCAATGTCCTCAACTCCAGCCTCCGCTCCTCCCTCGCCAAGAAGCCCCCACAGAACTTCTCTGACCTCCTCCTCCGGAGTGAAAAGTATATTCGGGCCGAAGAAGCCGAGCACTGGCCCAACTTGGAGGGGTCTTCCTCCGGCTCTAAGAGAAAAGGAACAGAAGAGGAAGGAGCCAAGAAGCTCCAGAAGGATAATGGCGGCCAGCGCCGACCTCCTCCCAGATTCGAGAAGTTTACTCCTCTCACCACCAATGTCTCCACCATTCTAATGGAAGTTGAGAAGGAAGGGATCATACCTCCCGCTCCGAGGATGAACACCCCCGCCAAGAAGTGGGATAAAGAGAAGTGGTAACGTTATCATCGGGACCATGGCCACGACACCAACGATTGTCGGGCCTTAAAGAATGAGATAGAAGCCCTCATCTAGAGAGGGCAGCTGACCAGATTCGTGAGAAAAGACCGAGCCGACCTTCTTCCCCCGCCTCGGGGGGCTAACAAGCGTCTTGAGCGCGATGAAACGCCCGACTACGAAGAGGAGCGTGTCCTACACCTCATCTATGGGGGCCCAATGGGGGGCTCCTCCAACTCCTCTTGAAAGGCGTTTATAAGTCAATTCGGTTCGCGCCACCCCTCCTCCTAAAGGCCTCGGAGTGCCCGTCACATTTTCAGAAGAAGACCTCGAGGGCATCCGAACCCCTCACTGTGACGCACTCGTCATCAACCTCCACATGGCGAACTTCAAAGTGGAGAGGATCCTAATGGACAATGGCAATTCCGTTAACATCCTCTTCCTCGCCACTTTTAAAGGCCTTTAACTCTCCCGAGATAGACTCAAGCCCGTCGGCTACACGCTCCATGGGTTCACAGGAGTGCCAGTGACTATCGAAGGGGTAATCACCCTCGACGTAACCACTGGCAAAACTCCTACTACCCGAACGGAGTCAATGGATTTTATGGTTGTGGATGTCCCTGCAGCCTACAATGTCATCCTAGGCCGACCTGGCCTAGCAGCTCTAGAAGCCGTTCCTTCGGCGTACCATCTCAAGATGAAATTCCCCACCCGGGCCGGAGTAGGGGAAGTAAGGGGCAATAGGAAACAGCCCGTAAGTGCTACATGACCTCTACCCTCGGTCCAGTCCTCTCCCTAAAAACTCTGGAAATCCCCCAAGATGTCGCCCGACCAACGTCCGAGCCGGTGGATGAGTTGGAGGAAGTTCTCTTCTCTGAGCAAGATCCAAGCCGAAAGTTCTTTGTTAGCATGACCCTCCCATCCGCCCTATGCTCCGACATAGTCCAGTGCATCCGAAAGAACCAAGACCTCTTTGCTTGGTTAGCTGCAGACATGCCCGGAATTTCGAAAGAGCTCTTAGTCCACCACCTCAGTGTTGCCCCGGGGTCCAAACCGGTCCAACAGAAGAGGCGCAAGTTCGCCCCCGAGCGCCAGCTAGCTATAAAAGAGGAGGTGGACAAGCTCTTGAAGGCCTGGTTCATACAAGAGGTGAACTATCCCGAGTGGTTGTCGAATGTAGTAATGGTGAAGAAGTCCAATGGGACTTGGAGGATTTGTATCGATTTTACCGATCTAAACAAAGCTTGCCCCAAGGATCCCTTCCCTCTTCCGAGTATTGGCACTCTGATTGATGCCACCTCGGGTCATGAACTCCTCAGCTTCATGGACGCCTTCTCAGGCTACAACCAGATCCGAATGTTCCCCTCGGATATCCCGAAGACCTCATTTGTGACCGACCAGGGCCTCTACTGCTACAAGGTTATGCCCTTCGGTTTGAAAAATGCAGGCGCCACATACCAATGCCTTATCAACAAGGTTTTCCAAACTCAAATCGGCCGTAATGTGGAGGTATATGTTGACGACATGCTTGTAAAAAGCATCTGAGGTCCTGATCATGTAACCGACCTCCAGGAGGCGTTCGATGTACTGAGAAAGCACAACATGAGACTCAATCCGAACAAGTGTGCGTTCGGAGTCTCGTCAGGGAAGTTCCTCGGCTTCATGGTCAGCCAACGGGGAATTGAAGCAAACCCTGAGAAAATCAAGGCCATATTAGACATGGCCCCTCCCAAGAATGTTAAGAAAGTTCAGAGGCTAACAGGCCGCCTAGCCGCCATAGGGCATTTTCTCTCGAAGTCCGGGGAGAAATGCCTACCCTTCTTCAAGGCCCTCAGGGGGGCTAAAGGTTTCGAATGGGGTCAGCAGCAACAGGAGTCGTTCAAACAACTCAAGGCTTACCTCGTCAACCCTCCTCTCCTCAGCAAACCCATTCCTGGTGAACCCCTTTACCTCTACCTGGCAGCCTCTGAGCAGACCCTCAGTGCCATTTTAGTAAGGGAAGAAGACCGGGCTCAAAAGCCCATCTACTATGTGAGCAAAGTACTTTGGAATGCCGAGCTCCGCTACTCGAAGATAGAAAAGATGGCTTATGCCCTGGTGATGGCCGCAAGAAAGCTTCGCCCGTATTTTCAGACCCATTCGGTGGTCGTTCTTACCGACCAACCGCTGAAGCAAGTGCTCCACAAGCCAGAGACCTCGGGTCGCCTTATGAAGTGGTCTATCGAGCTGAGCCAACACGATATAACATATCAGCCTCGGACCGCGATCAAGGCTCAGGCCTTAGCAGAATTTATAGTTGAAAGTACCATCCCCGAGTTCAGCCAAGCAATGAAGGGACCACCTGTCTGGTCAGTTTATGTGGATGAGTTCTCCTGTAACGAGGGAAGCAGAGCCGGGGTCATTCTGGCAGGCCTAGATGACTTCATCCTGCAATACTCCCTCTGTATCAACTTCAAGTCCTCTAACAACGAAGCAGAATACGAGGCACTCATAGCCGGCCTTGGGATGGCCCGAAATGCAGGGGCGCAACGCCTCCGGATCTTTAGCGACTCTCAGCTAGTCGTGAATCAGGTCCTCGGCGAGTATGAAGCACGTGATGACCAGATGGTTAGATACTTAGCCAAGGTCAGGGGCCTCATGGCACTGTTTGAAGAATCCCTTATCCAACGAATCCCCTGGGAAGAAAATGCCCAGGTCGATGCCCTCTCCAATCTAGCCTCTTCCTCCCTCCAAGGTCTCGAGCAGACCGTCTTGATAGAGGTCCTCCTAAAGCCAAGTATAGAGGATGAAACATCCGACTCTTTGGAGTCGCTGCCTGTCCTGCTTGAAGATAACTGGATGAAACCCCTCGTTGAGTTCTTGAGGGACGGGCTCCTCCCCGAAGATCCTAAGGAAGCTCGAAGAGTGAGAACCCGAGCCGAGCGTTACGGACTAATCGGAGGCATCCTATATAAACGCTCCTTCACACAGGTAGACGGCAGGCCTTACCTGAGATGCCTCTCCCCCGAGCAGGCCGACCACGCCCTACAAGAACTTCACGAGGGCATCGGCGGGGCACATTCAGGGTCCAGGTCCCTAGCCCGCAAAGTGTTGAATTATGGATATTTCTGGCCCACTCTCCTACGAGATGCCGAACGACACGTTCGGCAATACAGCTCTTGTCAGAAGTACTCCAACATCCGACACCTCCCACAAGCTCCACTCGCTTCCCTATCAAGTCCAATCCCTTTCGCAATGTGGGGGATGGATTTACTAGGACCATTTTCACCGGCTCCCGGTTAGTTCAAATTCTTCGTCATGGCAATCGACTACATCTCAAAATGGATAGAGGCCGAGCCCTTGGCCACGATCACTGAGAACAAGGTCGTTCAGTTCTTTTGGAAGAATGTCATCTGCCGATTCGGGGTCCCTCGGGTCCTCATAACAGACAACGGAACCCAGTTCACGGGTGCCGCCTTCCAAGCTCTATGTGAAGACCTCGCCATCCAACACCAATTCTCCTCCGTTTCCCATCTCCAGTCGAATGTCCAAGTCGAGAATGCTAACCGACAGATCATCTCCGGCATTAAGAAGAGGTTGGATAAATGTTCCAAAGGCTTGTGGGTCGATCAGCTCCCCAACGTGCTGTGGAACTA
Organism: Hemerocallis citrina; assembly: GCA_017893485.1. Taxonomy (NCBI): domain Eukaryota; kingdom Viridiplantae; phylum Streptophyta; class Magnoliopsida; order Asparagales; family Asphodelaceae; genus Hemerocallis; species Hemerocallis citrina. The sequence goes on along the minus strand of CM030362.1, from coordinate 222,584,670 downwards.
CCGCACCACAAAACGGACCCCCACAGGAGAGTCTCCGTTCAATCTCACCTATGGGTCCAAAGCTACGATCCCCCTAGAAGTTGGTATACCCTCGCCTCGTCTAATGGCTTATGAAGAAGAACAGAATGCCAGAGAGCTCCGAGCAACTGTAGACCTGGTTGATGAGATCCGAGAAAGAGCTGTCATTCGTCAACAAAGCTACCGAAGAAGGATCGAGTTGGCATACAACAAGAGAGTTCGTCCTACCGACCTCAAAGAAGGGGACTTGGTCCTCAGAAAGTTAGCCATCTCTTTCCCCGGTCAGAAGAGCAAACTAGCTCCAAATTGGGAGGGACCCTACAAGATCGCCAAAGTCGTTCGGCCCGGCACATACAGACTAGAAGACCTCGAAGGCAGGGAGATCCCTAGGACCTGGAATGCCGATCATCTCCTGAAATACCAAGAGAGAGCACCAACGCCTCTCTAAGTATTCTGGGATGTCGAACCGTTCCTCTCCTATTACTTGTTTGGCTTTTCTTTTATTTTCTCTCTTGTAATAACGGCTCACAACTTTAGAAGCAGCCAACTATTAGTCATTAAAAAAGAAAGCTTTTTCATATTTTACTATTGTTTACATCTTTCTGCTTTTAGCTCTTCACTCTAACAATGGTTCAGAGTCCAACACTTGGCTCGATTCTACTTCGCAAGTTCGCTCCTAAGCGAGCTAGAAGTAGTTCGCCATTCGGAATTGCTCCCACAACCGTTGAACAACTCTAACGATGGTTCGGAGTCCAACACTTGGCTCGATTCTACTTCGCAAGTTCGCTCCTAAGCAAGCTAGAAGTAGTTCGCCATTCGGAATTGCTCCCACAACCATTGAACAACTCTAACGATGGTTCGGAGTCCAACACTTGGCTCGATTCTACTTCGCGAGTTCGCTCCTAAGCGAGCTAGAAGTAGTTCGCCATTCGGAATTGCTCCCATAACCGTTGAACAACTCTAACGATGGTTCGGAGTCCAACACTTGGCTCGATTCTACTTCGCAAGTTCGCTCCTAAGCGAGCTAGAAGTAGTTCGACATTCGGAATTGCTCCCACAACCGTTGAACAACTCTAACGATGGTTCGGAGTCCAACACTTTGCTCGATTCTACTTCACAAGTTCGCTCCTAAACGAGCTAGAAGTAGTTCGCCATTCGGAATTGCTCCCACAACCGTTGAACAACTCTAACGAAGGTTCGGAGGTCGGCGCCCCTGGCCAAACGCTCGCAGCGCCAACTCCCAAACGAGCGGAAGTCCCGTTCCGGGACCTCGGCACGATAGACACCGTCACAAACAAAGTAACCACACAGAGCAGCGAAAAACGTATAAGTCCAAGAAAGAAATATTATTAAGAGTTGGGACGTAGTACAAGGTGGCTCTTCCATACAACAAGATTACATGGCGTTAAAAAGCAAAAATTATAATGCCGACTTGTTACACTTAGGCTAAATACAAAGACTTCAAAAAAAAAAAAAAGAAATCTTCAACGCCTCCGTGGCGCAGGGATGTTCCGCTTCAAGGACACTCGAGGGCGGCGACGTTTACCTCCGGAGCTCGACCCCAATCCAGCAAATTTAGACGTGTCCTCGGTGCTGCTCACATTGATCGGCCCCGAACGCAGTTTGAGGCGAGCCACCTCCGCCTCCAGATCTGAGATCCGTTCCCTCAGAGAGTCATCTTTTACATCGACCTCGAAGCAAGGAGGTATCACGGAGCTCGGGACGCCGGAGAGACTCGCGATAAGACGGCGAAGATGAGTGACTTCGATGATTTTGTCTACCGTGGCTCTCTTCAGTGCATCGACCTCGGCCGTCAGCTCGTCCCATTCGGTCGTCAGTTTGGCCACCTCGGCCATCAATCCCTCTCCCTCCGTCCGAAGCTCCGTCTCTACAGTTTGCAGGTGACGGATCTCAGAAAGCAGATCGTCCCTCTCCGCTATTATTTTGGATAAAGTGTGGCGAATGCACTTGATCCGAAGGCCATAGCTAAAGGCGGTCGACGAACCTTCATCCTCTCCTAAGGGGGTCATCTCTGCGATCCTGCTCTCCAGTTGCCGGATCTCGATGTCTCGCCGACCCAGGATGAGTTGAAGATGGTTCCGCTCGCTTACGACTTTGCGCAATCCCAGCTCGACTTTGTAGAGCCACTCTCGGCACCTCGTCAAGCACAACCTCGTCGCTCCTAAGCCGACCTCGGGACGAGCGTTGTCCCCCGAGCCAGTGGGCTCGACGGCTTGACTCACCACCGCAAGCTGAAAAGAAGTCGAGACAAACAACAAATTTTGAAACATATTGCCGAAGTCCTACACTTCAAGAATTTTCAAACAAATTTTCAAGAATTGTTGAGAAAAGATAGAGACGTGAAGTCGAGCCCAAAATGATGTTTTCATTCATTACAAAAAGAAACAGCGGTGGCCAGTCCGCGATTAGGCATTACACTTAAAGACAAAAAGAAGAAAAGAAGAAACAAGCAAGGTCAGGGCGCGACCTCTTTCCCGGGGTGGCGAGAGTGGGTAGGGGTCGACGTCCCCGAAGGGGTCACAGCCGCCAGCGGGGTCACCACAGACCCCTCGACCTCGGCAACGACCTCGACCTCGTCCTCTCCTTCTTCTTCTTCTTCTCCCTCTGACTCGGGGTCGAAGCCTTCGACGTGGCCCGGGAACAATCTCCATCCCAAGCAGTCCACGTCAGGGTACGCCTTCGTCACCCGGGCGAGGGCTTTGGCGTAGGCTTTGGCCATGTTCTGGGCAAGAAACCCTTGCGCCTTCACCATTGTCGCGTCCTCCGCCTCCTTCACCGCGGCAGCCTTGGCCTCTACCGCTTCGGCTAATTGCTTGGCCGCCTCCTCCTTCTGGCAAAGAAGGTCGCTCTCCAGCTTCCCGACCTGGCCCTCGAGGTACTCGACCCTCGCCGTCTTCCCTTCGAACTCGACCCTAAGCTTGTCGAGCTCGTTCCCCATCCGAGCCTTCTCCTTCCGAGCTTGGTCGGACTCCTGTTTCAGCTCCTTCTCCAGAGCCGTCAACCTCTCCGTGAGGTGACCAAAATGGACGATGATCTGCATCAAGGAAAAAGGTATTAAAAGAGATAGAGAAATCAGACCCAAAGAGAATCAAGGACAACAAAAATTCAGCACTTACCGAGATCGCCGAGCGAGCAATCTCGATGACGTCGTCGCCTTCTTGCCCGGCCTCCATGGCAGCGCGATCCTTCGGCGTCGCCAGGTGCTTGACTGCCTGCATACTCGCCAAAGTGTTGCAGAGGAATCCGTCATGTTTCCGGACTTGCCAGTCCAGAACATGGATCCTTTTGTGCTCCTCGGCCACCACCGTTAGCGGGGGCGTCGCCATCCCGAGGGCTGTGGCGATGGGGAACTTGCCGACCCGGTTGACACCGAGGCACCTCCATCGGCAGCGGCCGGGCTTCCAAGGGTCTCCACATCCTCGGCCACCTCAGTGGCCCTCGGAGTCTTGGCAGTCGGCAACTTAGTGGCCACCCTCTTGCGCTTCTTTGGCGCCTTGCTGGCGAGGCCAACCCTCAAAGCCAACACCGCCTCGTAGTCCATCGCAAAAGTTGGTTAGCACAATACAAATCATGAAAAATAAAGTTCGAAAAACAATGCACGAAAGCGTAAAAGAAGCCGCGTACTGGGATCTACGTGGCAGAGCCCTCTCCTGAACAAGACGTCCTCGGTCAGCTCCTTCCAATCATACTTTGGCCGATCGAGAAGTGTCCGAACTGCTTCTTCTTCTTCAGGGCGAAGCTTGGGCAGCGCCTTCAACCTCTGCGGCACCCCTTCCACCCAACCGGAAGGGATAGGCCAGGCCTCCGCACTCCGCACTATCAAGAACTTTTCACGCCAGTGCTTGATGGAGTCGGGGCATATAACGAGCCTACCGCCATGCCTCGGAGCCAAATAGTACCGGAACTCCGACCGGTTCCCTTGGTGAAGCCGGTAGATCGTCTGTAACGACCCGAAAAATAGCATATGGCTATTTTGCATCGAAGTTCGTGCACAATTGAGAATTTCACGCGACTGTATTTTTCTGATAATAATTATTTTCAATTAAGAAATATAAGATGTATTGTCTACTCTATTTTATTATTATTTTCAAGATTAAATTATTTTATACGGATTATCTACGAAGTGTTTTAATGTATTTTGTATTGTTTGGATTATTAAAGTAGAGAGTTGGCTTTATTCGAAATGTATTAAGGCTAAGGGGCTTATACGAAACATTCCCTTAGATATTTATCACTCTACTATTATTTATTCACATTTTACAAAACCCCCCCCCCCCTTCTTTCCCTTCTCCTTCTTCTTCCTTCTCTTCTCCATTCATTCCCGTCCAGTTCCACCCCAACCCAGAACTCACCCCCCCCGGTCCCCCACTCCATCTCCTTCCCCTACTTCTTCCTCTCCCCGTTCACTCCCAACCAGAAGAGAACCCAACCCTCCTTCCTTCCTTCTTCTTCTCCTTCTTGTTCGGTGCCGACCCAAAGAAAAAGCCCCGACCTCCCTCCCTTCCTCCCTCTTCCGTCCACGCCGTCGATCGAAACGAACCCACCCCCTCCATCTTCTACTCCTTCCCTTCTTCTTCCCCTTCTTGTTCGATGCCGAACCCAAAAGGAACCCCGACCATCCTCCTCCTCCCGTTCGTCCCAGCCAAAATCGAAGGAACCCGACCACCCTTCTCCTCTCCCTCTCCTTCTTCTCCGATTCGCACCCAGCCAAAAGAACCCCCCACCATCTCCCTTCTTCCTTCTTGTATCCCGTCCTGTTCTCCATCCCGATGCCAACAAGAACCCAACGGTCGATGCTTCCCCACCCAAATTCCACCTCTATTCTTCGTCAAATCCGAATTAAAATTAGGAGTAGACTAATGGAGGGATTCTCGACATCGTAGTGGCGTCGGATTTTCGATTGGACTTCGCGAAGGTATAACCCTAACTATTTTATTGTATAGAATTTAGTTGGGTTAATTTTTATTAAGTAAGAATGTTGTGGTAGAGAGATTTTGAGACGTTGGAAATTGTAGATGGGAGAAATTAGTAGGTTATTAGAGAAATTGTGAGTTGTTAGTAAATTAGGGATTTGAGTTTGTAAAAGAAAATTGTAGGGATATGAATTAATTCTTGTATAGAAATAGAAATTTGTAGTTGGACTATTAGATTATTTGGGAGCGATTTTAGTAATTAATTGAGGATGAAATTACCGTTGGTATTAGATCATCACGTGCATCACGCGTGTATATCCCAAGTGTTCAGTAAGCACTTGTGGGATATTTGGGATAGCGATTATTTACTCTTGTGATTAGTTGAATTATTTGAGTTTTAATTGCTTGAAATTTGGTGATAGGATATATTCACAACCTTGGACGCGAGATGGCACGGCGCTTGGATCTTCGCAAAATATGTGAGTATGATTTATTTATGTATTGATGATTAAAGATGTTTGAATAACGTATATGTATATGGGGATATCAAAATATGGTGAGTATAAGTTTATCTACGTATTTTGTGGTTAAGAATATGTGAGTGTTAATTTATTTATATATTTTGTGGTTTAAAGATATATGTGAGTTAGTTTGTTTATATATTCGTGTATTTTATGGTTTAAAGAAATATGTGAGTTGAGTTATTTACGTATTTTTGTGGTTTAAGAAATACGTGAGTTAGTTTGATTATATATATATTTTTGTGGATTGAAGAATATGTGAGTATTGATTTATCTATGTATTTTGTGATTTAAGAAATATGTGGTGAGTTAATTTATCTACGTATTTTTGGGGTTTAAAGAAATAAGTAAGCATCGATTTATTTACATATTTTTGTGATTGTAAAAATATGGTGAAATTAACTATTTGAGTATATAAAAACCTATATAATGGATGAGTTATATTTAGATGATGATATCAAAATATGGGTGTATGGTTTATATACGTATTTTGATGTTTTGAAGAAGTTCGAATAAACTAAAGTATTGATATAAATTTATGGATCAAAGGGATCCTATAAAAAGTATGAATGGTAGAACTTGAGAAAATAGCTAAGATGAGTAGTTGTTCTAAGGTTCAAAGAAACCATGCTTAAGTGAGTATAGTAGTGGTTTTAGCTAAGAGTCTCAAAAAGAACTCATTTTAGTTGTTAGTAGTATTGAGTAAAAAGAACCCATCCTATGGATTTGAATTGTTGTAGAAAGAAACCCATGGTTAAGTTGTAGTAGAATATCATGTTTGGGTCGATTTTAGAAAGAAACTCATGTTTGAGTCGATTATAGTAGGTATGCCATGATGAGTTGATTTTAGAAGAAACCCATGCTAAGTTGATTATAGTAGATTCCTTTGTTGCTTCTAATTATAGAAGATCAAGTTTGCTAGTAAGCACAGTTGGTTGTTTCTAGGTTTGATTACCTGTATGATTGTTTGTATGTGGTTTTGCGCGTACGTGGCTCGACTGGCCCGTATGTAGCTGTGGGTCTCATACGCAGCTTATTCGGCTCGTATGTGTGTTGTTGTCTCATACGCGGCTCGACTGGTCCGTATGTAAATGTTGGTCTCATACGGAGCTTATTTGGCTCGTATGCATGTTGTTGTCTCATACGCGGCTCGACTGGCCCGTATGTAGCTGTTGGTCCCATACGTAGCCTGTTTAGCTCGTATGTATTTTTGGTTACTCGTATGTAGCTTCTTGGCTAATACGCAGTTTGTTGTGCTCATCTAGGGTGATATCATTGCCCTAGGGCTATCGACCATCAAGACGTGTGTTTAGCTTACTCCTAAGGGACTGTGGACGAGTCACTTCGCGGGTGCCGTCAGATCTTAACCGTTGGTTGATTGCGGACCGGAGTGTGACGAAATCCAAGTTCAGGATAGTAGCATGCGAATACGTTCGTATTGCCGGGGTCTTGGATCGATAGGCCATGAACCAGATCCTGAGGGATTCTGGTGAGTTTAGGTTGAGCAGCCTAATAGAGTTATCTTGCGAAGTCTAATTTAAGACCTAGCATGTTGTGTAATGTTGTCATTCCTAGGATTGTTCAGGGTTAGGAACATCATTAAGGTAGTGACTTATAAAGATCATTTTACTGCGACCCTTTGCCGAAAAGAGAGGAGTTGGTTGTAGGTAGCACCTTACGACCAACTTGTCCCTCGAAGCAGGCCTTAGGTGGTGTTATTGGGTTGTACCTTCCTGTCAAAGGGATACGTACGGTGCCTTCTCACGAGTTGGGAGCATGGGATGCGTATCGCACACTGTTAATTCCTGAAGTGCCATGATAAGGCGGCGGAGCTAGGGGAATGGACCCCGGAACTTCGTCGGGTCCTTGGCCAGGAGAGAGCGAACAGGCCATAGATCACGGTCTATGAGTTAGGGGCGACACAGGATAGGCTTTGTATGCTATACTGCGCTCGGAGAGATCCCGTGTTCGTCTGGTTTTTGAGTGAGGTCCGGTGTACCGGGTAGTAGTGGCAAACATAGACACCATGAGCGTACTGCATTGGTGGGACTTGACCACATGTGCAACCTCATCAGTCATGTAGTATCTGTCAGGAACAGGTTGTGTACAATTAGAAATTCATAACGCGGGTTCAAATCCCTATATATGGAGAAACGGCTTGAGATGGGGCGCATGTATTTATGGGCTGCATGTTGCTTCGGAGACTTGCTGGCATTAGAATAAGAGCATCATCGCATTAGTAATCTTGCATTAGAATAAGAGCATCATTGTATTGGTAGTTTTGCATTAGAGTTTAAGTCATAAGGTACACAGGCACAAATCATATGTACACGTGTCCTTTCCATTCGAGATAAATTGCGAGTGTGATAGTTGGAGTAGATTAATAACCAAGCTATGGGCTTGGGATGTGATTGTGTTATTACCGAACTATGTTGGGATATGGGGTGTATTGTGATAAAATGCAAGTAAATGGTAAGGTGAAATGAGATGTTAGGTTGGACATGAATGAATGTGGTAGTATGAGGATGAAGGCACATGTTTATGATGTTTACATGTTCAAATGTCAAGTAAGATTTGTTATCTTGGAAATTGTGAGTTCGTTATGTTTTTACTTGAAAGTTTAATTTATTTACTTTTAATAAATTATACTCACACCAGAAATGGCTAACCCCTTAGTGTTTGGGGGTTAGGGAGTCCCTGGACTACCCTAGGTCCCTACTGTTACAGGTCTTCAGCAGTGCAGAGGTGAGGTGTAGGTACAGGTTCCGTGGAGTGGAGCTCCAGTTATAATTTGTTGTTATGTTTTATTTGTAAATAGTAAAGATTTATGCTTTAAATTGTATTTTTGATGTATAAGTATGAGCATGATGATGAAAAGTATAGTGTGAGGCAGCAGGATATGGTTTTGACCCGTAACCATTTCGTGTGGAGTGCCAGGCATCGTGGTAGGTTTTTACAGGTAAAATTCTAAAAACTTACTACGTTTTCATAAGGAATTTATGGGTTTTATTTGATAATTGTTATACCGTTATGAGTTTGGCCCCCAGAGCATATATATATATTTCCTGTGTGATGATGCTCATTTTGGCCTGGGGAGCCCGTATTTTTATTGCCTGTGATGTAAGCTACGGAATTTAGAGCAAAATTCCGTAAGCTTTTCTGTGTTTTGGGCAAAAAATACAAAGGAGACTCTGCCCAATTTTTCTTTGAAACATAACCATTTTAGTTTATGTTTAAAGTGATATAGAAATTGGAAGAATTGAGTTTGGAGTCAAAAAGAAAAAAGGGCAGGCGCTACAGTCGGTATTACAAACTTATATTTGTAATTACTGCATAGTAACTTTGTGTTGAAGAAAAGTTTTTAAATTTTCCAGTTTTTCTGTGTCTCGAGACTAATTGAAGGAAAGATCTTGGCATGTGTCACGTTTTCCCAGCAACGGGGAGATCGGGGCGTTACATATGGTATCAGAGCTGACTTCAATTTACAGTCCAACACAGTAGGAAAATTAAACTTGAATGCCCTTTAGGAGTCGGGTTTTAGCTAGTTGTAGATAGTTATAGTTCATATTGTTGGTTCCTTCAACTTATGTTTTATAATTTTTCTATATCTGGACTTATCCTAGTGTATGTGTTACCATCCTTTAACCACATGAATGGTGTTCGAGGATGTCCTAACTGAGAAGGTGTTGATGGAAGAGAGTGGACCGATATCGCTAGAATTTCGATGATCTTGAGCGCAGAGCCTCAGGAGATTTCATCGCCGCATGGACAAAGTGTGGATCAACACACAGCGGCACAGCCAGCATACATCGGGAAATGAGGAAGCTTAGGAAGTTGTTTTTATGTGGTGAGCATGGTCATCTCAAAAACCAGTGTTCGAGGAAGGACACTAGATAGATACCAGTGCATGTTACAAATGTGGGAGGATTGGTCATATCCGACCAGATTGTCCCCAGCTTCATAAGAAAGAACAGCAGATCAACCCCAAGGATGAATAACAAAGGAAAAGAGTCTGTTCACCAAGGGTAGAGTTTGCACTTACTACCAGCGAGCTGTAGAAGGCAGGAGTACTAGTACCGGTATGTGCATATAGAACTACAACTAAGTTTAAAAGTTGTATTTTTGGAAGTTATTTTGGACTAAGAAGTAACGTATGAGGAAACACTTTCATCACCAGTTGGATTTATATATATGGAATCCATACAACTGTTTTGTTCAATTGTGGTTCATCTCATCCCTTGGTCTGAATTATTTTTCAAGAGTCGAGATGTGTGCGGGAGGAAACTCCAGATTTGGTTTTGTTGAATACACCATCTAGAGCATCAGCTTCGAGCAAATTACAGGAGAGAATCCTGGAAGTTTGAAGTAATGATCATAGGCCATGCCCTGTTCTAAGGAGGGAGTGGCTACTGAAATGCAAAAGATCGAGATCAGTGAAGAATTGACCTCAGCCAAAGACCGTGAAGGACGCAGGAAGCTAGATGATGAGGTCAATCAAGCCAGTATTAGAGTGATTACTCAAGTTTAGAGCTCAGTTTTGGCACGATGGGAGCTGCAACCGAGTCCAAGTGAGCAAGTCAGAAGGCTTAGGCAGGAAATGCAGGGATTGAAGCACTGAAGCGGTAGAGTTTTCTGAGATCAGCTTATGATTAAGTAGCCACTAAGAGCACGTCATGGAGGAAATTTTGCTCAGACAGAGGGCAATCGTGTTAACAATTCAGTAAGGTCACCAAGAGGAGCTACTCAGGGGCTGAAGCGGCAATGTGTGACTTCGTCCTTTCTAAGGAGGGAGTGGTCACTAACAAATAGAAGTCGTAACCAAGGAATAAATCGACATCACTTGTGGACAAGGGTAGAGCAAGGCAATGCAGCCACTGTCTACTCTAGAGCAGGAGCAGAAGAATGTCACCATCAAATTCATGGTGGGCCTGTCCAAGAGGCGGAAGGACAACAGTTCAACTTGGTAGAAAACCAGTTTCGAGTATATCACTCGAGGAACTAGAGATGGTTCAGGGAAATATCTCGTGAACCATTGATGTTGTGGTTGTCTTCCTCTCCACTAGCAGCGTTCTGAGGACAGAACGATTCTAAGGAGGGAGTGATGTAACGACCCGAAAAATAGCATATGGCTATTTTGCATCGAAGTTCGTGCACAATTGAGAATTTCACGCGACTGTATTTTTCTGATAATAATTATTTTCAATTAAGAAATATAAGATGTATTGTCTACTCTATTTTATTATTATTTTCAAGATTAAATTATTTTATACGGATTATCTACGAAGTGTTTTAATGTATTTTGTATTGTTTGGATTATTAAAGTAGAGAGTTGGCTTTATTCGAAATGTATTAAGGCTAAGGGGCTTATACGAAACATTCCCTTAGATATTTATCACTCTACTATTATTTATTCACATTTTACAAACCCCCCCCCCCCCTTCTTTCCCTTCTCCTTCTTCTTCCTTCTCTTCTCCATTCATTCCCGTCCAGTTCCACCCCAACCCAGAACTCACCCCCCCCGGTCCCCCACTCCATCTCCTTCCCCTACTTCTTCCTCTCCCCGTTCACTCCCAACCAGAAGAGAACCCAACCCTCCTTCCTTCCTTCTTCTTCTCCTTCTTGTTCGGTGCCGACCCAAAGAAAAAGCCCCGACCTCCCTCCCTTCCTCCCTCTTCCGTCCACGCCGTCGATCGAAACGAACCCACCCCCTCCATCTTCTACTCCTTCCCTTCTTCTTCCCCTTCTTGTTCGATGCCGAACCCAAAAGGAACCCCGACCATCCTCCTCCTCCCGTTCGTCCCAGCCAAAATCGAAGGAACCCGACCACCCTTCTCCTCTCCCTCTCCTTCTTCTCCGATTCGCACCCAGCCAAAAGAACCCCCCACCATCTCCCTTCTTCCTTCTTGTATCCCGTCCTGTTCTCCATCCCGATGCCAACAAGAACCCAACGGTCGATGCTTCCCCACCCAATTTCCACCTCTATTCTTCGTCAAATCCGAATTAAAATTAGGAGTAGACTAATGGAGGGATTCTCGACATCGTAGTGGCGTCGAATTTTCGATTGGACTTCGCGAAGGTATAACCCTAACTATTTTATTGTATAGAATTTAGTTGGGTTAATTTTTATTAAGTAAGAATGTTGTGGTAGAGAGATTTTGAGACGTTGGAAATTGTAGATGGGAGAAATTAGTAGGTTATTAGAGAAATTGTGAGTTGTTAGTAAATTAGGGATTTGAGTTTGTAAAAGAAAATTGTAGGGATATGAATTAATTCTTGTATAGAAATAGAAATTTGTAGTTGGACTATTAGATTATTTGGGAGCGATTTTAGTAATTAATTGAGGATGAAAATACCGTTGGTATTAGATCATCACGTGCATCACGCGTGTATATCCCAAGTGTTCAGTAAGCACTTGTGGGATATTTGGGATAGCGATTATTTACTCTTGTGATTAGTTGAATTATTTGAGTTTTAATTGCTTGAAATTTGGTGATAGGATATATTCACAACCTTGGACGCGAGATGGCACGGCGCTTGGATCTTCGCAAAATATGTGAGTATGATTTATTTATGTATTGATGATTAAAGATGTTTGAATAACGTATATGTATATGGGGATATCAAAATATGGTGAGTATAAGTTTATCTACGTATTTTGTGGTTAAGAATATGTGAGTGTTAATTTATTTATATATTTTGTGGTTTAAAGATATATGTGAGTTAGTTTGTTTATATATTCGTGTATTTTATGGTTTAAAGAAATATGTGAGTTGAGTTATTTACGTATTTTTGTGGTTTAAGAAATACGTGAGTTAGTTTGATTATATATATATTTTTGTGGATTGAAGAATATGTGAGTATTGATTTATCTATGTATTTTGTGATTTAAGAAATATGTGGTGAGTTAATTTATCTACGTATTTTTGGGGTTTAAAGAAATAAGTAAGCATCGATTTATTTACATATTTTTGTGATTGTAAAAATATGGTGAAATTAACTATTTGAGTATATAAAAACCTATATAATGGATGAGTTATATTTAGATGATGATATCAAAATATGGGTGTATGGTTTATATACGTATTTTGATGTTTTGAAGAAGTTCGAATAAACTAAAGTATTGATATAAATTTATGGATCAAAGGGATCCTATAAAAAGTATGAATGGTAGAACTTGAGAAAATAGCTAAGATGAGTAGTTGTTCTAAGGTTCAAAGAAACCATGCTTAAGTGAGTATAGTAGTGGTTTTAGCTAAGAGTCTCAAAAAGAACTCATTTTAGTTGTTAGTAGTATTGAGTAAAAAGAACCCATCCTATGGATTTGAATTGTTGTAGAAAGAAACCCATGGTTAAGTTGTAGTAGAATATCATGTTTGGGTCGATTTTAGAAAGAAACTCATGTTTGAGTCGATTATAGTAGGTATGCCATGATGAGTTGATTTTAGAAGAAACCCATGCTAAGTTGATTATAGTAGATTCCTTTGTTGCTTCTAATTATAGAAGATCAAGTTTGCTAGTAAGCACAGTTGGTTGTTTCTAGGTTTGATTACCTGTATGATTGTTTGTATGTGGTTTTGCGCGTACGTGGCTCGACTGGCCCGTATGTAGCTGTGGGTCTCATACGCAGCTTATTCGGCTCGTATGTGTGTTGTTGTCTCATACGCGGCTCGACTGGTCCGTATGTAAATGTTGGTCTCATACGGAGCTTATTTGGCTCGTATGCATGTTGTTGTCTCATACGCGGCTCGACTGGCCCGTATGTAGCTGTTGGTCCCATACGTAGCTGTTTAGCTCGTATGTATTTTTGGTTACTCGTATGTAGCTTCTTGGCTAATACGCAGTTTGTTGTGCTCATCTAGGGTGATATCATTGCCCTAGGGCTATCGACCATCAAGACGTGTGTTTAGCTTACTCCTAAGGGACTGTGGACGAGTCACTTCGCGGGTGCCGTCAGATCTTAAACGTTGGTTGATTGCGGACCGGAGTGTGACGAAATCCAAGTTTAGGATAGTAGCATGCGAATACGTTCGTATTGCCGGGGTCTTGGATCGATAGGCCATGAACCAGATCCTGAGGGATTCTGGTGAGTTTAGGTTGAGCAGCCTAATAGAGTTATCTTGCGAAGTCTAATTTAAGACCTAGCATGTTGTGTAATGTTGTCATTCCTAGGATTGTTCAGGGTTAGGAACATCATTAAGGTAGTGACTTATAAAGATCATTTTACTGCGACCCTTTGCCGAAAAGAGAGGAGTTGGTTGTAGGTAGCGCCTTACGACCAACTTGTCCCTCGAAGCAGGCCTTAGGTGGTGTTATTGGGTTGTACCTTCCTGTCAAAGGGATACGTACGGTGCCTTCTCACGAGTTGGGAGCATGGGATGCGTATCGCACACTGTTAATTCCTGAAGTGCCATGATAAGGCGGCGGAGCTAGGGGAATGGACCCCGGAACTTCGTCGGGTCCTTGGCCAGGAGAGAGCGAACAGGCCATAGATCACGGTCTATGAGTTAGGGGCGACACAGGATAGGCTTTGTATGCTATACTGCGCTCGGAGAGATCCCGTGTTCGTCTGGTTTTTGAGTGAGGTCCGGTGTACCGGGTAGTAGTGGCAAACATAGACACCATGAGCGTACTGCATTGGTGGGACTTGACCACATGTGCAACCTCATCAGTCATGTAGTATCTGTCAGGAACAGGTTGTGTACAATTAGAAATTCATAACGCGGGTTCAAATCCCTATATATGGAGAAACGGCTTGAGATGGGGCGCATGTATTTATGGGCTGCATGTTGCTTCGGAGACTTGCTGGCATTAGAATAAGAGCATCATCGCATTAGTAATCTTGCATTAGAATAAGAGCATCATTGTATTGGTAGTTTTGCATTAGAGTTTAAGTCATAAGGTACACAGGCACAAATCATATGTACACGTGTCCTTTCCATTCGAGATAAATTACGAGTGTGATAGTTGGAGTAGATTAATAACCAAGCTATGGGCTTGGGATGTGATTGTGTTATTACCGAACTATGTTGGGATATGGGGTGTATTGTGATAAAATGCAAGTAAATGGTAAGGTGAAATGAGATGTTAGGTTGGACATGAATGAATGTGGTAGTATGAGGATGAAGGCACATGTTTATGATGTTTACATGTTCAAATGTCAAGTAAGATTTGTTATCTTGGAAATTGTGAGTTCGTTATGTTTTTACTTGAAAGTTTAATTTATTTACTTTTAATAAATTATACTCACACCAGAAATGGCTAACCCCTTAGTGTTTGGGGGTTAGAGAGTCCCTGGACTACCCTAGGTCCCTACTGTTACAGGTCTTCAGCAGTGCAGAGGTGAGGTGTAGGTACAGGTTCCGTGGAGTGGAGCTCCAGTTATAATTTGTTGTTATGTTTTATTTGTAAATAGTAAAGATTTATGCTTTAAATTGTATTTTTGATGTATAAGTATGAGCATGATGATGAAAAGTATAGTGTGAGGCAGCAGGATATGGTTTTGACCCGTAACCATTTCGTGTGGAGTGCCAGGCGTCGTGGTAGGTTTTTACAGGTAAAATTCCAAAAACTTACTACGTTTTCATAAGGAATTTATGGTTTTTATTTGATAATTGTTATACCGTTATGAGTTTGGCCCCCAGAGCATATATATATATTGCCTATGTGATGATGCTCATTTTGGCCTGGGGAGCCCGTATTTTTATTGCCTGTGATGTAAGCTACGGAATTTAGAGCAAAATTCCGTAAGCTTTTCTGTGTTTTGGGCAAAAAATACAAAGGAGACTCTGCCCAATTTTTCTTTGAAACATAACCATTTTAGTTTATGTTTAAAGTGATATAGAAATTGGAAGAATTGAGTTTGGAGTCAAAAAGAAAAAAGGGCAGGCGCTACAGTCGGTATTACAAACTTATATTTGTAATTACTGCATAGTAACTTTGTGTTGAAGAAAAGTTTTTAAATTTTCCAGTTTTTCTGTGTCTCGAGACTAATTGAAGGAAAGATCTTGGCATGTGTCACGGTTTCCCAGCAACGGGGAGATCGGGGCGTTACATCGTCCGAAGTACATTCAGCTCCGGCTCGATTCCAGCGGCCTGGCAGTGAAGTACGAAACCGTTTATGACTCTCCATGCGTTCGGCATAAGTTGGATGGGGCTGACCCCAAACCACCTCAGAATGAGGATTGCGAACGGATGGAGAGGTAGCCGAGCCCCGGCAATAAAGGCATCGACCGGCCAGCAACACATAGTCACTGGCAGCGGTGAGTTAGCCCTAACCCCTGGACCCGGCAGCATAAGCTCGTACTCCTCCGGGATATGGAAATAGTTCCGGATCACTCCCAAGTCTTCTTCGCGGAGGATCGACACCGTCTCATCCGCCTCGGTCGTCTCCCTCGCCGCGTTCTCCTCAAAAGTCCTCCCCCTCCCGTGAACAATTCACTCGGCGTGCTCCTCCGGAAGCTCTCGAACCCTGTGAAGTCCTGTCAGTTGCCCCGACAATCTGCCGAACTCCCCCATACGCTTCGGCTCCTCCACGATCGAATCTTTGCCGAACACCTTCTTGCCCTTATCTGGACGACTCGGAGTGCGGGCTTCGACGACTTCAAGGGAGGGCTCAGACAAAGAAGACGAGTCGGAGATGAAGGGAAGAGACATATTTATACTTCAAAAGAAACTAAGTATAAATTACCTTAAAAGATTTGCTGTCGGAAACTTCACCGGAAAATGAACGGCAATCACCGGAATCACTCGCTGAGCACAAATAACCGCCTGAGCAAAAGAGAGGAGAAGTGAAAAATGAGAGGGGGGGAGGTTTTATAGAGCGAGGCGTGCAAAACGAGGTTAATGGGCCCAGACTGCCGGCCCATTCACACAAAACGACAAAAGCGACCCAAACCGTCGCCTTGTTCGCCACGCCAAGCCGTACATCGCATTAATTACAGTCCCATCTGACAGAAGCTCAGAGATCATTGCATTAATAGGCGTCACATCTGTCAGAGCTGTCAGAAGTTCAGGAGCCACCAACTCCGCAGCGCATTCTCTGCCAGAAAACAACAAGTCTTGGACCTCGGCACCAGCTGCCGAGCGTTCTTGACACCGACCGTGTTACATGGAAAGTTGGACCTCGGCACCAGCTGCCGAGCGTTCTTGACACCGACCATGTTACATGGAAAAGTTGGACCTCGGCACCAGCTGCTGAGCGTTCTTGACACCGACCATGTTACCTGGAAAGGTTGGGGTTCGGCACCCGCTGCCGAGCGCTCTTGACACGAACCATGTTACATGGAAAAGTTGGACCTCGGCACCAGCTGCCGAGTGTTCTTGACAACGACCATGTTACGTGGAAAAGTTGGACCTCGGCACCAGCTGCCGAGCGTTCTTGACACCGACCATGTTACACGGAAAGGTTGGGGTTCAGCACCCGCTGCCGAGTGCTCTTGACACCGACCATGTTACATGGAAAAGTTGGACCTCGGCACCAGCTGTCGAGCGTTCTTGACACCGACCGTGTTACATGGAAAAGTTAGAGTTCGGCACCCGCTACCGAGCGTTCTTGACACCAACCATGTTACATGAAAAGGTTGGGGTTCGGCACCCGCTGCCGAGCGCTCTTGACACCGACCATGTTACATGGAAAAGTTGGACCTCGGCACCAGCTGCCGACCATTCTTGACACCAACCGTGTTACATGGAAAAGTTGGGGTTCGGCACCTGCTGCCGTGCACTCTTGACACCGACCATGTTACATGGAAAGTTGGACCTCGGCACGTGCTGCCGAGCGTTCTTGACACCGACCTTGTTACATGGAAAGTTGGACCTCGGCACATGCTGCCGAGCATTCTTGCCACCGACCAGGTTACATGGAAAAGTTGGGGTTCGGCACCAGCTGCCGAGCGCTCTTGACACCGACCATGTTACATGGAAGGTTGGGGTTCGGCACCAGCTCCCGAGCGCTCTTGATACCGACCATGTTACATGGGAAAAGCTACCTCGGACCTCGCCGAACTCCCTCTCAGCACTCACAACCTGGCCGAGCTGCCTCCCTTCTTCGAAAGAAGGTGCCGAACCACCCACGGACTTCGGCCTCCTGGGCAGCGAGCACTGGAAGGGGTCGGTAATGTGATACAAGGATGTAGGCTGCACAACGAAGGAAAACGACCCAGCCATTCGCCAAAAAATTGCGAAAAAACAATTAAAAATTCGGGAAGTTAAGGAAGAACTCCTGGAAAGTAATTGTAAAGTTGGGGAAACGTTTCCTAATCCCCAAACAAGTAATTATTGCCAAGAACAAACTTTTAGGACCCCCGAACGACGAATTGACACTTCGCAAAGATAAACAAAAACACTGCATGGTCCGAAGAACTCAGGAGCAACTCAAAGTGCAACCAACTTGAAAAATCACCGCACTACCTCCTTCAAAGATTCAAAACCTTCCATTTGGACTCCGATACAACTCCACTAGCCATTAAAACAGTAAAACTACTCCTCAAAGGCTGACCAAGCTCAGTCTTCGGGAGTGGGGGGCTCGTGATATGGCTAAAAATAGGGTTAAATCAGAACCGTCCAAATCAAGAACGAATCTTAAAGCCCGGGGGTAAAACGATAATTTCACCTACCAATGGGTCTGAAGTGGGTACTGGATCTCCTCCTCGAAGACCCACTAACCCACGAACGGATCCACTTCAACTGGGTGCGGGTTTCAACCCGCAGCAAACCCGGTCCAGAAAGGATAGAATTAGGGTTTCTGATTAAATCCTAATCAACGGCCCTGATTCATAACTATCCCTTCACTGGGGATTAGGGATTACTTTCCTTATCTAACCACAGGGGGATTACATTCCTAATCTGATCCCAGCGGCGCCTATAAATACCCCTCATCCATCTCCATTAAGAGGTAATCAATCTTTTGCCAGTTTTTGCGCTCTCTCATAATCATCCCTGATTATTGACTTGAGCGTCGGAGGGTGCGTCGCCGGGAATAACCCCGGTGTCTCGCACGTTTTGTAGGTGTACGGCGGAAGACAGCGTCAAACTCCGCCGGAACAGGTAACAGGCTTGTTATTCAGTTTTCCTAAGAATCCACAAATACTATCTGTTTGCCCCCACACCAGATTTAGCGGCAACAGTGAGGATGGAGGACTTTTGAGTTTTTATGAAGTATTGCAATATTTTGCTAAGAATCATTAAATTCACAATGATTTACATGCATGAAGAGAAATACCGTAATTGTTGTTTAGGACATTTATTCTGTTTAGAGTACTTCTATCGCAAGATACTATTTTATGTTCATGCATATAAAAAACCATGGTTGTTACATCTCACCCTGTGTGGGAACATTTTTTTACATTTTAGCTAATGGCATGCGGGTAGCATGGTTAATGGAAGCAAATATTTTGGAGATAGTCAAGGACGTCATTTGAGGATTAGCTTTCCTTATTATATTAGTATTGTGTTTAGAGTACTTCTATCGCAAGAAACTATTTTATGTTCATGCATATAAAAAACCATGGTTGTTACATCTCACCCTGTGTGGGAACATTTTTTTACATTTTAGCTAACGGCATGCGGGTAGCATGGTTAATGGAAGCAAATATTTTGGGGATAGTCAACGACGTCATTTGAGGATTAGCTTTCCTTATTATATTAGTTGCAATTTAGTATGTGAACACTGCGTTGTAGCTTAACAGTTTGAGACGGGTAAAGAGAAATGTCAGGTTCGAGGGCAGACTACAATAAAATAAAATAAAATAAAATTATGTGAATGATTTGGTTTAAATCATGTACTAGTTATTTTAAATTCTGGTGCTTAAACATTTGAGACTTCGAAAGACTTGTGCTATTTGAGGAATAAGTCAAATTGTAAAAACTAACGATTTTAGAATTTATGTTATTGTTGCTCTGATTAGTAAGTGTAGTAGCCTTACAACTCAAATGTGAGTTGTGGCATCTGTTACTTGTACCCTGAAGTGTTTTGGGACATGACAATTTGTGTTTCATAGACGAAGTAAAATAATTTTATTATCTTTTTGCAGAGTTCAAGTACTTTTCTTTCACATACACAATCGACACAAGAGGGATATGAAAAAAAATCATGGTTCATTGCTATTGACGCAATGATCGATCCTGATTTTATGGTTAAATCTGAATAAATTTTAGTTTCATGAGATAAGTAATAGTATTTCTCGTAAAATAAACTAGATTATGCATCTTATATCGTTTTGGGATTCAGCAGCAGTGCTAGGACCAAGGAGTAGATACCAGAGCCTTCGCATTGAAAGAGTACGAGGGTGAAGAGATAGAGATTGAGTTGATTCTTGAGAAGTACCCCACCCCCTTAGGTGTTAGGAAATCCTTACTGAGTTTATGCAACACAATCACTATGAATCACCAAGCAAATAAAAGATCAACCCAAACTCACCAAGCATACAATTTTGTCCTGATTTGGGTGAACCCTAATCCAGGGGAGAAAAAACCGATATACAACTTGAAAAAGATACAAGAGTTACAACCACTCACCACGATGCTATCTTTCACCTAACCAGAAGACACTTGTTGTTTATAAAGAAAACTCTCAACCTGTCTACAATGAAGTACTCTCTTTTACTCGTACCTCCCAAAGGAGGTCATCAATACAATAATAATATAAAGATCTAGAGAAACTCTAGTTTGATATCTTGATACAATAACCATCCAATATATCCTGAAGAGATAATTATACAATAAGAGCAGTATGATTGCACTTGAAGAAGAAACTGAGCTCAAACATATTCATTCAGAACTAGGCCCAATAGGCTGCTGCACCACTTTCAGTCGCCTGCCCAAAGTGGTAGTCGACTGTTAAATAACTTTTGACATGCACAGCCTGCACTATTGCTCCTTTCGCCTTCAATCTTCACTTATATTTCTCTTCTTGCTTCACCGTCTCGTCTTCTCTTCTCTTCGAACATAGTATGCAAGACATAAACCCAAAACTAGGGATGTTGGGGGGATTATCTATTTCCTGCACTTTGTTGTTATTTTTTTTCACCATTTGTTCCCACCCTCGTAGGAATGTTGGAGGGGGAAACTGTGTCTATTTCTTGTTTGTACTTGCTGCCTAGTTTTGTGGGTATGTTTTGTTTTTATCTTATTAATAAAATAGAGTAGTTGTATTCCACATTTCTTTATATAAAATACACATGGATTGGAAAATGGATTTCCAAGACATCGCACTACCATGTCTACTATGCTAGGTGAAGCAGCTTCTCCTCCTCCATCCCCCACCTCCTCCTCCTCCTTCACCACCTCCTAACCTTCCTCTGACATCTCCTTCCCTGCTCCATCTTCCCCCCACTCACTCTCAGAACCATTTCACCCATCCTCCATTTTCACCTTCTCAACTTGTACCTACATTAACAAACAACTCCACTTTCAAAGCATGCTTTCAGAGCTAGAGCTGAGCGGTTGCGGGCCCAACGAGAGGGTATGCCACCACCTCAATCAGTCTAGCCCCGAGATCGCACGTACATTATACTAGTATATTACAATGGGAGAAAGCCTTAGTGTCATTGTAAATCTATCAACATGTGTGACACACGTATATAACTAATATGAAGGAGGTTTCAGGTTTGAGTCCTCACTACATCAGAGTTTTTAATTTTTAAAAAGAGTAATGCTACATCCACTACCAATTTCACTACATTTCTCTTCACTACCTTAGGTGGCACACTCTAATAGGTAGGAGAAGATAGAGTAGATGGGGGAACTCTCCAATAGGAGTATGCCATCTAAGGTAGTGAAGAGAATGGTAGTGAAATTGGTAGTGGCTAAAGCATTACTCTTTTAAAAAAATTATTAAGACGTGCATCGCACATGTAAATTACTAGTTTTAGCTTAACTCCATTACCAAAGTAACCAAACACACCGTAAATAGTTCCATGAGGTTTGTTGTTTTCCCTCTCTAACAAGGAGTTGTGTGAATATATTATACTCTATCTACACTGCATGATACAAGAAAGTGGAGTTCATGTAAAGCAGATTATAGCTCCACATAAAAACTATAAAGATAGTGTTATATATAAGAGCATCTGTAGCAGTTTTTTTTGTTAAAAAATGGTATATAGCAATTTTGGAAATAGCAAATAACTGAAACGCTGCAGTCGTCTATACTCAAAAATTGAGTTTTTTTTTTACGAAACGAGAGATTATACGGTTTGAAGATCTGCGTTAAAAAAAAGAAATTAAAATATTGTGAAGGACG
Organism: Hemerocallis citrina; assembly: GCA_017893485.1. Lineage (NCBI taxonomy): Eukaryota > Viridiplantae > Streptophyta > Magnoliopsida > Asparagales > Asphodelaceae > Hemerocallis > Hemerocallis citrina. The sequence continues at coordinate 222,562,960 of CM030362.1, read as the reverse complement.
ACACATGATTTGCTGTCTCGGAATTTTAAAAAAAAAATTAAATTTTGTGAAGGACGACACAATTGAACTTTTTTTTTCTTTCTTCAAACGGAAGATGATCTCCCTTTTTTTTAAAAAAAAAAAATTAATAATCCGGACGTGATATCATATCCCGTCCAACCATTTACAAAAAAAATCAGATCATACGACATATCATCCACCGTCTGACTTCTAAACGGTAAATCATGTTCCGATTTTCAAAATATAAAAAAAACTAAATTCTCTCCCAAATTTGACAGTCTACTGTTCACTTCTCACCTACAATATGGGTATTTGGCCGACGACTACAAATGATTTTTGGCCAAATTATTCTTTTTTTTTTAGATATTTGGCCAACGACGACTACAGATGCTCTAAAGTGGGGGAAAAAAAAAAGTAATCTCTTTGGCCTTGTTTCATTCATTAATTTCTGTAGTTGCGTAGTGGGGACATGTCGAGAAGCTATATTTTTATGGATTTGATTACTATGTACCAAGTAATCTTTGAGGGACTAGAGAATCCCTTTCGCGAAGGAGGAGCCATGGATTTGCTTAAAAGATATCTAATTAACGAGTAATGCTAGAGCCACTACCAATTTCACTACCATTTTCGTCACTACCTTAGGTGGCATACTCCTATTGGAGAGTTCTCCCACCTACTCTATCATCCCCTACCTATTAGAGTGTACCACCTAAGGTAGTGAAGAGAAATGTAGTGAAATTGGTAGTGGCTCTAGCATTACTCCTAATTAACTGAGCTGATCCAAAAACATATTAATTAGGCACGATAAATGTGCGACTTTCGATGGTTATTTTTCAAATCGTTACTTTGTTTTTTAAATTCTTGCAATTGCACAGAGTAGCGAGAAGGTATATATTACATTAGAGCATTCACAATGGTGTTTCTTATATTTGAGAAAATAGAACAAACAAAATAGGAAATAGGATGTGTGCAGTAGTCGTTTGCAAAAAGTTTCTCAAAAAATAACAAGACTAAACAACATGTATCGTCTAGCATGTACAGTAAAAAAATTATTTAAAAATCGGAAGTTGTCCCGGCTCTTGTAATTTTAAAAATTTTATTAAATAGCAGTCAGATATTAAATAATAATTAGTAACTAAATAGTAATTAGTTAATTAATTATTAATTAAAATAATACTAAATATTTATTAAATATTAAGTAACTGTGATTAGAGTGTTAAGTTAGTGGGTTAATTGGGTGAAAGTGACAGTTGGCCTTTAAACGGGACATGTTCCGTCTGATCTTAAAAAATAAAAATAAAAATTATAAAACATTCGGGACGAAACAACATGTTTCGTCTGATGAGATTAAAAAAAAAATTAGGGACGGAACAATGTTTCGTCTGATGAGATTAAAAAAAATTAGGGACGAAACAATATGTTCCATCCCCTATAATTTGAGAATCGCCAATTCGTTTCTCAAATATGATAAGACACTGAAGCTATTTTGTCAAAATATGATAAAATAGCAAACGAATGCAGACACTTAATTCTCAAAATATGGGAATTTGGCAACATTGAGAAACTGACTGTGGATGCTCTTATAGTTTTAGAGTTCTCACAGAGAATGGATCATTCATCTTCAACATGCTCTTACTATTTGTCTTGAATCTCTAAATTGATTTTCTGACCTTCTTCTGCACTAAATATACTCATCTGTGTTCATTATTGAAAAACACAAGGCCACTAACGACGGTCGGGCGACTCATATAGACTGAACAGAACAGGATCATGTTGTAACTTAGGGACCTACTTTTCAAGAAAAAAATTTACACACATGGCAACAACACATTCTAAAGACAACCAGGGCCAGCCTTGAGTTCCCGAGAGCCCGAGGCGAACTCCTGAAATGGGCCCCCCATACATTTTATAAAAAAAATATGTATACAAAAAATTTGCAAATTGTTCAAAGCAAAATATACAAAATATATATCATCGAATGACAAGTTTACTCATAAGCATCAAACAGATATGTAAAATAGAGTCAAAACATACAATCAAATATGCAAGGCCTGTCAATAGAAAGCTCCTTTGGTGCATTGAAAGCTCTGATATTCTATCTCATTTAATGCATGAAGCTGCCTCAACAATTCAACTCCATCTCTACATGACATAAACATAGAAATAATAGCACTTAAGTAAAATAGAAACAGAAAATTATGAAATGAAAATGAAAGAACACTTCAGTGAAGAAATGAAACATAGGAGAAGCAGAAATATTAAGGAGTTATACCTGCATCATTCATCATCTCAACACATGACTTATTCTCGCATTTCTTGCAGCAAACTCACTAATTAAATGTTCATAATCATTCTTTTCTACCATTGCCTTCTCAATACATAGTAGGCATAATCCATTCAATCTCTCTCGAGACATGGTTGATCGAAGATAAGACTTGACAATTTTCAAATTTGAAAACTTTTTTCTGCAGAAGCAATAGTAACTGGTATGGTCAACAGAATCATATACGCGATCCATGCATATGGAAAGATACCATCCATCCTTTGCAATAATTAAGCACATCAATTGCTTTTTTTTGCTTCCGATGGTAAAATTATTCTGAGGCGCTTCAACTCTAAAAACAGATCATCCCTATTAATATCATAATGGGAGTCATGATGTAGAAACTCTTCAAGAGTGGCACAACAAGCTTCCAACTCATCATCATGTAGACTTCTCAACTTTTCCAAATCAAACAAAAAAACTAAAGATTTGTTCATATTTCACAAATTGTTAAAACCTACTGTTGAGTGAAGAAATAGCTTGATCTCTTACAGTTAAGAAGTAATGAATTCTAAATTCTTCTTCAGGTGATTGTGTTGTTTCTTTACTACCACTCTCATCAAATTTCCTCTTTCTATGGATGACACGCTTCTTTACGAAAACAGCTTCAACTCCCAATTTCTGTGCAACTTTTTTAACTTCAGTCATAGCCTCCATAAAACCAGTTTCCCTGTACTCCTCAAAAAATGCAATAAGCCCTTTTAATTGAAGTATAGCAACATCAATATGCATGTCTTCCTCTTGCAAGTATTTACTGACAGAACTAACAGTAAATAATATTTTGTGCCAAATAATCATACCCAGTAAAAACTCCCAATTCTCCATTTCATTCGTTAATAAGGAACCAGATTCACTCTTGATCTTAAGATCTGTATCACTATTTCCCAAGTCAATTAATGCATCTCTTATCTCCAAAATTTGAAATCTTATTGCTCAAACACTTTCAACACGGCTTTTCCAACGAGTTTGTGGTAATGTCTTAAGTGTGAGATTTTGTAATATCCCGGTCGAATATTATTATTATTTTTAAAATTAAAATATTTTTATGAAAATTTCTTGGTTTTACTATTAAAAAGTTATATGTGTATATATACTAGTAAGTATATATATGCATTGTATCGGTTTTGTGCACTTGTACAAAATTCTGTAAAATGTATTTTTGAGAAAAACGTCTGTAATATCCCAGGCTGATATTAAAAATTATTATTTTATTTTTATTTTCAGAATTGAAATATTTTGGTGGATACCCGGTTTTGTTAATAAACATTATCTGCATATATATACCAGTCTGTATACATCTGTATTGTATCAAATTGGTACTGAAACCTTTCGAGCTGGTAATAAAATTATTTTTATTATTATTTCTATATTAAAATATTTTTTGTAGAGATTATTCGTTTTAACTAATAAAAATTATCTGTATAGACAGATATATGTACGTATATGTACTGTATCGATTTCGTATGTTTGTACGAAATCATGTAGCATGTGATTTTGGGTACATGTCTTTTATTTTTTTTATCAATCATGATCAAATAGATAACATTATCTATATAAATATATATCAGTCTGTATACATCTGTATTGTATCAAATTGGTATTGAAATCTTCCGAGCTGGTAATAAAACTATTTTTATTATTATTTCTAAATTAAAATGTTTTTGGTTGAGATTATTCGTTTTAACTAATAAAAATTATTTGTATAGACAAATATATGTACGTATATGTACTGTATCGATTTTATACGTTTGTACAAGATCATGTAGTATGTGATTTTAGGTAAATTACTTTTATTTTTTATCAATCATGATCAAATAGAAGGTTAGGATTGGATTAGGGCTTAATTGCAATTTAAAAGTGCAAATTGATTTCAAATTGTTCTAACCATGAGAATGAGAACACTTGTCTCATTCTCTACCACAAATCCAACTCCCCTTCACCTATAACCCCCCCCCCCCCCCCCCCCCCCCTCTACCCCTTGGCCGGCCTCAAACAAGAAGGGCAAAAAAACCCCTCTTTAATTTTGTCTCTCCATCTCCTTCTCATCTCATTCTCCTTCTTCTTTACTTGTTTTTATTTAGAATTTTTTTTGAGAAGATAGAAAAGAAAGAGAGATCAAAATCAAAAGAAAAAGTGGGTTGATTTCATGGCTTGTTCTTGAGAGGAGGAGCAAGAACAAGGAGGAGAAGTGAGCTAGTAAGTTCTTCCTACAAGTTTGGGTGGGGGTTTCTCATCTCATATTTGTTTTAGTTATTATTGTTGTTATTATTGCTAATAAATTCAAGAACTTGGACTAAATCATGTGCATATTGTTTATGTGGACTAAAATAAAATGGCATGTAAGGATTGAAGTGGTAGAACACAAAATAACACACTAAAGATTCAATCTTGTAGTTTTTATGGTTAGAATTAATTACTTGTGTTAAAGTTGAAATCTTGAGCCCAAATTAATTTTAGTGGTTCTCATATGTGTTATTATCATGCTCTAATTTTTTATAGAATGCTCATATGTGTTATTACAAATCGTTTCCCTAAAACAGTGAGCATAAAAAAGAAATTGTTGTTTTGGTTGATTCGACTTGTATTCAAAGGACTGGATTTTGAGTTCCTTACGAGATTTGGAAAAGTGGTCAACTCGAAAGTTGTAGTGGATGTTCCCACCTTTTCAAAATGGCATATTCTGTTAGATTTCGATAAGTATTGCAAAAGTTATGAGGTTTACAAATCTCAGCAGCCAGCTTTTTGGCTGAAGCTCGATGTCTAGATGGTTCGAAGCTTTTGCACCTCTTATTGATTGAACCTGAAAAAGTATTCAACTAAAGAGTTTTATTAGATGTTCTCCCTTTTCCAAAATGGCCAATTTTGCTAGATTCCAATAAGTATAGCAAAAGTTATGAGCTATGAAATTTTCAGCTTTGAGCTGTCTTTTGTTGTTCTTGAATTGTGTTCAAAGAGCGGGAAATTGAATTCCATAGGGAATTAGAGAAATTTGTTAACTAGGAAGTTGTAGTAGATGTTCTCCTCTTTCCAGAAAACATAATTTTTTCGAATTCCGATAAGTATTGCAAAAGTTATGAGCTTTACAAACCTCAGCAGCCAGTTTTTTGGCTGAAGCTCATTGTCTGGATGGTTCGAAGTTTTTACACCTCATATTGATTGAATCTGAAAAAGTGTTCAACTAGAAAGTTGTAGTATATGTTTTTCCCTTTCTAAAATGCTCAATTTTGTTAGATTCTGATAAGTATAGCAAAAGTTACGACCTTTACAAGTTTCAGCTTTTAGTTGTGCTTTTGTTGTCCTTGAATTGTGTTCAAAGAGAAGAGAATTGAATTCCATAAGGAATCTGAAAAAGTAATCAACTAGAGAGTTATAGTATATGTTTCCACCTTTCAATAAAGTATAATTTTGTTAGATTCTGACAAGTATAGAAAAAGTTATGAGTCTTGAATGTTTCAGCTTTTGGGCTGTCTTTGTTGCTTTTTGTATTGTGTTTAAGGAGTTGGATTTTGAGTTCCTTGCAGAATCTGAAAAGTGTTCAACTAGAAAGTTGTAGTCGACGTTCTCCCCTTTCAAAAATGTCCTATTTGGTTAGATTCTGATAAGCGGAGTAGGAGTTATGACTTTTACAAGATTGACAGCAGCTAGTCTTTTGGCTAAAGCCGCTGTTTGGATTGTTTGAAGTTTTTGTACCTTTTAATGACTGAATCTGAGAAGTTTATCAACTAGAGAGTTGTATTAGAGGTTCTCACCTTTCCAAAATTTCCTATTTGGTTAGATTCTAATAAGCGGAGTAGGAGTTATGACCTTTACAAGTCACAGTGGTTAGCCATTTGGCTGAAGCTTCGCTGTTTAGATTGTTTGAAGTTTTTGTACCTCTTACTTACTGAATTTGGAAAAGTTTTAAACTAGATAGTTTTAGTAGAGGTTCTCAACTTTCCAAAATGTCCGATTTGGTTAGATTCCGATAAGCAGAGTAGAAGTTATGACATTTACAAGATTGACAGCAGTTAGCCTTTTGGCTGAAGCTCGCTGTTTGGATTGTTCGAAGTTTTTGTACCTTTTAATTACTGAATCTGAGAAGGTTATCAAATAAAGAGTTGTATTAGAGGTTACCACCTTTCCAAAATGTCCTATTTGGTTAGATTCTGATATATAGAGCAAGTGTTATTACCCTTACAAAATTACAGCAGCTGGCCTTTTGGCTGAAAGCTTGCTGTTTAGATTGTTCAAAGTTTTTATGCATCTTATTGACTTAATCTGAGAAAGTTTTCAACTAGAGAGTTGTAGTAGATGTTCTCAACTTTCTAAAAAGTCTCATTTTGTTGAATTCCGATAAGAATAGCATGTGTAATTGCTTTTGGGTATAAAAGATCAAGTTTTTTATGTTGCTTTTTGGTATAAAAGAATAAGTTTTTGTTAGTAAGCTTATACACGAAATTCTAGTTCATGTTAACTAGAGTTTTCGTGAATTGTTAGTAATTTGAGTTATATACTTGATTATGAGTAATAAGTATTCTTGTGCTCATAAGTCATGTAATAAGTATTGGTCCGTCTCATACGTAGCTCACCTAGCTTGTATGTATTTGTTTGTTCATACGTAACTCATTGGGCTCATATGGAGTAATTCTTGAATATATAGGCGATGAGTGGATCCGATGAGATCTTGTGAAGTCTAGGTTGAGACTTGGTAGATTGTGTCAACAATTGTTACAATCTCTTGAAGAAGGACACGTGCGGTGATTTTTCATGATAAGTTGGAAGCACAGTGGCATGTCTCGCTTATTTGAATCTTTTGGTGTCGTTTCATGGCAAGTTGAGAGTACCTTGTAGCTTGTACGGCTCCATTTGATTGGTTAGGGTTAGTGAGATCGTTAGGGTAGTAACTGTTACTTAACCATTTTTATCTATGAATTGCAGAAGGGTGAGAGTTGGTGTTAGGGGTGATACCTTATAATCCGACTTTTCTTATAGGCCGACACTAGGTGGTGTTATTGGGATGTATACCCCTGTTAAAGGGATACGGGCGGTGCTTTTTTATGATTAGTTGGGAGCACGGAATCCGTATCTCGGTTGTTAATTCTTGAAGTGCCATGATAAGAACGGGAGATTTTCCTAGGAAATAGACCCTACGATTTTGTAAGGTTCTATGCCTTCTCATGATGAGTTAAGGGCACGGCTTAAAGTTGTCTAGTATCTTGGGGTTTGTGTTGGCTTTTGAGTGAGGTCTGGTTCGCTGGATAGATAGTGGCAAACATAGACACCACTATTGTACCACAGTAGCGGAACTAGACCGTATATGCAACCTCACCAGTCACGTTGTATCTGTCAGGAACAGGAAGGGTACAAGAGTAGAATTCATGATGCGGGTTCAAATCCCTATATATGAAGAAACTGCTTGATATGGGGCGTATGTTGATATGGGCGGCATACTGTTCCAGAGACTTGCTTGCATTAGAATAAGTGCATCATTACATTGGTTAATCTTGCATTAAAGTCTAAGTCATAGCATACACTGACACATCAATTATATATAAACGTTTCTCTTTTCATCAATCTGTTTGTTTAAAGTTGAGAATCACTACTAGTCATCAGCTTTAAAGCGTCAGTGTATGTACTGACGTCCCCACTTCAATAGGTACTGGATTGCAGAGATACAAGTACAGGATTTAGGAGGACTCAAGGCAAGAGAAGCAAAGTGTTGATTTTATTTCAATTGTAATATATGTTGTAATTTATTGATGTTGAGAAGCATCCAAGTGAAAGTACCAAGTATTATATGTTATTCATTGTACTCTGGTGTAATTTTTATTGAAAGTTTGTAACACTTGGGCTTGTATGACATATTGTAACACTGATGTAATATATTGCAGTTTTATAACATTCAGACTTGTAATACATTTGTGTTGAATAAAAAGTTTTAAATTTTCCTGTTTTTCTGTATATTGTGGCTAATTGAAGAAAAAGATTCTGGCTTATGTCACTGTTTTCCAGTGTATAAAAATCGGGGCATTACAGATTTGACACATGTCTTTTCAAAATATCCCACCGCTTTGTAGAAGATCAAAACAACATGTACAAATGTTGTACAACACCAAAGAAAAACACAGCTTTGATACAACAGTTAGCCATATCAAAAATTGCAAGATTAAGACTGTGACAACCACAGGGCATGTAAAAAGCTCTAGGAATAACATTAAATTAACCAGTTTTTCACATCTTTGTTCTTTCCCTTCATATTGGAACCGTTGTCATAACTCTGTCATCTAACATTAAAAATATCAAGCCCAAGAACCATCAGAACATCTTCAAGCACATTAAAAAGTCTCAACCCAGATGTATCATCAACAACTAAAAAATCTAAAAATAATTATTCCATCTTTATCCAATTTTTTGAAACATCAACATACTGTATGACTAGAGATATCTGTTCCTCATGACTTGTATCTGGAGTACAATCAAGTATTACTGAATAATAATTTGCTTCTTTGATTATTTTAATGATTGCACCTTTTAACTTACTTGCTAACAATTCTATCAATTCATTTTAAATTTTGTGGCTAAGATAATGCTTACGAGATTCGCCGCTTTGGAACTTCCTAATGTGTTCTTTCATGATGGGATCAAATTTGGCAATCATTTCAATCAAGCTTAAGAAATTACCATTATTCTCCTCATAAATCTTCTCACTGTCACCACGAAATGTCAATGCACTTTTAGCTAGTGTTTTAACAACAACAATAATTCATAAAAAAGTTTGTCTCCGATGTTCTCTTTCCTTTATAATTAATAGTTCCACACATTCATCAATAAACTTCATGTTTTTGTAATCTCATCTCCAATTCAAGCCAACTTATCATGCAATTAATGTGGTCTTCACTCTCTTCACGACTTTGAAGTCTTTGACTAATATTATGCCACTGTTTAAATCCTTCGCTTGACAATTGATTATTGTTCCATTCATTCTTAAAAAATTTATAACAAAAACAAAACACTTTATCCAAACCAGTTGAATAAACAAGCCATCTTCTATCATACTTTTCTTCTATCATACTTTTCCGCATTTAACAACAATCGAGTGTAGTGTACACAAGAAAAATGTCTACTTTCGTCATCTTTAGGAAAATCAATAGCAACTTTAACGGGCACACTATCAACTAATAGATCCCGAATTTTTTGATCAAGCTTCTCCCAATTCATTGGATCATAAATATTTATAGGCCTACATTTTTCATTTTGATTTGATTCTGCATTTTCATCACCACATTCAAATTAACATTTTCACGTGACTCTTGATTTGATACTTCATTTTTATTACCCACATTCAACTCTTGATGTTCTTGAACTTCTTCTGCATTAGCATTACCACTTGAGATTGGTTTGTTGATAAGAAATTTACCAAATGCCTTAATTTGAGATTGTATAAATTTATCTTCTTCTTGTTTCTTCTTTCTTTTTAACGCTCCAGATACATATTTACGAGGCATGATAAAACTGGAAAAGAAATAAAATTTTGAATTAGGGTCTTACATATCAATTTTCAACTTAATTAAGTCATAATCTATTCAACTTAATTAAGCAACTCAATAAGCAACTAAGAAATAGCTACCAATAAGCCCTAACATAAAATTGAACTCATTAAGAAAGAGCTACCAATAACATAAAATCGAACTCGATAAATTATAGCCTTAACATAAAATTGAACATAAAATTGAACTCAACATTCAACTTATTAAGCCCTAACATAAAATTGAGTACAAAGATCCAGAATAAAAAATCCTAACAAATAAAAAACCTCATAATTAAGATTTTAGCCCTAACATTCAACTAATTAAGTCATACCAAAAAAAAACCTCTTAATTTTTGGAAAAAATATATTTTAAAAAAAAATTAGGTGAAAAATGAAAATGGAGAAACTAACAGAGCTGAGAGGACCAGAGGTACTGGATTCGACTTCGGTGAGAGGACCAGAGGTAACGATCAACGATGAAATCACCCAAATTTCACGGGCGACGACGACTTCATTAGGCTCGATCTCCACGAGCGACGATGCGACGGCAAAAACCCCAATTTCACGAGTGACGACGACGATTCTCAAAATTTTCGATTCTCCGAAAATAAAGAAAGGGGAAGATTTGAAGAAGTGAAGAATGCATAGCGTAGCCAAAGAGGAAAAATAATTTGGGTTTCGGGTTGAAATGCTGTGGAAAACTGAGAAGAAAGAGCCAAAGAGGGTATGTTATAAATGTGGGTTTTGAGTTTTGGGTTGAGGGTAAGGGTTTTGGGTTTGAATTTGAATGTGAGTTTCGGATTTGAGTTCCTATTGATTTAAATGTGAATTTGTTTTTAAATCACCCAAATTTAAAGCCTCAAATTCAATCAAGCCCAAACCCAAATAATTTAAACAAAATTTTAAATGCCCAAATATTTATTTTTGGGGGCCCCTAATAACAATTATTTTACGCGCAAAATATGTGCTTATATTTACAAGGGAAGTACAAATTTGGGGCCCCTCAAATTGCAATTATCGGGGGGCCTGAGGTGGCTGCAAAACTGGCCTCAAGGGTGGGGCCGGCCCTGAAGACAACGTTTGGTACATGCTTCTACAAGGCAATCAAAATTTGAAATTTTGTTTATTTAGGGTGCCTTTGGTTGGATGCAAATGCAAATTGAAGTTATAAACATCAGTAATGCTACACTTACAACTTTTTCTACAATCTTTTTATTTACAACAACATTACTCTATAAATGTATCTATAAATTTAAGAGTAATGTTACGCTTATTACCAATCTTACTACCTTTTTTTACTATCTTAGGTGGCACACTACTAGTGAATATTCCTACCACCTACTCTACACTTATTCTACAATAATCTTTACTAGTAGGGCTGGTATACCGTACCGTACCGTATTATCATTACTCTACCGTCTACTGTACCGAAATACTTGGTACACAAATTTCTCTACCATTACCGTGCCTAGATTTTGGTATTACCGAGTTCGGTACTACCGAAATATTGGTACGGTATTGGTAATACCATGGTACTACCGGACATCAATTAGCTTAAAAAAATAACATTCATATAAATGGCAAATGAATGATAAATAAGCTCAACATAAATATATATATGAAGAAGTTCCAACATAAATAATTTTATATATATATATATATATATATATATATATATATATATATATATATATATAAAGTTGTAGACTTTATCGTTGTACAATTTCAGAGATGTATAAGTTTCAATATAATATATCTTTATTGTATGAAAATTAATTTCAACATTCTACAATATGATTGATTTAATATGCTACTCTATTAGATTCAACATTCTGCAATATGCTTAATTAGATATAATTGGATAGCTTCAACATACAGAGAAAGAATGACAACAATTCCCGAAGATAAGAAGATTCATATATAAAGAATGACAACAGTATTGTTATTTTCCGTTCATAACATTCATGATATTTGATGGTTCTTTCATTTCTGTGTATTGTTCTACTCCTTTTTTTTCCAGTATGTATCTCATTTAGAAGATTCATATATAAATCAATTTAAGGATTATGATACAAATATAATACATAAATAAGATTTCACCTATATTAACTCCTAAAAAAATACAAAAATTAATTTGATAAATCAAATCAGAAGATCTTTTACATTCTAAATTCCTAATTACTTGTGAATAATAATACCCAAGATCTCAAGAAAACCCAACAAGAACAAGAAGAAGATGGATCTTATATTAATACACCAACTAAACTCTAACGTTTCCTAATTTGTCAAAAAAACTTCCAAAAATACCGTACCGATGGGGCTGAAGAAGGTAGGCGGCGTCGCAACAGCGTGGTGTTTCGGCAGCGTAGTGCGTAGGTCAATCAGTGTGTGTGCCCTAGATTCAAAAAAAGAAAAAAAGGAAGAAGGAAAAATAGAAGAATAGTTGAAGTACTAGTATAACTGGGGTGAAAAATTGAAAAAGAAAATAAGAAAAATGGGCCTGGAGCTAAGTCTGGGCATGGGTTTTTAAATATAAAAATTAAATTAAATATATATTAATTACTTGGTATGGTACGGTATACCATGGTATCAGTATTGGGTACCAGTACCATACCATATAATTTCGGTATGGTACAATACCGAGATTTCGGTATGGTATTACCAAGATTTCGGTAATATATGGTATGGTAATGGTATGGTACGGCATGGTATGGTAATATGGTCTTTTTTGACACCCCTATTTACTAGTAGTGTGTCACCTAAGTTAGTAACAGAAAAGGTAGTAAAATTGATAGTAGGTATAGCATTACTCTAAATTTAACGAGTTTTTTGCATAATGACCCCTCACGAATTTTTTATTTGCCAAAAAGTCCCCACAAATCTGTACTTAGTTAAAGTTCCTAACAAGGTTAATGCTACACCTACTACCAAATCTACTACCTTTTTTCTTTACTACCTTAGGTGGCACACTATTAGTGGAGGTTATTATAGAGTAGGTGGTAGAAACATCCAATAGTAGTGTGTCACCTAAGGTAGTAAAGAAAAATGTAGTAGATTTGGTAGTAGGAGTAGCATTACCTTCGTAACAATTGAGTTTCTTTGCAACACAGTCCCTCTATGATTAATGACTGACTGATTTGGTAAAGATAAAAATGCTACATTTTAACGTCTTCAATACCCCCCAAATTCCTTATGCATCTCCAAAGTTTACACTGTTTCGAGATATAAACACTATTTTTCTTTACCTGATTTATTTGATTTATTACTAAAAACTATTTTGATCAATGTTATCTTTACTTATTGTAGACATTGTATATTGATGATCTGAAATCTATAGTGCACAACATCTTTACTTAATATAGACATTGTATATTGATGATCTGAAATCTATAGTGCACAACATGGTTGATTCTCTTCTTATATTCAAGTGCCTACTACCCATTCTTGCACTAGGTTATGTGGATGCAAAACAACTACATATAAGCTACAGCCTCTATGTACTCAATTGTTTTCCATTTATTAGTTACTATGAGCTTTCCCAATAGTTCTCTTTTTCTAATTTTTATTAACCAAGAATACAAACGTACTCGATTATCTATGTTAGATGCTAATGTTATTGGAACATGACCTTTCTACATCAATCTAATGGCCGAAACTCGAAGAAGGATTTTTTAATTTTATTTTAAGAATATTATCATAACGTTATAGGAGTAAAAACAATATATATCATAACTCTATATTGTTTTCATGTGAATATGTTCTGTCAATTTATCTTATTGGTAGCAATTTTTCAATTTTTTAGCATTTTATGGTAAAGTAGAGTTATTGAAGAGTTATCTCACAGAAATTTTGAAGATGGAAAATCAAGTGAAAAGACAATATATTAGGAGAAGGCATAGCATCCAAAGTAATGATCAATTATATATTTTCTTATATCTTTATGTTTTAAATTAGACAATTATTTACATGTTTTTTTTTATATTTACTCAAGATTATATATAATATTTAATTAAGAGTCTTTAGTATTAAAATTTTAAGTATTTTGTGACATAATTAATATATAGTGATCATCGTATATATTCATTTGAGTTCTTTATGAGATTTCTAGATTAAATTTTTTAAAAACATAAAATATTATTAAAATATTTAACTGACACGTCCAAAAAAATAATAATAATAAAAAAATAAATATAAAACTTCTCCCTACCCCCCCCCCCCCCTCTTTCAAACACATGCTTTGCACGTAATATATCAATACTTATGTTTTTTTGGCAATATTTTCTAGTTAGATCAGGTTCATATAATTAAATTATCGTATGCTAATTAAAAAAAGTATTCATGTACATTATAATGTATTAATTTTATTTGATTACTAATATAGTAGTTAATACTATCACAACGAATATAGTAGTTAATATTAGGTAATATGGTAAAAATTTAGAAAAATAAGTATTTTGGATCATTCCCTTTCTAAACTTCAAAATAACCGTAACTATTACATTTAAATGTACATTACTGTGCTAGGTAACTTATTGATATGGATAAAATCAGAGCCACATGATCTCAGCACACATCTTAAATCTTGCAAGGGTAGAACGGTAATTCCACAAGCAACTGCAACCTCCCAGAGGAACATGGGTCGCCTCCAGACCCATCAGCTCAACCAGACCGACAGATAATACTTACTTACAGCTTAAGAAATAGGGATTTTTAGTTAATTACAGCTGGCAATCAAATCTCACAAATCATAAATTAAATAACTAATTATATCCCTTAACCCGGAGAATCTTCAACCAAATCTGAAAAAGATGCCCTCTCAAGTCTTTCTTATAAAACAAGACTCCTAACCTATAAATACGCTTCCCTCTCATTCAGTAAGAGCTAATCAATCTGTTGCCACAAAAACTCATCATTTTTATCTGGATTATTAACTTGAGCGTCGAAAGGTCTTTCGTCGGAGCCAACCCCGATGTTCATACTTTGTGCAGGTTTGCTAGTGATGTCTCAGTCGTCCAGTCCAGATCAAAGCGCTCACAATAGTTCAAACTCAGATCAAGGAGACTTCAGCCATCACAAATTCAAATTTAATGAACGATCCAGATTGTAAGTTTCCTCTTTAAAAAGAACTCATTATCTGATTACTGCCACACCAGAAAAAATAGCAATAGATTGACGCTGTCTATGGAAAACAACAGAGATACCTCTCCGATCAGATCTTGCCCGCAAAAATCCGCTTTCAGCCATTTCTTCGGCCAAAAAGACGAAGGTAGTGGCTATTAAAAGCCACCAGGGGGGACCCTCCCACTTAGGGGTTGCAGCCTCTTAGCCAACCGTCACCACGTCCGCATCCGTGTTCGCGTCCACGTCCGCTGCTGCAGCCTCCCCCCAGCAGGTCCGCGTCAGCAGGATCCAGTCTCAATCATCTTGTGCCCCATCCGATCGAGAACCAGGGGTCCATATGCACATCCACTCCCTCTACGATACCCCTTTCACAGCTAAACCTCCGAGACGTCATCAACTCCTGACAACAGGTGACAGATCTCTATCGACGCTTAGAGGAAAAGCGCTACTGAGATGAAGTTCCCCTCTCAGAGTATCAAGATAGCAGAAGAAGCCCTTCCCCTTAGTGGCAAAAGTCCCGTCGAATGCCATTGCTAAGAGGTCGAAAATGCGAAAGGAGCCCAATCACGATCAGTCGGCGAGCTCCCAAGAACAACTGGGAAGAAGAGGTACCCATCACCCGTGCTAAGTTCTAACTTCAAATACCAAGTCCTTAAAGTCTTCTGGGTTGCCCCGAATCGAGACCATAAAAAAAGTGATCACCATCCTAGAGTTGTGCAACAAGAAGAGCTCCGCTGGTCGACTCGATTCGAAAGACAGGAAGGCTTGGTCCTTCATCGCCTCTAGGAGATGAAGGACCGTCTTGTTCAAATTAGTCAAGAAGAGGATTGCTAAAGTAGAGGCTACCGACTCAGCCGACCCTTTTTCTCCATATCAGTTCGTGAAGCCCCCGTTCCAGGAAACTTCAAGCCACCAACATTCAATTCTTACCTTTTGATGCTGAGATGAAGAAGCAGTTCATTCCCAGAGCCAAGGAGAACCTTCATCAGGGAACAAACGAAAGATTACCAACCAAAAAGGGACCAAAAAGTCCCAAACAGTAGGGTCGGCACAGCGTTGCCTTCCCTCGGAACCTCTCTTCGACAAGTTCACCCCCATATTGCTAGCATATCAATGGTTCTTTTTAGAAATCGAAGGGGATATATTGCTCTGTCCCCCTCATAGCATGAATCGGCTAGCAAGAAAGTGGACATAAGCAAATGGCGCTGATTTCATAGGGACCATGACCACAACACCGGTGACTACCGGACACTCAATGATGAGCTTGATGTTATAATCCAGCAAGGCTACTTCTCCAAGTGCACCTGAAAAGATAAGGTCCAACCTCCTCTGACTTAGGGAGCAAACAAGCGCTTAGAGAGAGACTCTGAGGCCCAAGGTTCAAAACCCATGATCGTATTCTAGTCCATATACGGAGAGACCATGTGCAGGGTGTCTAACTCCTCTTGAAAGGCTTATGTCCTAGAAGCAAACTCAGTCCACAACTTCCCTCCCTCCAAGAGCTTGGGAGTTCCAGTAACTTTTTAAGACCAAGTGCGTCGCATCTTGGTAGACAATGGGAGCTAAGTAAACATCCTTTTCTTGGAGACATTTGAAGGTCTCAAGCTCTCCCACCTTAAAACCACGAGGGCCCCAGTCCAAGTCGAAGGAATAGTCACCCTTGATGTGATTGTAGGAAAAGCCCCCGACTACCTGAACTAAGGCAATGGACTTTATGGTCATCAATAAGAAATCCTCCTACAGCGTCATCCTCAACCACCCTGGCTTGGCGGCTTGCTCTTCACATGAAGATGAACTTTCCTGCACCATCAGGAGTTAGAGAAATCAAGGGAAGACAAGAAGCGGCATGTGCATGTTACACAACCAGAATAGGGGCTCGATCTTCCCTTTTGATGCTGTAAAACTCCTTGAAAAGAAGGATCATGACTCCGATTTGTAGATGAACTAGAAGATATCCCGTTCTCCCAGGAAGAGCAGGCCAAGTATTTTTGATTGAGCAAAACTCTCTCCCACTGAGTCAAAGAGCAACTTGTCAATTGCATCAAGGAGAACTGATACTTGTTTGCTTGGACTGCAACCGACACAACCAACATCTCGAAAGACTTGATTATGCACCACCTCATTATTAATCCGGGAGTCAAGCCGTTCCAACAAAAGTGACACAAGTTTGTTCCCGACAAATAACAGGTGGCCAAGGAGGAGGTCAATAAACTTTTAGCTGCCCGCTTCATTTAAGAAGTTAGCTATCCCGAGTGACTGGTCAACGTAGTCATGGTGAAGAAAGCAAATGGCAAGTGGAGGATTTGTATATGCTTCACCAATCTCAATAAAGCATGTCTAAAGGACCCCCTTCCCTCTCTCCAGCATTGATGTGTTGATCAATGCCACATCCTGGTACGAGCTCCTCAGCTTCATGGATGTCTTCTCAGGATACAATCAGATTCGAATGTTCCTTCCCGACATCCTGAGATATTCATCCGATTAAGGTCTATATTGCTATCGAGTCATAACCTTCGGGCCAAAGAATGCTGGGGCCACTTACCAGCTCTTGGTGAACAAAGTATTTAAAGGAAAAATTGGTCGTAACATGGAGGTCTACGTAAATGATATGCTTGTGAAGAGCCTCAAGAAGGATGACCACGTGACCAACCTCCGAGATGCTTTCAATGTCCTCCGGAAGCACAATATAAGGTCGAACCTCTCATAATGGGCCTTTAGTGTTTACTCGAGAAAATTCTTAGGATTCAAGGTTAGCCAAAGGGGAATCGAAGTCACCCTAGAGAAAATTTGAGCTATACTCGATATGTCTTCCCCGTCTAACATCAAGGAAGTCCAGAGACTCAGGGCGCATTGCCACCATCGGACGCTTCCTCCCTAAGTAGTGGGAGAAGTGCCTCCCATTTTTCAATGTTCTTCGGGGAATGGAAGGCTTTGAGTGGGGGGGGGGGAGGGGGGCAGGTGGGAGCTGCAAGATGGCTTTGAACAGCTCTAGGCATATATCATCAATTCCCTACTCCTGAGCAAGCCATAGCCGGGAGATGTGCTCTACCCTATCTGGTCAATTTAGATCAGGCCCTCAATGCGGTACTCGTAAAAGAGGAGGATAAGATTCAAATGCTGATATACTATGTGAGAAAAGTCTTTCAAGACGACGAGCTTCGTTACTCCAAGATGGAGAAAATGGCCTACGCTCTGATCATAGCTACCAACAAACTCCGCCCATACTTCCAAGCATACTATATCTTGGTTCTCACCTACCAACCCCTCAAGCAAGTGTATCACAAGCCAAAGATCTCCGTACGACTTATGAAATGTTCCATCGAGTTGATCTAGCATGGCATCGGCTACCAAATGAGGATGGCCATGAAGGCCCAAGCTTTGGCTGATTTCATCGTTGAGAGAGCTATCCCCCCATCCCCTCCCCCCGAGGAAGACAATGACCCCCTCAGTCTAGAGTGTCTAAGTTAATGGCTCCTCTTGCATTGAAGGGAAAAGTTTAGGGTTATCCTGCTCAACTCGGATGAGTTTACCCTCGAGTACTCACTCCGCCTCAACTTTTGGGGCTCCAACTATGAGGCCGAATACGAGGCACAACCTCTTCTTAGCTTGAAAAGTAAGGGTTAGAAAGTAAAAGTTTTTAGGGACTCCCATCTGATGGTGAACCTGATCATAGAGAATAAAACTAGGGATGATCGGATGGACAAGTACTTAACTTGCGTGAAGAATCTCTTAACTACATTCCAAGGGTCGAAGTCACTTGAATCCCTCGCAAAGAAAATGGGCAAGAAAAGGAGTCATGTACAAACAATCATACACTCTCATAAATGTCTGACCTTACTAACTATGCCTCTCCCCCGAAGAGGCCAAGTATGCTCTCAGAGAAGTGCAAGAAGGAATTAGCAGCGACTACATGGACGCGAGGTCCCTTGCTCGAAAAAAATCTCAATTATGGGTATTATTGGCCCTCGCTCCTCGACGACGCCTAAGAATACGTCCGCTGGTGCGTTTCCTGCTAGAGGTTCTCCCCTATTAAGCGGGTTCCCCAAGCCCACCTTAGCTCCATGTCAATCTCGATCCCCTTCACCATGTGGAGAATTGACTTACTTGGACCATTTCCCCCCGCAACTGTATAGAGGAACTTCTTAGTGGTACCTGTCAACTACTTCACAGAGTGGATTGAAGTAGAACCATTAACATCTATCACCAAACTTAAGATTCTTCAATTCTCGTGGAGGAACATACTTTGTAGGTTTGGGATCCCTTGAATTATTTTCACCAACAATGGAACACAATTTGTTGCCAATGGATTCCTCAAATTCTGCACTGATTTGGAGATTGAACAACATATCCTTGATGGTGTCAAGAAAAGGCTCGATGAAGCTCCCAAAGGTTTATGGGTTGAAAAACTCCTGAGTGTGCACTGGTCTGACAGGATCACGAAGAGAATTCCAACAGGAGAGTCCTCCTTCAACCTCACTTTCGGCTCCGAAAGCATTAATTTCCCTAGAAGTCAGGCTACCTTCTCCTCGTTTCTTCCCCTTCATTGAAAAATATAACTCAAACGACCTCCAAGGAATCCTTGATCTCCATGAAGAAGTTTGCGGGAAGTCTACCCTACGAAGAAATATCTATCAGCAAAGGGTGGAGAAATTCTACTTCAAGACAGTCCAACCGGAAAAGCTCAAAGAAGGAGACCTTGTCCTACAAATGCTAGAGATCTTCGACCCACACGAGAAGGGAAAGCTCGCACCCAACTGGGAAGTACCATATAAGGTCTCTGAAGTCGTCCACCCAGGGGCATATGGAATCGAAGACCTGCAGGGCAAGGAGGTACTAGGACTTGGAACACTGAGTATTAAATGAAATTCAACGAGGGTGCTTAATGCCCTCCACTAGATTTAATGATTCATAATAATACCAATCTTTATAACAGTCAGGGTATGTAATAAAGGCTAGCCTTGAAGACAACCACTTAGATTTGATTTCAATAGAACTTAGTATTTTCTTTCAAAAATTCTTGTAATACTCTCTGAACGATGACAACAAGTTAGGTGTTCAGGTCTTCTCCTAAGATACACCCACAACTCGTTAACCCCTGAGTAACGAGTTAACAGGTTCGGAGTCCAACCCTTCCCTAGAGTTGCTCATATGACTCGTTAACCCCTCAAATAACAAGTTCGGAGTAAAACTCTTCCCTAGAGTTGCTCCCACAACTTGTTAACCACTCAAACAACAAGTTCAGAGTCCAAACATATGGTACGAAGCTACTCCCGCAACTCATATACAAGTTTGGAGCTGGGCTTGTCATTCGAAACTGCTCCCATAACTCGTTAACCCCTCAAATAACAAGTTCGGAGTCCAAACTCATAGCTCGAAGCTACTCCCGCAACTCGCTAATAAACAAGTTCGGAGCTGGGCTTGTCTTCAAAACTGATTCTACAACTCATTATCCCATCGAACAAAAAGTTCATATTCTAAACTTATGGCTCAAAGCTACTCCTGCAACTCGCTAATAAGCAAGTTCGGAGCTGGGCTCATCATTCGAAACTGCTACTACAACTCATTAACCTCTCAAACAACAAGTTCAGAGCCCAAACTTGTGGCTCAAAGTCACTCCCACAACTCATGAACAAACAAGTTCGGAGCACGACTAACCACTTGAAACCGCTCCTGCTACTCGTTAATTCTTGAATAAGAAAGTTTGTAATCCATCTCATCCCTAAGAGATGCTCACGTAAACTCTTTACTCAAAAACATCAAGTCCAGAGCGCAACTTGCCTCTATAGCGACTCTAGCTCCTCAACTCTAGAAAAACATGAGGACAACAAATCACAACACAAAGAAATCAAGAGACTACAGTTCAACAATTAGACAGATCTTCATTTCATGTCAAATATTTTATTACAAGCTCAATCATACATTTGAAATATCTTGATTCACTTTTACACAATACTCTAACAACAGAAAACATGTCAAACCATCCTACTTTCCCTCCCCGCTCCGATGATTGATTGTCGCTCAGGCGAGGAATACTTCTATTAAGATTTGTGATCCTTCTGAAAGTTTCCTCATCTAAGAGGATTCACCCAGACCACCCAAGAAATCGGAAGGAGGGACCAGTCCGACCAATCAAGTTTGGACATCACGATGGTCAGGAACAGCCGACCCCTGGTAGATGCCATGCTCGACGACCCAGCCACTCTGCTCTGGGCATCCCCTGGGTTTCTAGATGCTGCTTGGGCCCCTTGGATAACTCTTGGTGTGTCACCCGACCACTAGGACGAGGAGTGCTTCGCATTTGCAATCCCCCCTAAGTTTTCCTCTAGACGATAAATCACCACATCACTTTCGAAGAGCAACTCCCTCAGGAGAATTTCCTCACCGAGGCTCCCTCTCCACCGAAGGAGGAAACAACAAACCTACCGAGTGGTCCCCATGCAGAAAAGTGAGATCTTGGTCCCTCTCGAGCAACACCGCCTTCAAATTGTGTGGCATCGTGCAACCCATCGTGAAAACTAATGAGTTTAGTGTCTCTCTCAGTTAGTACAACCTTCAAGCCAGCGAAATCCAACTCCGCCTAGTATGATGCTTTGCGCAAGCGGGCGAGCCCCAACTCAGTCACTCACAACCTACTTCGGTTATTTGACTCATCCCGATAACTACGACCATGACGTGTCACAACTCCCACCATTCGGTAAGCCATTAAAGGAGGATTTTCTCTATGTGTGTAGAACTCGCACAACCATTTCCCCAACACTCTGCACTACCTATCTCTGTTCGAACCTACCGCCAAAAATGTCTATTTTCATAGGCTCGGTGCTCAACATATTGTTCGATCCCCTCGCCAAAAATTCCCATCTTCGGTGCTTGACGTGTCGTTCAAGCCCCTCACAAAAAATGCCTATCTTTATAGGCTCAGCGCTCGACGTGTTGTTCGAGCCCCTCATCAAAAAATATCTATTTTTATAGGCTCTGCTATCAACATGTCGTTCGAGCCCCTCACCAAAAATGCCTATCTTCATAGGATCAATGCTCAATGTGTCATTCCAGCCCCTCACCGAAAATGCCTATCATCATTGGACGTGTTGTTTGAGCCCCTCACCAAAAATGTCTATTTTCATAGGCTCGATGCTTGACGTGTCGTTGGAGCCCCTCACCAAAAAAATGCCTATTTTCATAGGCTCAACTCTCATCGTGTCATTCGAGCCCCTTACCAAAAAATTCCTATGTTCATAAGCTCGATGCTCGACATGTCGTTTGAGCTCCGACACGCGACATGTCGTCCGAGCATCATGGCGTAATTGCACAATATGAGCCTTCAGATCTCCCTGAAAATTATGCTCCCCTTTGATTTTTGATAAAAATTCCAAAAATAATTAAAACTTGGAAAAAGTTATTAAAAATAATTAAAATTTGAAAAAATTAATTAAAAATTTTAGAAATTCCAAAAAATACTGAAATCTCTACAAAATTACTAGTACATAGAGAAGCTGCGAGCAAGATTGAAGGAGTCACTGAAGCTCCAGTTGGCCCATATGATCATCCCAAAAAATGGCAAATTACTCCTTGATGGCTGCGATACCCAACTTTCAGGAGTGTGGGGCTTACGATATGGGTAAAATTAGAGTCACACGATCCCAGCACTCATCTTAAAGCTTCCAATGGCAGAACAATAATTCCACAAGCAACTGCAGGCCCAATAGAGGAACATGTGATACCTCCAGGCCCATCAGCTCAACCAGACCAGTAGATAAGGCTTACTTGCTGCCTAAAAAAGAGGGATATCCAGCTAATTACAACTGGAAATAAAATCTCTCAAATCATGAATTAAATAACTAATTATATCCCTTAACCAGGAGAATCTTCAACCAAATTTGAAAGAGATGCCTTCGCAAGTCTTTCTTATGAAGCAAGACTCCAAGTCTATAAATACTCTCCCCCCTAAATCTGTATGAGGTAATCAATATTTTGCCCCTAAAACTCATCTTTTTTTCTGAGGTTATTGACTTGAGTGTCAGAGGGTCTTTCACTGGGGCCAACCCTTATGCAGGTTTGCCAACGATATCTCAGCTGTCCACCCCAGATCAAAGTGCTCTCAATAGTTCAAACTCAGATCAATGAGACTACAGCCATCACAAATTCAGATATAATCGACGGTCCAGATTGTAAGTTTCCTCTTTAAAAAATACTCATTATCTGAGTTCTCTCACACCAGAAGAAAAAAAAAAGGCAACAACACTTATAGAATAAGTTAGGAAATTAATAATATTCATGAGAAACTCTGACTTTACTTTCTCAAATAAAAAAAATTCAAAATTACATTCCTCGATCATATTAATAAATAATTCAAGAATATTTTCTCGCAACAAACATTACTCTGATATATTCATTAGTGTGTGTGTGTGTGTTTTTTTCTTTCTTTTTTTGGAACAACGGCGTAACCACACACGACACCGCATGCACTTACTCTCACAGATCCCATAATGAATGGATGATGCAGTCGGGGATTGAACCTCCTACCTTTTGCTCATTAACTAAAAGGCTTACCACTATACCACAATGGCAGTTGCATTCATTAGTGTGCTAGAAAATATATAATACATGTTAGGAAAGTATTATAATAGGAGGGTTGGGGTTGTGTCATTTATAAACAAACTGTAATTTGTTGATAATCAACAATTTAATCTCAACCACTCATTGTAAGTGGAAGTTATATTAACCATACATTTAGTCAACTGTTGTCAGTTACCATAATAGCCTCAAAGTTCAAATTTATTTACGACATAATTATTTACAAAATTGTCACTCATATTAAATAAACGTTGGTGCCACTAAAAATAATTGTATGGAGTATGGTAAGGGTTTGCGATGGGTAAAAGGAGTTTTCAGGTTCGAGGCCAGACTACATCGTATACTTTACTTTATTTATATAAAACAATTAAATAAAAAATAAATCCTTGAACATGCATCGCACGTGCAAATTGTTAGTAGCATTTAATTTCCGACTTTCTTGGTCGGTCTTTTCTCATTTAATTACATCTTAAGTAGAAGCGCTAACTTTTAGAGAGAGACACAAAATTCAAGAATGGAGGAGAATAAGGGGATCGAGAGATGAGAGAGAAATTCGGTTAAGGTAAATCTAAACATGTTTTTTTTTATTTTGTTATTTATTGTAGTACTAGATTTGCCCGTGGGTACGTGCCTACGATAAGTCTTCAGAACGATACAGCATATGAAAAGCCTTGTAAACAGTAAATCAACAATTATGTAGCTCAAGTTTGAATAGTATGACAATAATTAGTTGTAAATAAAAGTAAATGTTTCCATAAGTGTATATATATATATATATATATATATATATATATATATAGAGAGAGAGAGAGAGAGAGAGAGAGAGAGAGAGAGAGGAATAATTAAATAAATAAAGGAGTTGTTTGGAGATTTGAATTTGAGTTTTGGGGGAAAAATATGTTTTGTGAGGTTACATCTAGGCCTTTGCTGTTCGGGGAATTGAAGGAGAGCTACTTGATAGCTTTCTTTGTGTTTTATTATATAGATTAAAGAAAAACAGAAACACAATGAGATTTATTGTTTTCTTTACTATTATCTGTCCTATAAATCTTAATTTGCTTTACTATTTAAGATGTTATCCAAAAAATATAAGAAGATGGTTCCATAACCTGTATGATGCCATTGAAGTCTAATTGGTTCAACATTATAACGTTTTAATTTATAAGTTTTGCTTTCTTACTCCAATTAATTATTTCTTGCACAATTTATTTATTATATTTTTGGATTATAAAATTTTTCCTGTTATAATTTTGCTTTCTAACTCCAATTATTTCTATCTTGCTTAGGGTTTCCTGGAAGAAGTCTTGGCCAGTGGCAGATAGATTGATAAGATTGATTAGTTCAAAGAGAATGAATTTTGTTATAGGAAACTATTTGTAGTCATATATTTTCTCTTGAAGTTAGAAAAGTTCAGCGACTATTTTGATCAGTTATTGTAAATACCTTCATCTTAGTGTCATTAGAAATATGCTAAAACATGTACAAGATGGAAAAAACGATTGTTCCATATCCAAAAACCATTTATCTCTTGTACATCGCATTTCAAAGTGATTTTATCTTTCCAAATCGCATAATAGTTTGTTAGTAGTTGTTTTTTGGCCCATAAATATTATGAATTAAAAAAATTTCTTTCTCATATATATATTTAAACTATTTCTCATATTATTTTTCTAATAATTTTATTTACCTATGTCTTTTGAAATTTTGTTTTAGCCTTACCTATTATATACATGTACTTCCTTAGAATCATGAAATTCTACACATTGCCATCATTCTCCATGGAAGGAACCTCCCAGATACAATAAAACCTCTATCACTCATATAAGAATAACCTCTATATAGTCATAGAAATTCTGGTCCTAAATTAGATTAGTTATAAATAAAAATAAACTTAACATTGAAATAAGTTATAATTTTTCTAGAAACTTGCATCCACATATTAATAATTATATGTACATTGTAAAAAATATATGCTCTGTTACATTAAATGTTTAAGATAAAATAAAATATTTATACAAAATTTTAAACTTTTACGATGACTTTGCATATTCCCAACACTACATAAATACATGAACTAATTTTTTAAAACTATGTCAATCTTTTCTACCAATGTCTATACTTTGGATTTGACATAATTCATTAATAAGTTATTAAAGTAGTGCATTCTTACCTTTATACCACTTGCACTAAGGATAACTAAGTCAAAACAATAATTTTTGTAACTACACCTCTATTAAGTTTTTTTTTGTTTTTGTTTTTTTTTAAGTTGAAATATAGTCACTCTGTTTCATTAATATAACCACCATGTTTTATTAGTAAGAAATTAATAAATCAAACTCAAAGTATTGAGCTGAATATACAACTTACAAGATAGGAAATAAAACATAGAACCTCTATTTATATATGAGATGGTGGGATAGTAAACAAAAACATATAGAAACATGACAAGTATAGAAAACAAGCGGTCCCTCCAACAAAATTCTGGAGGGTGGGCCATTGACCCTAAAGATACATCTCTATTAAGTTACAAACTCCTCATAATAATAAAATTAGTTTAGTCCCAACATTATGACTGTAGAGAAGTTTTACTATATAATCATTATTTTAGACTATTTCATAGAAATTTATATTACTTAAATTCATTTCTACACATTTATTCTTCTTACTGCTTATTGTTAGGAACACGCAGTATAACAACACCACTTGTTAGGGAATTAGCAGAAATTTCTCTTTGAGGATCTTGTTGAGTTATTCGATGCAATCAACACAAAATATCAATTACATATGAGATCATACCAAATACACAAAAGCACACACAAGTTTGTCCCGGTTAGGGCTTTTGCCTTAATCCGGGAGAGAAGAAACCTGAGATGTTATTCAACTAGAGAAGATACAAGAATATTACAATTCTCACCACGACTCCCAAGCCTCACCAACAAGTACTAGTTGTTTACAATTGGAAAAATTTTTAAACTCTCTTCAATGAAGTACTCTCTCTCTTGGCTTTCAATGAAGGCCAATAACAACAATATATAGAGATCTAGAGAAACTCTAGTTTGATATCTTAATACAATAGTCATTGGATATTACAGAAGAGATAACTCTAAGATAAGAGCCACACGATCTAACTTGATATGCAAGTTCGGGTTTCAGCAGAGTCACCAAGACCCGCACCTAAAGTCTGCATCAGCCGCAGCGGTCGCCACACCCGACTTGCGGTCGACTGTCCCCCTTCCGGGAATGCCTGTACAATTG
The DNA here is from genome assembly GCA_017893485.1 of Hemerocallis citrina. Classification (NCBI taxonomy): domain Eukaryota; kingdom Viridiplantae; phylum Streptophyta; class Magnoliopsida; order Asparagales; family Asphodelaceae; genus Hemerocallis; species Hemerocallis citrina. The sequence goes on along the minus strand of CM030362.1, from coordinate 222,536,183 downwards.
GGCGATCAACCACCCAAAGACCGGTCGACTGCAACTCCTCTTATTGCTACTGCTATTGTCGTTTCCTCTTGCTTCCACTCCGTCTCCAATTGTCTCGATCCCTCCATCATCTCATCATTTTTGTATCCAACATATTATGCAAGATATAAACCCAACAATCTCTACCTTGGATTGCATGCTATGAATCCACATCTGTGTGATTTAAAACCTTCTAGAATTTTTTTTATTCTCCTTTTGCAAACAACTTGGTTCTGTGTGTAACACCCTGCAAAATAGTATATATCTGTTTTGTATATTAATCCGTGCATGATTGAGAGTTGCACGTATTAATAGATTTTTTCAATTTTAATTGGGAAAGTATTCAAACATATTATTATTCGATATGTTTGAACTCGATAACGGTGTATATAGAACTAGGGTTGGGGTATGCTTGTCTCAAAAAAAAATTTGAGATAGAATGTAGAAATAATTAACAATTACTTTATAATGATATTAGATATGTGAAGTTGATTGCACGCGTTTGTAAAATTTGTCTAAAATTGAATATGAAATTTGTTTTGTCTTTGTTTGTGCACCAAGTTAATTGAGTGTTGAGTTCAACCAACTCATCTTGGGTTAGGCAATTGAGCTCTAACCAAGACTAACTTGACTGCATATAGTACAACTTGTCATGCACACTACACTTGTATAATATAATAAAATGTGCAAACAAAAAATTGGAAAAACCATGGGCTTGGAGGAAAGATAGCTAGGGTTTTGATTTTTGAATGGTTGTCATAATGGGTGTGAGAGTTTTCAAGAGCATTTTTTAGAACCCTAAACATCTTTATTCACCCATATACTCAATCCCTCTCCCTTTCCTAGCTAGCCCCCATACCCCCCCCCCTCACGAAGCACTAGCTCATTTTTGTAGCATCTCCCTTCACTCATACAATCTCCTACCCTCTCAAACCACTCCCACGCCCCCTTAAGCTGCTGATTTGAAGGAAGAGAGGCAAGAAAGATCTAGTACAAGGAGCAAGGAGCAAGAAAAACAAGGAGCTTGGAGAGTATCTTTCATCAACAATCAAGGTGGGTGTCTCTAAAATCTCTTGTTGTGTTAAAAAAATTTGTAGGGTAGTCTTGATATGATTTAGACAGAATGAGCTTGTTTGAAGCTTGTGAATTCGTTTGCATGCTAGTGGTATAAGTAAAAGATTGAATAAAACACTCATAGAAAGCTGAATAGAAACATGTGCAGGGTCTGTATGCTATAACTCAAAAAAATACTATGAGTTTTCATTTGAAATTTTAAATGTGGCAACTTATGCATTTATACACGTTTCCACCAAATTTCATAATTTTCTCATTTTGTTTGTTATTTTTAATAAATACGAACTTGCATACTGGTTGTAAGAAAAACAGAGCTGAAGCATGTTACTATCGACTTTTTCTAGAGCTTGTTACTCTTAAATCACTTCGAATTTTCATCTGAAATTTTTATATGTGAAACTAGTCTCTGTATAGACAATGCATGTCAAATTTCAATGAATGTGGGCAACTTTTTCTATGTGAAAAAAATTCGTGAGCACTGGCCAGTTGAATAGTGGAACATAGCAGGACTGTGTTGCTGTCTTGTACATGAACCTACTTCTAAGGACCATAACTTGAAAAATACATGTTAGAATTATCTAAAATTTATATATGTACTGAAATCATGTGTTGAGAGCTAATTTCCCAAATTTTATGAGTTTATGACACCATATGCTTATTTTAAAAATTTTACCTCACAATAAGGTTGCTATTCTTATCTGTTCTGAAAATGTGTATGCATGTTAAGTATTCAGCAATAAAATCACTTTAACTACATAATTTGGAGAAACTCTCAAGTAAGAAATTATAGTAGACACTTAGACCTTTCTGAAATGTCTAAGAACTTAAGATTCTAAGCAGTACACGATTTATGATGATTTTTACAATATACAGAAGATGCATGAAAATTATGTAAGCTTACTATTTTGATGCCATGTTTATGAACTTGACTTAGAACTTATGGTTTGAGCTTGGAGTTGCTATCTTGTGGCTAATAAACCATGTTATGGATGTGTGAATGAATTATGATTTTGATTATCTGTGTTTCATGTTGTGGAGTATCTATATATGCTTTGTAGGAGCAAATAGATGTAGTTTGTTCACTGTTTTGAAATAGATGTTGCGATAAGAAATTATGTGTTGATGTTTATTATTTTGGGATGAGATTCATGCCCAAATTGTGTTTGTATTTTCTGCCTACCATGAGTAGAAGCATGGGAATCACCTGATCGCATTTTTTCATTGAAATGTGACGGGAAATACCCTATTTTGGCATTATTGCCAATTGTGTTTTCGCTATTTAGAATTTCTGTTTCATCTTTTTTATGCTTCTAAGCACTTGTTTTGTATGATCATGATGTAGAGTTCAGTCCTAGAGTAGTGTACTCTCGTTGAGACTTTTAAATAGAGTTTTGGGACTCTAGGATTAAGTCTTGATTGTGTGAATAGATGGGTAGTATAGGAACCCGTATCACAAACGCAATGGAGAAGACGACTCATGCACCGACGTACTCGCCATTCATGGAGGAATTCCAACGTTTGATTTTGGTGCTGCCACTTTTCAAGAGACGTGGAGCGTGAAAGTTAGCGGGAGCAACGTGTTTGGTCGAACCGTGGTTGCGATTAAACTCGATGTGTAGATGGCAATAGCGGAGATCGACAGAGTCGGTTCATCATTTGTTTGGGCCAAGTGTGGGCCAGGGCGGACCAACTCTTGGGCCAGATGGAGGGCCAATTAAGCCCTATTGTGGGAAGTGTTAAGTTCTAATAATGGAAAAAAAAGCTAGTTAACTAGTAGAACTTAACTAGTTGTTCATAATAAACAAAAGTTATTTACTAAGTTAGGACATGGAAATAGTTGATAGATCTCCAAACTAAGGGATAGTTGATTAAAATGGAATAGGCCTAGACTCGCCCAATAATTCTAACTTCTATAATGAGTTAATGAAAATGGATTTGAGCTGAACTAGAGTCATGGAATTAAGGAAATTGGATAATCAGATAATTAGGTAATCAGAGAATTATATAATGATTTAGTAATTATGTAATTAACCTCATTCTTAGTTTTGGTTCTAGTTTTGATTTAGCATTAGTACCTTGAGCTTGATTATATTCTAGGACTAGATCGAGTCATTCTTGAATGTAAGGTTAGACACTAGTGGGTGTTGTGCTTGGCTGTCAGGGACGCGTTGCGTCATCACGCCTGGCCAAATTCTAAGTTTGTTTAATGCGGACAAGAGACTTAGAGAAAGGCCCAGCTGGAGCGCGAATCAGTAGGAAAGGATCTAATATCTTCGGTGGGGGTGACTTTATGTCCATAACAACTTTTGAGGAGGTCTGTAGTGCCCGCATCGTCTCCACTGTAGGTTGTGGTCTAGTGTAAGGACGAAAGCAGAGCGGAGATGAGGGAAAACTCTAAACACCTGCCAGGTCCATGTTGTTCAATGCGGGCAAGAGGCTTAAAGAAAAGCCCTATAAGTGAGACTCTATGGGAAAGGCTCTAATGTCCTCGACAAGGAACCCTTGTGTCCGTACATCAGTTTTTGATGAGGTTCGGGAGGCGGAATTACTGCATCTTTACTAATCATTTTAGTAGCGACGGAAGTGAGTTGTGCGACTGCGACCCCGGGCATAGTGGGAAACACATGGTATTGACACAACTACTAACGGCAGCGACGGGAGTGAACCGGACGACTGTAACCTCATCATCACTAGAGTATCAGAGATAGGAGAGAGCACAAGAGTATGATGCATGGCGGGGATCGAGCCCCATCAATTGAAGAACGTCGTTTGGGTGGGGGATGTGTAGTTTGGGATGCATATCTCTCTAATCAAGCGTGCATTAGAATAAGAGCATAGCGTGCATTTGAGTGTGCAATAGATCTAAGCCATGGCATAAACTAACACTTGGTTTGACATCACTTTTTCTTTTGTATCAATATTTGTTGTTGAGGTTTTGGAATCGCTGGTTTCATCAGCATTGCGTCAACTGTATTCAACTGACGTGCCCACAGTTTGTTAGTTGCAGGATTGCTGATCATGGAGCTGGGAACTCGAGATGTATGGAGCATTCAAGTAGAGGTTATTGATCATTGTAATGTGTATAATATCAATGAAATTCATGATGTAACATTTTTATTGTAATCATTAGATATGGTAATAACACTTGTGGCAATAAAAGTTTTAAATTTCCTGTTATTTTTTCTATGTTTGGAGTCATTTGAAATAAGATTCTGGTTTGTGTCATGAGTTTCCGGTTTAGAGAATTCTGGGCGTTACATTATGGCTTTCTCTGCTAGCTGAATCTACCTCCACCTGTTTTTCTCACGCTGTATGCCCTCTTCAAGAGCACATCACAGTAGATGTTATTATGGAGGTGCCACCCTCCACACAATTTCTACCTACCTCAAAGCTTTTTTAGAATCCCGTATTTTCAAATATTATTTTAAATATTTGAAAAATGAATTAAAATGATTTTCTGGAGATTTAATAAATATTTTATAAAGATCTATCTTTTCTTTACACGTGCAAAATACGTGCAAATACTTTTATGAGAAGTTTGAAAATTTAGTTTTCTTTATGAAAAATTATTATTTAATATTTGGGATTTATTTATTATTTTTCCAGATTTTTCTGAAATTAATTAGAACTATTTGCAATTTTTAAGAAAAGAATGACCTTTTTGCAAATTTGACATTTTAAGGGTTAAAGTGCAAAATATATTTTCTGGACGTTTGGATCAGTATTGGTTGAGATTTAGAAGTATATTTTCCTTTAAATTCTAATTTAAATGAATTTTGATTAGATTTCCAAGACTATACCTATATATGTGAAATTGTATTTCGAAAAGGATTGTTTTGCAAAAGTATGGGTGAAAACCCTAAACCTATTCCCGGATATTTAAGGGATTTTTCCCAGCCGTCATTGTTAAAAATATACAGATTTTGGTGATTTGTTTGGAGGAGCAAAAAGAAGGTTTTGGATCTAGCAAAAGGAAGACCTTTTCGTTGAATCTTCTCAATTAAAGGTGAGTGATATAAATATGTTGTGTTGTTTGATTTATGAGAGTGACTTTGTTTTGTGTTGTTTGCTTTGTGAGTGATATTGTTTTGTTTTGTTTTGTTTGTTTTATGAATGACATGAACTTAGCTTGTTGATCGATTTATGTGAATGATGGTTTCGATATGTTTGTTTCATTTAGTGCATTTTGTGTGGATCGATGCATTGGTTGTTGTTGGTATTATACATATGAAATCTATGAATGACTAGTAGATCTTGGATTATGAATTTGTATTGCTAGAAAGCATGTTAAGATTCGAGGATGGTTGTGATCGGATGGATGAACATCTGGATCTCGTGAATACCTATCAGATTTGGTTTTGAGTTATGGAAGATAATGAGTATTGAGAAATCCTAATGGAAGAATTAGGAGTTAAGAACATGAGAATTTAGTTTTGAGATATTGGTTGATTTGAGGAAATGTATCCAAACTAAGGATGCTTTGAGATTGTTGTTTTATTTGAGTACAAATTATTTTAGTAAACAGTGATTTCTTTGGAAAACCCTAATTTTGATATACAACCAAAACCTGGCAGTCTGTAGGCCGACAGTTGACTGGTGACCTTTTGCAGTCGACTGGTACGACCCAGCTGCCAGATCTTTAGTTCTTGAAAATTCGTTCTGGACAGTCGACTTAGCCCTTTTACAGTCGACTGGTGTCCCCAGATTACTTTTAAAGATATTGTAGCTTTCTCTCTGGTAAGTCGACCTATTTCCTTTTCAGTTGACTGCTATACTTAGAATATTTTCTTCAAAGATTATTGAATTTTCTCTGGACAGTCGACCTATAGTATTAACAAGCGACTTATACTATACTTAACTTATTTTTCGAAAGTTACTGGATTTCTCTCTGGACAGTCGACTGGTGAGTTTTGCAGTCGACTGTAGACACCTAGATCTTACTTCTTAAAGATGTTAGTTTTCACTCTGGACAGTCGACTGGTCTACTATTTAGTCGACTGGTATTGATACTTTTCTAAGGTGTTTTGATGTTCTTTAAAAGATTAACTCTTTAAGTGTTTTGGATCTATAATCTACTCTTATAAATATTACTCTTCTATAGAACATACGCTTTCAATATATGTATTACGATTGGATTTGGATTATGGAATCTATTAAAGACTTGAGTTTTGTTGAGTGGAGAGATTTCTCCTTGATCGTTTGACGATGGATTAGTGAGTTTTGGTTCTGTTTGAGATTTATTGAGATAGGCCTGAGGGGTCTTGGTTAGTTGTTGTTTTGAGTTATTTAGATGTTCGCGTGATGACGGTCTATGGGCCTATTCCCGGATAGATAGGGAGATGATTCTCCGGATAGGCGGGGTGCATTTGTATGTACCAGGTGTATCTGCACATTTCGTGGGGTACACGAAAGGGAGGTAATTCTCCGGATAGGCAGGGAGGTAATTCTCTGGATAGGCAGGGAGGCAATTCTCCGGATAGGCAGGGAGATGATTCTCCGAATAGGCGGGGTGCACTTGTATGTACCGGGTGTATCTGCACATTTCGTGGGGTACACGGAAGGGAGATAATTCTCCGGATATTGTTTAGACAGGGTACATTTGTATGTACCGGATGTATTTGATTTGATATATTCAGTTGAGCTAATTTTGTTTAGTGGAAAGTTGTTTAAGACTTTTTGAGCTTGAGTCTCTAGAAGTGAGTGACCCTAGTATACCGGTGTTGAGTTATTTTGTTGAGGCCCGTAGTGGCATTTCAGTTATACAGTTTTGAATTTAGGCCGGTAGGGTACACCACTCTAGGAGATTCGTTAGGTAATTAAATAACCCGAATGATAAGGACAGGCACTAGTGGTGATATGATGAACGGGAACATGGGTTATGCACCTCAGTATGGCGTTAGATGTGGGATTTAATCTCCGGAATTATCCAAGTGGTTTGCTTGCGATGTGGGATCGATCTCCGGAATTATCAAAGTCGAGGCGACACACATGGGGTATTCATGTGATGATGTGTCTATGTTTAGATGTGGGATGATCTCCGGAATTATCCAGGTAAAATACCTGAGATGTGGGATCCATCTCCGGAATTATCAGACATGGACTAATTCTCACAGTTTATCTTTATCTCGTAGTAGTCATCGTGATAGGATTAGTTGCATAGCGGGGGATTGAACCCTATGAAGTGAAGACGTTATGGGCTTGCACCGAACCTATGTAGAATGGGACGCATAGACTTCGACAAGTATGCATTAGAGAGTCCGCATATAGACTTTGTGTTGTCTTGACTTGGTTTCGTGCATGTGTTTTCCAGTTTTCTTACACTTGACACTTAGGCTAACTTCACTTGTTGTTTTCATTTCATGATGTTTTCATGCTTTACATCTTTGTTATTTCTCATTCATTTATCCTTGTTGTTAATACATGCTGTTGATGACTTTATGTTTTATGATTAAATTATGTTGTTTTGTTTTTATATCACTCACACCATTTATGGCTGACCCCTTTAGTTTGGGGGTTAGGGATCATCTCTAGCCTCATATGTTGCAGGTTGCTGCTTAGAGTTTGGGGGTTTGTACGCTTGAGTTAGCTTTGGAGATTATAAGTAATGTAATAGAGCCTTGTGTAATTTTTGTAAAGAGAAGTGTTGTAAAAAGAATGTTTTTTAATTCAAGGTGTTTGTATTTCCGCTGCATATGAAAAAGATTGTTGTAATAAAAGTTGGAATAAAATTATTTGTATTTTTGGGCTATGTGTACTATTACATTGAAGTTGATGCTGGGATTGTGCCGCGTATTTTCTAAGTTATTATATTAGAAATTCGGGGCGCTACAGATTTGGTATCATAGCCTGCTTCAATAGTAATAATAGACATAGTATGAAAACCAACCTAGGTGTGGACATTAGAAGTGTGAGTACACAAGTGGACATTAAATACAACCTAGGTGGACATTAGAAGTGTGAGTACACAAGTGGACATTAAATACAACCTAGGTGGACATTAGAAGTGTGAGTACCCTGGTAGACATCTGATGTGTGTGATTTGATTGTTTGGTTATGAAGACCTGTAATGAGATTTAGGTTGTTTGTATAATTAGACTTGAATGAAATCTCTTTATCGCAAGGGTATTGATTATTTTTGCATAAAGCAATTATTTTCTCACTAGCTATTTTTGACCTCTTTGTTCGCTTTGTGTATTCGATATTTATACATGTGAGGTATTACCCTTTCAACTTATACAAACTCTATTTTACTTATTCATGATCTACCATATGTTTTGCTATCTTACCCATTTCTTTCTTGACGTCTTATTTATCTTACTTCCATGAGCATTTCTATTACTCGCATACTTTGATATTACTTTTTCATATTACATTAAAGTTTTGAATTACTACGAGTTAAGTTATTATTGCTACATTTATTTTCTTTCATTATTGTTTTGCTATACTATAAATTTTGTTTTGCATATTTACTTCCATTTTATTATATGTACTTGGATTTTTCAATACTATATTTTCCATTATTTTGTATTGTCCTATTTATTTTGGAGCATTTAAACTTGATTGCAATGTTTTACTCATATAAATATGATATGTTTCTGCACATTTAAAATTATATTTTTGCACCTTATATTCGATACCCTTATTATTACTTATAGTTGACCGCTTTTGTTATAATTTCTTTCCACTATTTAAAAGCTACTTATTAAATTTGTTGCTTCATACTTTTCGAATGTACTATGTGCACCCACTACTTATATTTTACTTAAATTTTATTATCATTGCATTCTTGATTTCTACATGTACTTCCTACAAATCTCTATATATGTACCACATACTGCAACGTACTTACCGTGCATATCATTTCACATTTGTTTAAATTCCTACACTATTGTATATATTTTATGATATATTTATTGAGTAAAGTTGCTGCACTACATGTGTATTTACTCATTCACATTTGCATTGGTGCTTAGGCATATATTTCATTCCGTTTGGAACATGATGTTTTGGTTTGGGGTATGGTTATAGTTTTGCCACAGGGTATGGATGTGAATGTGAAATGTGTGTGATGCTCTAACTTTATCCTCGTTTTGCAGTATTCAGAATGGTTGCACCCAGGCCCAGGAATGGTGGCAACAATGAAGATGGATCTGGTAGTTCTCAAGGAACGGGAATTGATCTTGAGGCTGAATTCGCCAAGGTGTATCAGGCTCTGAATGCGCTGAATTTGGCGCAAACTCAGAATCAACAGCAAAATCATGGAGCTGGATAGGGATTGGTTAACACTGATCCTATCAAGCAGATCGAGTCCTTTAAGAGGATGAGGCCGCCAGTCTTTGAGGAGCAATTTGATCCAACCGCAGCTGATGATTGGATTAGGAAGATGCAGACGATCTTCGAGGTATCGGAGACTCCGGCAGTCAGCAAGGTAAAGTTGGCTACTATGCAACTGGAAAAGGACGCTGGTGTTTGGTGGGAATCGCTGAAAAGGACTTTGGGAGACCAGCCGATGACTTGGAAAGCTTTTCTGGAGGAATTCAGGGATCGCTTCTTTCCCCTAGATGTTCAGGAGAAGAAGGCGACCGAGTTCTTGAATCTTAAGCAGGGCAGCATGACCGTGCGGGAGTATGAGACCAAGTTTGCTCAACTATCGAGGTATGCACCAGAGTTAATTGCTGACGAGGCGAAGAAGGCCAAGAAGTTTGAGCAAGGCTTGAGGCCAAACTTGAGGTCGAGGATGATTCCGTTGGGCATCAGAAGGTTCGACAAGCTGGTCAGGAGGGCAGCTATGACAGAGGAAGACATGGACCAGTTCCAGTAGAAGCAAGAGACCCGGAACAAGAAAAAGAGGCCAGCAGATGATCAGAAAGGGAAGGAAATTCCAGTGAAGCAGGGCAAGTTCAGTGGGCCGGTGCAGAAGGCGCCCGCAGTTCAGGGTGCGACTTGTTTCGACTGTGGAGAGACAGGCCATTATCGAGCAGCATGCACCAAACCTGGGAAGACGTGCTATCGTTGTGGTCGCAAAGGGCATATTCGATCAAAATGTCCGCAGCGGGAGAAAGATGGTGCAGGGAAGGGCAAGGATCTGAAGAGGGGCGAGAGTCCGCATTGACTGAAGAGGATGCAAATAACTCAGGAATGTGACTCGTGTGTGCAAGAATTTTGAAATTTATTCATTTTGTATTAAGTAAAACTTTTATTTGGGGAATAATTGAATACTGAGTATTTTTCTTCATGTAACAAGATTTATTTGGATTAATGGAATAAAGACAAAAGTTTTATTTGATACTGATTTCTTGCATGCAATTGTGTCGCCCAATTCTTGTTAGTCTTAGTGTGGAGCTTAAGGTGTTTCCGGGCAAGGTCTTGAGGTGGTTATTCTTAGTCATGTCCTTTCTAAGGGGGGAATGGCCACTGATTCTTGGAAGAAGGAAGCAGAAGATCAGAGTTGGATGCAGGAGCTCAGTAGTTGTTGCAGCATGGCTTCCAGTGGCAGTTATCAGAGTTGCGCAGCGGAAGTTCGATTTTCTAAATTCTTTTGCATGATTGTGTTTCGTCTGCATGTTGTACTTCTTTGTTGAAGTGCATTCCCTTGTGTGATTGTATTTCTTCAAATTATGTTTCTATCCATAAGTTTTCATTCCTTCTTGATGTGTTTGTTTGGACCCCATTAGCAGTAGTTCTGAGGACAGAACTCTTCTAAGGAGGGAGTGATGTAGAACCCCGTATTTTCAAATATTATTTTAAATATTTGAAAAATGAATTAAAATGATTTTCTGGAGATTTAATAAATATTTTATAAAGATCTATCTTTTCTTTACACGTGCAAAACACATGCAAATACTTTTATGAGAAGTTTGAAAATTTAGTTTTCTTTATGAAAAATCATTATTTAATATTTGGGATTTATTTAGTAATTGTCTAGATTTTTCTGAAATTAATTAGAACTATTTGCAATTTTTAAGAAAAGAAGGACCTTTTTGTAAATTTGACATTTTAAGGGTTAAAGTGCAAAATATATTTTCTGGACGTTTAGATCAGTATTGGTTGAGATTTAGAAGTATATTTTCCTTTAAATCCTAATTTAAATGAATTTTGATTAGATTTCCAAGACTATACCTATATATGTGAAATTGTATTTCGGAAATGATTGTTTTGCAAAAGTATGGGTGAAAACCCTAAACCTATTCCCGGATATTTAAGGGATTTTTCCCAGCCGTCATTGTTAAAAATATACAGATTTTGGTGATTTGTTTGGAGGAGCAAAAAGAAGGTTTTGGATCTAGCAAAAGGAAGACCTTTTCGTTGAATCTTCTCAATTAAAGGTGAGTGATATAAATATGTTGTGTTGTTTGATTTATGAGAGTGACTTTGTTTTGTGTTGTTTGCTTTGTGAGTGATATTGTTTTGTTTTGTTTTGTTTGTTTTATGAATGACATGAACTTAGCTTGTTGATCGATTTATGTGAATGATGGTTTCGATATGTTTGTTTCATTTAGTGCATTTTGTGTGGATCGATGCATTGGTTGTTGTTGGTATTATACATATGAAATCTATGAATGACTAGTAGATCTTGGATTATGAATTTGTATTGCTAGAAAGCATGTTAAGATTCGAGGATGGTTGTGATCGGATGGATGAACATCTGGATCTCGTGAATACCCATCAGATTTGGTTTTGAGTTATGGAAGATAATGAGTATTGAGAAATCCTGATGGAAGAATTAGGAGTTAAGAACATGAGAATTTAGTTTTGAGATATTGGTTGATTTGAGGAAATGTATCCAAACTAAGGATGCTTTGAGATTGTTGTTTTATTTGAGTACAAATTATTTTAGTAAACAGTGATTTCTTTGGAAAACCCTAATTTTGATATACAACCAAAACCTGGCAGTCTGTAGGCCGACAGTCAACTGGTGACCTTTTGCAGTCGACTGGTACGACCCAGCTGCCAGATCTTTAGTTCTTGAAAATTCGTTCTGGACAGTCGACTTAGCCCGTTTACAGTCGACTGGTGTCCCCAGATTACTTTTAAAGATATTGTAGCTTTCTCTCTGGTAAGTCGACTTATTTCCTTTTCAGTCGACTGCTATACTTAGAATATTTTCTTCAAAGATTATTGAATTTTCTCTGGACAGTCGACCTATAGTATTAACAGTCGACTTATACTATACTTAACTTATTTTTCGAAAGTTACTGGATTTCTCTTTGGACAGTCGACTGGTGAGTTTTGCAGTCGACTGTAGACACCTAGATCTTACTTCTTAAAGATGTTAGTTTTCACTTTGGACAGTCGACTGGTCTACTATTTAGTCGACTGGTACTGATACTTTTCTAAGGTGTTTTGATGTTCTTTAAAAGATTAACTCTTTAAGTGTTTTGGATCTATAATCTACTCTTATAAATATTACTCTTCTATAGAACATACGCTTTCAATATATGTATTACGATTGGATTTGGATTATGGAATCTATTAAAGACTTGAGTTTTGTTGAGTGGAGAGATTTCTCCTTGATCGTTTGATGATGGATTAGTGAGTTTTGGTTCTGTTTGAGATTTATTGAAAGAGGCCTGAGGGGTCTTGGTTAGTTGTTGTTTTGAGTTATTTAGATGTTCGCGTGATGACGGTCTACGGGCCTATTCCCGGATAGGCAGGGAGATGATTCTCCGGATAAGCGGGGTGCATTTGTATGTACCGGGTGTATCTGCACATTCCGTGGGGTACACGGAAGGGAGGTAATTCTCTGGATAGGCAGGGAGGTAATTCTCCGGATAAGCAGGGAGGCAATTCTCCAGATAGGCAGGGAGATGATTCTCTGGATAGGCGGGGTGCACTTGTATGTACCGGGTATATCTGCACATTTCGTGGTGTACACGGAAGGGAGATAATTCTCCGGATATTGTTTAGACAGGGTACATTTGTATGTACCGGATGTATTTGATTTGATATATTCAGTTGAGCTAATTTTGTTCAGTGGAAAGTTGTTTAAGACTTTTTGAGCTTGAGTCTCTAGAAGTGAGTGACCCTAGTATACCGGTGTTGAGTTATTTTGTTGAGGCCCGTAGAGGCATTTCAGTTATACAGTTTTGAATTTAGGCCGGTAGGGTACACCACTCTAGGAGATTCTTTAGGTAATTAAATAACCCGAATGATAAGGACATGCACTAGTGGTGATACGATGAACGGGAACATGGGTTATGCACCTCAGTATGGCTTTAGATGTGGGATTTAATCTCCGGAATTATCCAAGTGGTTTGCTTGCGATGTGGGATCGATCTCCGGAATTATCAAAGTCGAGGCGACGCACATGGGGTATTCATGTGATGATGTGTCTATGTTTAGATGTGGGATGATCTCCGGAATTATCCAGGTAAAATACCTGAGATGTGGGATCCATCTCCGGAATCATCAGACATGGGCTAATTCTCACAGTTTATCTTTATCTCGTAGTAGTCATCGTGATAGGATTAGTTGATAGCGGGGTATTGAACCCTATGAAGTGAAGACGTTAAGGGCTTGCACCGAACCTATGTAGAATGGGACGCATAGACTTCGACAAGTATGCGTTAGAGAGTCCGCATATACACTTTGTGTTGTCTTGACTTGGTTTCATGTATGTGTTTTCCAGTTTTCTTACACTTGACACTTAGGCTAACTTCACTTGTTGTTTTCATTTCATGATGTTTTCATGCTTTACATCTTTGTTATTTCTCATTCATTTATCCTTGTTGTTAATACATGCTGTTGATGACTTTATGTTTTATGATTAAATTATGTTGTTTTGTTTTTATATCACTCACACCATTTATGGCTGACCCTTTTAGTTTGGGGGTTAGGGATCATCTCTAGCCTCATATGTTGCAGGTTGCTGCTTAGAGTTTGGGGGTTTGTACGCTTGAGTTAGCTTTGGAGATTATAAGTAATGTAATAGAGCCTTGTGTAATTTTTGTAAAGAGAAGTGTTGTAAAAAGAATGTTTTTAATTCAAGGTGTTTGTATTTCCGCTGCATATGAAAAAGATTGTTGTAATAAAAGTTGGAATAAAATTATTTGTGTTTTTGGGCTATGTGTACTATTACATTGAAGTTGATGCTGGGATTGTGCCGCGTATTTTCTAAGTTATTATATTAGAAATTCGGGGCGCTACAGCTTTCTTCACCTTCCAACGATATTCGAACGTCGCAGTCTCGCTCGGATGATTTTAGTGACGACAAACTAGATAGTGCTTTAGAAATAATGGGCTTCAAACCACTTGGCCAAGGTTTTCTTTTCCTACAAAGTTGGTAGAGGTTGTGTTGACTCTGCTCAATCCTCCTTTCACCCTTTATCACCTTACGATAACTTTCCCAAACTGATCGAACTCCACCTGGATCTGTGTACCTGCAGTCCCGTGTTTCTAGAGTTCTCATGGATAAAAGGCTCTGTTTCATCAAATGAATATACATGTCTTCCTCTAGTGTGTGTCCCCTTCCATCTGTCTTCTTCAACTCTACTATTCTCTTACCCCTTACTTCACAAATCTTATCAACCTTCGTTCTCACAAAATGACATGATGAAAACTTGTAAGTAGAAATCATCTCCCTCTTGAAGCAAACTTGAGAAGAACTAACCGAATCAAAAGAACAACCAGAATTCACATCTAAGAAACTTCAAACAAAAGTACTGTTTAAGCCATCACCTGATTCAGCAGCACTGGCGCCCCTCTGACTCAACCGCTTGCAACAGTCTCTCATGTAATGTCCAATCCCTTTGTATTGGTGGCCCTACATACACTTTCCCTTCCATTCGAAATACAATCCATCTCACAGAAGTTGATACCGATTTCTGACTCTCCTTATTAAGTGCATCATCCTCCAACCCCTTGATCATACATGCTATGGAAAGCTTCTCCTTGGTAGATTTCTTGTCTATCACAATTATCATGTTGGATAATTTTGGTGGTGAATATATTAAGTTGGAAACTTTTAGATCATCTGCTTTGATTTTCCTTGGTTCAGACAACTCCATATTGAACTCCATTGTATTATCTAGAAGAGTGGTACTTTCCTTCATTGAATAACCCTACAACTTTCCTTTCTGTTACATTCGATCCTATAATCGTGATCCCAAGTAGTCAGTTCTGAATCTTGCCCAAAAACTCGCCATGCTTCTCCTACGCCTGACTTCGCTCGTCGATGACATCCGGATTAAAGCCAAGACTTCTAAACAAATCTCCTCTCAATTCTCCTGCTTTGTGCCGATTGGTCTCTCTTATCTCCTTCCAGGACTAGATCCAAGTCCTGTTGAACCGATGCTTCATGCATGTCCTCCTTTAAGATATCAAATTTGATTTTACCTTCGAATATCTTAATCTTCATGATATGATCTGTCATCTTCTCCATAGAACTCGAACAAATCCACGAACCTGATTGCTATGATAACAATTATTAGGAACAAGCAGTACAACGTGGAATTAGCGAAAATCTTCCCTTTAATGATCTTGTTGTGTAACACCCCGTAGTTTAATATATATATATATATAAATGTTGAAAGAAGTATAAAGGTGTTGTTTGATTTGGGATTATATGCAGCATATATGTTAATAACATTGGAATTGGAATAAGTGCATGGAGGAGGGAGCCCACCGTGAATACACAGCTAGGCTGTAGTATGAAGGTTGACTTCGTCAACCACATGGTGACGTGGTGGCCAGCTGGGGCCCACCCACGTAGGTGCTGGGTATCTCTCAGAGAGAGAGAACACAGGTATGTGAAGTTGAATAAAAATCCCATATCGGGAGTTGAATGTAAATAAATAATATATAAATATAATAGCCTATGATAAAGAGTCACCTAATCGGTTAACCAACTTTTGAGAGATAGCCTATGGTGGGCAGTTGTACTACATAGTATCTAATCTGTCTTATAAATTGTATAAATTGTCTGAGCTAGGGGCAGGGGCGTTACATGTTGAGTTATTCGATACAATCAACACAAACTACCAAGCATATATGAGATCATACCAAACACACCAAAGCACACACAAGTTTGTCTTGGTTAGGGCTTTCACATTAATCAACACAAACTATTGTATAAATTGTATAAATTGTCTGAGCTAGGGGCAGGGGTGTTACATGTTGAGTTATTCGATACAATCAACACAAACTACCAAGCATATATGAGATCATACCAAACATACCAAAGCACACACAAGTTTGTCTTGGTTAGGGATTTCACATTAATCCGAGGGAGAAGAAAGTCGAGATGTTATTCAACTAGAGAAGATACAAGAATATTATAATTTTCAGTACGATCATTTCTCAAGCCTCACCAGCAAGTACTAGTTGTTAACAATTGGAGAAACTGTCAAACTTTCTTCAATAAAATACTCACTCTCTTGGCTCTCAATAGAGGCCAATAACAACAATATATAAAGATCTAGAGAAACCCAAGTGTGATATCTTGATACAATAGGTATTGGATATTACAGAAAAGATAACTCTACGATAAGAGCCTCACGATCTAACTTGAAGAGCAAGTTTGGGTTTCAGCAGAGTCACCACGTCCCGCACCCAAAGTCAGCATCAGCCACGCGTAGTCGAAAGCACCCGACTTGCGGTCGACTGTCCCCCTCTCGGGAATGCCTGTACAGTCGAGCAATCGACCGTCCAAAGACCGGTTGACCGCAACTCCTCATGTTCCTGTTGTTGTTGTTGTTGTTTCGTCTTGCTTTCACTCCGTCTCCAATCGTCTTGATCCCTTCATCATCTCATCGTCATCGTATCCAACATACTAGTATGCAAGGCATAAATCCAACATTTATTTTCGTAGGTACTGAATTTTTTATCTAAAAAAAATTAAATAGATTGAAATTTTATATGTCATTCAAAGAACAAAGTTCAACGAATAAATGAAGTTGTCGAATGAAGATTTAAGACCAGTTTATCATTGCGATTCATATCGAAGTAAACAGCCATTTGAGGCCGTGTAATTCTAACTAGTAATAAATAATAAAACGAAAACCGAAACCAAAAACCAAAAAATCAGCGGACTCGGATCCTCAAGAGTGCAACCCGTACCTGACCCTTTTTCCACAACTGGCCAGTTTGGGAGGAAAAAAATTCAAATATCAAATCAAATTGTTTGGAACGTATGGACTAATACCGGGAAGAAAGAAGAAAGAACATTTTTTCATAGAGCCACGCATAATTTTGTCATATTCCAAGTAAACCACCCATCAATTTCTATTTTCATAAATACTATTAGTAATGTGGGTCCCATTCTAAAAAAATGAGTTTGATGCTGCTGTTTTCTGGTGTGGGAGCAACTGATGATGAGTTATTTTGTTGTAGAGGAAAAGCAGATCTCACAGTAGATCTGACCTATCAGAAAGGCTGATATATGGTGGGAATATGTGGATCTGGTGGTTTGCCGGCTGCCGAGCACCTATAAAAAAGCCTGAAACATCGATAGTATTTCTGGTGACATACCCTCCGACGATCAAGTCAGTAACCAGGGGTTTAAAATGGGATTTAGTGGTAAAACGTTGATTACATTGTAATTGAGGAGGGTGGCCTGTATTTATAGGCCAGTAAGGAGTTGGTTGAGGAAAGATTCCTTAACGGCTTAATCAAATCCCCTGGACTGTGATACAATTGAGTAATTGGTCCCCTGATTTGAGGGGATTGGATCACTAGGACTAGTTAACTGTTCCTTGGCGGGCCTGTAGTTGGCCCGTGAGTTTGTCCTAGGCCAGCAGCTATTCGTGGGATTGCTCTCCTGACCCTAGGAACCTCGAGATCCATACAAGGATCGTGTAGTCTGACTAGCCATGATTTTTACCCTCATCATAAGCCCCCCACTCTTGGAAGTGAGTTTCCGGTCACTTTCAAGGAGTATAAAACCTTATAGGAAAATTTTGCGACGGTAGTTGAATCTCTGTTCCCAATATTTTTTTCAGAGGGTTGGTTGCTGAGGCCGAAACTAGAGCTCCAAAGCGTGAGATCCGAGTCGCATGGGGCAAGGGAGAGGAGCGACGTGATTCGTCACTGGGTTGGAGTCAGGATGCCACGCCGAGGAGTGTTGCACAAGGAAAGGCACTAATGAGTGGAATTTTTATATAATTTTTATTACTATTTATTACATTAAAATTGCAAGATTTCGTTTATTTCTTTGAAATTTATGTTATTTCTACTCAATATTATTTATTTGTTTGTTTTTGTAGGAATGAGCTGGATAAGTGCAAAAGGTGGGCGTTTTGCGTGAAATCAAGGAAGAAAACAAGGATGAAGATTTCTAAATTCAAGCACTCAAATACGTATTTTTACAAATTGGTCCCTTGTAAAATCAACAGAAAATATTATGTTCAATAGGAGGAGAATGAAATTTTGTAATAAAAAATTGAAGTTAAGTGGATTTAAATTAGGGTTAGTTAATTGATTAGTTTAAAATTTTAATAGATTGTTTTTAATCTATAAATTTTAAAATTAATTAATTAATTATCTAATAATTATTAACCTAATCCTAATCCTATATAACAGCATATGCAGCTCCGAGATGGGCGGCTTGGTGTGGAGGTGCGGAAATCGAGAAAGGCTAAAAAAAATTTAAGTTGGAGCTTTGGGGTTGGTGGGCGGAAATCGAGAAAGATAAAAAGAAAAAGAGAGAGAAACAGAGGAGAGGAAGAGAGCACGTTTCTCGAGGCTTGGATTTTCGGCAAATACGAGTTTTTCTTCTTCTCTTCTAATTTTTATTATACAATCCAAAAATATGTGTGTTAGTTGCAAACTTATTATGAACTGAATTTATTTTTCTAGGGCTTCAATATTGCCTAGTTTTGATAACACAATTCTAATTTCATGTTATTTTATTCTCCTATTTTTCCATGATTGTGTGTTTAATTTTTATTCTTAATGCTTGCAATTGTTTGGCCAACTATTGTATGATTTATTGAATCATGGAGAGACCGAGAGGTAATTTGTGATTTAGAATTATAGAATTAAATACCATTGATTGAGAAAAATTAGACATGATTTACCGCGATTAATGTGACTATAAAGAAATTCATAGAATTTAATGAGTCTTCAATTAATTAAGTTTGGATAGAAATATGACGAACTATAAGTTGAGGATATTTTTGGTGTTATTCGAGAGAAAACATTTAATAATTAGGAAATTTTGGTCGATAACTTGGAAAAACACAATTTCTAGTTACATGGAATTATGAATTGTGTAGGATTAACTATGTGAAATCAAAAGCCCTAGAATTAGTTTTACTATTAACAAACAAAAAAAAAATCAGATTCCGTTTTTAAAAAAAAATAGTTTAGTTCTTTCCTTTAGTTTAATTTGGTTAGTTGATATTTTTATTATATTTTTTATTTTCCAAAAAGTAGTTAATCTAGTAAATTTCGGTACTCAGTAAAATAATTAGTTCTTGTTGGTTCGACACTATTTTCACTTAAACTATACTACTTGTTGCAAATTTTTTCACTTGCAAATATCACATCAAGTTTTTGACGTCGTTGCCGGGGACTAATTATTCTTTTATTGATATTGATTATTGCTAGATTATTACTAATTTGGATTTTTCTTATTATTTTTTTGTATTTCTCTATTGTTATTATTATTATATTTTTCTTTTTTATTTTTTTTTAGTTTTTCTGTTATTTGATAGATATATTTCAAGACATAAAAGTGTATCACAATGGCAAACGATGAGGAAAACAAAGCTTTGAGAGAATATGCTATGCCCTCGCTTAATGGAGCAACATAAAGTATTATAAGGCTTCTAATGAAGCTAACAATTTTGAAATTAAACCGGTAATCATTCAAATGATTCAACAGACTGTTCAATTTGGGGGAATAACGCACGAGGATTTTAATGTTCACATTGCAAATTTTCTAGAAATTTGCGACACTTTCAAGCACAATGGAGTATCAGATGATGCAATTCGATTGAGACTCTTTCATTTTTCACTAAGAGATAAGGTGCAGACTTGGCTAAATTTTCTACCACCCGGTGGTATTACTACTTGGGAAGGACTTGCACAAAAATTTCTGGCTACGTATTTTTTGCCGGCAAAGACAGTGAAGCTAAGGAATGACATTACCACATTCACTCAATTTGAGACCGAGTCTTTGTATGATGATGGGAGAGGTATAAAGAGTTATTGAGAAAGTGTCCTCATCATGAACTTCCAAAATGGTTGTAAATACAAATATTTCTTTTTGTAATGGTTTGGGAGTTACAATTGGTCTATGGTAGATGCAGCAGCTGGAGGTACTCTTATGAGCAAAATTCATGAAGCATCCTATGAACTTTTAGAGGAGATGACATTTAACAATTACCAATGGTCTTGAGAAAGAGTAATGTCCAGAAAAAGCAGTTAGAGTTTTTGAGCTTGATCCTATTACCATATTGGTTGCAGAAATTGCAGCTTTATCTAAATAATTAGGTAATATGAATGTTAATGCTATTCAGACTAATATTATTTGTGATCATTGTGCAGGATATCACTCAAGTATTGATTGCCAAGTGGGAAATCCATTTGCTCACCCACGGTCTTATTAAGCAAATTACATGTCCAACTTCCAACATCAAACAATCCTTATCCGAATGTATAATCTAGGATGGAGAAATCACCACAATTTTTCTAGGAACAATAATCAAGGAGCAATTAGACCACCTCAAAATTTTCCACACCAAGAAAAGAAGTCGACACTTGGAGAGATGTTCATGCAATACATGCAGAAGATAGATTTGGCAATACAAAATAATATGGATTCAATTCACAGAGGCTCAGATTGGTCTGATTTCAAATATTCTTACATAGACTTCAGGAACTTTACCCAGTAACACTGTAACAAAGCAATAACACTGAGAAGTAGGAAAACAATTGAGCAGCCACAAGCATAAATTGCAGAACAAAATGTGGCTAGAAAGCAAGATGAGTTTGAACCAATTTTGGAGGAACAAACGCAGCAGGTGGCCAACAACCACATTGAGAATTCTAAGAAAAGCAAAGGAGCTTCAAACACCACGGTTTCCAGGGAGTTTAATTTTGAAACTTATGTTAATTCACCTTATGATCCACCTATTCATTTTCTGCAAAGACTTAGAAAGAATAATCTCAAAAATCAATTCTCTAATTTTTTTAGTATTTTTAAGCAATTGCATATTAATATTCCTTATATTGAATCTTTTAAACATATGCACAAATATGCTAAATTTTTGAAGAAAATTTTGACAAACAAGCAGAAGTTGGAGGAGCATGAGACGGTTATGCTAACTAAAGAGAGTAATACAATATTACAAAAGAAATTTCCTCTTAAACTTAAAGATTTAGGGAGTTTTACGATTCCTTACACTTTTAGAATTTTTTCTTTTAATAAAGTTTTATGTGATTTAGGAGCAAGTATTAATCTTATGTTTTTTCGGTTTTCAGGAAACTTGGTCTTGGAAAACCAAAACCTACTACAATTTCTTTGCAATTGGTATACAGATCTATCACGTACTCAAGAGGTATAATTGAAAATATTTTGGTAAAGGTAGACAAGTTCATATTTGGAGCTGATTTCATAGTACTTGAAATGGAGGAAAATGAACAAATTCCGTTGATTGTGGGGTGACTTTTTCTAGCTACGGGGAGAGCTTTGATTGATGTCCAACAAGAACTTATTTTGAGGGTTGAGGATGAGCAAGTAACGTTTGATATTTTTAAATCCATGGAGTTTCCTGTCGAAGTACAGTTGTGTTTTCAAGTTTGTGAAACTGATTTAATTGTGGGCAAGAAATATAAGGCTGAAGTTGAAAAGTTATCAATCAAAGTATGTCTTACAAATTCAGCAACTGTTGAATCTAAGAAAGAAAAGGTTTTGGAATATGTTATTTATTTGGATGTTGCGCCATCTATTCATCTTTCTTCTTAGCTGAATTAAAAGAGGTGGGGATATCAAAGACGCCATCTTCAAGAAAGAAACGAATCAAACTCGAGCTTGAACATAATCCACACCTGAAGAGAAGTATTAGAAAAGATTTTCTTATGTTGTTGGATCTTGGCATTACATAACCATCTCATCTACCACGTCTGATTGAAGACTTAAAACTTAGCTCTTCTTGGAAGGCAACCCATGTTTTCCTTTTACTGTATTTAGAATTTCTTTTTCTTTTAATTTACTTTAACTTTAATTTTTTATTTTATTTTATAGGATTGCATAAATTTAGGGGTTTCAGGCGAAGTTATTTTTCTTGACATACTTTGATGGCTATTTTTGGGCAAGGTGGAGTCCGAATCTGGAAAAGTGTTTGGAAGAGAAATCGAAGGAAAATGTCTTAGCTTTTCAGTAAAAGAAGAATTAGGGGATTAGGACTTCTACAACTCAGATCTAGTTGAAACAATGAATGTCACTCAATCAGAATTTTAACATAAATCAAGGGAGCAATTTTGAAATTTTCTCATTATTTTTGTTTTCCCCTTTCTTTTACCCATTGAGTCCAATGTGATATTCAAGTTTAGGGGAAGGGGTACAATTTTTTATATATATTTTGAAAATAAAAACAAAACAAAAAGACTTCAATTAAGAGTACCATTACACTATTGAATTCTTCATTGTGCGAAAGCATTGCATTTTTTTTTAGGATGGACAATATCTTATAAAGAAAGATTAAGCATACTTATTTTCTTTAGAATTCAAAATTCCTTACAAAATTGTGAGAGTCATGTGATTATACATAAAAGAAAAATGTGGTGATTTTCTTGTGATTATCCTCTTGGATCTAGTCCTAAATATAGTTTAAATAAATAGAGTGATAATTATTAAATAATTGAATGAATAAAGTTATATCTACTCCAATGTTTTGAGTTTCTAAGTAACTATGGGTATTCATCACCAATGTTTACTTTTACGTCAAATTGCAACTTGAAATATGAGTATGCAAAAGCACTCTAGGTGTGTGACTTGTTGAGTAACTGGGTGAATCCATCACAAATGTTTGCATTCGCGTCAAAAGGTAAGTGACAACTTAGAGACAAAAATAAATAAATAAATAAATAAAAACCCTCTAGTTTGCTACTCGGTTTGGAGGAGTAAGAAGGGGTGATCACAGATGGAGTTGTTACATAATATAATTATATTAACTGCATGAAAAATAGGATTGGGTTGGAAATTATGTATAAATAATTGCACTGGAGAAAGAGAGTATGCTTAGTTTTCCTTTATTTGCTATTACTAAGTTGAAAATTTGATGCTTGCATGATAAGTCATTTGGGTACGATGAGTTGAGACTAATTATGATTATTATTCTTTGATTTATGGTTTTACTTTTTGCTCGAGGACAAGCAAAATCTTAAGTTTGAGAGTATTTGAGAAGTAGAATTTTTATATAATTTTTATTACTCTTTAATACATTAAAATTGCAAGTTCTCGTTTATTTCTTTGAAATTTATGTTATTTCTACTCAATATTATTTATTTGTTTGTTTTGTAAGAATGAGATGGATAAGTGCAAAAGGTGACCATTTTGCGTGAAATCAAGGAAGAAAAGAAGGCTGAAGATCTTTCAAAACTCAAGCACTCAAATACATAATTTTACAAATTGGTCCCTTGAAGAATGAACATAAAATATTATGGTCAATTAGGAGGAGAATGAAATTTTGTAATAAAAAAATCGAAGTTGAGTGAATTTAAATTAGGGTAGTTAATTTATTAGTTTAAAATTTTAATAGATTATTTTTATATTAATTAATTAATTATCTAATAATTATCTAACAAACCCTAATAATTATTAACCTAACCCCAATCCTATATAACAGCATATGCAGCTCTGAGGTGGGCGACTTGGTGTGGAGGTGCGGAAATCGAGAAAGGTCAAAAAAAAATTAAAGGAGGAGCTCTGGGGTTTGTGGGCGGAAATCGAGAGAGAGAAAAAAGAAAAGATAAACAGAGGAGAGAGGAAGATAGCACGTTTCTCGAGGCTTGGATTTTCAGCAAATACGGGTTTTTCTTCTTCTCTTCTAATTTTTATTATGCAATCCAAAAATATGCGTGTTAGTTGCAAACTTATTATGAACTAAATTTATTTTTCTGGGTCTTTGATGTAGCCTAGTTTTGAGAACACAATTATAATTTTATGTTATTTTATTCTCCTATTTTTCCATGATTGTGTGTTTAATTTTTGTTCTTAATGCTTACAATTGTTTAGCCAACTATTATATGATTTATTGAATCATGGAGAGACCGAGAGGTAATTTTTTATTTAGAATTATAGAATTAAACATCATTGATTGAGCGAAATTAGAGATGATTTACCACGATTAATGTGACTATAAAGAAATCCATAGAATTTAATGAGTCTTCAATTAATTAAATTTTCATAGAGATATGACGAACTGTTAGTTGATGATATTTTTAGTGTTGTTCAAGAAAAACATTGAATAATTAGGGGATTCTAGTCTACAACTTGGAAATATACAATTTCTAGTTACATGGAATTATGAATTGTGTAGGATTAAATAGGTGAAATTAAAAGCCCTAGAATTAGTTTTGTTATTAACAAATGAAAAAAATTCAGATTCCGATTTTTAAAATTACTTTAGTTCTTTCCTTTAGTTTAATTTGGTTAGTTGTTATTTTTATTATATTTTTGATTTTCCAAATAGTAGTTAATCTAGTAAATTTCGGTATTCAGTGAAATAATTAGTCTTTGTGGGTTTGAAACTCTTTTCACTTAAACTATACTACATGTTGCGATTTTGTACACTTGCAAATATCACATCAGGCACTTTACACGGAGACATCCACGCGAGGCTCAAAGTTGGAGAGCCTCGCCGAGGAGTGTGGAACGAGGAGGAGCACCTTACACGGAGAGGCTCAAAGTCGGAGTGCCACACTGAGGTGTATGGCACGAGGAGGAGCACTTCACGTAGAGAAATCCACGCGAGGCTCGGAGTCGACGCGCCACGCTGAGGAGTGTGGCACGAGGAAGAGCACTTTACAAAGAGAAATCCACATAAGGCTCAGAGTCTCCGTGTGGAACGAGGAGGAGCACTTTACACAGAGAAGTTCATGCGAGACTCGTAGTCAGAGCGCCATGCCGAGGATTATGACACCAGAATAAGCACTTTACGCAGAGAAGTCGCACGAGGCTCGGAGTCAGAGCGCTACACAGAGAGTGCGGCACGAGGAGGAGCACTTTACACGGAGAAGTCCAATGAGACTTAAAGTCAGAGTGCCACACTGAGGAGTGTGGCACGAGGGGGAGCACTTTACATGGAGAAGTCCGCGAGAGGCTCAGAGTTGAAGTGCCATGCCATGGGACAAGGTCATCGCAGAGATGTTTGAAAGTTACGGGATGGGTAAGTGACGTCAGACCTAGCGTTCACGTGACTTCGTGTGACCCTTGAGTAGCCTTTGCATGATATTGTAGTTATCGAGGCGGTGTCACGTGACCGTGGTCTTCGAGAAGTCGCGTTCCTCTCTATAAGTTCCATGATTACTCTCTTTCTACATTCAGAGCTTCTCTGTCTTCGAACGAGATTCTTTTTTTTTCTTCAATCCTCTGGAGAAAGTGGATCATCTTTGGGTTCTTCTCATCCACCCTCGTCGAGGGGTAAGCCCAAGAGGTCGGGGGTCGCTCGCATCCTTTTGGCTAGGGGCGAGCCCGAAATGTTGAGGCCTGTTCAAATTTCTTCTTCGGATGAGGATGAGGACGTAGATATTGAAGCGTGCTCAAATTCAGAGGGAGCCAATTTGGCGATGGTATGACGGGGATTGATGTAAGAGATGGGTGATCCCGAAGCTGAAGAGGAGGAGATGGAGGAGCACTTTGAGGCGATGGAAGAGGAAGAAAAGGAGGAGAATCGAGGGGTAGTGAGGGAGGAAGAAGCAGAAGTGAGTCCCAAAGTTCGGGAAGCTGTTTCCTCATCCCTTGGTAGTGTAGTTGTCGTCACCCCTCCTCACGTTCGTCGTCCATCATGGAAGAAGTGGAGGATCATTTTCCCTAATTCGGAATATGAGCCGATGGATTACGAACCCGAGGATGGCATGTTCTGATCGATGCTCACCAAGTATGCCTGAATGTATCCGGAAGGTCTAAAGGATGTGGTCCGTTTCGGTGTGCAACCGTCGACTCTGAACAAACCAAAGATAGAGGCGGACCAAACCCATAACATTTTGGTGGGAGGTGACCTCGTCTGAGTGCTGAAGTTCAGCCAACTGATAACCTCTCATAGTGGTTATGTATGTTTTCTCCTAATGCATTTTCTTCTGCCTTACGTCTCCCTTTGAACCCATTCATCAAGGAGGTTCTGAATTGGGCTGGATGAGCCTTATGCAGTACGGGCCTAATTCATGTAAGTAGCTGATGAGCTTCATTAAGTTATTCTCGTCAAAGAACGTTCTCCTGAAGCTCAAGTACTTCCGGATGTGTATGAGACTAAGCGCTTCTCCAGGGTATCAGTATCAGTGGTACCTCTCCCAGCCCTAAGTATCTGGTGGTGCACAACCATCCAGACTCTATAAATAATTGGAAGTCGAAGTACTTCATTGTCTATAGTCCCATGCCTTTGGATATTCCCACAAGGTGGTCGTATGAGTTCCCAGATAGGAAGTGTCTGAAGTAGAAGGAATTCACTTCAGAGGAGGAGGGCGAATTTAAAAGGTTGTTCAACGGCAGCAACAACATAGATTGGGTGAAGTTGACGGAGTCGAAGCTAGCAGCCTACGGCCTACGCCCTTATGTTCCTCCTATGTTCCTAGACTTAGTTTCTTTGCGTGATTCTTTGGTCTTGTTTTAATGCTTTTATTCCTTTACAGATATGGTGGACGGTGTCATGGTTGCTGTCTTGCAGGATGAGCAGGAGGGGAAGAGGGGAGCTGAGAATCCTAAAGGGAAGAAAAAGAATATGGCCACGGCCTCGGAAGTACCGCCGAAAGGGAGTCCGGATAGGGCGAAGAGATTTAGGGCCCTTGTCATCCACGACCCAAAGGAATCTCCGAGGGCTCCCCTAAGCGAGTGATCGCTCAGAGCCACCAAGCTGGCCGGGTCTCCTCTCCCCCTGTTCCACCCTTTGTTGAAGACCCTTATCCCTGATAAGCTCGACTAGACTGTTAGGCCCAATTGGGCAGTGAAAGTGGTCAACTCTATAATGGAGTCCCTTGTGGCCATCGAGGTGGTGGACAATCTAGCCCCTCCGAGGGATAGGAGGGCTCTCACCCAGGAGACCGTTGACTAGAACTACCTCAAGTTTGCCCAGGCTTCTGTCGTGGTATGGGCTTGGTCTTGAACAGATGTGTTTAACCGTTTTTGCACTTGCAAATTTCTTAGTAAGTTTTACTTTCTTCCCGCAAGCCATGCTTCGGGAGCAGAGGTGAAAAGGCAGTACGAGCACGGGCTCAAGTCCACGAACTGGAGGGTGTAAGGGCTCAATCAAAAGTGGCAGGAGGAGAAGCATCGCACTGAGGCACCTGAGAAGATGGTGAAGGATTCGGAGGAGGATTTTGAGGATGGGGCATTCGACCAAGAGTTATTGATGGCTGAGAAGGAGGCCTTGGAGGAGGAGCAAGCGAGGTTGAAGACGGAGCTCGAAGGCTTGCTAGACAGGATCATCGCCGGGCAGGATGAGGGTTGTCGCCGGGCCCTCGGACATGTCAGGGAGAGATACCATAACCTTGATCTCAATGACCTTTGCTTCGATCTAGATCTTGATAGTACCCCTCCGAATCCTCCAGAGGTACCCCTGACTCCTGCAGAGATACCTTTGGGTGACGAGGAGCTTGATGCCAAGCATGGGGTGGTCGAGACTAAGGTGCCTCACCCTTCTCCCTGGGAGGTGCACCTTTCCCCTTAGCTAATTTCTTCATTCCTTGTTTTTGTATTGATGTCGACTGCGGAATGGCCACCGCCCCTTTGTAATTTCTTTCGTTTAATGGAAATTCATTCAACTTCTGACCATTTTTTGCACCCTGCACATTGGTTCGAATTTAAAGATGATTATTTTGTTGGTCAGATTGTGAGGTACGATCCTCAAGAGAGTGGGTATCAAGAAGAGGTCTGAACCTTCCGAGGTCAATTATGTCAAGCTGAGGACAATATCGTCTATCTTCGGAAGGAAACGATAGACAGTGTAGGAGCGTTCTGCTACCACATCTGGCAGTCGCAAGAGGTGGCATAAGAGCTCTCTAGTTTAAAAGTATCTGTCCCAGTTGTTGGCTTGGCTCTCCCTCGACCCAAGGAGGAGGTGACCTCTAGCTCAACCGGAGAGCGGTCCTCCAACATCGTTCTAAGGCAGATGCTTGTGGAGAGGGATTTGGATATATAGGCTGAGAGTGAAGCTTGGTGAGACCGACCCAATATCTACTTTTTGGAGTCCATTCTTAAGTCTGGATCCTTGTCCGGGAATTCATTCTAGAGTGAAAGCATTTGGGGATGCGCAATGTGGAGTTTCCGGGTCTTCCACCGTCGCTAGCATTTGAGGTGGTCCTGATTCTCCCGGGCTAGACATCCGACCCTCAGAGACCGACATAGTATGTGCAGAGGCTGGGTTCGCCGAGGGTGAGCCCGAAGGTCAGGCTCTTAATTCCTTGAACTTGTAATAAGCCTTGGACTTATAACTTTGCTAATGTACCCTATTGTTTCTGAATAATAAAATTTTGTGAATGCCTCATTTCTTTAGTAAAGTGTTGACAAATCAGGGTTGCGCACCGCGAGCGCAGAAATGGGTACTTTGTATAGGAGGAAGGCGCGAAGCGAGAACTTTGCCGCGGCGGAATCCTACTGAGACTCAAAGCTGGGATACCATGTCGAGGAGGAAGGCACGAGGCGGGAACTTGCTATGAAATCCAAGTGAAACTTGGAGTCGGGATACCACACTGAGGAGGAAGGCACAAGGCGGGAGATGCATTTGCACGTGTGCTTCATGTGCACACTCACGTGTGATATGGTATGACGTGTTTGGTGCACTGTTCGATGTCTCCTTTCCTTTATATATGCTTTCCGGTGTCTTCATACCTGTTCATTCATTTCATTTTTATCTCGACTTCTCCTTACTCTCGCTCCCCTTGCTTAGTCCCTTTCTGGAGAACAAAGATGAAGTCTGACGAAATGTTGAAGGTGAGGCACGCAGCCTTGAGGGCTGAGGCAAAGGCGGAGGCACAAGCGAAAGAGTAGGCGCAAAAGCGTCCCCTCCTTCAGGGCAATAGGGGAACCCAAAGAGAAGGAAGTCTAAGGAGGCTGATCCTCCAAAGCCTAAGGAGGCGAGCCCCCAAAGACAAAGGAAGCCAAATTAGTTGTGAAGAAGGATACCCCTAAGCTTCCCGTCACTTCCCCGAAGGTAGCCGTGGTGTCTCCAAAGCTACCATCACCAGCAAAGGTTTGGGCACCTTCTTAGTCCGTGACTGAGGTGAACATGCTGGCTGAACGTGATAATGCTCTACAGGTGGTCGACCACCTCGCAACTCCTCGTGATGTGAGGGTTCTAGAGAAATAGTCGGCAGAGGAGATTTACTAGAGTTGGGCCCGAGCTTCTGTTTAGGTGAGGGCCTCTATATGTGATAGGTTTTTGGGTACACATTTTCTCTTCTGATTTAAAATCTTCTTTTTGTTGAGCCTATGGTCAATTGTAGGTCTATGGGGCCGAGCTGGAGCGGAGGCACGAGATGCTCCTTCTGTGAGCCTAGGCGGCCGAGGCGGGTGAGAAGGAGCTCTTGGGCCATAATACCGACCTCTTGCGCATAATAAAGGCGTTGAAGGGGAAACTTACGGAGGAAGGCCGCTCGGAAGGCTCTTCCGAAGGAGAAATAAGAGTTGGTCGGCGAAAGGCTGGCATGACAGGCGAAGAAGAATGAGATGGTAGTGGATATTGACAAAGCCTTGTATTGCATCGTGAGGGACCAGGACGAATGGTACGACCATGCCTTTGATCATGTCAGGGAAAAATACCCAGATCTCGACCTACTGGACTTTTCTTTCAATGCGGGGATGGACGAGTCGACCCAAGCTACTGGAGGAGAGGATTTGGCGAATCATAAGCTGGCCGACCCCGTCATTCAGGTCAAAGACGTTCGCCCCGCTCCTCTCTTCAAGAAGGGGTCTTCCTCCAAGCAGTAGACTTTGGGTTCTTCCCTTCCTTATGTTTTCGCCTTCTCGCTGTCGAGCCACCGCCATTGTACCTTGATTTCTAGGAATGGATAAAGTGTCACTCCTGTTTTCCTTTTTGGCAAGATGTTCTGGCTTGGGCTTTCGAACCGAGGGGTGAATAGCTGAGGCTTCTTCCTCGGTAATTGCAGCTCTGTACTCTTATGTTTCTCATTTCGTGAAACATCATGTGAGTTGTCATGCGTGTTGGCTTACTTCACTCGTGGGATTTGAGGTATCTTTCGTCTTGGAAGCTGAGACGTTTAACTTTTTGACTGCATTAAATGAGGGACTTCGAAACGATCGAGAAGTATCTCACCAGAAAGCCTATAAATTGCCCCATTCTCAGGTAGTTGGTTCACAAATGCTATCGTTCTGTTCTCATGAATGAGTGCCTTGAATGGCAGTCCGAGGGTTGGTATGGACGTGGGTAATTCCTTCGAAAAATGGTCGGGGCATGCTCGCCCCGCTGTTCGAGCGTTCGATTAAGAGGGGATCAACATCTCGATGCGTCGCTCCGGGTGATTTTTCATGGGTTTCAAGATCTGAAATTTATCTTGGGTTCTGAGAGATATGATCTTCCTTGACTGTGTCCCTTCAACAAAACTTGGGGGCATTTGGCTCGGCTGGTGCTTCCTATGCTGACAACACTGATCCAAAGGGACCCGGAGAGGATCGGGGTATCCGAGTTGAAATTCATCAAGTTTGTCCCGGTTCGAAGATCTGACCTTCCTTTGGGAGTTTCGAAGACCGAGACCGAATGGACCTTCCTTGCAGAGATCATTGGTCTATTTAGGCAGGTTGATAATCTTTGTGCTTAGGTTGGCCGACCTCCACCTTGCCTCCGATGATCACTTATGATGCCTCTTCTGCGCATCGGCGGTCCAGGAGGCTTGGCATTTCGAGTTAGGAGATTACCTATAGGGATTTTTATGCGTAGCTTTCTTGCTCATTTTGTGTTTGATTTGCCAATTGCGGACTGACCACCGACGTTCTTGTAATTATCTTGCTTAATAGAAGACTTTTGCTTCGCATCTTTATTTACATGAACTATTGTCAGTCTATTTGAATTGCTCGGGGTGTCTGATGGAGAAATCCGCTCAAGGCTCGGAGTCGGAGCTCCATGCCGAGGGGCTAGGCGCAAAGAAGGGGGCCTTGATCAGGTGAAATCCAGGTAAGGCTCGGAGTCGGAGTGCCACACCGAGGGGCTGGGCGGTAAGAGGGAGCCTTATTGTGGAGAAAACTGTGCAAGGCTCGGTGTCACGCCCCGCTTCCCAAAAATACGGAACACAAGCACGTGACATTGGCCCAGCGAATGACTTGCGTCATCCATAAGTTGTTTACCCATTCAACTCAACAATAATAACAATACAAAACAATTGCGCAGACAATAATAATAACCACATGAACAATAATACTTGGAATAAACAATATGAAATATCCAAATATAATAATCCAACATCTGGAAACAAATAATAAAATCCGGGTCATAAGCCCAATACAATAATAAATCAAATCACTATAATAATGAGTCTCAATACAATAAGTCCAATGCAAGAATAATCAACTAGAAAGCAATAAATCTTTAGAAAACTTGTTCTCCAATTCCTGCAGATAATTCTCCTTCATTACATGTGAACATTTCATCTAAAAAAAGAGAGAAATTGTCCTTAGAGCAAGTCATGGACAGCAAGTAGAGAAAGCAAGGAAATAATGAAATAACGATATATCAATGAATTCAATAGATCAATAGGAATCAATAACATGAGACGATAGTAATAATCAATATCATGGTAATCAATGCAATGGTATAAACAATGATTCAATATTCGATAACAATATTCAATGGTCGATGTCATTAACACTTGGACAATATTCATTATCAATAGAAACAACGATGTACAATATGCAATGTCGATGTTGTGTCAATCCTTAAGTCTATTATTCATTTTAATCCTAACTAATGCACATACTACTGCATCACATTCTACAGGTTCGATGCATGCAATCAATTTCGTTTAGACATAAGTGAAAGATTCTATTGATCATGTACACGGCACGATAACATTATTTGCAGCATTGGTGCACATTGGTCAGCACAAAAACAATAAAATAATACACGATGAATTGGGATACTGTAGTCAGTAATCCAACAATAAATCAATAACAATAACACTAGACGACACACATTATTTTGGGAAACATGGCCCACACTACCGAGTACAGTCACTATGTCATCAACTACTCCTGTCAATCCCTTAAACCCCGGCCTGTTAATTATTTTATTAATGCAACAATACCTTATTCAATTTAGAGATATTCAATGGATGATAGTAACAATAGGAGGACAATATGATGATAACTTGAATGAAACAAATAGAATGATGACAATAACACATTAGGATCGTTCAATAAAACATATACACTTCAATTCATGCAATACAATGATATATGTACACTTATATTAAGAAAATCTGGAAAAAGAATTTCTGGACAGCAAGAGGTCACTATACAAAAATCAGTTTTGCCGCTGCTGCAGAAATCGAAAACTGAAACCGTCAGATATTCTAAAAACTAGACTTCCACACGATTCCAATGCATATTTAGAATCCAAAATCTGACAACATTAGCTAGGTCCAATACAGCATTCTTTACAGGTTATATGTTCAGGCAGAAAATCGACATCAAGTTGTTATATTTTCAGAATCAGCAAAAACTCAATTATAAAATCATTAAAAATACTCTTTAGACTCCTAAACATGTTAACTAATATTCTTGAAATTATCAGAGCATTATTCTAACATTAAATGAACCTTTTAATAGTTTAAATATGAAAACATACATGAATATGAAATTCTAGAAATAAAACACAGCAGTAGTAAAATCATCATAACTTTTGCAATACAACTCAGAATTCAGCGATTCAAGATGTTCTGGAAACTAGAGACATAGGGCTACAACTCTTATTCAGAAAGTTATTTATTTTGAGATAAAATACTAGGTCAAAACGATAGGCAAAATACAGACAGCAAGCAACATACAGATTTTTATGTATTTGATAAAATAAGGTGATTTAAACATGATGGTTATCAATACTATAGTCGATAAATCTTATAATCAACATTATGGGTGTAATAACATATAACACGATCAAGATGTTTTGTGTTCCATGTTCTCCTGACTACCTTGCCCCGGGTCTTCAAGTCGGTAAGTCCTCGGGGGGACCACTTTGGAGACCCTATATGAGCTTTCTCAGTTGGGAGCTAGTTTCTTTGTTGCTCGGTTCGGAAATTTCTAGTCTTCTGAGTTCGAGGTCGTCTTCTTTGATATTAGCCGACCAGACCTTTTTTGTTGTATATGAGTTCACTTCATGGTCTGTAACGCCCCGGGTCCCCGATACCGGACATTCGTGATGCAACCAGAATCTTTGCCTTCAAATGCATCTAAACACAGTAATAACACAAAAATTTAAAACCTTTTTATTGCCAAATAAGGTCATTACATCATCGATTACAATCAATATCTTGTTCTTGAACAAGAATACAAATTACATTAACTCATTACATCTTATTACAAAATATTTACCAACTCCTCTTGCAAAGCTATCAGTTGTCTCCCGGAATGGCAGTCGACTGATCACCGCTGAAATACCGCTGAGTGGTCAATCTGCTTCCCTGGGACTTGCCCCTCGAATTGAGTTTCTGCTGCGCAACTTTGATATTTTTACACCTGCTCGAATGGTAGGACCAGTACCTAAATGGTGGGGAACGTCAGTAATTCTACTGATGCAATGCTGATAAGAAATAGCGATCTCCAAAATAGCAACCACAAACCATCTTGAATGGGAAAAGCCGGGGATTACACTGAGTTTATGCATGATGAGATCCTCGGAAATACCGGGCATGTCAGATGGCTTCCAGGCGAACAGATCGACATTGCACCGAATGCAGGTGATGAGGTCGGATTTAAGGCGGGGCACGAGGGAGCGACTTACTCAAAATTGTTTCGATGAATCCCCTGTCTCGAAGGAGACATCCTCCAGCTCGTCTGCCGACTCTGGTTCTGGCTGGGTCCTTTGGGGCTGCATCTCCACGGCGTCGAGGGGAAACACTCCGCTTCCTATTGCTGTCATATAACAAGAGCGAGCGGCTTCTTGGTTCCCCCGGACCACCCCTACCCCGGTACTAGTAGGGAACTTCATCTTCTGGTGGTAGGCCAAGGGGACAGCCTAGAGAGAGCAGAGGCCCGGACGACCGAGTATGGCGTTGTAGGCTGCCTTGACGTTGACAACCATGAAGTCCATACACTCGGTTCTCCGGTTTGGGGCCGTACCCGCCGTGACGTCCAGTGTGACGATTCCCTCGATCGTCACCGGAACTCCAGAGAATCCGTGTAGTGTGTACCCCGCTGGCTTGAGTTTGCTACGGGGTAGCTTTAGGTTCTGGAAAGCTTCGAGGAACAGAATGTTGACCGAACATCCGTTGTCTACAAGGATTCGCCGAGCATCGAAATTTGTCATGCTGAGATTGATCACGAGGGCGTCGCAATGCGGGAGCCGCACCCCCTCCAGATCGTCACCTGAGAAGGAGACGGGGAGTGGTTGAATTTGAGGGGGAAGAGGTCCTTGGACGGCGTTGACATCCCGGATGAACGCCTTGCGGGAAGTGTTGGATTCCCCTCCCATGGGCCCCCCGTGGATGCAGTGCAATACGGCTTGGCCATCAAGCTCTTCAAACTCATGCTCTCGCTCGGGGAGCTGCAGGGGAGCTCGAGGAGGAGGTGGGGTTCTCCTGTTCCTCGTGTCCCTCGGCCCCCGAGCGTCGTCCCGCTTGTACTCCTGGAGGTACCCTCGCTGAATGAGGGCCTCGATCTCGTCTTTCAGGGCACGGCAGTGATCCGTGTCGTGCCCGTTGTCTCGGTGGAAGCGACAGTAGAACCGTTGATCCCTTTTCTTGCTAGTGTTGTTGGACGGTCGAGGGAGATACTGAACGAGGTCCTTGTCCTTGATTGCCAGGAGTATGGAGGACACATTTTGGGTGAGTGGGGTATACCTCTCGAAGCGAGGGACCGGCGGTACTTTCTTCATGGTGCCCACGTCCCTTGGAGCCTTTTTAGAAGGCTCGACTTCCTCGGCCTTCCGCTTTCCTTTTCCGGGTACTTCCCTAGACTCATCTGGGTTTAGGGCTTCCTCCGCCCTGATGTATTTCTCAACCCTGTTGAGGAGGTCGGGAAAATTGATGGGAGGCTTCTTCGCCAGAGAGGCTTTCAGCTGCCCATGACGGACGTTGTGCCGAAATGCCGCGGAGGCGACACCTAGATCGAGAGAGGAGACCGACCTTGCCTCAGCTGTGAACCTCTGGACGAACGCCCGGAGTGATTCTCCCTCCTTCTGTCTGAGTCCAAGTAGGGAGGCACTTGTCTTCTCAGCCTTCCGGCTGGTGACAAAGTGGGCGAGGAAATTGCCTTCCAACTGATCGAATGAGTAGATGGAACCGGGCGTCAGTTTGGAGAACCATTCACGAGCCGGACCCCGGAGGGTGGCAGGGAAGGCTCGACATAGCAGGGGATCCGAAGCGCTGTGAATCATCATGAGGGTTTTGAAACCCTCCATGTGATCAGCAGGATCTCCCTCGCCGTCGTAGGTCTCGAACTGAGGTGGTCGGAAATCCCGAGGTATTGCTGCTTGGAGAATGAGGGCGGAGAAAGGGGGTCGGACAGGTCTGTACCCCTGAGCCGCTCCTTGGCCGCCGTCGCCTATGTGATCGAGGCAATTTTCCATTTCTTGGAGGCGCCTTAGGAGTTCGCCGTCGTCCTCCAGCGGGTTTGTTAAGGGGCGGGACACGCTTGCCTCGGCGTCCGACCTGGTTCGGGAATGGCGGGCTTCTTCTCTGGGGGCCCGTCGGAGAGCCCCGAGAATTTCTCTGCGGAAGTCCTGGAACTCCTGTTGAGTGACTGGAGCTCCCTCGGCTCGGACCGGTTGGACCGGGGGTTGCCTTCCGACTCGGCTGAGTGCTGGCCTTCATTCTTCCGGCGGTGGTCTAGGATGGTTCGGGGCCGAGTTGGAAACGGCCCTCCCCCCACTACGACTAACCTGCCGGTTGGTAATTACCCTTCGTAGGTCGGGCTGGACTGTACGGGTGGCGCTCCGCTGGGATCCTTGGTGGGAAGCCCTGTGCTTTGATGCGCATGGCCCGGCATTGTCATTTGGTTGGGGTGTGTCCCGTCGGTTGACGGAGGACGCAGCCCCCTTGCCTTTGGAGGCCATGGGAGTTCGGCTGTCGAGGTGCCTTGGCGGTCGGACTCGGGTCGGCTTCCGAAATAGCTGTTCCCACAGACGGCACCAACCTGATGCGGTTTGTTTCTGGGAGACGTGTGGATGCACCAGGTGTGAGTTCTTACTCGATTTGTATTGAAGGAGAAAGCTAATGGTCAGACGACCCTTGGCTGGCCGGGAGGTACCTGCGACGGGCTTGGAGTGAGGTGGATGTCTGGGCTCGGATCCGAGGTCTTGTGTACCTGCAGACGGTCTAGAAACACCGGGGTTGGTTCCGGTGGCAGACCCTCCGACGATTTAGTCAGTTACTTAAGATAAGAGCAACAGTAACTAGGGTTTTAGTGGGGAAAGTTTGATTACCTGTAAACAGGGGGGAGGGTCTGGTATTTATAGAGGAAGCCAATCGGGTCCAGACCCGTTTGGGGCTGGGCCGGACCCGGTTACCCGCATGGCTGAAGCGGTGGAAAAGCCGGGCGGTATAGGGCTGACGTGGCAGACGCCGGAGCGGTTTCCGGGCTGACGTGGCAAAGCTCCGAGCGGTTTTCCGGTGCTGACGTGGCAGATCAGAAGGATCAGATGGTGCATGCATCTCTGAGGGGATCTAGTGGTCCAGGATGGGCCATGCTATTTCTGACCCATATCAATGGTTTTACATTATTTTTAGCTTGATGGCCAAGAAATACCTAAGAGAGACCGTTTCCGATATTTAGGCTCAATTATATAAAGAGATTAGGAGATTTGTGAAGATGTTATACATAGGATCCAAGCAGGGTGGCTTAAGTGGAGAAGTGCCACTGGTGTTTTGTGTGACAAACGTATACCATTGATGTTGAAGAAAAAATTTTAAAGGACGGCTGTTAGATCAGCAATGATATATGGAGCATAGTGTTGGGCTACAAAGAAACAACATGTCCAAAAAATGAATGTAGCGGAGATGAGGATGCTAAGATGGATGTGTGGTAAAACAAGGAAGGATAGAATTAGAAATGGGCATATGCGAGACATGCTAAAGGTAGCTCCAATCAAAGATAAGTTAAGAGAGAATCACCTCAAGTGATTTGGACATGTCACACGTAGACCTAGTAGTGCCCCTGTTAGAAAGACTGATTTGATAAGTATTGAGGGTAGTGTTAGGGGTAGAGGAAGACCTAAACTAACTTGGGTGAAAACGGTGAAAAAAGATATGATCGCTTGTGACCTTACAGAAGATATTGCGTTAAACCAAGCAGAATGGAAAACCAGAATTCATGTAGTCGACCCCAACTAGTTGGGAAAAAGACTTTGTTGTTGTTGTTGTTTTATCTTTATAATACATGCTTGCTAATTAATTGTTTTCGATTTTTTTTATTTTTACTTTTTTAAAAGGATTCTAATTTCTCGATCAACTTGGTAATTTTTTCCATCCACTTGCAGCTACCAATGACTTGAAAGCGGGTCATGCTCTAGTGCTTCGTTACAGATTTAATATAAATAACAACTAAATTTTAATATAAGAAATTCAGATTCTCGATTAAAATCATTCAACCTTACTCATTATTTTTTAGCCACATTACTCAACCTAACCCGTTATTGGCGATGACGGGTTAAGTGTCATCGCCAATAACGGGTTAGGTTGAAGTAATCAGATAGAGAACTAAATATTCTTCAAAAAAAAATTCTTCTAGAACCACAAGCCAATGGGTTAGGTTGAAGTAACCCCACACAAGCCAATGCAACTTGTAGAAGTGAGTTTCGATTCACGGTTTGCAAGGTATGGCAATGTATCGCTTTGATTCACAAATAAAAATGGAAAGCGATACCATGCAGTATCTCGCAAACTGTGAGTTGAAACTCATTTCTTCAAGTTGCATTGGTTTGTATGGTGAGTACGACCTACTCGCAAAGTTTCTTAATTTATGGATGTCGCTTGTAGAGTTTTCTAGTGTAACCGAACTAAAAAATTTCAGAGTTTAGTTGTTGTTGTTTGAGATACGTAAGAAAACCGCACAAATGGCAATGAAAAAATCCAAAACTATGTGAGTAGGTTGGACTCACCACTCACAATCCAACACAACTTCTAGAGGTGAGTTTCGACTTAAGGTTTGCGAGATACGGCCATGTATCGCTTTATTTGGTTTTTCTTGATATAAAGCGATACATTGTCGTATCTCGCAAACCGTGAGTTGAAACTCACCTCTAGAAGTTTCGTTGCTTATGTGGGGTGGGTCCGACCAACTCGCAAAGTTTCAAAATTTTCATTATCGTTTGTGCGGTTTTCTTACGTAATTGTTGTTGTTTGGGAAACATGAGAAAAACGCATAAATGATATCCAAAAATTCTGAAACTTTGCGAGTTGGTCGGACTCACGTAACACAAGCCAACACAACTTTTATAGGTGAGTTTCGTCTAACAGTTTGCGAGATACAACCGTGTATTGCTTTATTTTGGTTTTTCTTAAAAAAAACAATACACGGCCGTATCTTGTAAGCCGCGAGTTGAAACTCACTCCTAGAAGTTGCGTTAACTTGTGTGTCATGAATTCGACCTACTCACAAAGTTTCGGAATTTTTTTTGGCCGTTTGTGCGATTTTACTAATATCGAACAATAAAAACTACGACTACATCTACAATTTGAACGAACAACAACAATTACGTCTACAATTCTACCGTTTACAATTATAAAAAACTACATATAAACTACTTCATCTACATAATTATGCATCACAAAAATCAATTCAAATAATTACAAAACATAATAATCTACATAAAAAAAGTCTACTGTTTGAAAAAGGGTAAAAACGACCCGAAATACGACTACGAAGACTGGTTTAGTAATTACCGTGCACAATAAAGATTTGCACAATGTAGGTGTTTTCGACAATGTGTTCGGATTTAATCAGCGTACT
This sequence comes from Hemerocallis citrina, assembly GCA_017893485.1. Classification (NCBI taxonomy): domain Eukaryota; kingdom Viridiplantae; phylum Streptophyta; class Magnoliopsida; order Asparagales; family Asphodelaceae; genus Hemerocallis; species Hemerocallis citrina. Next base: position 222,496,822 of record CM030362.1, on the reverse strand, counting down.
AGGATTTCGAATTCCTGATTATCTTTCGAAGATTGGAGGAGGGTTTTCGGTGGGGTTCAGGAAAGAGAGAGTTGGAAGGAGGTGGCCGGTCGGGATGTGATGAGTCTAATTTTTATAAAAATATTTGTATTCAATAACCCATTAAATGTGCTTGTTTTCAATTATATTATCTATAAATCGTCTTGTTTCTATAAAATTAATAAAATAGGAGCAAAATACAATTTTAATTGTTATAAGGGTGTAAAAGGAAGAAAATAAATTTACATTGATTTGGATAAGCCAAAAAGATAAAAATCCGTTATTTTAAGTTTATCTAATTAAATTTGAATTTAAATATTTCATTCTGATTTTTGTGTTTGCAGATAAATCCTAATCTACAAGTGAGATGATACACCCTAATTCTATTACACATACAGATCTACTCCTATAAATAAAGAAGGCAGCAAAGAGATTAAGGAGGCCACCAAATACACAGAAAAACATATAGAAAGCCAGCGAATATAACAGAACACAAAAAAAAGAAGAGAGAGAATCATCTCTCTCTTTCTTACCTTTCGGCAGAGATCAAACGAAGAGAGAGAGAAGAGAAGCACAGGCATCACGTGGGATTGCTGGCTTCGAATTCCGCGCAGAGCTGACTGCTGACGTGGAAGACAAGACCAGGCTTCACGTGGGAGTCGCAGGCTGTGGCTTCTGATCTGACGTGGCGTGCGGCTGACTTCTTTGGTTCGGCTGCGACTTCAGGGAAGCATTAGGTTCTTTTGAGATAGAGAGGGGTTTGCAATTAATTTTATATCTTTTTCTCCTCTCTCTAATTTTGTAATGCAATCCTTGAACAAGTTTATTAATATTTTTATTATGAATATGTGGAACTAATTTCATAATTGGGTTGATTGAAACCATAGTCATGTGATGTTTATATTTTTCTAAGTGCTACTTTATTGCTTATTGATTAAATTTGAGAGTATTGGAATAGATTTATAGTAATCAAACTAGTTCAGAAACCTAGGGCAGTCGACTGAAGTGACAGCCAGAGACTGCAGTCGACTGAAGTGACAGCCAGTCGACTGATCCGAACCTGGGATTATCAGTTTGTGTATTGTAGATCTGAATCTGTTATATGGGCATATTGAGACGACCCGTATCTCGTGTTCATAACTTGTAACAAGGGAATCTTTAGGGGTTCTTGGTTTAATCAACTTAAGGGATCTAGATCTGATACCAATTTCTAGGACCTTGAGTGTTTGTTCGTTTCCACTGATCTTATGTTTTCTTCAAGTACAACTTAGTAGATACCATGCTAAACACTTGATGAAAGAAACGAATTAGAGTAGATACCATGCCTAATTCTTGGCTTAGGGAAACAGTACTTTAAGGAGTAGATACCATGCCCTTGAAGGGAACAAACATGAGTAATAAGAGTAGTGGATAACTTCGCATTACTGACTATAGATGGAGATCAAAACCCAACTACTTTAATAGATATTCGTGACTCAACTTGTGACACTTCTTAATTTAGTTTTAATCTTTTCATTTCTTTTAGACTTTTAGAACAAAACTTTATGATTGGTATTTTCTTAGGTTTTATTGATTAGTAAGTTAGAATCTACAATCTCTGTGGGATCGACCCTTGCTTGCCGCTATGCTTCTTCAAACGATTCGTGCACTTGCGAGGTTTTTATAATTTGTGTCTAGTTTTATCTATTTATTTAGGTAACTAGATTGCACAACAAGTTTTTGGCGCCGTTGCCGGGGATTGTTTAGTATTTTAACTTACAAATCAGTAAAATCTTTTTCTTTTTATTTTATTTTATTTCTTCTTCTTCTTTTATAACATTTTCTTTCAGGTTACATTCTGCACAGGCAGACCAGTCGACTGTCCCAAGGATCAGTCGACTGTCCAGAGGATTTTTCCAAAGAGCAACAATGGGTGAAAATTTTTTAAACCGAGTACCAATGCAAGACAAATTCATTCCTAAGAATATTGAGAACCCTTCTTGCATAGCTTTTCAACCCAAAGTCACAGGGAATATGCATTTATCACCTCAATTACTTAGCATGGTGCCCCACTTCTTTGGTAGAACAGACGAAGATCCACATCTACATTTACAAGACTTATTTGATCTTTGCAGGACACAAAGCATCCAAGGGCTTACCTCTGAACAAGTCAGGTTAATCTTGTTTCCTTTTTGTCTAAAACTTAATGCTAACTTATGGTATAATTCTTTGGAACCAGGATCAATTAATTCATGGAAGCAATTGGCAACAAAATTCTTGAAAGAGTTCTTTCCAGTCCAGAAAACCAGACAACTAAAAAGGGAGATTCTACTTTTCCAACAAAAAGATGGCGATTTGTTTTTCGAGGCGTGGAAGGATTTCAAAAACAAGCTTTTCAAGTGTCCTTTGCACAACATACCTAAGGATGATCAGGTACAATCATTTTATGAGGGTTTAAATTACACTAACAAAGCAATTGTTGATTCAGCATGCAATGGAATGTTGATGAGGAAGAGTGCTGAGGAGGCCATAGAGCTATTTGAAGAACTCAGCGAGAACTCACAACAATTCTCAACAAGGAGGAACATCTCAAGACAACAGGGAGTACACAAAATTTCTCATAATAATAACATGCAATTAGAAATGGAAACCATGAACAAAAAGATTGATATGCTTGTAAATTCAACGTTGGGTGACGTAAAAAACCAACCAAAAGACCTTTGTGCAAATTGTTTTCAATCTAACCATACAACTAATTCATGTCCCATGTTTTCTTTCGCAGATCAGGAGCACACAAACTACGAAGAACAGGGAATGTACCCGCCCCAGAACAATTTTTTTTCAAACACGTATAACCCAGGGTGGCAAAACCATCAAGGCAATCAATTTGTACCAGGGTATACGCAGCAATTCCAGGGTGGGAATGGGTATGATGAGCCAGCACAAGAACAGGAGAAGTTGGATTTCGAATCCACCATTCTTCAATTACTCCAACAGCAACAGCAAACAAGCGATCAACAACGACAGGCCATTCAAAAATTGGAATTTCAAATTGGTCAAATTGCTCAGGAGATAAGTGAAAGAAAGGCAGGAGAATTTCCATCACAAACCATACCCAACCCTAGAGGACAAGAACAGCTCCAATTAAGGACAACACTAGAAGAAGAGATTGAGTTTAAAATGTTTGATGCACCACAAGTTCCACACAATAATCATGAATGTTGTAATGTTAATGTGGTTCAGGAAATTTGTGACCAAACATTGCAGGAACATAGTGTTGATCCATTACAAGAAACATTTACACGCCCTCCACTACTAACTCAAAGTGAAATGGAGTACGAAGACTGGAGGATTGCAGAAACAGAACATCACCTTGAAACTCCAAAGTCATCTACAGGTAAGCTCGCACCTGCAGTCGAGAATTTTGTATCTGATACAACGTGTGTTTTTGCAGATAAGTCGACTGCTGGCCAGGATAAGTCGACTGGTGTCCCGAATAAGTCGACTGCTACCAGACAACCAGATGAGGAGCTGAAGCCAATACATGAATATATGGGGGACCATCAGACATTACCTGTGACAGTTGCTACAAATTTCAGGATGAATGAAGAAGCAAGGGAGTCTTTCAGAATCACAAAGGTGCACCAAGGTGGACCCTTGCAGACAAACTGATGTCAAGATGGTACGGACCATGAATTGTTGCACAGGTTTCCCCCACATGGAGCATTGGCAAATAATCAACCATTCCAGGTGAATGGGCAAAGGGGGGGAACCTTATAATAAGATGAGGCGTGAGCTGCGAAACAATTCAATACATTGCATGACCTCATCGAGTCTAGCTGAAGACAAGAAACACAGCGCTTATTGGGAGGCAACCCAATTTTTCAGGGGAGTACTTACACTCTCTCTTTATTTTTCTTTATTCATTTAGATTTGATTTATCTTTTAGTTTAGTTTATTTTAATTTTTGGATTTTATCTTGTAGGATTGCAGAAAATTTGAAGTCGCCGGGGCGGAGCTGTTTTGAACACATGCATTGACGGCTGTTTTCGAGCAAGTTAGAGTCAAAATCTGGAAAAGTGATTCAAAGAGAAGTTGTAGCCTATCTTCTTAGCTTTCCAGCAAAAAAAAAATTCAGCCCATTTGGACATCTACAGCTCCAGATATTGCCAAAATACCGAACGCTGCGCGTGCAGAATTTTCAAGACGAATCAGGGGAGAATTTCTGAACTTTTGCATTCTTTTTGTTTTTCTTTTTCCTTTCCCATTGAGGACAATGTGATATTTAAGTTTGGGGGGGAAGGTTTACAAATTTTGATTTATTTTTAGAAAAGAAAAACAAAATTTTTAAAAAAGGATTTAAATTAATCTCACCATTACACTTTTGAGTTCTTAATTGTGATAAGCATTGAAATATTTTTTTTGTGATAAACAATTTTATAAAGTAAGAGTAAGAATACTTATTTACTTTAGGATTGTTGAGTTTCATAATTCCTTACAAAATTGTATGAGTCATGCGATTATACATAAAAAACAAATGTGATACTTTTTCTGGTGATTATTCCCTTTAGATCTAGTCCTAAACCGAGTTTAAGTAAATAGAGTAATAGAAAAATAAAAATAAAAAATTGAATAAAGTCAATCTACTCCAATGTTTTGAGTGCTTAGTAACTAGGGGTATTCATCACCAATGTTTACCTTTACGTCAAACGGCAACTTGAAATATGAGTATGCAAAGCACTTTAAAGTTTGTGACTTGTTGAGTAACCGGGTGGATTCATCACAAATGTTTCGCATTCGCGTAAAAAGACAAGTGACAACTTTAGAGAAGAGACTAAAAAAAAAAAAAAAAAAAAAAACTCTGGTTTGCTACTCGGTTTGTAGTAGTGAAAAGGGATAATCACATGATTGAGTTGTTACATACTATAATTAAATTAATTGCATGACAAATATGATTTGGTTTGAGGATTATGACTAAACAATTGCACTGGAGAAAGTGGGTATGCTTGTTTTTACTTTATTTGCAATTGTTTATATTTTTAATTGCAATTTTGATGCTTGCATAATGAGAATTCTTTGTGTGATGTGATGAGTCTACTATTATTTTTCCCTTGTTCATAATTCTACTTTTTGCTTGAGGACAAGCAAAATCTTAAGTTTGGGGGTATTTGATGAGTCTAATTTTTATAAAAATATTTGTATTCAATAACCCATTAAATGTGCTTGTTTTCAATTATATTATCTATAAATCGTCTTGTTTCTATAAAATTAATAAAATAGGAGCAAAATACAATTTTAATTGTTATAAGGGTGTAAAAGGAAGAAAATAAATTTACATTGATTTGGATAAGCCAAAAAGATAAAAATCCGTTATTTTAAGTTTATCTAATTAAATTTGAATTTAAATATTTCATTCTGATTTTTGTGTTTGCAGATAAATCCTAATCTACAAGTGAGATGATACACCCTAATTCTATTACACATACAGATCTACTCCTATAAATAAAGAAGGCAGCAAAGAGATTAAGGAGGCCACCAAATACACAGAAAAACATATAGAAAGCCAGCGAATATAACAGAACACAAAAAAAAGAAGAGAGAGAATCATCTCTCTCTTTCTTACCTTTCGGCAGAGATCAAACGAAGAGAGAGAGAAGAGAAGCACAGGCATCACGTGGGATTGCTGGCTTCGAATTCCGCGCAGAGCTGACTGCTGACGTGGAAGACAAGACCAGGCTTCACGTGGGAGTCGCAGGCTGTGGCTTCTGATCTGACGTGGCGTGCGGCTGACTTCTTTGGTTCGGCTGCGACTTCAGGGAAGCATTAGGTTCTTTTGAGATAGAGAGGGGTTTGCAATTAATTTTATATCTTTTTCTCCTCTCTCTAATTTTGTAATGCAATCCTTGAACAAGTTTATTAATATTTTTATTATGAATATGTGGAACTAATTTCATAATTGGGTTGATTGAAACCATAGTCATGTGATGCTTATATTTTTCTAAGTGCTACTTTATTGCTTATTGATTAAATCTGAGAGTATTGGAATAGATTTATAGTAATCAAACTAGTTCAGAAACCTAGGGCAGTCGACTGAAGTGACAGCCAGAGACTGCAGTCGACTGAAGTGACAGCCAGTCGACTGATCCGAACCTGGGATTATCAGTTTGTGTATTGTAGATCTGAATCTGTTATATGGGCATATTGAGACGACCCGTATCTCGTGTTCATAACTTGTAACAAGGGAATCTTTAGGGGTTCTTGGTTTAATCAACTTAAGGGATCTAGATCTGATACCAATTTCTAGGACCTTGAGTGTTTGTTCGTTTCCACTGATCTTATGTTTTCTTCAAGTACAACTTAGTAGATACCATGCTAAACACTTGATGAAAGAAACGAATTAGAGTAGATACCATGCCTAATTCTTGGCTTAGGGAAACAGTACTTTAAGGAGTAGATACCATGCCCTTGAAGGGAACAAACATGAGTAATAAGAGTAGTGGATAACTTCGCATTACTGACTATAGATGGAGATCAAAACCCAACTACTTTAATAGATATTCGTGACTCAACTTGTGACACTTCTTAATTTAGTTTTAATCTTTTCATTTCTTTTAGACTTTTAGAACAAAACTTTATGATTGGTATTTTCTTAGGTTTTATTGATTAGTAAGTTAGAATCTACAATCTCTGTGGGATCGACCCTTGCTTGCCGCTACGCTTCTTCAAACGATTCATGCACTTGCGAGGTTTTTATAATTTGTGTCTAGTTTTATCTATTTATTTAGGTAACTAGATTGCACAACAGGATGAGGTGGAAGAGACGCCGGAGGTCGGGAGTGTTTGGAGATGGGAAATTTCGGGTGTTCGGGTTCCGGGGACTTCGGGAATGAGAGAGAGTAGGAAGAGTGAGAGAATGTGTGAGACAGAAAGAGACGTTGGAGGACGGTCGGGAGTCGTCGGATGGTTATTGGGTTGGGTTTCGGTCGGGGTGAGAGACAGACGTGAGTGAGAGAACAAGGGAGAAATAGAGATTTAGTTAGAGTTGAATGGGTATAATGGGGTGAAATCCCCATAATACCCCTTACCCCTTAAGTGGGGGGGAGGGGGGATGGAATGTCAAGATCAAGTTCATCCAACGGTTGAGATTGGAGTTTGCAACGGATCTGTGCAAGCAAACACGTTTGCAATGGAAAGAAGCTATATATATATATATATATATATATATATATATATATATATATAGGGAAAGCTTTGGTTGTGCACTACCCCAGTGCATACAGCCGTGTGCACTCGTGCTCAGCCGTTGGATCTGCATTTTGATCATGATGCAGATCTAATGGCTCAATTTCGCTCCCGCTCTTCACACACTTACGGAGGGGTAATTTGGTCAATTATCCCTACCCTCTCTTTCTCTGCCCTTTCATACCCCGGCTCATCCTCCTCCCGCTCTCTCTCACTCTCGTTCCCCCAATTCGATAACCCTACCTCATCGAGCCCTTCTTTCTCTCTGATGCTCCGATCGATTCTCATCTCCTACTCAGCTGATCATTGAAGACGACGAAGCCCTAGCTCATTGTTTTCCCTTCATAGCAGCGAAGCTCATCGCTTCTCCTTCTCCTTCTCATCGTGTTCGCCAACTCGAAACCCTAGCTTTGAAAAACAGCCAAATCCCCCCACCTCATCGACCACCCTCTCAACCCCCATCGATTCTCCTCGACTACTCCACCCATTTGGGAAATCGATGAAACCCTACCTCATCATTTTCCTTTCACCGCTGCTCACTTGCTTCCACCATCTCCAATTGATCTGAGGTATAAAAACATTCCCATTATTTGAGTTCAATCGAAACCCTAATTTCTTCAATAATCAGTAGATTAAAAAAATTAGGGTAAAGGGAAAAAATTACGACTTTTTGAAATTTGGATTGCATATTATAAGTTATAATTTAATATGGGGTAAAACTATTGCTTTGTTAAGAGAAAACTATTGTTTTGTTTGAATTTGTAGGTGGCATTTGAGCTTCACTGTTTGTGTGCTCTTCGTGGCTTGATTCCGACTATGGATATATTTTTGCCAATACACTGATGCTTGATATCAATTGAGGGAAGTGTTTGATTCTCAGTATTCCTTTTTTAAAATTTAATTGCTTACTTTATTGCATGTTGGTATAGGCAGTGATGACAATCTACAATTTACAAGCATTTGTATGAAGTTTTAGCTGGTTCCTCTATTTGTATACTTTACAAGCATTTTACGAAGAGTTCATGGTTCTGAATAAGTGTTATACTAGTATTTCTCTTTTCATTGCTGACTGTCACATTTAAATTTGGTTCAGCTTCAAAAAAATTTGTTTCAGTATCAGATGAAGCTCAGTTTCTGGTTGAGCTTAAAAAAAATTGTAAACTCCAAAACTGCTCGAAGCTATAATAGAATCAGGAATGAGTATAGCACTTTGTACCTGTAGGCATTGATTTACCTTGTACATAACAAGTTTTGGTTAAGTTTCAGATTAAACTTAACTCTTTTCATTGCTGATTGTCACATTTAAATCAAGCATGAGTATAGCACTTATGTTGTTCCAGGCATAATGAGCTCTGTTTATGTAGTTTAAAGCTCTTTCAAAATAGTTGAAGATCTTGTAGGCATTGATTTACCTTGTACATAACCAATTTGAAAACTGATCAAATAAAATCAAAATTGAGTATAGCACTTATAACAAGTTTGAAAACTGGTCAAATATAATCAAGAATGACTATAGCACTTATTCAAAAGCATGATCTTTATGAGCATTTTGGTAAGCTCTTTATGTTCTTTATAAGCAATTTTTTTGCAGCAATCGGGCATTGCTAATCTCTTTATGATCTTTATGAGCATTTTGAGCGCTGAAAATGCTTCTTCTGTTTATGCTTCTTTTGTTTGTGTGCTTTGTTTGTGTTCTTTATGAGCATTATGAGCATTTTGTGCTCTGTTTGTGTTCTTTATGAGCTGTTTCAGCATTTTGTGCACTGCTTGTGTGCTCTATTTGTGTTCTTTATGAGCATTTTGTGCTCTGTTTGTGTGCTCTGTTGTTCATATGCATAATGAGCTCTGATTTGTTTGAGTCCTACTCGACATTTGTTTGTTCATATGCATAATGAGCTCTGATTTGTTTCAGTCCTACTCGACATTTGTTTGAGCTCTTTGTACAGGCTTCAACGAATATCAAATTATGGATCAACTTGTTGGCATGGCATCGTATTGCAGCCCGAGTGTGAACATAATTATGATGCTTTTGAGAGTCATGCTTGATTCAATTGATAATTTTCTAAAACCCTGTTATATACTAGGTTGTGTTCTGAGCCTACATTTACTTAAAATATTTTGAGATTAGTTGTGTTGATATGTAAGATAAATAATTACAAATCATCTATCTAAACCCTTTCATTCTTATTGTATGCACTTTGTACAGTGACTGAAGGTGACCGAAGGTGTGATGTTGAAAATGCGTTATGGCAAAATGAACTCTGTATTTTATTTTACTGTGTACATTAGAGGACAATATGTAATATATTTGAGTCTGTTCATTATACTACTGTACAATAGTCAAACCATATATCAGATTTCTATGTTTGAGCTTTGTTTATTTGAATGTGTTAACCCTTTGTGTTAACCATATACTACTGTACAATGTTCAAACCATATATTTTAGATAAGAAATTTTGTACGAATTAAGTTCTTGGTTCTTGGTTCTTGGTTCTTGGTTCTTGGTTCAGATTAAGTTCAGTTTCAGTTCTTGGATATCGATTAACTTTGCCGATTAAGTTATTTGGTTAAGTTACAGATTAAGTTCATTGGTTCCATTTCAGATTAAGTTCAGTTTCAGTTTAGCATGGAAAAAAAAAATTGATCAGCTTCAGATTGTTCATTTTCTAGTTTGATAAAAAAAAATTGGTTCAGCTTCAGATTTGTATGTTTGAGCTTCAGATTGTTTCAGATTGTTTCAAATTAAATTTTGGTTTGAGCTTCAGATTTTAGTTCAGCATGTATGTTTCAAATTTTTGTTCAGCTTCAAAAAATTTTTGTTTCAGTTTCAGATGAAGCTCAATTTCTGGTTCAGCTTAAAAAAATTAGTTTCAATTTGAAGTTATTAAATAGAAATACTCATCAAGTTAAAAACTGCTCGAAGCTCTAACTCTGTAAACTCGAAGCTTAAACGGCTCGAAGCTCATATAACAAAATCTGAATTTCATTATACGAAAAATGTACACTATACAAACTCGAACCTCATATTACATTATACACTCGAATATCATTATACAAATCCGACGCTCGTGGTACAAACTAGTATACAAAAAATTTACAGTGTACAAACTCGAACCTCATATTACATTATAAACTCGAATATCATTATACAAATTCGACGCTCATAATACAAACTAGAAGACAAAAAAATGTGACCGACTGCTGCTGATATGCAAGGGTGCTGCTGATGCTGACATTGCTGCTGAAGCTCTGTCAAGTAGCAAAATGAGCGAACTGCTGCAAACACCCCCTACAAAAATTACATAAAAAGGTTAGCAATATCGGACTGCAATATTAGCACCATAAATTGTAAACAATTAAAGTACATATAGGCTCAGAACAACCTTGCACATACTAAGTAATTATGAAATAAGTCAAATATAATCAAGCATGAGTATAGCACTTATGTTGTTCCAGGCATAATGAGCTCTATTTATGTTGTTTAAAGCTCTTTCAAAACAAGTGAAGTACTTGTAGGCATTGATTTACCTTGTACATAACAAGTATGAAAACTCATCAAATAGAATCAAAATTGAAAGTATAGCACTTATTCAGAAGCATGATCTCACTACGGTTGCATTATTATGCCATGCCAACTAGTTCCAACCATAATCTGAATAAATCTATACAAAATTTCTGAAATGGAACTCATTGACTAAGAACCAAGAACTTAATCTGAAACTGAAGCCAAAACTTTTTCAGTTCAGCATGTATGTTTGAAAATTTGGTTCAGCTTCAAAAAAATTGTTTCAGTATCATGTGAAGCTCAGTTTCTGGTTGAGCTTAAAAAAAAATTGTAAACTCCAAAACTGCTCGAAGCTATAATAGAATCAGGATTGAGTATAACACTTTGTACCTGTAGGCATTGATTTACCTTGTACATAACAAGTTTTGGTTAAGTATCAGATTAAACTCATCTAATAGAATCAGGATTGAGTATAACACTTATTCAGAAGCCCAAATTTAACTACAGGTACCAGGTAATCTATATATATCATGATTAAACCAATCTAATAGAATCATGATTAAACCAATATATATATATCATGATTAAACTCATCTAATAGAATCGGGATTGACTATAGCACTTATTCAGAAGCATGAACTCTTCGTACATTAAGTTTAAAAAATTGTAAAAATATTATGAAATTTCTATTGAGTTTGAATTTAAGCTTCCTTGGAAGCAGAGATTATGTATGTACAATAACTAGATAATTAGTATGTGCAATACTGTAATTTTTTTATTTAGTAATCGATGAAATGAAGTCACTAACTAGATAACTCAATGAGGACTTCTTCTTCCAACAGCAGTGGAGGTAAATCTTCTTCTATTGTTTCAGTTTCAAAATCTTCTAGAAATCATTTTGCTTTATTGACTAATGTGGATATCTCTGAAGTAGCTAAATTAGTAGGATTAAAACCCAAGGGGCAGTATGCTATTGATAAGATTAGAAACTCGTAAAATGAGCTTGTTGATCTTCCTAATTATCAAAGGCTCCCCCTTCCTGAGTGGTCTTTTTTTTCGATGAACTGTGTGTGCTTATTTTCCTTAATCCTAATTACCATGGTATATGCACCTTTTGAAATAGATGACAAATAGTTGTTCTTCCATGAGATTGTGCAGAGAAGAAGATTTTTGTATGAGGAGTGGGTCTTATGTGGTGATTTAAATGTGACAATCAGCAATGAAAAGAGAAACACTAGTATAGCACTTATTCAGAACCATGAACTCTTCGTACAAATGCTTGTAAAGTATACCAAATGAAGTATACAAACAGAAGAACCAGCTAAAACTTCATACAAATGCTTGTAAATTGTCATCACTGCCTATACCAACATGCAATAAAGTAAGCAATTAAATTTTAAAAAAGGAATACTGAGAATCAAACACTTCCCTCAATTGATATCAAGCATCAAAGTATTGGCAAAAATATATCCATAGTCGGAATCAAGCCACGAAGAGCACACAAACAGTGAAGCTCAAATGCCACCTACAAATTCAAACAAAACAATAGTTTTCTCTTAACAAAGCAACAGTTTTACCCCATATTAAATTATAACTTATAATATGCAATCCAAATTTCAAAAAGTTGTAATTTTTTCCCTTTACCCTAATTTTTTTAATCTACTGATCATTGAAGAAATTAGGGTTTCGATTGAACTTAAATAAACGGAAAAATTTTATACCTGAGATCGATTGGAGATGGTGTAAGCAAGCGAACAGCGGTGAAGGGAAAACGATGAGGTAGGTTTTCGTCGATTTCCCAAATTGGTGGAGTAGTCGAGGAGAATCGATGGGGGCTGAGAGGGTGGTCGATGAGGTGGGGGGATTTGGCTGCTTTTCAGAGCTAGGGTTTCGAGTTGGCGAATGCGATGAGAAGGAGAAGGAGAAGCGATGAGCTTCGCTGTGATGAAGGGAAAACAATGAGCTAGGGCTTCGTCGTTTTCAATGATCGGCTGAATAGGAGATGAGAATCGATCGGAGCATCAGAGAGAAAGAAGGGCTCGATGAGGTAGGGTTTTCGAATTGGGGGAACGAGAGTGAAAGAGAGCGTGAGGAGGATGAACCGGGGTATGAAAGGGCAGAGAGAAAGAGAGGGTAGGGGTAATTGACCAAATTACCCCTCCGTAAGTGTGTGAAGAGCGGGAGCGAAATTGAGCCATTAGATCTGCATCATGATCAAAATGTAGATCCAACGGCTGAGCGCGAGTGCACACGGCTGTGTGCACTGGGGTAGTGCACAACCGAAGCTTTCTCTATATATATATATAAAGTGAAGTGTTTGGAGCTATTGGATCTGAGATATATATAAAGTGAAGTGTTTGGAGCTATTGGATCTGAGGAATCTCAGATCCGACAGCTCATAAAGGTTACTGGGTGTTGGATCTTAAAATAAGTTAGTACTTAGGTAATCTCTTATCTCTACTACTATAATGGGAGAAGGCCTTTGTGTAATTTGTCCATATCCCAACCCATGCAACGCACGTTTAATTAAACTCTACAATATAAACCAATGAAATACGTACAGTACACGTTCAAATTTATTACCCTCTCCTTATCTCTCAAAAAAACGAAAAACCCTACCCTCTTCATCTCCCTCTCTCTGCACTAGCCTCGTTGGAGAAGGATCATGAACAGTGAAAGTCAGTATATTATTTTACGTGTTCCGCACGTACTTCTCCCATTACAATAAAGATAAATAGAATATAAAAAATATTATTCAGACGTGCATTGCACGTGTATTTACTAGTCGTATTTCCTCCTATGGCACATTAGAAGAATCCCATTAGAAAAATGCCACCCTGATCCAACCGTTCAAACTGTAAAATATGTCATAATACATAAGAGGATGGAATATTATCAAAGTCGAATGCGTTTTACCTATATATTTAATGATCACAATAGTTGTATTGTTATAAAACCATTCATTTTATAACATCATGATAAATGAGCAAAACATATTCAATTTTTTAAATATTCTTTACTTATATTTTATGATGTTCTATGATATAAAGATCAACTTGAATGGCGCGGATCATTAATTTTAACAGCAAAGAATAGTGTAGATGCATAGGACCTCTCATATCCTTAAATATATTAAACCTTCTATCATAGAAAATTTCAGTTGAAGTGTACATTATTGTAATGTTGCTTACTTTAAAGATCCAAGCCTCACAATGAATAGCTGAAATAGCAACAAGTCGCTGATAACGGAGGTTTCCACAAGCAATACTTTTATTCCACAATCAAAAGTGAAAGCTATGATACATACAAGTCAAATAATAATTATTATTATAATAATAATAATTTCTCAATAATTTATGAATAGGCCACCAATTATACATGATCATGCATTACATGATTTTATTACCTCCTTTGAATATCTGAGTCTAATCATACCATGTGGCCATGGCCCAATACTGGGCTCAGCCCCAAGACTTCCCCGATAACAATGAAAAAAAGAATAACTCGGGATTTTTTCTCAATTTTATTTTTTTAATAATTTACTTATTCTCACAAAAGCTTCATCATCATCAATTAAGTAAAGAGTACAAATAAATGAGAAGACTAAGAAGAAATATAAATAAGAGGTTATTTATTCCTCCTCGTCCGCAAGTAGTGCAAATGAGAAAGGTGAGAACTTGTAACCATCTCCCTCATAGAACTTGTTCTGAAACTCCACCCAGTGAAGCCTCAAGGCATGTAGGAAGGCGCTCAGTGTCTCCATCACAAGCAACACGCCAATAGTGGCAAAGATAAACACAATCCCACCAACTATGATAATAAGTACGTTGTTGTACCTGTAACAGAGCAAGTAACAGTAGCTTTTCTTCTTAAAATAGAAGACTAACACATAATCTCTACTACTATAATGGGAGAAGGCCTTTGTCCATGACCCAACCCGTGCAGCGCACGTGCAGGTAAATTTTTTTTTTTTTGCCTTTTCATTCCCCCCAATTTTTCCCCACGTGGAAAAAGGGGTATGAGCAACTTGCTCATTTAATAAACAAGCAATTGATTATGTAGCATATATATATATATATATATATATATATATATATATATATAAAACACAAAGAAAGCTATCAAGTGGCTCTCCTTCAATCTCCCAAAACTCAAAGGCCTAGATCTAATCTTACAAAACATATTTTCCCTCCAAAAGTTACTCCCAAAACTCAAATTCAAATATCCTGCCCAAAACAACTTCTATATTTAAAATTTTAAAAATTTTAAAATTTAAAAAATTTAAAAATAATTCAAAAGAAATCAGAAAAAACATATAATATGTTTTTTTCTCTATGTTTGCTACTTCAATTAATTTGCTGGACCTCCAAAACTATTTCTTATGATTAAACAAGGTGCACCGTTTCGAAAACGTGCCGTAGGCACGTGTCAACGGGCAAACCTAGTAATAATAATAATAGGAACAGCAGCAGTGTAGTACTACTGATAATAATAAATCACTTTCCAAGATTTAGATAACAAGGCAGTAACCCTGACTTACTCCCAAGCAAGAAGAAGAACCTTCTCATAGAATACACTGGACAACTCTGAATGAGCAAGACTGCAAAAAACACAAGCGAAAAAGTTCAAATCAGTAATACCACTCCGTTGAATGTATGATGTGTTAACAAAATAGAAGTAAATTGCATAATTAACTAGCATATGACAATGAAATCTCATGTACTAGGCTGCAGCCAGATCCTCAAATCATAGCCATATTTTGATGGATGATAATATCCTTTTATCAGTCCACTACTAAAGTCAGAGTAACTCCATTGAGTATCGAGATCACAGGCGTACCTTAGAGCCCACAGTCGGAGGTAGGAAGCTGTATTCGAAACTGCCCCAAGGACAAATTCAATTGTATGAATGAGTTGGTGCACAAAAACTTCGCTAAATTCAAATTCTTCATGCTCATGGGAACCATGATCTTGTTCCTCAAGTGCATCAACCTCAGTACTCTGAAGAATTGAGTAGGACTGACCTTGGAGTCTCTGAAGCATAAGCATAGAAATGATCAATACAAACATTACAAGTATTAGTGTGTAAAAGAACAGTAATTTTACAAACATAGCGTTACAATCATACTTGTTCATGTTGCTTCTTCAAGAGAAAGGGCTTCGGTATTAACATCCATGGAACAGAAACAAGGGCCAGCAGCAGTAACACGAGCTGATCAGATGCAATTACGTTAAGGGGTATTTGTGTATCATATTTATCGAAAAACATAATAAAGGTGGATATGGACAAAACCTGCACAGTTTTCTGACCAGGAAATAGCTGGTTCTCACCCAGATCGTCAGTTGGGCTAAGGAACATATATATCATTACATGGTATAGGTCGGCCTTCGAACCGGTGCACCACTTCACAATGATGAGTAGTGACAGGTAACCAAACAGACTGTTTAAAAAGATCAACTGAGGAATAAATTGGTACCTATCACACAAATACCCAGACGAAGAGTGTAAATATGCAGCAGTCGGACAAAACATAGAAAAAAATTGGTGACAATTTTTATCCAAGATAATCCACATATGATAAAGAAAACATTTAGAACAATGGACAGTAAAGTCGTTTAGAATCTGGTATTGAAGAAGAACAATGCATAAATGAAGAAAATATTATAGACCACAGAATGGCATTTAAGTAATCTATGATTATAAGTAACCTAATCACACTTAGTTTGCATGTGTCTCTAAAAACCATTGCTAAGATGACCTGTTTGGGATGGGAGGAATAAACAAAGTATTAAATTCCTCAATAAATTAAAGTTTCTACAAGCACAGAAAAATTACACTTAACCAACTTGTCTATTTTAGGATTGCAATAGATAGTAATCATCTTTACATTAATACAACTGCAGATCTATCTGTTTCTGTAGAAACTAAATGATTACTTATGGGTACCAAATAACAATTAACATATATCTCTAGCCTGCTGCAATCTACAAACCATAAAAGTAGGAAGTAGATGCATCTAACTAAGAAGCATATTTTGGCTTAGAAGCAATCAACAAAATATCCTATAAACATACCAGATATTCAGACCATTCCTAAAGAACGTTGCATTGAAATAACTTAAAAAGATCCCAAGGTTCATCTGTGCAACCCCAAGAAGGATTGACATCTTCATCTTCAATGAGTTCAGGAATGGCAACTCACTTCGGCTACCATGCCACACGGGATCCACACCAAATGCATATGCAGGTCCCACCTTGATTAAGCCATCTGTAGTAGCAGTCCTATAATTGAAAAAGGAGAAAGTAAATAATCAGCGGGGGGCCACATGCATAAGAGCATCTGTAGTCATCTTGAGTCAGATTTTGGGTATTTGGCAAATAGAAATGGAAAAAATGGGTTTGCGTTGTAGTCGTCAAAAGCCAAAATTTGAGTCAGACGAAAGATTATCTTTCGTCTCAGAAATTTAAATTTATATATATATATATATATATATATATATATATATATATATATATATATATATATAAATGCATTGAAGTGAGGGACAAAGGACAAAAAAAAAAACCAAACAAAACAGAGAAGTGAGGCACAAAAGGACAAAAAAAAAAAATTTAAAAAAAACAAAAAATCCTCAAATGCCTGGGACGAGGGATGAAGTCCTGTCCTTGGCTATTTGTCTTTTGCACATTTGTGTTGGACGGTACATAATGTACCGTCCGTCCGTCAAAATTTTTTTTTTTAATTTAAAATAATGGGACGGAATATTATTCTTCGTCCGACGACTTCTTCGTACGCTACATTGAAGGGATGGTGTATCGTCTCCCGTCTGACGTTTGAGACGAAAGATTATCTTTCGTCTCATTTAACGGACGAAAGATTATCTTTCGTCAGCTATAATTTGGCAAATGCCAAACCGTCTCCTATATTTGGCCAGCTCCTGTTCATGCGACACCCAAATTTTGGGTATTTGGCAGACGACTAGAGCGAATTTTTTTCTATTTTTTCCATTTTTTGGGTATTTAGCAGACGACTACAGATGCTCTAACAACATCAATATAGACTTATACCTGCATGAAGCATCACGACATGCATAAGCTGACTTCCCAAAAATCTCAAACGGGACAGAGAAGAACTCATTGTACACAAAACCTGTGTATATTGAAAATAAGGCCATCATCAAAAGTACATAGCGCCCACCAAATGTCATCTCCATGATGTCTCCAAGCTTCTGTCGATGACAAGAAACGGGATAAGCCTGACTACTAAAACATATAAATCCTTAACTGATATCGAGTGAAAGAAACATTATAAAAATGAAGACATAATAACACTTCAAATGCTAATTGAAGAACACTGATGGATAAGAAAACAAAACAAAAAAGCGAAGACCAGGCTATGTACAGAGGGAATGGTTGATTGTCTAGTCCTAAATTATTTAAACAAATGGCCAGTCCATGCAGCAGTGACGAATATAAGCAACATACTGTATGGCTTATAGTATGTATCAACCTGAAAAATAGAGTACACAGTAGAACGGTTGACTGCTGCACAACTATAAGGAGAGGTGGACAAGTAAACAGAAATTACACTGCTGAAGAGTAAATGGAAAAATAAGCAGCAGCGGATGGAGAGATATATAATATGTATTGGCAGATAAAATTTTCCCCGAGAGTCCCGTAACTTTTTTACATGGATTGCAAGCTAGTACAGGAAATCAAGAACCAATAAGAAAGAATGGATCTCTCAGCAGATGATTGGATGGTGATATTAATTAGGATTAATCTGCCTTGCATAGGTTCTTTTCCATTTCTTTGATGCACCATATGCTAATTCTACTTTTGAAGCACTGATTTCACCCTCCCTTTTTGTGTACGGGAGGCAGCCCTCGGATGAGAAGCTCGCCTTCCCCCGGTAAACCTGACTTTCAGTATTCAAGAATTGTCCCCCAACCAACTACGTGGGAACATTGAAGTTGATTCTCCAGCAAACAGTGTCCGCAACAAGAACAGTAACCCACAGGAAAAACAGATGCTGTATAATTGGAGGGTTGCATGGATATTAGAATAATTAGGAGGATTAGCAGAGGCTAACTCCAAGTGCACTAGTAGATCCTATTACTTAACAAGATTTAGTATACCATCTTAAGAAAACATAACTATTTCTTAAATCTTAACTAATTTGCTTTTGAGTCAAATGATAAACTTTTCAGTGCTTGGGAACAGCCATTATCCCAAACCCTAGAGGTTTTAATGCATTATGCCATAACAAAAAAAATAATCATATGTTGTGTTGCTTGGGTAACATGGACCCTCCTATGATAAAGCTGTATCCATGTCCGGACACGCGTTGGACAACGACACTTCATGGACAACTCCTCCGTCAAGTGTAGAGTAATAAATTTGATTTGAATATCTCTCAACATTTTTTACACTTTTTGGAAAAAGAATAAATACAAAACTTACAATTTCTAAATAGTTTTCCACATTTCCTATGCTAGAGAACTTTATTACCTCCAGATGGACTATAAAATTTCTCACATTTTGAACTTTATATGCAATAGGAACTACTATTAACTTTGCCTAAACTATATAGCGGCAATTTTGATAACTTCCACACACGAATTGATGGATGCCATTAGAAATAAATTTATGCACAATTGTGATAAACCATATTATAGAATGTAATAATATGCCAAGTTCCCATTTCGTACTTTTTATAACTATGTTGTGTCCCATACCTATGCCTATACTTATATCCATGCTTCACTGCTCAATGCTCATATGTTGGGAATCTTGAGAAAAAACATAATAGTTGGAATCCAAAAGCAACTATGGTAACAACCAAACCACATTTTAACATTTATGATTTGTTGACAGGGACACAAATGGTATACTTTGACATGGAGAGGGGATGTCAGAAACAAACTCCCTGAAAAGCCAAACACAAGACACAGTTATACCTGAGAACACTAAACAGATACATAGATATTGCACTGAGTTGTTATTTACAAACTAGATATGCTCTCTTCATAATGCTAGTCCAGTTTAAAGCCTCATTTTTTTTTCTCTCGGCGCATTCCAACAACAAAGTCTTTTTCCCAACTAGTTCGAGTCGGGTACATGAATCCTGGTTTTCCATTCTGTTCGGTTTAGCACAATATCTTCGTAAGGTCACAAGCTATCATATATTTTCTCACCGTTTTCATCTAATTAAATTTAGGTCTTCTCTTACCCCTACCTCTACCCTCAATACTTATCAAATCACTATTTCTAACAGGACACTACTAGGTCTACGTGTGACATATCCAAATAACCTGTAGCGATTCTCTCTTAATTTATCTTGGATAAAGGCTACATTTACCATGTCTCGTATACGCTTGTTTCTAATTCTATATCCTCCCTGACTTTACCACACATCCATCTTGGCTTCCTCATCTCTGCTACACATTTTTTGGACCTGTTGTTTCTTTGTTGTTCAACACTCTGCTTCATACATCATTGTTAGTCTAACAGCCATCATAATCCTTCAACTTCAAAGGTATACGTTTGTCACACAAAACATTACTAGCATTTCTCCACTTAAGTACCCTGCTTTGGATCCTATGTGTAACATCTTCACAAATCTCCCTATCTCTTTGAATAATTAAGCCTAAATCTCGGAAACGGTCTCTCTTAGATATCTTTTGACCATCAAGCTTCACTACTTCCTCATTTGTATTCCGAATATGACTAGAATTATACTCCATATACTCTGCTTTAGTTCTGATTTTTCTTCTTATTATAAAGTCTCTAGCTTCCAAAATTTCTCTTCACAATTCTAATTTAGTATTGATTCATGCAATAAGCATACACTAAGGCACCTCATCTAAGATGACGTCATCGGCAAAAAGCATACACCCAAGGCACCTCATCTTGTACTCTCTCGGCGCATTCCAATTGTCATTAAATTCCAATGTCACTTAAAAGTAGTATGATATATAGACGGAAAATACGTGCATACTCATGTGAAGCCACTCATCCAAATATCCAATTTTCACTCAATTACATCCCAACTCCAGTTATATTAGTAATGATGAACGAACCAAAAACAACATAATGATTTATTGCAAATAGTTTTTTTGAACAGATAATAAAAAGGTATGGGGATTTGTACTGCACACCATATCTACTTATCTAGAACCTTATGGTAATTTAAATCACAAATAGAGTACATTACTATAATGGTTTATTTAGTGGAAATATTCCTAATGTTTTTTCAAGATTGCAATCACTCCAGTAACAAAATGATGCAACCAACAATCTATGAATAGCACAGTACGAAATCTTGATTCTGACATGTCTATAATACTTGACAGAATTTCTAACCGGCCGTTATGGCCTGATCTACAAAACTTTATGTAATGGATATCAGGAACAAGGAGAATACAAAACAAAAATTTATCCTGAATTATTATCAGCATAACCATTGTAAACTTGCAAACACAGTGATGGATATGCAAATTTAAGTCTTTATAAGTAATTCAAAAGACTAGATATAAAATATATGAGGAAGAAATTCTAAAATCTGACCTGAGAAGATAGCTTCTTTCTCGTATTATGAAATACACTGTAGCAGCTAATAAGCATAAACCATGACCCCAGTCACCAAACATGACCGCAAACAAAAACGGAAATGTAATAACAGTGAAAACACCAAGGATTTGCTTCTTGATATTTGGCAACCCTGAATAGAAACCATAGCACTGGATTAGTAATGAAGAAATTAATAACACGGTGCTTCTCATTAGAGAAGGGTTTATGGAAATGTGACGCAAATGGCAGTGTAGCACAATTTTTGAGTTCAAATTAATTCAGTCTCTTTGAGGAGTTTCTTTTACAGTGCCTATTACTAAGAGTCTAGAAGAAAAATATGCAACATGGCACTTATATTGATACCAGGGCCGGCCCTCACATGTAGGCGGGCAAGGTGGCCGCCTTGGGCCCCCGCCGAAATCGTCATTTTTTGGGGCCCCCGATTTCAAACTCCCCTTGTAAATATAGGCACGCATTTCGCGCGCAAAAAAAAATAAATTATTAGGGGCCCCCAATTTCAAACTTCGCTTTTAAATATAGGCATGCATTTCGCGCGTAAAAAAAAAAATTGTTATTAGGGGCCCCATTTAATTTTAAATTTGAGTGATTTAAAACAAATCCACATTAAATGGATATAAAACCCGAAACCCACAACCCACATTTAATTTAAGCCCACATTTAATATATGGATGATTGGGGGGTCTTAATGTTAATTTCCCTTACAAAAAAAGTTTATTATTAAAAAAATTCGTTAAAACCCCCTCCCTCCAACTCAATTTCTTAAAACCCCCTCCTCCAACTCTTCCTCATCCATTAATTCATTCTGACTTCTTCTTTTTCTTTCTTTCTTGCTGTTTGAGTTCCCGACCGAAGCCCCAAAAAAAAAACCCAATTTCAAACTTCAAATCCACTTATATACTCCCCCCAATTTCAAATTAATTTGAGGGGTAAGTTAAGTGAAGGGTGCTCTACCTTGTGGCAGTGTCCGTTTTTCGAGAGAATTCCGTGAAGGTATATTTTTTTTATCTTGATTATAGATTTTTGTACCTTACGTATCTTTATGCAAAAATCATGGTAGAGTGATGCTTAGAGCGTGAATAACACGCTTAAGGTGTAAGATTTCAATTTTAATACTAATAGTTTCGAAATTTTTCCTAACCTAGGGTTTGGGTTTAGGAAAATCATGGTTATTGTGTAGTGTGTACTAAGAATGATGTGCATTAATATAGGATAATTAGGAACATCTAAGATTAATTTAGCAATTGTTTGATAATTATAAGGATTTTCCCGTTGTCGAAAAATTGTGAAATTAATTGTGTAGTGTATTTCATCAAAAAAAAAATTGTGTAGTGTGTACTAAGAATGATGTGCATTAATTGTTTGAGTTGCTTAATTTTATGTTAATTATGTTATTGAAGTTGAATAGTTGCTTAATTAAGTTGAAAATTGATATGTTAGGCTTAATTCAGATTTTTATTTATTTTTCCAGTTTTATCATGCCTCGAAAATATATGTCTGGCGCATTAAAAAGAAAGAAGAAACAAGAAGAAAATAAATTTACAATCTCAAGTTGGGGCATTTGAAAAATTTCTTACCAACAAACCAATCTCAAGTGGTAATGATAATGAAGAAGAAGTTCAAGAACATCAACAGTTGAATGTGGGTGATGAAAATGAAGAACCAGTTCAAGAGTTGAATGAGAATGTTAATTTGGATGTGGGTGATGAAAAGGTAGAACCAAATCCAAATGAAGAATATAGGCCTATAAATATTTATGATCCAATGAATTGGGAGATTGATCAAAAAGTTCGGATTTATTAGTTGAAAGAGGGCCTATTAGAGTTGATATTGATTTTCCTAAAGATGACGAAGGTAGACATTTTTCTTGTGTACACTACACTCGAATGTTGTTAAATGGGAAAAAGTATGATAGAAGATGGCTTGTTATTCAACTGGTTTGGATAAAGTGTTTTGTTTTTGTTGTAAATTGTTTAAGAAAGAAGGGAACAATCATCAATTGTCAAGTGAAGAGTTCAAAGCATGGCATAATATTAGTCATAGACTTCAAGGTCATGAAGCGAGTGAATACCACATTAATTGCATGACAAGTTGGCTTGAATTGGAGACGAGACTCAGAAAATGTGAAGTTATTGACAGATGTGTGGAACTACAAATTATGAAGGAAAAAGAACATTGGAGACATGCCTTGTTACGAATTATTGCTTTAATTAAAACACTAGCTAAAAATGCATTGGCATTTCGTGGTGACAATGAGAAGATTTATGAAGAGAATAATGGTAATTTCTTAAGCTTCATTGAAATGATTGCCGAATTTGATCCCATCATGAAAGAACACATTAGGAAATTCCAAAGCGGTGAATCTCGTAAGCATTATCTTAGCCACAAAATTCAAAATGAATTGATAGAATTGTTGGCAAGTAAGGTAAAAGGTGCGATCATTAAAACAATCAAAGAAGCAAAGTATTATTCAGTAATACTTGATTGTACTCCAGATGTAAGTCATGAGGAACAGATGTCTCTTGTCATACGGTGTGATGTTTCAAAAAGTCCGATAAAGGTGGGAAGAATTCTTTTTAGAATTTTTAGTTGTAGATGATACATCTGGGTTGGGAGTTTTTAAAGTGCTTGAAGAGTTCTGATGGTTCTTGGGCTTGATATTTTGAATGTTAGAGGACAGGGTTATGACAACGGTTCTAATATGAAGGGGAAGAACAAAGGTGTGCAAAACAGGTTAATTACTGTTAATCCTAGAGCTTTTACACGCCTTGTGGTTGTCACAGTCTTAATCTTGCAATTTGTGATATGGCCAATAGTTGTAATAAAGCTGTGTCTTTCTTTGGAGTTGTACAACGTTTGTATACGATATTTTCATCTTCTACAAAGCGATGGGATATTTTGAAAGGATATGTGTCAAATCTCACGCTTAAGACATTATCACAAACTCGTTGGGAAAGCCGTGTTGAAAGTGTTAGAGCAATAAGATTTCAACCTGTGGAGATAAGAGATGCATTAATTGACTTGGCAAACAGTGATGCAGATCCTAAGATCAAGAGTGAAGCTAGTTCCTTAGCAACGAATGAGATGGAGAATTGGGAGTTTTTACTGGGTAATTATTTGGCACAATATATTATTTACTGTTAATTCTGTCAGTAAATACTTGCAAGAGGAAGACATGCATATTGATGTTGCTATACTTCAATTAAAAGGCTCATTGCGTTTTTTGAAGAGTACAGAGAAACTGGTTTTATGGAGGCTATGACTGAAGCTAAAATAATTGCAGAGAAATTGGGAGTTGAACCTGTTTTCGTAAAGAAGCGTGTCATCCATAGAAAGAGGAAATTTGATGAAAGTGGCAGTGAAGAAACAACACAATAACCTGAAGAGGAATTTAGGATTCATTACTTCCTAACTGTAGTAGATCAAGCTATTTCTTCACTCAACAGTAGGTTTGAACAATTTGTTAAATATGAAAAATCTTTGGATTTTTGTTTGATTTGGAGAAGTTGAGAAGTCTACATGATGATGAGTTAAAGTTTGTTGTGCCACTCTTGAAGAGTTCCTACATCACGACTCGCATTATGATATTAATAGGGATGATCTGTTTTTAGTTGAAGCGCCTCAGATTAATTGTACCATCGGAAGCAAGAAAAGCAATTGATGTGCTTAATTATTTGCAAAGGATGGATGGTATATTTCCATATGCATGGATTGCGTATCGTATTTTGTTGACCATACCAGTTACTGTTGCTTCTGCAGAAAGAAGTTTTTCGAAGTTGAAACTTGTCAAGTCTTATCTCGATCAATCATGTCTCAAGAGAGATTGAATGGATTAGGCTTACTGTGTATTGAGAAGGCGATGGTAGAAAAGCTTGATTATGAACATTTAATTAGTGAGTTTGCTGCACGGAATGCGAGAAGAAGTCATGCACTGGGATGATTAATGATGTAGGTATAACTCCTTAATGTTTATGTTCTCCTATGTTTCATTTCTTTACTTCAGTGCTATTTCATTTTCATCTCATAATTTTCTGTTTCTAATTCATAATTTTCATTTCATCTAGATAGATGTGGAGGTGAATTGTTGATGCAGCGTCAAGCATTAAATGAGTTACAATCAGAGCTTTCCATTGACAGGTTTTGCATATTTGATTATATGTTTTCACTCTATTTTGCATATATGTATGATGCTTATGAGAAACTTGATATTCAATATGATCAAAAAAAAATGTTATTCAATGATTTATATTTGTATATTTTGCTTTGAACAATGTGCAAATTTTGCAAATTTTGCTTTGGCAAAAAAAATTTTTGCATGTTTTTTTAAAAATGTATGGGGTAGGGGGGCCCCATTTCGGAAGTTCGCCTAGGGCCCCCCGGAACTCAGGGCCGGCCCTGATTGATACGAGTATCCTAAACAGAAGAAGGTTTAAGCATTTGAGACAGACTATTAGATCATTGAGATCAAGATAAGGAATACATGAAACCAGCTTATTAGGCTACTAGATCAGAAAATTTATGAAGCATCCTTTAGAATCAGGGGATCTATTTTATCGTTTGTGGACTTTTTTATAGAGTTGTTAAGATACTGTGACAGTTAGGAAAAATCTAGTTCAGCCAAACTCAATGTCAAAAAATGTGAATCCTACAAAAGTGTAGAAGGCTAGAAATAAGCCAGGCACCTCGTATAGCCTCCATGTAGCATAGCAATAGGTTTTTCAAGGAGTTTCTGATCTCGGGACAATGGTATCATTTCGGGCATTCCTATCGGACACTCAATAAATATATTTAAATTACTGATTACACAAAAGATTAGATGTTCTAGATGTCAATTATCATATAAAATATTGATTAATGCAAGTGAAGACATAAATCAAGCTTAAAAAATGTTC